>CM069865.1:69012459-70212459 GCA_036172795.1 Pelodytes ibericus
TTCGATGGAGAGTATCACAGCGGTAGCCAACTTTTTCTGGGCCCGAGGCAAAGACAGAAAATTGCGCCCCCTATTGGTAAAGTTCCATAGTTTAATTTGACGCACAGTTGTGTTGAGGGGGCTGTACTTATTATCCTCTCCGTCGTTATTATCACTTATCCAAGTGGCCATGTGACGTGGTGGGGTACGGAGAGATGGCTTCACGCCCCACGCTCTGGTCTGATTGGTCCTACGTCTCCGTTGGACCGAAGGAGTAGAGACCTGCAGAGAGATTCAAGTGACAGCTGCATGCCTGAGGGTGAGTGCCACAGTCGCCTCACCCTCGTTACTCACCTCACAAGGAGTGTCTGTTTGTCTGCTTGCTGCATGCACGCCAGGCAGTAAAGTGTTAATTAATAAGCCGTTCGAATGTTTAAATTTCCCAAGGCTGTTACCCACTTCGTCAAACAAACCCAAGAGCAGGTTTATTTTTTTTTTTTAATTTTTTCATTTTGACAGTTGCACCTATGTCAATAACACCTGAAATTTCTGGTGACCTGTTTGCTCTGTTCCTTGTTTGCACATCACTGGCTGATGACATCATTACTCTTCCAGACAAAGTATCCCACCAGACGCTGTCACGAGCTTACTGCTTTCTGTATTGATGGTGTCCCAGGATGTTATCTGTGACGACCTTGCAGGGTTATAGGGTTTCCATCTGGCAGGTATTTTACCGGCAGGTCGGTAAAAAAAAATTGGCATTAGGCCAATGTTAAGTCTATGGAGACAGTACCAAGGCCGGTATTTTTTTTTCCTGAAGAAATGTTGGCAAACCTAGCTGTGTGTAAGCAGCATGTGCAGCCAGTGGCATGGACAGAAGCTCATGCTTTGCTTTCCTGGTGGGGGTGGTGTGGGGGAGAGAAAACAAGTATAGTAACTTATTATTCACTATTGAGGTGCAGTGTCTTTTTGTATGCACAGGCACTCCTGGTGAGTTTGGTCTGGGTCACTGGTGCAGTGCAGACACACAGTTGTTTTTGGGGTGTAATAATTATTACACTCATTTACAAATCAAGTCACAGGTGATGTCATAAGCACGAGACTCCACAGATACATTTAAATCACATTTTTCTGCTCATTTAGGCATTGTATTGCAGTTTTGCTAACACAATGTATAGATCATTTTCAATAATTTTTTTGTATTCTCTACATGCACATGGGGAAAAAACTCATTTTGGTGATACTCTACCTTTTAATAGCCAGACTGGTATTCATTTTTTTTTTTGTAAAGAAAAGGTGGCAACTATAATTAAATATACAGTTTATACTTTCTATGTCTGTAAGCATGTTTGTTTGTGTGTATGTATGTCAAAGGTCAGTGTATTTTTTTGATCCTTCGCAATTGTACTATGAATTGGCTATAATACACCTTGAATGTTGTTGACTTGCCAGGCTGACGGATATTACAGTTTCAGTATATACATTAAAGGAATAATGTGGGTGAAAATCGCGCACAATCGGAATTTGGTTTTTGAGGGTGTGTATGAGCACACACTGCTTTTAGCGAAGAGGTTGCATTCGTTCCTAGCAGTGTACTATGGGATATTGTACAAGATGATTCCTGAGTTTTTTTTTTTTTTGTTGGGGGATCAGGATGCCTCTTTAGAAAGACACCTGTCTCCTGAGGTTATAAAGGAGGTAATACAGTGATAATCCTCTAATGTCCAGCAAACTCCCCAAACACAGCAGGCAACGGGTGGGTAATCTACACAAGCTGGATAAAGGTTATGAGGTTTGACTGAGTAAACATGTCTAGCTAACGCCCCGGCAAGGACTCTCTCATAAAAGAAGTTCAAGGCTACCCAAACAAGTGTCTCCTTCCAGGGAGAAGATGCCAGGACATACTCAAACAACAGGCTACCGTGTTAACTATCATACGTGTGCAAGTGGCCTCAAAATAGATTCGATTTAACGCTCTACTATGGGGACTGAACTTTCCCCCCCCAACTGGTATTAATGGCAGATTTTCGCAGTTGTCCGTTCACCGCTATTTAGTAAATAGACCCATGCATGGGGGTACATGATGAGAGCGTTGCAAGAAAGACGGTATCTGTTGTTCATACTACATTTTAAATATAGTATGGCCCATATTTCAGGGTGAATTGAATAATTGAGCTTTGTTGTAATTGTCTTGATGGGACAAAAACGAACAAATTGTGCACAGCCGCATTACAGGCCTCCCCATTACTGTTGCCTCCTTGCTGGTATTTTACTGGCGGGCTGGAAATAAATGGGCTTCGGGGAAAATGTTAAGTCTATGGAGACAGCTTGATTCTAAACAGCAGTTTTTGTAGGGACTACGGACTGCAACCCAGTTAACATTGTGATTTGTAGAGTATAAAAAAAATAAAAATATCTATACTTTTGCGTCAGCATAATTTACAAGCAATTGTGTGAAATAAAGAGGACATTTTAGTTTTTATGCTGTCTTCTGTGTATGACATCACCTTGTGGCTAGATATACAAATTACACATTTGGAAGTTAAGTGTGATGTCATAAACCCGAGACGCCACATACACAATTTTTTCTTTTCTTTCCCTTTTTAAAAAAACAAAAAACGTTTTGAGCGTCGTGAGCACAATGTATAGATTATTTACATTCAAACAATGTTTACATGACGGAATTCCCTTTAACGACAAAATACGCAGTCTCTTTATGTTGTGTACTAGTGCAGGTGAAACTACTGTGTGAGGTGATGCTAGTTCCATGCAACCCAGGATCCACAGGCCTCTACATCACTGTGCTCATTGTTATCAATGTTTGTTCGTAGATTGGGAACTGTTTATTCAGTGACAAGGTGATAAGAAGTCAGATGTACACTTGTTTGGTCTTGGAATATAACCCATTTATTTACACATCTTTCCTGGTGAGTCTCGGGGGCCAGAATTAGGACAATTTAATGGTGCTTTAGAGACCTTCACAAACATTGACTTTGCCCATCCCCGTTGTCCATATAACTGCGGCATTGTCTGTAGCGGGTTCTGTGAGGGTACGTAGAAAATTGTCCATTTCAAATTTGGGGTAGGAGCTTGTACACCACTTGATACCCTTGAACCCCCCCCCCCCCCCCCCCAACAACTATGTTTCACATCTACATGAGTTTGAGCTAGAGTCAGAGACTCTGACGGACAATTTGGGCACTAAGGACCTTGTGCGTGGCTGTAATCGCAGGAGGATCAGGTAGAACTCTTACACGCGCTGTTTTTTTCCCAAGAGCAGAGTGGGGAGACGTGCATGGCATTCAAGAGATGGGGAATGGCTCCAGCATAGTTTTAAAACAAGGAGCGGGACGAACCTGTAACTTAGGAGCCGAGAATAGCGTGTGTCCATGTGTGTGTTTGCTTGTTTCTCATTAGCTCCAAGAAACTGATATCGAAGTTAAATAAACGCTCACAATATAAGCACATGTTTAGCTTGACTGTATAGAGAATAAAAAAATGCTGAGAGAATAAAGCTATACATTGGGCTACCAGAATTGCATGCAAATACATAAAATAAGAGACATATGTGTTTTTGTTTGTTTTTTTGTGTCTGTATTGTCTCCTGCTTATGACATCACTTTGTGGCTTCATATGCAATTGACACATTTCCCGCTAAAATGTATTTATTTTGCTTATCAAGCCCCAGGTGATGTCAGAAGCAGGTGACACTTTTAACACATATACTTCACTTATTATTGCATACAATTTTGCTAATGCATGTATGGATTTTTTTTAATTTTTATTCTCTACATTCACAGTATAAGCAATGTTTAGGTTGACAGTTGTCTGTTGTGTTCGGGCTGTTGTGTTCGGGCCCAGCCAGAGATTGCTACATTCGTTATGCTAGCTCAGCAGAAGAACGTGGGTCCCGATGAACCCAATGGTGTGGATGTCGTCATTGCTATTGGATGATGCCCAACCCGCGTTAGCCAATGAAGGGAGCATTGTATATTTGCAACAGGGCAGGAATTCCCATTAGATATATAGGGAATGGGGGGACACAGATAACTCCGCCCCAAAATACCCAAACCCCACCCACGTTTCACCGTCTCTCAAACTTCTGGAGGGCGACAGAGGGAAAACTAGAGGTGCCTGGGTGTAAACACACCACCGTATTTTTACGATGACGGAATGAATTCTCTTTCATTCTTTGGCAAGGCAGTACACTTTCTTCTGTTCCACCGACCCCTTTCGGAAGCTCAAAGGCCATTTTAAAGTAGTCTGCCTCGGGGAGGATCTGGCGCACCTCCCAGGAAGCCAGCACAGAAAACACAGTATAAAACAGGCAAACCGGTTCCTTTCCTTTGTAACCTCAGGCAGTTCTCTTTATCTCCCGGTGCATGTTAAACTGTACAGGGCGGGGATATTATTATTAGGAAGTATATATTATACCCTCCTGCTTGTATTACAGGGCTTGACATATTTATAGGCTTTAGGGGTCAAACACACCAATTCAGGAGCCAGACAAGTTATTATTTTTTTTTTTTTAGCAGCCAGGGAATAGGGACTTCTATTGAGTTCTATGTAAAACAATCTCAAAATGTAGGAGCCAGCAGTAGTGATTTTAGGAGCCAGGGCTACTTCTGCTTCTGAGATTTGTCAAGTCCTGCATTAACGGTTCTGATCTTAAGAAAGAATATAGGTTATGGTAACTTAAGTGCATATTAAAGTACTTGCAAATGAGATTTGACGCAGCTTCCCAGGAAGGGCCCATCAGGCCTTTTATCCTTCGTCTATCACATGCATTGACCCCATTCACTAGGAATGCTCAGCCGACATGCGCAGATGGCATGCATAGATACTCTCCCCAAGTTTCCCCAGTAAACTGGTGAGTTCCATTGCACAAGCACTGCCCCCCCATCCCGTGGAGTCTTCACCTGTGGCACGGTATGCAAATTACACATTTCTCATTGAAAAGCAGTTAATTTGCATATCATGCCACCGGTGATGTCATAAGTAGGAGACATTTATAACACATTTTTCTCCTAATTTAGGCATTTGCTTGCAGTTTTGCTAACACAATGTACAGATCATTTTCAATCATTTTTTATGGTCTACGAGCACAGTAAAACCAATGTTCAGTCCCTTTATAAGTGTTTGTGGGGGGGTCTCCTGTTGGATGACATCACCTTATATGCAAACTACACATTTGCCATTGGAAGGTCCTTCATTTACACGTCAAATCCCGGATGATGTCATAAACCGGAGACGCCACAGACACATTTAAAACACATTTTGCTCTTAAATGAGGAATTTTACATGCAGTTCTGGCAACACATCATATGGCTTATTTTAATTTTTTTTTTATAATTTTCTACCCTCACTTGTATAAACAATACTGAGTTAACTGAATCTCTTTAATGTCATTATTCTAATTTAATGCAAACGCCTCATGTTCTGGGGTTTCATATTTCAGCGCTAGACTTGGCCATGCATTTAAATCTATTTAATATATATTTTTAAATTTTTCCTTGGCATTTTTATTAGCGTTCTATTTTAGTATTGTAAAATTGTGGCTCCGAAAAGATTATACAGGCCCATCCTCTATTCCTGAGTGCCAAAAAGAAATAATTCTCCAACAGTAATGGACTAAAAGATTTGCTGTGCTGTGAAGTAAGCCAATCTGGCTGATCCCAAACCTATAACTCCTTAGTTATAAGCTTGACAACTCCCAGGAGTCAGGGAGTCAAAACTCCTAAAATTCATACTGCTGGCTCCTAACTTTTTTCAGTTGTTATTATACACCATGGAAGTTCCATTTCCCTGGCTCCTGAATTAGTTTGTCTTGCTCCTAACGCCCCCATATAAATTTGTCAATCCTTGTCCTAAGTAGAGTATTCTGCTAGAGAGTTGTACATCGTGAGCAGCATTTTAAAATTGTGGTATACATTTATATTGGATGTGACCATACTACATGAGATTTAAGGTCCCATTTCCTGGCCTTGCCTCTCTTCCCCACCTTGGCCTTGTCTCGGCTAGCTATTTATGCATGTATAAATGTATTCTATATCTAGCCACCTTGCATGTTTTTTTTTTTTTTGTTCCTGAAGATGCGTTCTTCCCTTTTCAGGTCAGGTTATGGAGTGTGTTAAATATAAAAACATACATAGCTCTCCAATACACTGTTATAACCTTCTAAATACACAAAGTGAGGTCTGTTAACTAAACAAATTCTCCAGCCTGCCTACCCTGCCCGCTCCAGCCTGCCTACCCTGCCCGCTCCAGCCTGCCTACCCTGCCCGCTCCAGCCTGCCTAGCCTGCCCGCTCCAGCCTGCCTAGCCTGCCCGCTCCAGCCTGCCTAGCCTGCCCGCTCCAGCCTGCCTAGCCTGCCCGCTCCAGCCTGCCTAGCCTGCCCGCTTCAGCCTGCCCGCTTCAGCCTGCCTTGCCTGCCCGCTTCAGCCTGCCTAGCCTGCCCGCTTCAGCCTGCCTAGCCTGCCCGCTCCAGCCTGCCTAGCCTGCCCGCTCCAGCCTGCCTAGCCTGCCCGCTCCAGCCTGCCTATCCTTTCACCTCCAGCCTGCCTATCCTTTCACCTCCAGCCTGCCTATCCTTTCAGCTCCGCTATTCATTGTTACAGTTTACTTGTAAGTTCCCAACAATTGACTTTTATCAATGACTAGACTAGACTAGCCAATAAACACCCATAGTGACAATGTAATGATCAGATTACAACCAGTGATGTGATGTGACACTGGCAATCCCTTCATTCCTGGTTTAACCCTATGCTGACACTGGCAATCCCTTCCCTCTTGCTTTAACCCTGTGCTGACACTGGCAATCCCTTCCCTCCAGCTTTAACCCTGTGCTGACACTGGCAATCCCTTCCCTCCTGCTTTAACCCTGTGCTGACACTGGCAATCCCTTCCCTCCTGCTTTAACCCTGTGCTGACACTGGCAATCCCTTCCCTCCTGCTTTAACCCTGTGCTGACACTGGCAATCCCTTCCCTCCTGCTTTAACCCTATGCTGACACTGGCAATCCCTTCCCTCCTGCTTTAACCCTATGCTGACACTGGCAATCCCTTCCCTCCTGCTTTAACCCTATGCTGACACTGGCAATCCCTTCCCTCCTGCTTTAACCCTGTGCAGACACTGGAAATCCCTTCCCTCCTGGTTCAACCCTGTGCTGACACTGGAAATCCCTTCATTCCTAGTTTAACCCTGTACTGGCACTGAGCAAAACCATCTTTCCTGGTTTAACCCTGTACTGACATTGAGCGCACCTTTCGATCCTGGTTCAAGTAGAAAGCTAGATATATGCTTAGTCTGTGTAAAATCCAGAAACCTGTAGAAATTAATCTGAAAAATAACTTTAAACGCTCAACACCAGCAGTCTGTGAACTGGATCACTGTTGACTGCTGGTAAGTGACTATGAGATCCAGGGTTAGGGCTTTTATTCATATTATCTAGCTCCTTTTTTCTATCTGCTACTTTATGGCAACATTCATAGTGTGTAGTTCAATGTATGTATGTATGTGTATATATCTATATCTATATAAATCAACCCGCATTTAGAGAGTGCATAGTGCATGCCAGATAACATCATTGTTTATTCTTTGGAAATGTCTGTGTAGAGCAATTAACGGCATGTTGCCAAAGGTTACCACTGGTTTCAGAACATTTTAATTGTAAAGAAATCTCAGACTTCATTTCCTTCTTCCGGGTAGACTTATTTACAGCACCAGCATCCTGGAATTCTGTTTACCACCTCCACTGGAAGGCTGGGCCAGGTATCTACTACACTCTCTGTAATGGAAGGAGGGCAGAAAGTGTATATTTTTTATAACCTGTGATTTGGTTCATATGTAGTCGTGTTGCAACAACCCAGTTCTGTGTGAGTTTTGTACATACCTGGAAGGCTTAGACAGCCCAGAGATGTAATAAAGCCCTGTTTACTGGAGCAAGGTTATTGTCTCAGTATAATAATGGAGGTGTTTTGTGAATAAGCACATGTCCTGGGGGGGAAAAGGAAGGTGGAAGTGCAGATTTCAGACAGGATGTTGGCTAATCAAATCCTGCCTATTCATTGTGTTGCTCTCGTCGGTCACTCGCTACACCTCTCCCACCCCTTTCACAGACAGCTAGTCACCTCTCCCAGACTTGCTGCTGGCCAGCGATGATGGAAGGATTGATCTGGTCTAGTATAGGATGTAAATATAACAATATCCAGAGAGCCTGAACACATCAAAGTGCGAGAGACACATGAAGGCAGAACGATGGCTTTGAATTTACCCAGAGGCCTTCACACTAGCTCTAAACAGGGAGCGCTGACTGGAGAAACTACTAAACATATTGTGTTCTCAGGCCTGGGGCATTGTGTGTTATTCATCTCCTGCTTCTCAATGTGCTTTGTATTTTTTTTTTTTTTTTCCTTTTAATTGTCTCTCCTATAAACGAGGAACAGTTCCCTATGTCCACAAGGCAACAAAACACCCTATTTATGGCTTTGCATGGAGAGTTGTTTGCTTGACACTTAAAAGGGTTAATAGAAGACTTTGACAGATATTTGTAGACTTGTGAAGCCAGACACATTAATTTGGCAGCCAGTCTAGTTATTTGGGGGTCCGTGGAATGCGCTACTTCTGTGGAAAACCCATCATAAAAAGTTAGGAGCCAGCAGTAAGGGTTTTAGGAGCCATGGCTCCTGGGCTTTGTCAAGCTCTGGGTTAATGAATGTGTACTTCTGTACTGATTATATTAAAGTAGTGTTTTTAATGATCGCTGGATCCTGTACATCAGCGGTTAGCGTCCTGTGATTACATTTAATGCCCTAGTCGGGAGCCGTGCTCAGTTTCTAGGAGTCTCTAAGTCACACACCTATATGTATATAGATTTATTACGGCTCCCCTGGGTCTGATTACATTACTCTTAACTTGCAGTTTGGCTGTAACCCGATACGCCCTTATACCAGAGCCTGGTAAATAGTCTTGCAGGACAAAGTCTGGTTTAAAAGACAGAAGTTTTAATATTCCTTCTCACTGCATTTTAATTCTGCTTTTTAATCTGTGCTATTTTGTAACCTATATAGTTGCTATTTTCTAACCTGTATTGTTGCTATTTTCTAACCTACATAGTTGCTGTATAGTTTCTATTTTCTAACTTATATAGTTTCTATTTTCTAAACTGGATAGCTGCTATTTTCTAACCTATATAGTTGCTCTATAGTTGCTATTTTCTAACCTATATAGTTGCTATTTTCTAACCTATATAGTTGCTATTTTCCAACGTGTATAGTTGCTATTTTCTATACTGGATAGCTGCTATTTTCTAACCTATATAGTTGCTGGATAGTTAATAGTGATTTTGATAACAAACTCCCCCGCGGTTTTATCTTTTTATTGTACATAAAAAGCATACATTGTAATATGAAGGTGCAAATATCACAGAAACCTGACAATGTTGACCACAAACAATCTTTTTTAAAAATTTTATTTTGTCTCATAACCTTGACCATTGCCAGTAAAAGAATGACCCCTCTGGTTGTGATGTAGTAATGCTGCCATGTTTTATATGGCCAATACTGGCACGTTCCACCAACCAGTGAGATTTCTACTATTCATGTCCGATGACGGGACAGGTGATCTATAACCCGCTCTCCTGGTCAGATCACAAGTGACCCGTTTGCTGTCTGGTATATTTATTTACATTAGTGACCATTTATATAAATAAAGCCTGTAATATTACACATTTTATTATCATTTATAATATTTCTATGCAGTTGGTAACGTTTACAGTTAGTTGACAGTCTTTGTTTACATATATATATATATATATATATATATATATATATATATATATATATATATATAATTTTTTTTGTGTGTGTGTGTAGTTGGTAACATATTTGTGTTGGCAATGTACTAGTTACATAATAAGGTACGGTTACATTTTGAGCAATCTATAATTTAAGATGGGATGTGTCACTCCGAGGGTTCAAGGCCTTTGAGGCCAGTTGCCCATTTAGCCCTAATGTCTACCTAGAAAATCTAAGGCTTTTTGTCATGCAAGAGAGAATTGCAAGGAAATGTGTACGGAATTTCAAACTTCCGTCCAAAGTATCAAAGATGATCCCATATTCTTTCCTACTCTGCTACTTTGGCCTTCAGGCTAAAATTCCGGTGTCCCAGTGAATTGGGATATTGGAGGACAAAGTTGGGAACGTTCCGCATAAACCAGTAGAGTTGAGGGGGGACGTGCCGAATCCTTATTAAATTGTTATGCATCTTGTAGACTGCAAGCTGTGTGCGAACAAAGAGCAGCCAACACCCTCCACTATGTGCAAGCAGGGAAGAGAACAATGTTGGTCCACAAAGATGCAAAAACTTTTCATATCTACAAGATGATACTTACTAAACAGGTGTGAGCATGCTGCAAACAGTGTAGCATTTACAAAAGACCTTATAAAGTGTTTAAACATAAAAGAAATGAGAGGATTCAGTTCTATGAATTGGCCAACGGATAATCCGGCTTTCCTGCTATGTCATGGTATACTGTCCAGAGAGTAAGGTGCTGCGTCCGTACATTTCATTTCCAATGTTGTCCATTATGGCGCCATTATCAGAATGCCTGACTGGTACATTAAATATACTTCTACATCTCCCTGTAAAGCCGTATACTGTTGTGGTGTTAGTCTTTGTCACAGACGGGACCATTTCTGTGTTGGAGTATTAAAAAATATTTTTTTTTTTTAATGCCAGGAAAGAGTACACTATTTCTATCATTTCCAAGTATGTCCTGGGGATGTTTCCTGTGCTTAACATGTAATAAATGTTACTATTGCCCAACTTAATGGTCCTCATTTTAGCGACCTCACAAGGCTGAACAGCGGAGTTGACATCGCCTTCACCTCCTGAGGATTGAATGCAAACCGGCATATGACTTAGTAACTGATAAAGAGCATTTGGAGAGTGGGATAGTCTCTGACGCACATCTTTTATCTAATAATTACTCTGCCGTTCCAGGCACGGACCCTGCCTGCTGTGACAAGCCTCCATTACGATCAGTTTTTGATGTAAAAAAAAGTGAGCATTTTTCCCCCCAGAAACCCTCCCAGTAGCAGGAGCCATCCCTAGCCCACTTACTGCTCCCCCTGTACCTTGTAATATCACTAGTTTAGGATTATACTTTGTGCAGTTGTGTTACAGCTACTAACTGGGTGCTCTGGGATGATTTGTACTTTTTGTAATATCCAGAGTCCGCTTCACTGACACGGGGCACAAATTCCTCCAAACTCCGCTTCAATAAACCCCTACTGATGAAGGGCACTAGAACTGTGATATTTTCCACTGTTTTTAATTGGAATAGATAATGACTTGGTATAAACTCTACTTGTATTACATGCCACAAAAATACAACCAAAGGTCATCTTGGGTAGCTCCAAGTTTCTTGACAAAATCGTGCCCACCACCTTCTCCCATCCCGCCCCCACCTCTCCAAGTACTCGCCTACTAATGGTTAAGAGCAAAGGCAAAAGGTGTAGCTGTATCGCACTATATACAATATATTTTCAGTGGCTGATTTTTGTTTTTTATTTTAAATTTTTTTTAATACATTGACTGCACTGGCGCAATAAGCACTGACACAGCCAGAAAGATGCACCCGCGGATAGCGCCACTGTTTTTAGGTTAACAGCCCCTTTAAAACCGTTTGCTATATTCATCGTAAGGAAACACAAATACACCTGTGTTAAAGCAGTTGAAGTTCACTCAGAAGGCTTACAAACAGGTGATATTTACGGATACTCCCAGTCTGTCACGCACTCATATACTTTGCAATATATCAGAGGCTTATGGACTTTGAGTTGTCTGGCTAGGATAACGCGTGCTATCCCATACTGCTTCCCAGGGTGTCTGGGAAGAGAAATATATTCAACTCTGTCTGGAAGCTCTGACAGTCCTGGGAAACATCTCAGGAATTCATGATGTCCCAATAGCAGCCACAAGGAGGCGCAGTACAAGCATTCATGAAACATACCATTGGGAAATGTGGTACTGTTGGATAAAACTATTTTCCGAAATGTTTTGCTTTCACTTTTTGTATTGCATTATTTGGGTCTGTCTAATACTGAGAGGCTGCAGTGTGCACCCTTTCTTATATCCTGATCCATGGGGAAGCCTGACATTTAACACAGGTTGCCAACTGACTTGTGTCTGCAGATCCAGAGTAGCTTCAGCTATTTCTTGCTCTGCACCCCCCCCCCACCCCCTGCTTGTCTTGTGGACGTGCCGGGATGTGCTCAAAGACCCAATCGGTCATGCAGGCGGCACAGCGTGTCCTATAAACGGCAGCGCACCCCGCAATGTGCAGCAGATCCCGCTACAGAGAATTCTGTCAGATGAGACCTCACTCTGACCGGCTCAACGTAACCCCCACTCAGAGTGAGCGCCGGTTATATATAGACACATCGCAGCGAGCTGGAAATTCATGCTCGCACGCTCTTTTAAAATGAACATTTTATTTGCCTAGGGCCCACCACCAAAGTGGGGCCATAGTCAGGTCCCCCCTCCAATTGGATAAACGAAATGGACAAAAAAAAGGCTGGCGAAGTAAGTGTGTGACACAAGTTTCAGATGCAGCAAAGGGACATAAGTATTTCTATGATTGTCCCACCACTGGCCAGTCTCCATAGTTGGTGGGATGAAGAGGGCAGCTGGTCAGGGTTCACTTTAGAGGGGACTGGGAAGGGGGCAATGAGAATATAAGGAATGGTTATAATTTGCCCTTCAATCGCTAGCTTCTTTTTATAATGCCCTGCTATATTTCTGAATTTGAGGTTGAGATGAAGGGGACCACTAGTACCACCTCAAAGTGGCCTTGCTTTCAGACTGCATTTTATGTGTGCTATGCATTGGTTGCGTTTATCTCCCTGCATAATATGCTGCCTGTAGTGAAGGGGTAACAATAATTTCACAGTTCCATTATTATAGAAAAAACCTCCAGTCTTGTGATGTGTATACGGTCTGTGGTGTTAAATACCCAGCTTGTCCTCCGGTTGAACACCAGGGGGAGCTGTGTCCCTAATTGTTACGTCTCCCAGTCTTTCATTAAATGTTGTACATTATTCGCAGACCGCTATTCAATGGCTCTAACAGGTGTTACAACGCGCAGAATGTGATATTTGTTCCTTAAATAGCTGACCCCGCGTGAGCGTTTTGTTAGCGGTATTTGCTTTTCCATAGCCGAGCGGATTTGATGGCATGGAGGCTGCTGGTGTAGTCATTGCAGACACCGCGATCTTTCATGTTTCTGCTGAGTTTGCTAAACGTCCGGTGTGTCCTCAGGGAGATATCGGGGGCAGTCATCGCATTCCGATGTAATAATAATAATGTATCTGCAAAACAAGAACATGCTTTATCCAAACCGTGTAAACTACAATGAAAAGTACTCTGCCTATATTGGGGTACTTCTGTCTCCCCTGTGCTGTGACTTTAATACATTAAATGTTGATGGCGAGTGGATCTGTCGTGCAGCTTCTATCTAATATTTGAATCTACCTGCGCTGTATTGCCATCGATTATAGACACTTTGCACTGTTTTGGAACGTAGGATTCTTTGAAGATTTTGTCGCCAATGCAAATGGGTCCTGCTTATTTGGGCATACTGGGCGATACTTGGGTAACTGGAATGTTGGAGAAGAAGAGCAAAGTTACGGAACATGGCGCCCCAATGCAGATCCCGGAGGTGAGCGCTTGCAAAAAACGCTCCAGCCGCAACATCCATCGACTCTATGGTAGAAGAAATATAGTCGGTGAAGTTGCCAACAAAATGGCTCCATGGAAACTTAATTTGACATTTGTTTGTTTGTTCTTGATGCAAAGGGATCATCAAACGATGCAAAGAACATTAAAACCAGGGAGGACTAAAAACGCGTTGGGTGAAACGGCTTCCCGCGTTCCACCATCGAATGAAGCTTAGTCCTCGGACAGTAACGTGGTTAACAAAATGGATTAAATCAAGCTTTATTAACCCCCAACAGCATCCCAACATTGCCATATGTAGCTCAGTTGTGGGGTGTAATGACTAAAGGTGCGGGTCTATTCCCTGCATTTAGCAGTGCATGTTCCACCTGGCAGGGAATTTTGTATGCTATGTCAGACATCCAATAAATCGGGCTAGACAAATCCTGAGAACCAGGCAGCCCTGGCTCCCAAAAATCTCTCAAAATCCCTGCTAGCGCGCTTACTGATTTATATCTTGTCTGTGATGTATCAACATCTGTATAAACATCTGCAGCCGCTCACTGAGGTCTCCTGTAAAACAAACCACATCCTGAAATATCAGCCGGCGAAATCAAAATCCCCTCCGTTCCTGACCCAGGTTGCGCCTCATATTTTCCTCTAAAAACAACATCCGCGACCAATGGGAAAGGGGCAACTTCCCTACATTCATTCCTTTCCCAACCTGCCGTGCGCACTACAAACCTTGGCTTTAATGACTGATCACAACCCACCTGCCCATTACCCATCTACAAAATTTGGGATCAGTGGGGCAGCGAACAAGGGTGACATTTTGGGCAGTGGGATTCCTGGCCACAAAAGGACAGACTATAAAGAACTCCGCGGCGGCTGGATCCCAACTCCTATTGTCCTCGGCAAGCGTCTTAAAGCAGATGTCCCATTATTGCTGAACGCTGGTGAATGTACCGATCACCGGTGAAACCTCATCACTTTGTGGGATTAAATGGCTAGCGGTGTTTCTAAAGGAGGAAATTCATTATGAAGGACTGTTGTCCTGTCGCTACATTATATTGGGGTCTTTACGATTTTTATTTACATCTTCCATATATTCGACTGTCATATAGAATTCCCTTAACTACCTTCAATATAATGCAGATTTCTGATTTCATATTCATAATTGCATAGTACAGCTGTTTTATTAGTTTTTTTTTTTTTTTTTAGTCCCGTTGTGTCCTCTAAATCAAATCCAGTGCTACTTTTGCTGTGGACTGAAATATTCACAACCTGTTTTGTGCCCCTCCCACCCCCCCTTCCCACCCCATTAAAAATATTTAATATTTTTAACTGGTGAAAACATCATACATTGTTTGTACTGTCTTACATGTTGGCTTTGTACACGTTTGTGTACAGGATACAGATCAGAGCTTTGGCTAACTTCGCAATGTTCGGTATGATTATAATTTATAAAGTACTAACTATATACGCAGTGCTGTACAATATTTACGCTTGCAGTAGGGTTGCCACTTTTTCTTCAAAAAAATACCGGCCTTGGTACTGTCTCCATAGACTTAACATTGGCCTGATGCTAATATTTTACCGGCCTGCCGGTAAAATACCGGCCAGGTGGCAACCCTAGCTTGCAGGTGCTAGAGATTCGAAAAAGGGTGGCCTCTGCTCGTCAAACTTTTATGTGTGTCGGCAAGGGACATAACTACACGTATGTTGTACTATGTGAGCTGTTCTAAAATGCACAATGAATGTCTGTCTGAGCTAGCTCTAGTGATCCCAGACTAGCCTGTTACCCTCCCCCTTTCCAAGTGTGCCCTGGGCTGCTAGAAGAATGGATATTTGGAGGCTTTATTCCTTGGAGGATGGGGGCAGACCTGCTTTGTGTCTGGCTGTGATATGGCCTCTTGAGCACAGATTCCCTCTTTCAAACATTCGTGCATTGGGAGGCTGATCCTGTGCAGCTCACTGTAATGTGAGTCACTCCAGGGATCCAGTGCGCATGCTCAGTTGCTAGCTAGCTGCTTGGAAGAGGAAGTCATACCAAGCATAGCCTGCGTGTCAGTGCAGTCAACTTGCAGCAGGGCTGTGAGAACTACTGTCTTTGTCCTAAAACAGCTCTCGTCCCCCATTCTTTAAAAAAAAAAAAAAAAGAATTTTAAAAAACGCCTGAAACTGAACAAAACCTAGTACGACGGGGAACGTTGAGTGCTTGGTCGAAACGGTCCCGGCGATCTACTGAGGATTCCGCGTTCCATTTTTTTTTTTCATGTACTTTTTGTGTATTTTGTTGTCGGAGGCTGGGCCTTTTATCCTGTGAAGTTTCTGGAGAGCCGGGAGCCGCTCCGAAGTTCTTTTTATCCGCCTCTATCTCATTCTCCGTGGGGTGCAGCAAGGAAGCTGGTCTTTCCTGCTAACCCGATAAATGCTTTTGATGAAGATGGATCTGTTGAACTATCAGTACCTGGACAAGATGAGTAACAATATTGGCATCCTGTGCTATGAAGGTAAATATTACAGAGCCGGTATTCTCTCGTTTTTTGTGCCGTGTTTGTTTAATCTATGTTCCCCCAGACAACTGGTACATATTTCACACATGTACGCAGGATACAAAACTTGGAAACTATTTACATCTTTTTTTTTTTTTTTTCCCTTTTTAATTTTGGGTTCAGTTTTAGAGGCTCCTGTGTGCATGAATTTTTATATGTTTTGTGATTGTCTGACCAAACTCCCACTCCATCCCCCCCCCTCCCCCCCCTCATACTGGAGTACACTGTTGCTATTGCTGTAAAGTGTGAGGTTTTATGTGGGATGTTCTGTGAATTAAATATATATATATTTTTAAATGATTATTTATTTTAAAAAATGGTATTTTGAATGATTTACACTGTAGATGTTAGTACTTTAAGGGTTTTGAAGGACAAATGGGTGAAAAATAAAAACCAGAAGTGTGTCTATGTAACATGTAATATTTTGACGTAATTACATTTATGTATTCTGTAACTTGAGAATTGCGCTAATCTTTTTGGTTTTTGCGGTGTATGCATTTTTTCCCTCTTTTGGTATTCAACATACGTGTGTGTAAATATACAGGTTATGTATGTGTGCATGTTTTTTTCACTCGACATTAAGTCCATACGCAGTATCACATCACACACACACACGTATGTGCATGTATACTATTGTACAACATTTAAAAAATATTTTTTCCTTTTTTTTGTCAGTGTATATTCATACAGGTACACTACACATGTATTCTGCAGTTTTAGCAGGGGAGTATTTATTTATTTTTGGGGTGGTTTGTAGGCACTAGTTCTTGGTACAAACTGCCCCCTTTGTCTGGATTTTCGTTTCCTGTCCAACTCGGAGCTCTCTCACTGCACTGTGTACCCAACACAGCTCCCTGGTGGAAAATACTGCACTATGCCAACTTTTCTCTCTCCTCTCGGCGAATCCAGTGATTTTCCTCTTCTTCTTTTTTTTTTTTTTTTTCTTTTTCTGGTTTTCTAGAGTAGATTATTTTCTTATCATTTTTAATCTCGAGATTTCAGTTTTATTACTTATATGGTAGTGAATGTTAAAATGTTCATTGAAGGAAACAAAACATAAAAAAAGTGTATAGTTTTTTTACATTTTTTTTTTTATTGCTGATATGTGTGTCATTTTTTTTTTTCTTTTAGTTTTATTCTTTTATTGGCATAAGCAGATTACAAACAGAATAATGTACATTATACAATCACCTTGATTTTAAAAACCGAAACATGTACAGGATAAATTGGTGTAACAATCAAACGAAGGACAACAAACTTCACTGTAAGACTGTAACAATACTTGTCTAAAAGTATGTGTACGTGTATAGATTGTGTGTATTTTTTATTTTTTTTCCCCCGACTAATTTGACCTTTCTGGAGTTAGTCAGCAGCAAGTTTCACTGCTTTGGAAAGTTGCTGGTGTATTTCTTTTAACTCCTATTCCTCCCCCCCTTCCAGAGAGTATTTGCTCATTCAGTCTGTGTGCAGTTTGGGTAAACGGTTACACTCGTCTGGTACGTGCAGTTTGGGAGCCTGGTAATGGCTAATTTGGAGGAGCCTGACATTCCCTGCCCTCATGCTGAGACCATATGCAAACACCGCTCACATATCCACACACTCCATGCATGCAGGGGTCTCATCCTGCTCTTCCCTGTCTCTCTGTGAGAAAAAAACTCCTCTCAATCCTATCCGGCCAGCGTCAGGTTACAGCTAATCACATCCAGCCGTGCTTTTTCCTTATTTATGATTTTTTTTTTAAAGAAAGTTTTGTCAACCTGTATATTTGGAGACACCAGACTGTGATTTTTATTTAAATTTTTTATTTTTTTAACCCCTTTTTTACTCCCTGTGTGGCAGTAAATGTTATAAAATGTGGGAAGATTATATTGCACTGAGTGTGAGCGATTTTTGCTTCCCTCCCACTTTCTGGAAGTTTCTGCCTCCTCCATGCCGTCCCTTCACCTTCCACACATGTAAACATTGCACAGTGAAGGATTTTTGCTTAACTAGTGGATTCCTCTCTTCCCACCCCTGTGAGCAGGAAACAGGTCCCCTCCCTGCCTTGCACAGATCTGACCCCAAGCACAGCTATTTCCTGCTAGTTGGGAAGGGAGGGGGGGGGGGGTCATTTACATTCATGGGTCTGACATGAGTTTTTTTTTTTTTTTTTCCTCAAATCCCAGCCGCCATCCTCTTGTCTGGCCCACTACAGACTGTGTTACCCCCCACCCCTCTGACCATCTGCTGGATTCTCTGTGCTGTCCATTTAAAAATTGTGAATAAAAATAATTTACACCATCCGAGTCAGAGTCACAAGTGTCCAAAACGAACTCAAAGCCAAATTTAATGTTCTATTAAATGCAAGCTGATGTTTTATTATTAACCAAATGCCCCCCCCCTCCTCCCCCGACACACACGGATCCCTCCCCTGTGCTACTGTACCTTGTGGGTTATTTTTAGCCGAGCTAGGCCGATTTTTTTATTTTATTTCACATGTTAACTGAGTTACTGAATTGTGTACAGAGACCAAAACTTGACTCGGGGTGTAATGGCTTTTAACTCAAATAAAAACTAAACATTTTTTTTTTTTTTTTTTATCAAGAATAGAAATTTACATAGAACAATTCATAGTTCAGTACAATCTCCTAAAATAATTATTCTTAGACAGGATTAACACTTACATTACAACAACACCAGACTAAACAAACAATATTTTCAAAGGGATCCTTTCCAGGTCTTTACTCCATCCCTTCATAGCTGAGGTTTCTACATTAGCCCCATTTAGTCTATTGATTTCAAAGAGATCCTTCAGGTGAATTGATATTGTCTTTATTAGAGTGCAGGAAATCTAATTTATTCAAAGGTGCCTTAGAGACAGGAATTATTTTTCTTTTTTGTAATATACCACTTAATTCTTATATAATTAACGACATCTCGATCTGGGAGTTTTCAATTGTTTGAACAGTTTAATCAGGTCTCCATTCATCAGCGATTGCTATAACGCCTGCACTTTCCCAATTTCTCAGCTTTCAAAATTCCACCTCCGTAGAGATCACTTGAATTTTAACACCATCTATAATCTCATTTAAACTTCCTTTTAAAAGTCCACCAATAATCTGTCCATTGCCTCAAGACTATACAATCTTTTCCCTATGTCTTCACAGCATACATGCTAAGTTTAAGCTCTCTATCTTCAAACTGAAACCCTTTGATGCGATTACATTAATTTGAATTGCCAATGGTTGCAAAGACAAAGTGTTTAATAAGGGAGACCGAGGACACCCCTGTCTCGTTCCATTTGTGATTGAAAACCATTTAGCATGTATTCCCGGTCTGATAGGTCTTACCGTAGGGGACATATATAAAAGCATTACACCCCCTAGAATCCAACCTTCAAAACCAAAAGCTCTTAAGGTCTTGTCTTTATATTCCCATCTGACTCTATCGAATGCTTTTTCTTCGTCAAGCATGCTTCCTTATGTTGTTAGTAAATGATCTTCCTGAGACAAAACCTGTTTGGTCTCTATGCGCTCGATCCATAACTATCTTGCTAATTATATTTGCTAGTATTGCAGCTGATATTTTTATTTCTACATTAATTAGAGATATTGGGCGATAATTATTAACCTCATGTATATTCTTATTAGCTTTCTGGATGGGCTTAAAGTTGGCTTTCACCAATTTGCTGGGGATTCGATGTGTAGACCTCTGTGTCATGGGTCAGGTTTCCTCGAAGAATCCACATGGACCCCGGAGATTTGTTTAATTTTAATCTTACGATCACTACTTGAGTTTTGCTGTGGCTTTATTTATTGGCAATAAGGCTTGCGACAGGAAACCATCAACACTTGTTACTTGATCCTGTTTGTTAGCAGTTTGTCTCAAATATTCAAGGTTTCGGTTTATTTCATCAGTAAGTCACATTAATTTTGTATTAAAATAAAAATTAGACTATTTGCTACTAAAGTAGAATGAAGTACACTAAAAGTATTGTATTCTACTAGTTGCAAATTATGTCTAGGTACAGTAACCTGCCTACAAGCCACTAAAACTGTGTTCCTACATTTTTAATTATAGGTGTTCTCGTGAGCTTAAACCCTCTGCATTCGACAGGGTTTATATGTGGGTAAGAGCACATTAATTGAAAAAAAAAAAAAAAGAACTGGTTTATGTGCTACTGAAGTGTCTTTGCCGAAAATGCTCTAAAAGGAATATATTCTATTAATTGCAATTCTTTGCTTGTACAGTGACATGCCTATATGTCTCAAAACTACTACCCCTCTTCCACTAATCTCTACGTCCTTCTGTCTTATGTGAACCAACCCTTCTCCCTCAACCATTCCTGGCAGTCCGCGACTCTGCGAAATCATTTTTTAAATTGTTTTTACATCTATATTGTATCCCCTGCTCTCTCAATATCTAAGTGGTCGGCCCGGAGGTTCTTCTGGGTTGTCCTCCAGCTCGCTAACCTTTGCCTCCAAGATTGCATTTTTCTAAGCAGGTTTCTTAATTTTTTCCATTTTTAAATCCATTTGAATTATTTGTTATCTTCTCTTTTTGAAAAATCTGTTCCATCAATGAATTAAGGCAATCTTTCAAATACTCAGGCGTAACCCCCATTTGCTCTTTTCCACTTGGCCTTCCGAGCAGGCTTCCCGTAGCCTGTTTCTCCCTACCACTACAGATGTTCATAGAGTCCTCAATGAATGAGTCTCTCTGGTTGATCTATCTTTTTAACTTTCATTTGTCTTTCTCTTTTTTTTTTTTCTTTCATCTTCCCTATTGTCCATATTCCCTTTGCTTACCATAATGTTTTGCGGGGTGTCCAGGAAATTAGAGGGGGAAAAATAAAAATAAAATGTACTTGCGAAATCTCCCTAAATGCATCTGTCGTCCATGTGTGGTTCCTCTGGAACTTGGTCCGATTCTCTTCGAGCACTGCTTGAGTGTTTTGTTGTCTCCAGACTGGACACCCCCCAGATGCCGTAGAGTCCAATTGACCTCGCTACTATCCCGATGCTTTCAGAAACTTTGTTATTGGAGTCTTGGTTTAAGGCTCAATTAAGCGTCTCGTCAAATGCTTCAACCTCTCCTCCGGCGCTAGTTGTGTGCAACATGCGTATTAAGTCTTCCTGCCCTAAAAGCCAAGCTGGCTCCGAACTCTTAATTGTTTTACAAATAACTCCTATGAAAGTTCAATTTCCCCCGGCTCCTAAAGTATACAAATATTCGTCAAGCATTTTGGGTTTAGAAAGCCCTGGTAGCAGTAGAGATTGTTGAAAGGTTCAAAATCCCTGATTAAGGCCTTGTTTATGATAGCACTTGACATTGTACTGTCTGACTGTGTAATAATACTGGGAATATTATTTACTAGCTTGTTGTTCCAGCATGGTCAGAATTTTTACTTGGCTGGCACCATTTTTGCTGTTGATTTAAAGCCCTCCTCCTCGTATATCCAACTCTGTTCCTTTTTTCACGGAGTAATTTGGACCTGCTGGGATTTATTTATTTTTTACTTCCTACAAGAAACTCTCCTAGTCTTGCTCGAGAAATTAATACACTTTATATCTTTTATCTCTGGCTCATTTTTGTTGGTACATTTTTAAATACTTCAATGTTGTGTTTAGTTTGCGAATAACTAGTAACATAGTAACATAGTAACATAGTAATTTAGGTTGAAAAAAGACACAAGTCCATCAAGTTCAACCCTTCTACCTATCATTTAAGCGTTTTGATCCAAAAGAAGGCAAAAAAAACCCTAAGGAAGCTTTTCGAATGTTGCCTCCCAGGGGGAAAAAAATTCCTTCTTGACTCCAAAAGGGCAATCAGATTTCTCCTTGGATCAAAAAGCTCTATTATTAATGCTTATTCTATTATTAATACCCCTGTATGTTCTGCTTTTCTAAAAAAACATCCAGACCATTTTTAAATGCATCTATTGTGGTTGATAGCACTACCTCTCTTGGCAGTGAGTTCCATAATTTTATTGTCCTTACCGTAAAGAATCCCTTCCTTTGCTGCCTATGAAATCTTTGCTCTTCCAGTCTCAGGGGGTGACCTCTTGTTCTTTGTACATTTCTATTAATGAACAGGTCCCTGAAGAGCTCCTTATATTGGCCCTGCACATATTTATATAATGTTATCATATCCCCTCTAAGACGCCTTTTTTCTAAAGTAAATAAATGCTATTTTTTAAGTCTCTCTTCATAACTAAGATCCTCCAATCCCCTTATTAATTTTGTAGCTCTCCTTTGCACTTTTTTTAGTTCCTTAATATCCTTTATAACACCATTATTTATAGTTAAAGTTTTAAAAAACGAGATTCATTGTTGTGGTAATCTAAAAGACGTAACATAAACATTAGACCACGTAGGGTGTATAGACTTCAAACAAAAAAAAAACTTTTTTTAATTTTTTTTTTATGGTCAGACAGGAAGTAGTATAGAAAAAAAAAAGTCTTGACGCTTTGTTTCGAGTGTCTGAAGTTAAAGCGATACCCACGGATCTGAACCTTTCCTCCTTAAGTGAAAGGCTGTATAGCAGAATCTGTGGGAGTGTGTGGGTTATATAGCGCCTGTGTCAGATGACAGACGATCCTTTGAGGCACAACATCTGTAACTTGTTTTTCAAGGAAGTGGAGTTTATTGCTGATTTTGTAATAATTTTTTTTTTTTTTTTTTTTTAACTACCAGGGTGGATGTTTGTTGGTGGCAGTAGTAGCTTTGAGGAAGACCGGTCAAGCTAATTTAACATGAGACTGGGAACAGCACAGTACGGAGACGGGACAGAGTCTCCCAGCTTATTAATTAAAGCTAATTGCAGGAAGTCTATAATCTTACAAGATTTTTTTTTTACATTTCGGTGTATGACTTTGTTTTGCTTTTATGGCATAAAAAACACATTTTGGAATTGTTTTATTTATATATTTTAAACTCACATATTTTGCTAGAATGGCCAAATCAAGCCATACTTCCGGTCTTGTGTTCCAGGTCATTTTCCAATCTGGCCAGGCATTGATCTAATGTATTCTCTCTAGACAACTTTTATGGACTTATTTCCATTATTTAGTTCCTTTTGTACTAAATCAGAATTTAGAAACATTTTGTCATATGCTTACCAATGTGCTTGATCAATGCTTACAGGTCATTTTAAAATGAACAGGTATGGAAATCTTTATTTTAAAGTGGGGGAAAAAAATCCCCTGTTTCATACAGGGCAGAAATATTTGTGGTCAATTTCTCCTGTTCTGTTACGGTTACAAAAAGGTTCAGTGTGGCTGACACAGTGTTCAGTAGAACTGTCTCTCCATTTATCGGTGCATTTAGCTGTGTGTATCCTAGTTCCGCCAGGACAAACTTTCACTTCCTGAACGTACCAAGGATGTGGCTGACCATGGAAAGTGGCATCCACCTGCGCTCCATCATAATGGGTGTCCTATTGACTTTGGAGGTCATGCCATCCATGGCTAAGTCATATGACCTCCGGAATCCTATGTGCGCTCCAATGGATGGTTAAGTTTGGACCATGAGGGAGAGATGGGCTTTCTAACACTAACTATGTTCCTCTTGTGTTTGGCAAGCTGAGCATCATGGGAAATGTGGAGCACAAGAGCCGGAGTGTATAAGGCAGCGATGACCAAAGTTTGGCACTCCTACTTTTGTGGATTAAACTTCCTGTGATGGCCGGCCAGTTGATGGGTGGGATTAATTTCCCATGATGCTCGGCTTGCAACACTGGCTTAGCATCATAGAAATTACAGACGACAACAGCTGGAGTGCCTTTTTTTTTTTTTTTCTTTTCTGTTGTGCATTACGTCTCCTCTCATACTCAACTAGCAAAACTCTAGTATTTATGCTCTATCTCGTATTTTTACCTCATTGCTGCGGGTGTCGCGGTATAATGTAGAGCCGCTAGTCCCGCCACTGATGTGTAGGCCATGGTTTAAGTCTTGTGACTAAATAACGTTTTGTTTTAGTTAGACGGCCAATGTTACAAACAAAGGATATTTATATTGAAGAAATGCAACAAAGTTTATTGGATCAAATCAACACCTGCAAATCTGTGGTGTCAACCAGGGATGACTAACCTTGGCACTGCAGATGTTTGAGAACTGCATAGCCTACCATGCACAGTCAGACCTGTGGCTGAACGTCAAGGTGTGTGAAGTTCAGAAACATCTGCTGGGTGGAGGTTCCTACTCACTGGTGTTAACCACGGGCTGCAGATCCCATGGAAGTCGGCTTGTGGTAGGTTAAGCCTCGAAGAGCGTAAGCTTTGCAGTTTGACGTCTGCTGGTCACAGGATGTGCCAGCCAATTTTAAGCAAACTGTTCTGCCTGCACCACATCAAGGAGATCTGCCTGTAAATTACGGGTGATGTTCGCACAACAGCAATATTGTTCTCCTGGCTTAAGGCAGGGCAGACTGTTCCAAAACAAACATTATCTAGACAGAGAGAGGGATCTGCAGCAGTACTATTTAGTAGATATGCAATGTATTCATTATTGTGGAAGTATTCCTATGTTAAACGGGGTGTGTGTTGAGAACAGATAAGATCTAAGTCATCATTTATTATTTTCAGCCGGAGCTTGAAAAATCACAGGAGCCAGGGAGTCCTGGCTGCTAAAATTCCTACTGTTGGCTCTTAACTTTTTTGATTTGTTTTACACAAGACTCCTGGGATGTTCAAACTTTCCAGGCTCCTAAAAAGTATCCAGGCCTGCATTGGTCTGCCTGTCTCCTAACCTGAGCTGATTTTTCTCTGCTCTGCTGTATTTACAAAGCCTGGCTCCTAAATGAGACAGGCCACATTGTATGTCTCATTTAGGAGCCAGGCAAATTGTAACTGAAATCAAGGTAAAATGCGCTGGCAGGAAGGTACAGCTAGCATATAACTCAGAATGCCACACCGTTACATTATTTGGCCTCAACACACATTAAATGCATGTCTGCAAGAGTATTAGACCATGTAGTTCACATGCTTGGCTCATTGTACAGCACTGTGGTATATGTTGGCGCTTAAAATGTACCGCATTTTTTTTTTTCATTCTTTTAAAATCACTGGATATACATTGCTCAGGTGGCGTAGACCCTTTAAGAGTATCGTGCATGATCCTTTCCCTTAATTTATTAAATAATTTCAGTGTTTGGCTCTGTATATAGTAATAATCATCTTCTCAGAATTACTTGCCTGTTTTAGTAAGTTTCATTAGAAATTCTATCACTTGGGGGATTTTTAGAATTGTACAATTTGTCTAACTTCAGTCGCAGACCCCCCTCCTCCTCCCCCATACGTCTCCCAGGGACTTACTCAGTGGTAAATACTGGATTGCATAGATGGCTGCCTCTTTTGAAGTGTCCTCCAGATTGTTTTTTTTTTTCTTTGTAATGACACCTGCCTGGGGTATCTGTCCTTCCCACCCACCCAGCAAAGAATCTACAGCCTTTATGAGCAGTATTTGTATTTTGCTCAGTGGTCCATTTAAATCACTAGAACGTCCCATCCATTCATTCTCCACACCTTTCATCCGGTGAGTGGTGAGCGCATGTTATTACACATTTAAAGCAAACCATTAAACAGGGGAGGGCTGGCAGCCTTAGGCCTGGGGGGCAAATCCAGTCAAGTGGCCCATTGCACCATCGAATCGCCTCCCCATCCACGGCCATCTTTTCCTTGTTTTATAACGAATATTGCCAGGATTTTCCCCCACAATATGCCAGGATTTGCCATTTAATATGCTAGAATTTTCCCTTACAAAATGCCAGGATTATGCCCCTCAGTATGCCAGGATTATGCCCCTCAATATGCCAGGATTTAGACACCCAATATGCCAGGATTTTCTCCTCAATATGCCAAGATGATGCCCCCTCAATATGCCAGGATTTTCCCCTAAATATGCCAGGATTATGCCCCTCAAAATGCCAGGATTATGCCCCTCAATATGCCAGGATTATGCCCCTCAATATGCCAGGATTATGCCCCTCAATATGCCAGGATTTAGACACCCAATATGCCAGGATTTTCCCCTCAATATGCCAAGATGATGCCCCCTCAATATGCCAGGATTTTCCCCTCAATATGCCAGGATTATGCCCCTCAACATGACAGGATTTAGACACCCAATATGCCAGGATTTTCCCCTCAATATGCCAAGATGATGCCCCCTCAATATGCCAGGATTTTCCCCTCAATATGCCAGGATTATGCCCCTCAACATGACAGGATTTAGACACCCAATATCCCAAAATTTGGGCACCCCCCCCCCCTACCCACGTTGCACACCTCCGACATGACCCATAACCCACGTTGCACACCAGGACATGCCCCATCACCACATTTACATGCCTCCATCACCCCATTACATACACATTTCCAATATTATTTGCCATTAATATTCCCCAGCCAATTTGTCCCATAATATGCCAGTGTTATTCTGCAATTTAATATAACTCGGTACATTTGCCCAATAATATTCCAAGGTTATCTGCAATTTAATATGCCCCTGCTAATTTGCCCAATATGCCAGTGTTAATTGCCATTTAATATTCCCCAGCCATTTTGCCCAATAATATGGCAGTCTTATTCTGCCATTTAATATTCCCCAGACGATTTGTCCAATAATATGCCAGTGTTATTCTGCCATTTAATATTCCCCAGCCATTTTGCCCAATAATATGCCAGTCTTATTCTGCCATTTAATATTCCCCAGCCAATTTGCCCAATAATATGCCAGTCTTATTTGCCATGTAATATTCCCCAGCCAATTTGCCCAATAATATGCCAGTCTTATTTGCCATGTAATATTCCCCAGCCAATTTGCCCAATAATATGCCAGTCTTATTTGCCATGTAATATTCCCCAGCCAATTTGCCCAATAATATGCCAGTCTTATTTGCCATGTAATATGCCCCAGCAAATTTGTCCAGTAATATGCCAGTGTTATTTGCCATGTAATATGCCCCAGCCAATTTGTCCAGTAATATGCCAGTGTTATTTGCCATGTAATATGCCCCAGCCAATTTGTCCAGTAATATGCCAGTGTTATTTGCCATGTAATATGCCCCAGCCAATTTGCCCAATAATATGCCAGTGTTATTTGCCATGTAATATGCCCCAGCCAATTTGTCCAGTAATATGCCAGTGTTATTTGCCATGTAATATGCCCCAGCCAATTTGTCCAGTAATATGCCAGTGTTATTTGCCATTTAATATCCCACAGCCAATTTGCCCAATAATATGCCAGTCTTATTTGCCATGTAATATTCCCCAGCCAATTTGCCCAATAATATGCCAGTCTTATTTGCCATGTAATATGCCCCAGCCAATTTGCCCAATAATATGCCAGTCTTATTTGCCATGTAATATGCCCCAGCCAATTTGCCCAATAATATGCCAGTGTTTTTTGCCCAAACCCCCCCCCCCCCCCCCCCCCCCCATCTCTTACCTTTTTCCCTGGTGGCTAGTGGCAGGACTTCCCTGGTGGCTAGTGGCAGGAGGACTTACCTGGTGGCAGGCAGCATGGTCCCTCCATGCTGCCTGTTCGGCCTCCCGGCGGTTGTACCGACAGGTCACGTGATCGGCGCGCGTCTGACGTCAGAGCGCCGATCACGTGACTGTCGGCACACTGCACGGGGAGCCGAACAGGCAGCACGGAGGTTTCTCTGTGCTGCCTGTTCGGCTCCCCGTGCAGCTTTGCAGGCAGAGCGGAGGTGAGAGGGGATCTTCTGATCCCTTCTCACCTCAGTCTCTGCCTGCAAGCGCGTTTTTTTTATTTTTTTATTTTTTAAAACACTGGCCCAGCGGCCGTGTTTTACATAGTTTAGGGCGGCCTGGGGGGCAATTGCCACCCTGCCCCCCGGCCCAGCCCGCCCCTGCCATTAAACCATTACACGTTGGGTATCCTTTATCCAGAATGATCCGTTATCCAAACGTTTTATTGAGGATTCTGCCACAAGTTGCACATTGCACACACACACCTGTCAGAATGCAAACGCACCATAGTCTATTCAGTGTCCAGCCCCCTAAAGCTGTGATATAGCCTTCCCACACATGCTCAGATTCCGAGGCTTTAATACATCTTAATGGTGAAAATGATCCATTATCCAAAATACATCTGTCCCCAGGCATTTTGGAGAAAGGATACTCAACCTGTATTATGCTTTGTTTACCTTTCCATATCACATTCAGTCACTTCTGCAGATATATTTTTAGATATTTAAACTTTACATGGATGAGAGATTAATAAACTCTAATAAACTGGAAAGACAACCGCAGAAATTGGTTAATAAAAAAATAAAAAAAATCCCACTTCTGCTATTACCACCTTTCTTTATTATTATAAATGGTTCATTAATTATTTTTGCAGTTCACATGTTATTTCACTTTTAGGGGAATAGCTGTCTCTGTGTGATGATTACCCCGATTCTGACCGCACACAGAGAGCTGGAGCAAGAGGGGGATCTGATAGGAATTTGCTGATTTGGATATAGTGCCAGACAGCTCAGAAAAGGCAGCCCCATAGAGAGGGTATGACGGGGTCAGACTCTGTATAACAGCCATTTATTTCATCGTATCCTCACGGATATTGTGTGTCTGATTCTATAGAAATACATTTTTTTAGCAAATTCTCTTTTGGACATCTGTTCACAAGCCTAAGAGCTTGGATTTTATTGATATGAAGTGTATACTCACACACACACATGTGAGAGAGAGATTCACTTGAGATAAAAGCTTGCACTGCAATGGGGGCAGGGCGGGTCCCTAGAATCCTGGGGAATCAGTAAAACGAGGCAGTGTAAATGGGTCAGAGGATGACCCATTGAGTGTATCATTCCTTTTGGGCGTCAATCCGTTCCTGAGTTTGAGTAGAATATGTTTGTAGCTGTAGACGCACTTCTCAATTATTGAGGCTCAGGTGAATTTATGATGATGGCGATCACGTGGATCTCTGGGTAAAGGGCTTTCGAAATTGATATGCGTTGAAAATATTATCAAAAGGATTTTTACCTGTGACGGTGTGCGCGCTTTTTCCTCTTTTACCTCTGGGGTCGATGTTAAGTCTTTGTAAAATATCAAGGCTGGTATTATTATTATTATTATTATTATTAATAATTAATTTTTTTGGAAGAAGAAAACACTAACTGTGATTTACAGATCATTAAACAGAAGAACACCCAAGAGTTTTCATCTTTAACGATATTCACTAAGTAACTGTGTAAAATCATATAATCTTTGCACCCGATTTGACTGCCTTTCAAGTCAAAGGCACAGGAGAAATGAAGTGTAAAGAACTAGTAATTACGGGGGGCTAAAGATCACTTTAAACGTTTGATGTAGGAAAGCCCCCATTACAGGGACGTAACTCGGCCTAATGTTAGATATATTTTTTTGAAGTCGGAGGAGGAAAGCGGAGAGATGAAGCTTTGATCTGGTAATCACCACAAATCCTTTTCATCTCATTGACTGACTTTATAATGTGTTTTTTTAATTTTTTTTACATTTCGCTCTAAGTCCCTTACACAGGTGACTGCAACGTCTTGAAAATACACAAGAGGAAAACCAAGACGCCTTGATCTCTTAATGACAAGTTGGGGGGTGGGGGGGAGGAGGCTTTAGATGGGACAGCAAGGAGGCCACACTTTTAGTGATAACGAGTGCAAGCTCTCTGCCCCTATCTGGGTTCTCGTGTTACTTCGTTTTACCTATGAATCATGTATGGCGTTTGCGGGCCACACAACTTGCGACCAAACTCCTAGCACCCCCAGCCAGCCAGGGTAAAACTAATGCTGGGCCCTGGATGAATAATTTAAGGCTTGACTGTGGAGGTGTTTGAAATGCGTCGGCTACTGTAGTACCAAAGTGGATCACAATATGTTTTGACTCCAAACCATTACAAAAAATACATTTTTCTAAGTTCTGGTGTCTTCGCATTCATGTGCTTCCATGCCCCTTTATTCCTAACAAGTCATGACAGGCCTGCAAAAAAGGTATTTCAGATGATTTTGGACATTCACTCCTCCCCCCCCCCCTCCCCCCCATACAGACAGGATCTCTTGGAGCCCACTGATCTGTCTAAATGAGTCGCATCATGTTCTAGGCAGCCTGTGCTGATTTATGTCTTGCTGACTAGGACTATATAAAAAAAAAAAACGCATGTTACAAGTATGTGTGCTGCACGGGATGTGGTTAATAGGGGCTCTGCCGGATGGCTGCCAGGAACACAATCCCGGCCCTTGATGAAGGCACAGGGAGACGTCACCTTGTTACCCTTCTAGTGTGTACAAGCTGTTGCCTAACATTACTAGTAAAAGATTACAGGGCTTTGTGAACAAGCTGGACGGTGAAGTCTCTATATGCCTGTTTAAAGGGAAACCATTCTATAATTTAACAGTTCAGCCTTTTTAAAGAACTGAAATGAGACATTCAGCCAACTGTTCTCACGGAGGGGTAGTGCCCAGAACTTATTAATTCTGGGCATCACCAATATTAGTAGTTGGAAGGAGCCAGGCCAGACAAATCCAGAAGCCAACCTGGTTATTAGGAGCTGGGGAAATGGTATTTCCATAGATTTCTATGGAAAACAACTTTAAATAAGAAAAATTTGAAAAAAAGGTAGGAGCCAGCAGGAGGGGGTGGTCAGAGCTCCCTGGCTCCTGCGATTTTGTCACGTCTAAAAAAACAAAAACAAAATTGGTTTAAGTCCAATGTTAGGACAATATCACGGCCGGCAATTGTTATTTTGCCGGCAGCTCTACCATTAAATGATTCCTGCCTGCTGTGTATGTGTGACTGACATTTTTTCCTCTGTATAAGTGTATTATTTTTTGGAATTCTGGACTGATTACAACCCTGCTCTCTGCCCTGTCTGAGTGTGTACCTTTTTATCTTGTAATAGTAAATACTATTTGTGGGGTTTTAACCTTTTGAACCACGCCGCCTTCTAACATAACAAGGCCTGTGATCTGCATGTTGGTGACGTAATGCTGGGGTATATCACCAAGGAGTGGTTTAAAATGTTATGGGACAGACTGTGCCCTGTCTGGAGTTCAAAGGTGCATATGTGTTGATTTTTGTGTTGATCATGTGACACAACTGGTCTATTTTAATCGCAGAATATCACAGACCTTCATCCACCTGTTGTCAAGCAGGTATTTTGCTAATCTAACATAGTAAAGTAGGTTATTATTGACTATTATACTTTCTTTCATGTTATGGCATTCTAAAGGGTTAAAGGGACTGTATGACTTAAACATTGATTTACTGCGAATGTGTGATGTCATAAACAGGAGACCCCCACAGACACACTTTAAACACATTTTTATCCTCACTGAGGCATTTACTTGCGATTTTGCTAACACAATGTACAGATCATTTTTTTTTTATTCTTTACATACAGCTTAACATGAGGTTTAGGTGATACAGTCCCTTTAAAAAGTTCAGGCAAGCAAAGGTTAAAGATTTTTTTAATACTAAAGAGAGCTTTACACAAAAAATTCTGATGTGATAAACCATTGGCACTTTCATGACCGCTCTCTTGTGTTTAGAACATATTTACCAGCATACAGCTGTACTCCTCTTCCTGATTGGCTGATAGTAATCTTAACTTTTCTTATCAGTACACGACTCTTAGGGGTGGATGCGAATAGATTTTCAATCTATCGGCAGCATGGGAAATCTTGGGGAACTCGGCTATTTCTTCACTATAAGTTTGAAAGGCTGCTGTTAAAACTCCAAAGTTTTGTGATGTTTGAACATGGGTGGAATTGCTGAAATCTCTGGATTCCCAGCATGTCTAGGCACATGAGTGAGTAATGTGTGAGTAATGAGGAAATACAGGTTTCTGGGCTACCTAGTTACAGTAACAATGCAGTATGTGATGCTGGCAGTGCATGCAAAGTATTTGGACTCTAAAAATATCACTAGAAGACTGACTTGTTGTCCCTGGCTCCTAAATATACGGATTACCTCTTATAATTATATAAATTGGTGGGGGGCAGGTTTGGTTAATGTTTTTTTTTTATTTTTTATTCCCGTCCCTTTTACATTCTCCACTGAGCGACTGTGTTATGTACTGTGCAGAGAAGAGACTTGGTATTTTGATACCCACCCAGGTAATGAAACCCACCAGTGTGCAATGCTCTGAACATCTCTCATTGGCTTTCCCATGATGTTATTGGGTTGAGTGCGCACTATGTATGTTTAAACCTGCGTAATACAGATTAAAGAACCCGTTTCGTGTATTTTGAGTGCCGCGGAGACTCCTGTATCATGATGTGTGGGTACACTGTGACGAACGTGCATATTGGCTAAAAGAGGGGTCCCAAGCTTTTGATTAGGTCCCCTTTACATTTTAATCATTCTCTCACCCTGGTGTGAGCCCCATTGGCTTCTAGTTATTCGATATCCTCTTTACCCTGTGCCTTGACCCCTCTGTAATCCTTTCTCACACCTATGGCTGTTAGGCAAACGGTTCCTTTTTAAACGAGCATCAACGCACAATCACAACTCATCCAAGCGTGAAAAAAACAGATGGAAATAAATACCGACCGAAGCAAACAAACAAAAAGACACAAACACCGCAGTAATGTGGGGTTCACTGGGAACATCGAACTTGCTCCGTTCTGTTTTGTAATCTTATGTGTGATCTATAATAGGTTTGTGAGTAGGCTGCATCGTTCTTGTGCGTCTGTTTTATATGTACTGTACCCTGCCGTTGGTGCTTTTAGAAGTAATATACCATCATGCCTACATCACCCTCAGCTAGGTCTTGGGATGCCACCTCTCTTGTGCCTGTTCTCATTGTTATAATATAAACTGATATTATTATTTTTTTTGCAGGGGAAGCAGCGCTACGAAGCGAACCCCGAATGCAGCCTCTGCCGATGACCTCTGCCCTGACCAATCATCGGACAGGACCTCCGCCCATCAGCCCAAACAAGCGAAGGTTCGGTATGGACCCAGGAGACGACGACTTGGACTGTGATCACGTCTCGAAAATGAGTCGAATGTTTCATGCCAACCTGTAAGTGTAACGTGATGGCACATTAGAAACGTGCTGGGTGCCCCTTTATATTGCCCTGCTGGGAAGGCACTTTCTGATAAGTGGACAGATTTATTGTGGAACAGGAAAAAAGCTTTTCAGTTTAATCTGTGCTGGTTGTGTTTATATTAGAGGTTTATCACAGTTATGGGTTTTTTCCCTCTGTCAAATTTACACCTTCTACAACCCATTAACGTTTTACAAAAACTAGATTGTGTTTCAGACCTACTATCCTGTACATATTATATTATTTAGAAAGTGCTGCCTTATACTGAGATGCTGGATTATATATAAAGTATTCCTTAGAGCTGGTTTGTATATATATAATTATAATATATACCATATTTGCTCAAATATAAGACAAGGTTTTTTTCAGAGCAAATGCTCTGAAAAAGACCCATAGTCTTATATTCGAGGTCGTCTTATGGTCTGACCTAAAATTGAGGTCAGACTATAAGACTGGGATACAGGTCCACCGCAGAGCTGCAGGGGACCTGGATCCCCCTCGCTAACAGCCGGTGGATGTCTGCGCAATGCACGTAGACATCCTCTGTTGCTGCCCGCCACGACCGTCTGGACCTTCATCATAGAGACAGACAACGTTGGGGGGAGCATTGGGTAAGTCTGGGGGGTAGGGGCAGCTTTGGCACATAAAGGTAACTAAAAACAAGAAATGCATTTTTTTTACATCATAAGTTTTTATTAAATATGAAAAAGCAATTTACATGTGAATATATACAAGTTTAACTTTTTTCCTGTAGGGTAGTCTTATATTCAGGCTTTTAGTTTTTTTTTTTTCCTAAAGGAATATCCAAAGTTTGGGGGGGGTCGTCTTATAATCCGGGTCGTCATGTATGCGAGCAAATACGGCATATCGTATTTGCTTGAATATAAGACAAGGTTTTTTTCAGAGCATTTTCCAAGCAAACACATTCGAGCTCCGTCTTATAATCAGACCTCAAGAAATGCATTTTTGTTCTATCAGAATTTTATTAAATATGAAAACACACTTCCATTTGAATATTTCCAAGTAAAACTGTCTCTTTAAGGGTAGTCTTATATTCAGACCTTTTTCTTTAAAGTTTGGGTGGTCGTCTTATAATCAGGGTCATCTTAAATTCGAGCAAATATGGTATATATGACGGAACAGTAATATAAAAATGCATCCAAGCGGATCTTCTCAATAATGGATGTTTGCAGCAGCCTGGGAATGTGTCTATCCCCCCACCCCCCCCCCTTTTTCTTGCTTTTCTTGTTGGCGTGCAGTTAAAGGTGGGATTCCCTGCATTCCTGGCTGAAGGAAGTGATCTAAGGGCCTTTTGATAAGCGAGAAGAATTCTTTTGCTGTCTCTCCCGCATTCCCACCATTCCCGGCCTTTCTGGCCTGCGCCGATCAGTCATGAGACACAGAATGGTCATTCAGCCTGATAAATCACAGCCCAGTGTTAGTCAGAGGCTGGGCCTGCAGACTGCAGCCTAGGAATGTGTTACAAATTGGCCAGCATTGACGGTAGCATGTTATAAAGGCAACTGTTGACATTCTTGCACCATGTGTGCAAGAAAAAAAAAAAAAAAACCCCGCTTTGTGAATTGTAACTGGAAGGCAGAGCAGAGGGGGTTAATGAGTAATGGACTAATGCCCTGGCCACTCAGTTTTTTTAAATCGCTTGACTGACAGACAACCTGGTGGGAGCGAAGGCTCCAAAGCGGCCTTTGTTTTATAAACACCCAGATCCCAAAACAGCTGCAGTGCATGGCTTTAAGGCAGGTTTGTCTCTTGTTACATTGAAACTCCGCATGCCTACACATGCACCCCTAATAATGAGTTTTATTGTTACATTTTTGGGGATTTTTTGTTTTGTTCAAATAGGGGTTATTTTTAAGTGTTGGCAAAAAATTAAAAAAAGTATGTCCCAGTTGCATTGAACTAGAATACTATGTTAATACTTGTTTGAGACCCTGGAATAAATCATACAACTTTCCAAACTGTGGCCCTCCCAGTTGTTGGTGGACCATTTTCCCCATACTTCCTTGCCAGCCACTTGGCTGGCACATCATTATTGAAGATGTAGGGCTCCGCCAGCTTGAGGGCTGCAGTTTGACATCCCTGACCTAGCGGGATATCCGCAGTACCACCCTGACGAGGTCAATAAAGGCCAGAATGTACAATGTTGCCATGCATGTTGGCTCTGTACTTTTAAAATGCAGTGATGCCTGTGCACAGTGCAATGTATTGTGAATAGGCAGTATTAATAACGGGAAAGAATTGGGATTATTTGATGGGATAGGACCCCCCCCCCCCCCCCAAAACAAAATGACTGTCCCGGCACATTCGGGACAGTTGGTAACTATGTGAGTGGTTACCATCCTATAGGCCATGCTATTCTGCCTTTTTGGTGTGGGCTGGTCTCTTCCTCCCTATGTTAGAATCTTCTTCCAAACCAGACCGCTCTCCAATTTATAGTGATATTATTTTCAGGGATTTGAGCAAAGAAAACCCTTTTTTTTTTTTGTTTTGTTACAGATAAAGGGATTTACCAGGCTGGACTGCTCACCAGATTTGTCATTCTGGATCAGTTTAGTGATAATAAATGCAGAGAAAGCTGCTCTTAGTGATTTTCCAGCAGCCCCTTGGACTGGTTTGGTCTTACGTTTTGGCAGAGTTCTACTAAGAAAAACAAATAATTCCTGTTTAAATAATGCTGCTTGCCAATTATCATTTTTTTCCCCACCAAATGAGATTCATCCCAAGCCTGTGCTTTGTAGATAATGTGTGTCATTCTGTGTGCTTGTTAAAACAAATCTTACAGTGCAAATCTCGATTTTGATCATTTACAGCGTGCTTTTAATATTGTGGTTTGAAAGGTTTATTTTGTTTAATTGTGCACCCAGCATTAAAAGACTGCTCCGCCAGTCTGATCTCCCCATCCTAGACTGATGTTTCATGTAGTGTTCCACCGTCGATCTGTTTTTAGTACAGTTATGTTTTACAGCATTGTGCAACATATTCGGATCTTTAAAAAAAAAAAAAAAAAAAAAAAGTTAATCCAGCTTATCCATCATTATTTCGCCATGTGCGCCTAATGTCTGGACTGCGCAGTCCGTGTCGGCTCTGTGAGCGGGTGAGAAGCAGACCGCTCGTTTTTGCACATTGAGCAGCCTCGCACCCAGTGACTGGAGAAATATTGGTATGTGTGTATGTTTTGAAGCAGACGTACTAGTAAATAGTGCGGCTCAGACACCAGGTTTAATATGTCCAACGCGTGACGCACAAACATGTACCAGTATTGCTGCAACAACCAGGGGAAAAGATGCTGGCTGCTCCTGATCTGCTTATAGAGGCCAAAACTGACCGTGTGGATCAGAAATCTCAGTTCTGAAAGCATGTGTGGAGCAGCCAGCTAATGTTTTACCACTCACCTGTGTGTGTGTGTGTATGTGTGCGTGCATGCATGTGTGTGTGTGCGCATGCATGCATGTGTGTGTGCGCATGCATGCATGTGTGTGTGTGCGCGTGCATGTGTGTGTGTGCGCATGCATGTGTGTGCGCGTGCATGCGTGTGTGTGTGTGCGCATGCATGTGTGTGTGTGTGTGTGTGTGTGTGTGTGTGTACACACCAGGGATCACACTTGATATACTATGCTAACGCTTGAGAAGAGACGATGGACGAGTCTCCCCAGAGTTCCTGGACACTGTTTTGTAAGAAACTTGATTTAAGGATCCACTCCATAAAGAGAGCACTGCAGGGAATTGAGAAGAGAATTTCAAACTTCAGGCCAAAGTAGCCGAGCTGTAAAAATTCTCCAATGCAGCTGAACGGGAGCATTTTTATTCAATTCGCCTAATTTGGCCCAAAGTTTGATATTCCTCTTTAAGTCGATCCTTAGACGTCCTCTTTGAGGTGACACCATTTTCCCCCCATATATTTGTTTAATATTAAAGCCAAAGTTCCACTTTCTCGTTATGCTTGTGCTCCTTCATTTAGATTCTTTATATTTCTATTTTGGTGTATATACAATGCCTGTCTTGCTGTAATGCTCTGATTTTTTTATTTTGGGGGGAGAGCGGCTGTTTTGGCAGAGCTGAAACAAGTTGAACCCTAATAAAACGTTGTAGCTTTAATTAAAGGGTCCGGGATCTGACCTACAGGTTTTTTTTTGTGTGTGTGTTTGTGAGACTGGAGCCATTTTTTCACATTTTCACAGTTCAACTGAAAACAAAGAACCTCCTTATCCTCAGCCGAAAGCTCTGCTCTTAAGAGCTGACATCAGCCAGTTCCCAGCAAACTGTCTTTCAGAATTAAAAGTCCTCTTGGAGCTCAGGGTCTGCGGCTGTGTATAGTGATTGCAAGAGATTCAGTAATGCTAAGCCCCCCGCTTCCCAACCACAGTAATGATTATTATTATTATATCGAGGGACATCATATTCTGCAGTGCTGAAACATTAACATTAGTGTATAGCTGGTAATTAAACAATGTTCTTTGTAAAACCCACATGTACCCTGTGTCTTGTTACAGAGACTTGCTGGCCATTCAGACATTAAACCTCTGCTACAATAAGAAGAATTACAAGGGTTTATAAGCTGAAGAGAGATTTAAAGGGAATGGATCACGGTGAATGTATAGAAATGAGTGAAACTGATCTATACCATGCCTAAATTAGGAGAAAAACTGTGTTTAAAATGCGAGTCTCCTGCTTATGACATCACCTGTGGCCTTATATGCAAATTACACATTTCCCATCAAAATCATCGAGCCATAGTTGTCATAAATGGGAGACTCCACGGACGCACTTAATACACAGTTTTTCTTCTTATTTAGTAATTTCCTTGCAGTTTTGCTAACACAAGGTACAGGTCATTTTCAATCTTTTTTTACTCTCTCCATGCACAGTAAAAACAATGCTTAGGTGATACTTTGCCTTTTAAATAGATTCTCTATATGGAATAGACTGTTGAATGTATACAGAGTAATGTATCCTTCCTGGTAAAATACTTTGTGAATAAATAATGTGAGCAATAGGTCTATGGCCAAATCTGTGTTGAGTGTAGAATGTAGATTTGACCATAGAACACTTGAACTGTATTCATTCTACAGTCGATTAGTCCCATTACTCTACAATCTGGTCACATCTGTTGGCCAAGACCACCGGTTCTACTATTGATTTACGATGCTAAAAACACCTTTTGAATGGTTTGCTGCATGGCTGATTTTGTTGCCCTTTTTGGCCAATGTTCTCACATCGCAATATTATCCTGATCTGATTTAACAAAAGGCTAAGTGCTTTATAACACAGAGTGTATCGGGATGCACTGCCAAGGCTGGATGGACATATACAGATCCTGGCACCTGTCTTGCTGCCAGATAGAAATATGAAAAAGCTCACATATGAAAGCTCTGTACACTGGGATTATCTCACTGTGCCTGTTCACTGGCATATTGGGCACTCTTACCTGCCCCACAGGCGTATTGAGGCTCTGGTACTCGCCCAGCTGGCATATCGATCCACTGTGCCTTTTTGTGACTCTGGCACCTGACTGGCATATAGATATTCTTCTCCGTGACCAGCTGGCATATAGACGCACTGTGCCTGTCTGTTGTATTGAGGCTCCGGCACCTGGCTGGCATACAGAGGCATCTATTCACTGGCCTATAGAAGCTCTGGCACCTGCCCGGCTGGCATACGAAGACTCTCTGGTCCCTGACCAGCTGGCAAAGACTAGAAGGGGGCACTGTGTTCTCTAGCGTATTGAGGCCATGGCATTTGAGCAGCTAGCGGATCGACCTTCTGGTTATTTCTCTGTATATTAATAAGACACCTGCCTGCTTATAAAAGCAAACCTAGAGTCTTTGCCCAAACACCAGCTGGCTGGTACCCCGCGGGCTGGATATTGTATAAGTAATGAAATCTGGCAGAGTAGAGGATGGCTGTGCTAATATTGCAATGAAAGTAGAGTTTTCCAGTTAAGCCGTTTTCCCAGATGTTTCCTGAGTTTTGTCAGATGTTACATTTACTAGAAGGTTTTTCGTCGCGGGAGGAGGCTGTTGTGGACACGGTTGCTATACACATGGGTTCTCGGGAAGGTTTTGGAACAGGCTGCTAGTGAGCTGGATCCCACTCCTCCCTGCACACACACACACACACACAGCTCTTGGTCCGAAGGGGCTGCGTAATGGGGAAGTGTTCTCCCAAGAAGAGGAGTAGATCCCTGGGTTTGTGTTTCACCATGTGGGTTATCAGTGGAGAACAGAGTGATTCTAATTGGAAACATTACACACCCACGGTGCTAACACAGGGTATGAATGAAGTTAATAAACAGTTGTTAAGACTCTTCCACCATTGTCCATGCTAGATGGGCACACTCCTGTCTCCGCAGTGTTTGTGCAAAAACGGACAGGTGAATAATTACTTCGTTAGGGCCCATTCTGAATGACTCCACCCCCCCCCCCCCCCACCACCCTTTTATCTTTTGACCTAAAATCCCCACATTTCTTTGTAAATTTACCTTTAAATATTAAGATTTTTGTTTTTTTATTTTTGTATACTGCTGCTTATAGTATTTTCTATTCACAGCAAGATTGAAAATGCTTTAAAATCAAAATACAAGTTGATAAACCATTTTTATACCGCCCTTTTTTTTTTTTGCCTTTCTGGAAGTGGATTAGGGTTCCTGGCATTAGAGGCCTCTTTAATTCTGTGCCGACAAACCCCCCCCCCCCCCCCCCCCCCTAGCCCAGTCCATCACATTTGTGTGAACGGGTCCGTCTTTTTCCATGGAGCGTCCAAGGGGACTCTTAGTTTGACAGGGTGCTTGCCATCCCTTTTTTTTTTTGTACAGCGTAGAGCTTGCCAAATTTGTGAGGCCCAAGGCTCTTTCTTGTGGGAGGACGCTGGGCTGTCTTCATGCTATTTGGCGATGATTAAAGTAAGGTTAGTATATTTAAAAAAAAAAAAATGTAAAAAAATCCCCTTTCATTTAATTCCTTTACCCTGTTTTATTTTTTTTTTATTTTTAAACCAGATGGCAACTTTATAATATTTTCAGTTGCAGTTCATTTAAACCATGAGACAGCACATTGACTAGGAGGGGGCTTGTTCTGTTCCAGGGGAGCGACCAAGCCTGGGAAGTTTTAAGCAACGCTGTAGCCCCAATTTCAGAGGTTTGGGGGCCGAGGAAGTGTTTAGAGAGCGCAGTTTTATTGTCGGGCTAACTATAATTGTTTGCCCTGCAAAACACTTACTGGGTGATTTTTCAGATTTATTTTTCTTTTCTTACTGGGGGAGGAGGAGGAAGGGGATCATTACAGGATGGCCCAGGGGGGGGGGCACATTTCATGGATGAGATCTCTATCGTGTCTTGCTTGTTCTAGTTCTCATGAATAATGGCACCAGCTTCGAAAGTAGCCAGCGTATTGTTGACCTTTTTAAAAATGTTTACTCTTGTTCCCCCTTCGATTAAAACACTTTTTTTTTTGGGTGAAATGAGGCGCTTGTGCTAGTTATGACTCTGGTTAGCATGTTGGGATCTGCAGGAACAGTTCCTGGAAGTGTTGTATTTATTTCTTTTTTTTTGGTGGGATGGTTGAAAAAGGCCACATACATGTACTAATGTTATACTGGCTTTCTTTGTGCTGATCAAACACACACACAGATTGCCGTCAATCTGGACGGTCTTGATAATGGCCTAGTTTGTGGTGGTCGTAGCTACTGATAACAAACTTTTCGGCTTCTTGGCCAACCTCAATTACTGCACTGGTTTGTGGTGGTCACGTCTACAGGTATAGCAGGGTTGTGTCTTCCTGGCCAACCTCAATTACTGCACTGGTTAGTGGTGGTCACGTCTACAGGTATAGCAGGGTTGTGTCTTTCTGGCCAACCACAATTACTGCACTGGATTGTGGTGGCCACGTCTACAGGTAGAGCAGGATTCTAGTTTACAGCACTGTTTTTTCCCCTCCTTGACAATTGTTGTTGGTTCCTCTCGTCCTTCGTAGTAATACACTCCCATGTCTTTTTGGGCTTCTATGATCAATATAATGGCGAGGGAAGAGTCGTTGATGGTGTTCAAATGATATGTCAAAATTACATTCATAATCTTTATTGCAGAGAAGATAATCATTTGTTTACTTACAATTTTATGTGTCTATTTTTAATTGAGAAAATGCTTTCATCTGACAGGTGGAAAGTTAAACAAAATTTTGCCTCATTTAATTTAGTTTTCATTCTTCTTCTTTTTTTTTTTTTTTATTTAGATCCAAGGGCCTTAATGGGGAATATCGGAAAGATCAGAGAGACCGAAGTCGAAGCCCAATAGAAAGGGCGGCTGCGCCGACCATGAGCTTACACGCGAGTCATTTGTACGCCTCTATCCCAACCATCAGTATGGATCAACCGTTGGCCCTTACCAAAAACAGCATGGATGTCTCCAGGACCATCAGTCTAACGCCATCACTGTCCCCTGTGGAGCGGCAACAGGTAAACGTCTGCAGAACTTGAGCTGGTGAAGAGTGTTTAAATACCCTCTACCTTCTAAAGGTGGTCTGGTCACCATGGTAACCCATGCTGATTAGATGCTTTTAGAACTTTGGCCCAGAAATTAACTTTTACCCCTAAGCCCCATTGTCTGGTGCCACCTTTCATCCGCCACTTTTGTCGGGGAGCAACATTTTAACACTGATTTGTTCTTATTGTGCCAGGATTTGATGGGGGTCTGAGACTGACACTGCCCCTAAGCGGGACTAAATATACATAGCCTCCAATGACTGCTTTTTAAACCATAGCCTCGAACACGGTTTATCTTCTCGGAGGGATAATGATTAGTTCTCATTCCTATAATTCTTGGCTGGGGACAGATTTGGAGCCTCATAAGATGTTGTTTTTGTAATCGGCATACCTAACTGGGTTTAACCCTTTTGAGTGGATGGTAAATGTGAGAATTTCTCAACACCCACTGGCACCCAAAGAGTTAATGTTCCTTCAACCCCTCTAGCCCCTTAAGGCACGTACAGTCCTATCTCTTTGTGACCGTGTGTTAAGAAATGCTTAGTAATCCTGGAAGCCCAGTGACTAATACATCTAATTATTATTATTTTTAGAACCGACCATCCGTAATCACCTGTGCTCCAGCAAGCAACCGCAACTGCAATCTCTCTCACTGCCCCGTGGCCCACAGCGGCTGCGCCTCGGCCGTGCCGGCGAACTTCAGGCGACTGGCTAACTGTAAGACACTTGCCTATTTTGGTTTTGTTTCTGTATTTGGGGGGGGGGGGGGGGGGGGGATTTGTTGCAATGGGTGAGCCTAAATTACGTAGACCACCTTTAGGTTAGCTCATGACTTGCCAACATCCCTGAACCAGATTCTGGGTGTCATGGGAGTTGTGGGGCCACGTGATGCCGCATGACATCACACACTCTCGTGTATCCCTGTGAGACTGAGCTCCAGCCTGCGAGGGCTCTCTTTGGCTTGTTTATAGTGCGCATGAATAAAACCTATCCCCATTGGTCACTAGTTTGCAGCCGTGTTCAGGGCGCAGGTTCTACTGGAGTATAACCCATTGACACATGGCACTACCTTGTTTTAATCTTTTTTTTGTTGTTGTTTTGTTTATCCTTGCAATATTTAATTCTTTAAATGACCTCTTCCCTTGGTGTTTGTTATGTTATGCTGCAACTTACCAGTTTTTTTTTTTTTTTTGCATGTGCTATGTAATTATTGCAGGGGTGTGTTAATACAAACATGCATTTAGCTTTAATGAGCGGGGTGTAGATAATACAGCATTGCCCCTGTGTAACGCTGTAAAGCATACCTCTTATGTGCGTTAAAAACGCACGTCCTGTGATTTACAGTAGTATTTTACATCTGATTTATTTTGTTTATAGTCGATTGTGTGCAGTAGAATGGAAAGGCCACAATAAACTGACCCTGTATCTCTGTTTTTTTTTTTTTTGTACAGCTAATACCGCCTGTGATCCAGTGGTGGAGGAACACTTCCGCCGAAGCCTCGGGAAGAATTACAAAGAGCCCGAGCCGGTGGCAAACTCTGTGTCCATCACTGGCTCTGTGGATGATCATTTCGCAAAGGCACTGGGAGATACCTGGCTCCAGATAAAGGCGGCCAAAGATGGCGTGTCCAGCAGTCCCGAGTCTGCTTCACGGAGGGGCCAATCCTCGCCATCCTCTCACATGGTTAACCATAATCACTCCCCGTCAGTTCTGTCCTAGATGGACCGTGAAAATATCTTTTTTTGAGATCAAATTTGCATGATTTGACTGGGCTTTGAACCATGCTAAAGAATAGTACCAGGGGAAAGAGATCTAGATTATGTTGTTTAACGTGTACACATGCTTGGCATTTAACAAATGCCTTTAAAAACTTATATAGCAGGAACTATGGTTTTTTTAATGGTTTATGTAGCAGCCTAACGCCCTGCCTCTGTTACCAAAGAACCCTCGGCTGCCACAAGTCACAATGTCCCCTTCGTTTTACGCAGAAAAGGCCAGGATTTCTGTTGGTCGACCCAAATGCTTCTCGTTTTTCTCGATCGTAGAGTACGTGCGGTTTGTTGCCTTTTACTTTTTTCCCCTCCTCCTCGTGGAGTTAGGTTGTTTGTATTTTACTTGAAAAGAACGGTCATGTCAGATTTGCACTATAGGGGTGGGGGGAGGATGAGGATGATCAAGATGCCTTGCAGTGTTTTTTTGGAGGATATGCTGATGTTCGGAGAGGGCAAACTGTTAGTACCAGTGGATTAGCAGATGATCTTTCCAACCATGGAAGGGAAAAACCATTCGTAGCGTTGGTTCTCCCTCGTTGCTGGTTTCTTGCAACCGGGCCACAAATCCTTCAGAATGCGGGCATGTGGAAAATTCTAATCGGAACACTTGCAGTTTGTTTTGGCAGAGGTTGGATTGTATATTAGTGCATTGTTAATTGCATGGGTCATGAAAGCAAAATAGCTGGTATCTATATTAATTTAGAGAAACTGAAAAGAACCAAATGTTTTTATGATCACCTCCTTCAGAACTGGTTTTATTTTTTGTTGTTGGTCCTCAACTCTTACTGCTGGTCCAGTCATACTGAGATATTATTTTGCTTGCGTCTGGTAACCAGCTGGAGCCTCTGGAAAGGCGATTAATTGATTTTGGTTTTATGAAATTTCGTGGTACAGGATGCTATGTATTTCATCTTTTGCTTGCTCTGCATGGCGCTAGGTAACCCTCTCATGTTGGCGACCCCAGTATCGTGAAAGCCGAGCTATCGATGATGATGATATTTGGCGATGTCGAACGCTTCGCTTGACCTTGAGGCGCTTTTAAGATTTTTAATCCTGGATCTGGGTTACATTCATTCCTCCTGCTGAGGACTGCAGGTCAACGGAGGTTACGTCATTTTCCTAAACATGAGAAATCGCTTCTAACCCAGAGGTGAAGGCAGGCTCGTTTTTGGTTAACATGCTTGGCAAGTAGTCATTTTGTTATACGTTAAAAACCCTACATTCCCAGCGAAATCAGAGGACTATCATGGGTTTGCATCTGGATAACGGAGGAAGGGATTTCAAATCTTATTTTGGAGCAGTCCCCGATCTGCTTCTAAAATGGCATCTTCAGTTATGAAAAGTCTAAATTGAGGGGGTCCGGATTCAGCTGTGTAGATGGCATATATTCTAAGATTAATAATCCAGAGGCGGCGATATCCCAATTTCATGCATTTCACTATTAAACTGACTGGGTGGTCAATGCTTTGCTGCTTTGGCATTCAGTGCACCCCCTACTCTCTGTAGGAATTAATGATTTTTTTTTTTTTTTAAAGATTTTTTTTTTTATATAACGGTAACTATAAAAGACCATCGTTACGCTGTGCGTAAAGAAATGTGCAAATACTCTTGTAGGTATTTTTGTTGAACAAATAATTTGTTAATGATTATGTAGCTATTTAATTTTTTTCCTTTTCATTGATTATAATCTTTTTTTTTTTTTTTTTGGTTTGAAGAAAAAAAAAAAAAAGTTGATCTTTTTTGTTGTAGATGTCTGTTATATACAGTAAAGTGCCGGAACACATTTATTCTTTAAGTAAACACTGCATTAACCTTTTTTTAATGAAGCCACTATGTGTTAATGGAAAACGGGCTACTGGTCACGGTGCCAGAGGCGAGCTCTGCACAAAGTGGGATGTTGTATCTATTCAAATAGGCGTTTTGGTGGGGGAGGGAGGGGTTTGGTAAACATTGTAACCCGGCCTATCTGAGATAGGAGAGAGATTAAATGCCAACATGTGTGGTTGAAGCTAATGATACTTAAATAAAACAAGCACCCGGTTTTAAAAAGGAAAATACTATGGGGTTATATTTATAAAACGCATTTGTGGAGCAAAGTACTAACTGGTTTCTATGGTGACTGCTCCAGTTTTAGAATGGTTTCCCAGAATAACCTTCCCCCGTCTTTTGGTCTCTAACCCCATTGTATAAATGTACGATCTAAGACAACTGCTTGTTCTATCATTTGGGGTTCAAACTGATTACCCTGATGAGGAAACAGATTAAAAAAAATAATTTGATTTTGATACCTTAATACAGGTCACGTGTATTCCACTGTAACATTGTGAATAATATTGTGTCTTGTAAATTTGTCTGGATGTATATGGGGAGGGGGGAGGATAGATGACAAAGTGGGTTATGCTGTATTTTTAACATATAAACTGTTTTCTAAAACCTGTTAACTGATTAAACATATTTTGGTGTAAAACACAAGGCATGTTTGTGCCAGAAAGAAAATGATGCCAAGGTTTTGATATTGAACCTTCTCCCCCCCCCCCCCCCCCCCCCGTCCTAAAAAAAATATTTAAATACCATTGAAATCACACTGGTTTCTGGTAAGGAACAAAGATCTCAACTTCAGCCTTTTAGATCAATGAGGACTTAAAACAGTGTTTTTTTGGGGGTTATGATGGGGGAGGGTGATTAGTCAGTTTCCCCTACAGAGGATCAATCAGCAGTACATTTCCATTTTATGTGTGTAAATCTGTAATATAGCTTCCTTTTGTGGCCTTGTTTCGCCTGGAAACAAGGAAAGGAAAAAAGGTTTGGCTGGTCCTCGCCTTTTTTTTTTTTTTTTTTGTACTTAAAGTAGCCTTAAAAGAACAATAAAGTGCTCTTATACCACAACCTCTGTGTTGGTCATTTGTTCCTTGTGTGTGTATCTTGCTGCATAATGAGATTATCAGAGCTCAGTGACTTTCCAATGCTTCAATCAGTCTAGCATATATTAATGTAAGTACTGCCAAAGGAACTCTGGTCTAAACACGGACATAGAGCAGGGGTAGGCAACCTTTGGCCCTCCAGATATTGTGGACTACGTTTCCCTTGATGCTTTGCCAGTATTATGGTTGTAAGAGCATTATGGAAGATGTAGTTAATATCTGGAGTGCCAAAGGTTGCATACACAGTGATCTACACATTGCAGACTTGGAAGCAAATATTTAGATTACATTTTTTTTTTTTTCCTAAAGTTTAAATGTTGGTCTCTAGTTTATGATATTTGCATGTCCGGCCACAAAGTAACTACTCTAAATAGGAAATGTGTCATTTGCATATTAGGCCACAAGGTGACATCATGAACAGGCGACACTACACATACATTTAAAAGCTAATTTTATAAATTTTGCCAGGAATTCTGTTAACACAATGTATTTATCCCCCCCCCCCCTACAATATAGTATATACTTGGGGTAGGTAACCTTCGCCACTCTAGATGTTGTGGACTTCCTTTCCCATAATGCTGGCAAAGCCTCAAGGGAAATGTTGTCCACACCATCTAGGGTGCCGAAGGTTGTCTACCCTGGTCTAAACAGTTTTTTTTCAGGTGATGAGTCCATTTAAAACTCCTCAAAGAAGCCTTAACATATTTGGGGAGTAGCTAGAACAAAAAAGTTGTTCACACCTGAGTTAAGACCTTTTAAATGACTTTAATGTATCAGCAGACGGTGCTAGATTATTATAGTTCTTCATTTTAGGGATATAGTGATCTCTAGTGAATGAAGTACTCTGCATAGAGCCATGATCTGCACCCATTTTGGTCGAACTCTGCCGTGGGTAACTTTTGACCTCAAGGTAAAAATAGAGATATTGTAAAAGGACCAACTCGGGCAGAGTGAGAATTCTATGTTCATTTATAGAAACAAATTCAGCACTTTGTTTCAAAACTTTAGTTATATCGGCCAAACAAAACCTCCCTTTCAGCTGGCTTCACAACGCACTTAGAAACCCTGAGTGTTCCCCTGAAGCGTAGGATTAGAACAATGGATAATTCAGCGGCCCACTTTATCTATAAATACTCATTTACGGTAAGAAATGACTAAGTATGGCCAGCTACAAAGACTGGCAGTGTTAAACCTTTACTTCTGAAAAGCAGATCATGGGATTTATTTTGAACAAATACATTAATATACTACGTTGATTTAACAAATCCTGATGAAGTTATTGACAGAAAATGACAAATAGAAGTCTGTCTACACAAACTGACACTTGGTAGGGAGACCACTAGCCCCCCCACCAACACTTAATACTTTGTCTAACCACACATTATACTATAACAATGCCAAATTACTGGAACTTTCTCCTTTAATTAACAAACATAGATCATTTAAGTTGAAGTGGTTCTTTAAACAACGACTGTCCGCAAGAAACCAGTTCTGTTTAATTTAAAGATTGTAGGCAGAGTAAATTGACATGTTTTAATGAAAGAATATAAATAAAGCATGTCATTGAAGCCTCCTTGCTTGTATAGGTTCATCACAGGGCAGATATGTTGATTAGGATCTTGGGTCAGATGAATGAAGATCTGACCCAAGATGTCTGCCCCCGTATTGAGCTATGCAGAGCAAAGAGGGTTTGTATTCTTTCATTAAAGGATTTTTATTTTAAATGCCTACACTTCATGCAATCTTTCTGTTAAACAGTATTTCATTTTTTGCTGACTGTTGTGCTTAATCCATATAAATTATATATCTTAAATGGTATCATATAAAAATAAAATTTGCTGGCCATAAAGACTACCTATCCTGCTACATCGCTCTCTAAAACTAACAAACATTCAGTGGAATGAACAACAACACATTGCTTGAAGCAAATGATACAGTTTAATACAGTACAGAAAATACAATTATTGAACATGTTGGAATAATGTACAACAGCAGGTTATCAATCAAGGTCTATTTTGAATCAATGCTGCTCTAGCAATATAGAAGCAATATATATGTGTAAGAATGGCTAGGGTAACTGCAAAAATCACAGGTTCTGGAGGCATTATAGGGTCTCGGTCACCTAAACATTATTTTTCTTTCTACATTTGAAGTATAAACAATCTATACATTATGTTGGCAGAATTGTACACAAATGTGTTTTCAACGTAGGTGTGTGTTGTCCCCGGTTCATGACATCCTCTCGTGCCTTCACAGGCAAATTACAATTTTGGGAAATGAACAGCAGATGCATTTAATGGACAACGGTCATGAAATAAATCAGTGACGGTTTGAAATAAACGAATAAGCCCGAATATAAATGCTGTGCCATTTTTACAAGAACAAACCCTTTACAAAATATCCAGTTATTTTCCCCATTTAGCAGGCTGAACACGCAATGGCTGCCATCTTGCCTCCTAGCCTCAGATCTCCGACCCAAGCACCCTGCAGTCCCGCCTCCAAGCTCTGCTCCCAAACACATTGTATAGATCATTTTTCAGCATTTATTCTCTACCTTCACACTATATACAATGTTTAGGTGACAGTTCCTTTAAAGAATTGTCGATGTATTTTAATTCATTTTGGTGGTTGTAATTCTGCTTTTACAATTTATAAATTGTTATTCCATCCCATAATGACAAAGAAAACCGTGTAGAGCACAATTGTTAACCCTTTACATATCGATAAGTCTGTACAATATAGACATGTGCATTCGTTTTCGTCCGAAAAACGAATATGCTAAACTAACGAAAGCCGAATGAACGAATGGTTAATGGACTCAAATCATTCGTCCATTCGTGCTATTGGCATTCTATAAACCGAAATAGAGTCGGTTTATAGAAAGCCAATAGCATTGCAAACATTCCATAAACCGACATAATGAACGACTTTCGGTTTATGGAATGCATGTAATGCTATTGGCTTTCTATAAACCGAAATATGAAAGTATGAATTTAATGTTGCATGTCAATAACAACACAGATGTTTCAATCAAAGCCAGAGCCAGTAGCAAAGTCTGCCACATTAAATTCCCACTATTTGCATATCTACCTGGAGTGCTAGTGAACCCCCTGCGATAAACCGCATATGAATGGGGACTCTATTTCGGTTTATAGAATACCAATATCAATACATGCATTCCACAAACCGAAAGTCTATAAACCAAGAGTCGGTTTATAGACTTTCGGTTTATGGAATGTATGTAATGCTATTGGTATTCTATAAACTAAACGAAAATAATGAACGAATTTCGTCTGAAATGAATGCAGTAATGAACGAAATTCATTTTGACGAAATAAATAACATTTTCGTCCGAATGGACGAAAACGAAACGAAAATTTTAGTTTTGCACATGTCTAGTAGAATACAGTCTACAAAGATGATTAAGGTGTTCTACTCATTTCGCTTTTGCATGGATTCAATCATTTACCTGCAGTTTGCTTCATGGCCTGATATAATACTTTTAATTAGAGTTTCTGTAACCTTTTTGAATAGTACAGGGATATAAGTTTAGTTACCCATGCTTTAAAAATGCCTATATCATAAATACAAAAGCTTTTTGTTTTCTGTAGATACTTAATTTATAAAGAGCAACTGCTGGTACTTTGAACATTTCTTTCAACCAGTGAGAGGAAGTTACATGATGGTGCCTCTAATCCTCCAGCACTACAAAGGGTTAACAAGAAAAAACTTATAAAATTTGCACAAATATAACAAACAAATCTATAAAAAAAAAATCATAACTCCTTTCCCCAACCAACAAACAAAAGTCTTACAGAGAAGAACTCCGGTTAGTGCTAAAACACCAGAAGAAAAGTCAACTGTCACTTCCTGAGAATGTTAATTCTCTCCAGTCAGTGCATCTTAATTCCAGAATCATAGCTGGTTCTTAAGTATTACAGTGATTTTAATGGAGAATAGCAAGTGGGTGGCGTTAATGCTAGTATCAATGGGGACATCTTCATTCACAAAGAAATAACCAGCACATTAATGATGCATTGCAATTTAGCTGAATGGGAGAATCTTTACAACTCTACCACTTTAGATTGTATCACCTAAACATTGTTTTAACTGCGAAGGAAGAGAATACAAAATGATTGAAAAATATCTATACATTGTGTTAGCAGAATTGCAAGCAAATGCCTAAATTCGGTGAAACAAAATGCATTTTAAATGTGTCTGTGGAGTCTCCTGCTTTTGACATCACCTGTGGCTTGATATGCAAATGAACTGGTTTTCAACAGGAAATGTGTAATTTGCATATCAGGCCACAGGTGATGTCATAAGCAGCAGCCTCCACGGACACATTTTTCTCCAAAATTAGACATTTAATTGCAATTCTGTATAGATCGTTTTCAATAATCTCCATTAAGCAATGTTTAGGTGATACAGTCCCTTTAAGTTTGAAATTCCCTTCTCAGTACATTGAAATTCTCTTTCATGAATACATATTAAATTGAGAGCATTCTCTCTGGAAATATGTATAATATCAATATATTTATGCTACATGGATAATTAGCAGACCATCATTAATTATTCCCAATGGACACCGCTCAGGCTGTTTTTTTTCTCGGGGGATGAAGAGAGTCTGACACTAAGCGCTGGCCCGTTCTTCCCAGTAGGGAATCGTGAGCAGCCATACAGAAAGGCCACTGCACTATTTTGTCCTTTTTTGGCTCCTCCCATCATTAATGTGGCACCAATGACTGTTACAGAGTAACTTGAGATAAACGGCTCCAAATCCTTTAAATCACTGACAGAGCACATCAAGAAAATATTTACTAGAGAGAAAAGGTTTCCATTAATATGTGTTAACTAAATGGATATATTAGAAATATAGCATCAAATGGGGACATTTTACGTAGAAATGCTTTAATGAAAGAATTCAAATAAAGTACCTTATTTGGCCGTCTGTGCTCTGTTTAGTACTTTCAGGAGGCGGACATGTTGTTTAGAATCTTCGGTAACGATGACCTGACTTACTTGACCCAAGATTCTAAACAACATGTCACCTCCCTCTTTTGATTAAAGCCTTTCTATATAAAATATCTAAACTTGATGCAATCTATCGATTAAACAATTACATTTTTTTGCCGACGGTTCTCCTTTTAAAGGGTAGGAACACAGCATCCTACACTAATATTAATATGCAATCTTTCAATTAAACAACCTTATTTTATGGCTATAGTTGTCCTTTAATACCCTTCTCCGCATTATCTTGCATTACGAACAGGGATTTAACTATAATCTAACAAAATATTACAAGATTTTAATTTATAAACCTACTGTTTGAGGGAAATTAATTCTGCCCCCGTAAGCCAGCTGATCCAGTATCCAGTTCAGTTTTAAAAATATATAATTTTTCTTGTTTATAGATAGTGCTTTACCATATAGAAAAGTACATCTTTATCCTAGAACAAACTATCTTTGTTTTTCTTTGATGCATAATCCAGTGAGATGATTCACTGAAAGATACAATAGATCTGTATGGAAGATTACTCTGCAGTAATACAAATATAGAAGTGGGATCTTGAGCAGAATGAGAGTTTAATGAAGATCTGTAACAAGTTTTTTATTTTTTAGTAAAGGATATACAGTGGGTTGGTGTTTCCTGTTTTGTTGGACCCAGATGATGAACTTGGTTTCTTTTTCCTTCATTTGTTAGATGACTTCATCATCGCTCATGTCCCAGATCTGAAGGGGAAAGAGAGGACATGTTTAGTACTGTAAAGAATTAGCCATTCATGTTACCAAGAACCTATCACGTATTCCATCTTATTGTTTATAAATGGATTAGTAATCTCTGAAAGTATCAAAAATTTTCCTTTAATCTATTTGCCATTGAAGAGGAACTAAACCTTAATATTTTCTTCTAACAATAGACAATTGTGCCTCAATAAAACTGTAATTTGAATTCAGCATGGACTGTGGACCATTTAAAGGTCATTCACCTGGAGGAAGCTGGCATCTAGTGGACAATCTGTCTGTGGTGGCAGAGAGAAGATTAGGTGCGGCACACAACCAATAGTGGGAGAGAAGTGAGCACCTCCCCTTCTCCCATTGGCGGAGTGTTCGGCATCACAGATGCTGCACACCAATCAGCAGTGCACGTCACAGGTCCAGGTTACTTTGTGAAATTAATAAACCCCACTTTTGAGTGCGGAGTATCTGTCTTGATTCAGGTTTCAGGTCTGTGACGCGGTAGCCAGGGAAATATCGAAGAGTCTTACATAAGGACTTTGCATCACTTCCGAATTGAGGTACATAGTTCTGAATCATCTGCACAGAAGGAGGTTCTATATCTTCTTTAAATCGCTACGCAGCTGGGGGGCCTTTTGGATACAAAGCTCATCTGTCTCCTGCAGCAGTTATGTCCAGTAAAATGATACATGGTGAGCAGCCAATCAGAAAGAAGTCATCAGATGTATACTTAGAAATATGCTCTACGTCAAGGAACAGGAACTGCCTGTGCATCATTCAACAAACTAGAAGTGGCACTAAAAACTTTAACTTTTGCTTCAATAATAGAAGCAAAAGTTCAAAAAGGATCATCAAAACCAGGATGGCTTAAAAAAGATCTTTTGTAGATTAAACACCTCACTGAAATGAATATTTATATATTTCTTGGGGACCTGATGGAACCTATCTCATGCACCTCACTTGTATACTAATCTGGAGTGCCGATACACGCGGCTCTTCTGATGCTGGTGCATGCCGACACGGTCTGTGCGCGCTCAGCCAATCAGAGAGGGGGGGTTCTCCCACATGTCTGATCGGGGCCCGACATTCTCTCTCTGCTTAGTACAGTGAGAGACCTTTGTTTTCACGTGCCAGGGCCTCCTCTGTGGTAGCATGTTAAAATTAAGGGCTCCCTCTGCACTGAGCAGAGAGAGAAAACGTCTGCTCTAATTGGCCAAAATTATTCGTATTGGTCCCTAATGCAAAAAAAAAAAAAAAAAAAAAAAAAAAAAGGAAATGACTTTTACTCTGCTAGTGTGGGCAGTCCTAGATTTTTGCAAACTGCTGTAATTTCACAATTTCATCTAGCTTAAAGTATTTTTAATGGTATGCATAATGTAAAACATGCATTTTAAAGTACTTTGATATAGCACATTAATATTTGTAAGATGCATTTTGGGCTCTACACAGTCCCTTTAAGGGCCATGCATATTTCCACTCATTTCTATATTAGAAAAGAAAAAACTGTTCTATTTATAAGGATTTTTTTTTTTTTTTTTAATTCTAAGAAGTATAAAAACTGGAAGATATTAACAAGACGCTATAGAATGCAACCCCCCCCCCCCCCAACTTAATTACAGTTTAGTACAGGAGTTTTTCCTCTCTTTGTTACCCTAAAGTGTTTAGACAGATTAATATGTAATAAGTGTGAGGGTTAATCAAACAAACAGATTTATTTTTAAACCAGTGCGTTGGTTTCGGAAAAGTGACAAAAAGTGCAGCTCGTATCGGCTCTCGTTACAGCCCTGGCTATAAATAAACAGCTAGAAAGGTCTGTTCATACATATTCATGGAAAGTGGGAAGAGGTCCAAACTGTGCTTACAATGGAAAGAGCCCCAGAGCTGACTTCTAATGCATCACTAATTAAAATCATTAGCTGTCAGCAAGTCCACCTTGTTCTTTCAGCAGGAAAATCTCAGCACTGATATATTCTAAGCAACTCCTGTATGCCCAGGGACATTTATTAATTACCCAACTTGCCACCCCTCCCCCAACCCTTGGCAAGATCCGTGTGCTTTAAACTTGCCAAAGATCCATCACTTACCCGTAAATGTTACCAAAAGGCATGGATCGAGGCTTGGTAACAGCTTTACCGATTATTTATACATTGCCATGTTCCCTAAAAGCTAATAAATGGAATACATTGTATTTATTTAGAATTCCCAGGGGGCAGTCTGGGAAATCGATGGTAACAGATGGTGAAGTCGCAACGTAATAAAACGTATAACGCTAAATCCCGACAAATGTTCCAGCGCAGTTCTGCACTTTTGGGTTGTTCCAGCGCATTTAGCGCCAGAGACGTCTATGTATAAATGTTTTATACAAAAAAATCAAAAAAAAATCAGATGGCTTAAAAGTGGCAACCTCTGCCAAATGCATTTTTGGTGGAGGCACCATTTCCCTCAAAAAAAGGTGCAGTTGCTGTTATACAAAAAGATACGACAAGTGTGTTTTCTTTTACATCCTGTGGTTATACAAAGTGAGGGTCGGCACGGACTAGGGGAACACAGCAATGCCTCCTTGTCTAAAGGGGTAAAGACCGCTCAGTTCGGTATCCTTCTCCGCTTGAAAGACATGTCTTCCTCTCAGTGCGATCTTCCTACAAATTAGCCACCAAGGGGTAAGTGTTGGGAGTGGGTGGTAAATTTATAGAGGGAGGCCCAGACCCTTTGTTCTGTAAAGGGACCCCAAAATGTCTGATGGTGACCCTGAATACGCATCACTGTATGAAGCTTGTATGGTGAGGTCAGACAGTAGCCGGCTGTGCTATACATGTGTTTCAGCTGAGACTTTATTTTTAGGAAGTCACTTATGCCCAGCCTAGAACATTGGACAAGCAGCAGCCATGTCAGGACACGCCAAACAACTTAACGGGACAGGGTCAAATCCACAGCCGTGAGCAGGTGTGCACAGCTCCGGTACTGATCAACCAATGAAAGGCTGCAAGCGTCGTCATTTAAACAATTACCGTTCTACAAACCTTTGGAGCTACTGGATGGGAAGTGCAGGTTTGAGAAATGTTTTCTTTCGGATTAAGAACAGGAAGGAATCTGTTGTCCACGCATTGAGTTGGTGAGAACCAGCCAAAGGCAATAACTACAAATGTCAGATCTTTCTGGCTGTGACGGGATTGGGCTTTGTGCCTATTGTAGGTGTGCCATGGAGTACACAGCGTAATACAGATACTACTTGATATTTGTGCATTCCCAGTTGGTTAGTATCTGGACAAGGGCAACATGCTCAGGGGCAGGGCAAGGGCAACATGCTCAGAGGCAGAACAAAAGGGGATTCACTAAGTGCAACCTACCCTAACCCATCCTTTTAAAACAACTAAAATTGGAGTTGGCCTAGTGGGAGGCCCAGGAATTGCTTTTGCACTAGGCCCTTAACAGTCTTTTCCGCCATGTTCGATTATTGACAATGGGTAATTTTAGTAACTAGAGCCTGGCTAAAAAAAAACAACTAACAAAAAAACCCCAAAGCAAGATGGCTGCTCACTTATAACTGTGTACAAAAAACAAGTACAGTGTCAGAAACACAAACCATAACGCAGAAAGGAATTACTTCACAGGTTGAATACAGAGAGGCCTTAAAAAGTTAAAGGGATGATATCACCTAAACATTTACAGTAATAGCAATATAGAGAATAAAGGCATCATTGAAAATGATCTATACATTGTGTTAGTAGCACATTTTTAAATGCGTCTATGGAGACTTCTGCTTATGACATCTGTGGGCTTAATATGCAAATGACACATTTCCCATTGAAGACCAGGTAATTTGCATATCAAGCCGCAGGTGATGTCATAAGCAGGAGACTCCACAGACACATTTAAAACACATTTTTCTCCTAATTGAGGCATTTACTTGCAAATTCTGCAAAACACAATGTATAGATCATTCTCAATAATTTTGTATTCTCTACATGCACAGAAAACATTGTTTAGGTCTGGGTAGGCAACCTCGACACTCTAGATGTGTGCTACATTTCCCTTGATGCTTTGCCAGCATTACAGCTGTAAGGGCATTATGGGAGATGTAACACCTGGAGTGCCAAAGGTTGCCGACCCCAGGTTTAGGCGATACAGTCCCTGTAATAAATCAGCTTTTTCTTAGGTTCAGCGTCCATTTTGTTTCTATGGATCATATATACAATGTTTATATATTAAATCGCCACGACCGCGCAGCATACATTTATACACTTGCGTTTCATTGGTAAATGGCTGCTTGAATAGACTAGCGTTCCCAGCTCCTACAGTGGATTTTAATGATCCATTAAAAAGCAATAAAACCCAGTGTTTTTACAATACGCTTGCGAAATTAGAGATTGGTTTCTGGGATGACTGTGGCATTTGGTGATAAAAATCGGACCTGGAGGAAGGTCAGATTGGGAATCAAGATTGTGTCTCCTTCTAATGTCGTTGATCCACGGTAACTTGATCCGTGTGACAATTAGGAAACTAGTGTAGGCATACAATTACGCCCCAGACAAAGCTGATGTTTATCTTGTATTGCTCTGCAGAAACCTCTCTTTAAAGCTCGGAGCCTGGAACTACAGACTGCGGCGGCAGTGACATTAGTCAAATAAATTATATTTACTGAAGATATGATCTGAAGTCTGAACGTTATACAAACATCCTATACTGGGGAAACACTGGATCCTATGTCTACGGTCTCTAACCCCAGACAAGGAGCTTGGAGACACAGCTCTTCATAGCTTTTGTCCTTGAGAACACGCGGATTAATACACGGTACAAAGCCCCCCCCCCCCCCCCCCCCAACTAAATCAGCTGAATCTAGCTAGAGGAACAGTCAATGAATAAACCGATATTTTCAGAAATCAAGAAAAAGACAAAACTCTACCCCGGTGGTACAGAGATTAAAAGTCTTACGCGTTTCATACCTATGCTCGGTGCAAAATCATAGACTTAGAGGCTATCAGTAAGCGACGTGCACAGACGCGAAACGCGTCTCGTCGGGGTAGAGCTTTGTCTGCTTGCGATCTGAAAGTAAAAGTCTAATATAATACCCTTAAATACAAAAAGTAAAAGCTTTATGAATGATCTCAGATGTTGAATAAAATAAGCCAATTAGCATCAGATGAGGATATCTGAAATTTAATATCTGAAAACTCAGTGTGTAAAAGGTCCTGCCCCCATTCACGGATTTTCAAATGATACCGTACAAAAGGGACCCTAATAGAAGAAAGTCTGCAGTTTATTCATTTTGAGATATTCTGGAGATATTTATGATGGCACATAAAGAGCTTCTTAAAGGACAATTACAATTTATTTAACCCTTGCTGCTTTTCTGGAGGCTGGCGCATGCCGACAGTGTTGCCCTGTTCATCCAATCTCCTTTGAAAACCAGGGTCTCTCTTTGCACTAGCAGCGAGAGCCAGTAGCCGATCTGACCGGGCTGCCTGCTTCCCTCAGTGGATAAAATGGCACATAATACCAAAAAGCACTTTAAACTCATATTAGGGTCAATTATTTGATCTCTTGTGCTTCTATATTAGTCCTTTAAAGAGAGAATAAACTCTCCCTGGTGACTTCTGCCTATTATGCCGAACACACCTCCAGTACGGTCGTCTCCTTCCATGGGTCGGCCACATGATTGATGAGCGCGCACACACACCTATGATGGGGAGAGATGGCCGTCGGACTGTCTCTCTCTGCTCATTAAAGGAAAAATGTGGGCTTAGCGCGGTGACTCAATGAAAGGACATTTCAGCATAATCCTAACAAGCACCACCAGCAACACACCGGGGCGCATTAAAAGCGATGGGGAGGGTCCATGCTACTGCACAGGTGCAGTATTCATTTCATGTAACCATGGTTAGCTGTACACAAAGAGGCTGTGCTCCATGGATGCAAAAAGAAGGTCAAGGGCCTACACGAGCAAGATCTAGGACTGTTCTTTACGGCCGTTTCACCGCAGCAATTACATCGCTGATAATTCAGTGCAGCCATTTCGACACTGATCAGTTAGCGCCGACAAATACTAACCTCCCCTAACAAAAGTAACCCCCAACCCTAATACTATTACTAACCCTAAAACTTACCCCTAATACTAACCCTAACCCCATAACCCTAAACAAACTCTAAAACTAACCCCAATACTAACCCTACCCGAACCCCAAAACTAACCCCTAACCATAACATTAACTCTAAAACTAACCCCATAACCCTAACCTTAATCAAACCCTAAAACTAACCCCTAACCTTAATACTACTTAATGTTGTAAGTGCCACAATGAAGCGGCCACGAACAAGAGTCCCATTCTAACCACAGCATCCCGCCAGCCACAGATTACACGAGGAGTAATAACACATTATATATATATATATATATATACAAACCCAAAAAATAGAACAAAAACACGCACTCACGGGACTTTAAAGTTTTATTTGTGGGATTTGCATATGTTTGTGAGCTACACGACACCCAGGCTGAGTTCTGTTGTTTATGTTTGGAAAGGGGAGTGTGATTTTAAGACCTTTTGGGGCAGTTCTAAACCATTAAAGATAAGTCCAGTTCTTCTCATTGTATGCATTATTACATGTAGATTCAAGACTTTATTAATGAGACTTGGTTCTAGAAAGATCATCTTTATTTCCAACTCTGAGATGTCTCGAGCAAGACCCAGACTCACTTAATTTAACAGACAGGATTAGATAATAATGTGCAACTTGTCTGTGTTCACAGGATAATAAATAGTCCTGCCTTTAGTCTTACTAATTGCTTCGGTTATCATTAGCTTCAAAGAGAAGTCTTGTTTCTCCATTTTAAGATTATCTCAAGGAGCAGGATTAAGAAGAGACGGCAAACTTCTTTCTTCTTCGATACATGGTCTTAAAATAAAAAACAATATATATATATTTTTTTTAAAAAGCAGGTTTCTGATGCAAGAGGGAAGATGTGGATTGTCAGCAAAGCTATTGCACGATAATAATCCCCCTGATGCGGAGGCTGAAAGGCAGACAGATCCTTCCCAGGAGAAACGGTTTGTTTAAAAAAACATCTAAAATCTTGCTCTGGAGATAACAAAAAAAAAAAAAACTCATCAGTGCCTTGTACTGGATTATACCATCACAACCCTATGCAGGGCTTAGTGCAAGAGTGAGCATGTATGCTGGAAAACTCACACTGCTCCTGAACAAAGAATATTAACCCAACCTTTTACACTACCCCCCCCCCCCCCCCCCATTCTCTCTGCTGCATTATATGCCCACATACAACACGTGATCAAAAAAAAGTAATTTACACCTTGATCCGCTATATCTTATTAGTAGAGGAGAAGGGGGCTGGTGCAAGCATTTTTGAAAAATATTAAAACTTTGCTGACCTTTTATGCAGAGTTCCCATTTCACCCATGCGTTAGCATAGCTTCCATCAGTTAATAGTTAGCCAGCCACATACATGGTACAGTAAAGCTCCCTCCACTATAAAGTTGGCTAGCCACTGATGGTGGTACAGGACAATATCTAGCAGTATATAGTTATCTACGCATTAATGGCAGTACATTAATCTGTTCAATAACATTTAGTTAGCCTGACCGGAGGTGGTATAGTAGAATAGGTCCCATTGTTATATAGTTAGCCACACACAGACACGGTACTACTGTATGTCTCCCATCAGTATTTACTGCAGCTGTGGACTACCCTGCTTAATATGCTCAGCCAGCATCATGGAAGCTGTTTGGCTGGGCAATGTAGGGAGGGTAATCAAGAGAAGGTATAAAAATAAAAAAGTCCCCATTTTGGGGTTCATCTCTGGCGGCCTGTGGTGTGAGGCAGGTCCTGCTGCGTACAGGGATGAGGGTGGTGATTTAATATCCTTTCAAACTGTTCACTTAGGCCCAGCATGGGGCCCCAGGCAGGAGATGAGGTCTCTGCTGCAAAAAGATGCAGGACTGACAAGCCTATGCTGCGTTGCCCACCAGAACCATTATGTTGGCCAGCCACTAAACACAAGCTCCTCGGTGCTCTCTGAGCTGCCACCTCAATGCAACTGCCTAGTTTGGCTGGCCCTTACAAAGAAAACCAATGTATCCAATGGATTACTGTAGCTCCCATACACTAACAATAATTACAATGTTACCCTACATTATATGGGCCAACAATAATCCCCACTCAAATCATTAAAGTAAAATATTACCCTGTATACTGATCGGACCTAGAAAAGCTAAACAATACCTTATACCATTGTTTTTTGTGGTTTTTTTTAGCAGGGTGTAACTCAGGTGACACTGAATATAGACTGGTTGACCACTGGTAGACCTGGCAGGTGGGATTAGCGGATAAATAAAATAAACTCGTTGTCCGTTTCGGGATTAACAGGTTCTGTGCATTCCTGCTTTGGTTTTCTACTCTGGAAAGATTTGTTAAGAAGTTACACTGTATCTCCTCCATCCCTCTGACACTCCTCGGGGATATCTCTTCCCAGCAGAGAGCATAAACTAACCCCAGATACTTCTCCTGCTTATCCCAAGGTCAGGTCTGGATTCCTCTCCTGGGAAAAAAAAAGGAGTATTTCTCAGAGGGAGAGGTCAATCCTCAGAACTACATTTATTTTTGTTTTTTAAAGGCAGGTCAAGGGGTGAAGAACAGAAACCATGTAGATTTAACCATATGAATGCCAAAGGGAGCATGAATTAAATGTAAAAAATATTCAGTAAAAAAAAAGTCAAATTAACCCCTAATTTAGCTTTAAATTTTAGTCTAATGAACCCAGTGTAGACCTTGCCTGTCCAAACTAGCTAATTTTATTTGTGTTTACCATTGATGAAGTAACGTGAGAGTTAGTCTGTTTGCCTTTATAACAGTGATATAAAAGCACAGAGTTTTGCAGCTTATCCCAGGATAATGATAACTTGGTGAATTCACGGTATCACACAAAACATGTTCACACATAATGCCGACAATATTTAACCTCCTAAGCTGTTTATTGCCAGTAAATATTGAAACAATTGTAACGGTCTAATTAACCTACTTCAAAGGCATTTATTGGGAGGATTATCTGGAGTCCTTGTGAGTACGATAATGCAATCTTTCTTAAAAAAATAATAATAAAGAAGCAATTAAAAGGGACGAGATTTGGGGATTTGTGGAGTTGGTGCTAAATGAGATCTTCAAAAGGCGTACTTGGGTACATCAGGCAGAACACGACAGTCCCAAATTAATATACTCCTAAAGTCCGCAACACATTTGCTAACCGTGGGATTCTGCCCCTTCTTTGTCACAGGCCCCATGGAACTGAATGGTGCAGCTTAGGGTCTTCTTGTTGTATAGGCCGCAAGGGAGTTGATTGTGCACTCACCCAGCATATTATGGTATTAACTTCCTTTCCCCAGTGCCCCAGGGTAATCAGAACCAGAATAATGCAAGTATATTTAATAGATCTTCTTAAGTATATCAAGAACGAGTCCCTTTAAATATTAGTTAAATGCATAGTGTGATTGATCAGATAAGGAATGATTCCTGTGCTATGTTATTGCACTCTATCATTAAAATGTAAACGTCTTGCCTAAGCGTCTCTGTTCGGTTTAAAGTTTTATTTCTTTACTAATTGAGCTGTGCATTTTATTTTATTTTTTGCTTAAGGAGAAGACTGTCCATTTTTTAAAAGAACATTTTCAGAATCTCTAAATCAAATGTTAAAACTTCAAAGCTCTCGTGAGAAACGTATTTATTTGCCGTTTACAAATCCATTAAAACATCGTCTAAAATCTACCGCAATCGTGTCGTGTTTAGAAACCAGAGGTTTTTTTTTTTTTTTTTTTTTAAGAGTACTGCATGAAATAAAAACAGGAAGTCTGTATCCAAACACTCAAAGATTGTGTCTTGTGCACTCGAGTTATAGTGTAATCTTCATTCATGAATAATAAATATTCATCATCACTAGCCCATGACATTGATCATCAGAGAATCTTTACAGACAAACCCAGATTACAGGCAGATTGGCGGATAACATCTAAAGAGGGGAGTTCTCAATAAACTTGGAAAATATTTGTAGACTTTTCCCAACTTATTTCTTTTAGGATGCAGAGTAATTACATTGCATTATATGTCAAACAATAGTCAGGAGCTAGCAGTAGGGATGAAAAAAGTTTCCTGGATCCTGGAGTTTACCAAACCCTGCCTAATAAACAATATGTCCTTTTCACACAACCCAACAAACTAGTAAGTAACAGAGGAGAAGAATAAAGTGGTCTCAGTTTCGTGAACATGCAACCAAACCCCTTGGTACAGGTACGACGTATCTGGAGCTCGCTTCTTGCGATTTAGACTATAATGCGGGGCCAAACAGTATAGGACCCCCCCCCCCCAAAAAAGGACTATCCTGGCAAATCAGACTGCTGGCGACCCTACCTTTTGTTTAATGACCATAATGAATTCCTGCCTTTCTACCAGATTTATTCCCAGTACGCTATATAATGGGATGGCCCCTTGTGACGGTGGCTCCGAGGTACATATATTATAGAATGTACCACACAGCCCTTCTAGTAGAGGTGAAAATCCTACATTGACAAGGTGGGGGAGACATGACAAGCACAGGAACAGACCCCTTAGTGTAGGATCATGCAGTGGGGGCAGTTTTCATGATGGTGCTCGTTTGTACATGGGTGCAAGCACATACGTGTCACGCAGTGGGCAGCAACCGTGTCAAAGAAAGCCCCTCCATATTGCCGTGTGACTGAAATGAAAAGGGCTTTACATGCAGTAGAAAAAGACCCCATCACCTATCTACATCTTCCCTCAGTTGCGGATTGTTGTTAATAGTTTTCTCCAACATAAAAACTTTGCATACTGGGTAAGTTGCACTGTAAACTGCTGAACCGCCCCATGTCCCCCCCCCCCCCCTCACCCCCCAATCAGGCTGAAAGGGTTAGGGGACGAAGACATGGGGCGAATAGAATGATGCTGGTTTTGTGAGCCCGCGTGGATCGTCGTTTTCAGACTTGCACAGATGGTTCAGTTTTTCTCTAATCTGTACCGTCTGCGAGATATCACTCTATTTAAACATTAGCTATTGAGAATGCAAGCGGAGTGGAGACACAGTTATTGAAGGAAATATATGGAAAATAAACAGAGATAGTTACAGTGGAGAGAAGGGAAGGGTAGAACGAAGGGCTTCTGGCCAAAACAGCCGTCAAAGCAGAGTGTGTGTCTAAATCCAGTAAGGCATGAATTGGTATCTACGAAGCATCGACTCTCACCGTACTCAAAGCAGGCCGGTAAACATGCTCAAGAAATAAACCGCTCAATATTTAAAGAGTCATGTCGATCGACAGCGCAATTTCGACACCCTTTTCCCTCTAGCTGTGTCGGAAAAAAAGTCTTCTTTATAATGAGGGATCCTTTCAATCTCTTCTCTACTGTTTATAAAACTTACTTTTACCCAGAATGGACAATGGTCTAAACTCAACCCAAAATGTGCCATTTACCAGTCAGGACGCGTAAACGCCAGACCATGACTTTGTTCTTCAATAATTTAAGACCAGTGTCTCTAAGCTATTGGACTTTGTCGATCACAAACTCTCCAGAAGACAGATGTTGCACACACAATACAACCAACACAGCTTTGGCAAAATACTTCATGCATGGAAGCTAAAGGACTGCATTCAACTATTAAAGTACCACCGTGAATTACAAAGTTAACTTAGCTTTAATTTAAAACCCCCCCAGCAATTGTAGACTTTTTAAGAGTAGAGTAATGAAAGAATGCAAATACCACACTGAGCCCTCATTGTTGCACATGGATCTAACAGGGTTGAATTATGTTTCTGCATTTTTCGGAATCTTGGGCGAGATCTCCCTTCCACTGACCCAAGATTATGTTCAACATGTCCGCCCTATAAACAGGGCTTAATAAAGTACTTAATTTGTATTATTCTACTTGTCTATACTACAAGCAATCTTTAAATTCAAGTTCATGTTTTGCCGACAGTTCTCCTTTAAACCTACAGATGTCCTTCAACAATATGAAGAGGTCCTTCTAGAATCCAAGCCAACATGTAGTTGAGGACGACAAGGCACATGCTAATGTACATCATATCTTCTGGCCATTTTTAGAAACCACCACGATCGGAATCAGTTTTTTTTTTTTTTTGACTGGTTGCATGTTTACGGAGATCTATGTCATTTGTTTATACAATAAGTGCCAGACTCAGAAGAGAGGGGGCATGGTGTGATACGCTCTTAGCCTGCAAGGGCATTTATGTGGGATAAGCTATTTTGTAAAAAAAAAAAATGTAAATCAAATTTGATCGTTTTCATGTTTTAATGGACTAATGATACAAATTATCTTTTACGCAACAGGTCTAAATTAAAATATCCTGTAAGTAAAAAGCTTTCATTTTAATAGTTTTAATGAATACGAGCTCATGAACGAACGTGACTTTTTTTATTTTTTATCCTTGGATAACCTTCTCATTTTGCTTTGTAGTGAGAAGATATACAGAGTTCAGCACTGTCCTTTGGACCTCTGAATTCACTGGATTCCCCCTGGTTAACAGTCCACAGAGACAGTCACATCGGAGTTCAAAAGCCTGAAATGTTATCGATATCGCTATAGAATTTTCAGAGTCGAGGGTCAGGTTGTTTGACGCTTCTTCCCATTGGTCAAGCATCAGAACTTTCAGCATCCTGGAACAGCTGGGGAATGCTGACTTGCTGAATATAGAGCACGAATGTATACATAAAACTGCCTGAAAAATTCCTTCAACTGAAGAGCTTTATCAATCCTCCCACTGACAGAAAGAAAAGGTATACACAAGATTTGCTTTCGGCATAGTTTTGTAAAATTCCTGTCAATTGAGTGCATAGCCTCAACCAAGAAGTGTACATAGAACATGGCAGCCATTTTGTATTCGAAAATTATTTTTAATTTACATTAGGTACAATTTATATGGTGCCAACACATTCCACGGAGCTAGGGTATCTATAGGATGGCCTTGGTTATGATGTTTAAGAATACATTATGTCAACGTATTTACTAGAAATATTAAAAGCAGACATTTAAAAAATGTCCCCATGCCCTGTTGAGGAGGAGGAGGCATGTGCGCGTCACCTTAACCCGACCAACCCCCTCATCACAACATTTCCCCCATGGCAACAAACCTCAAACAGACGCAGTATTTCATTCTCCAGTTTTCTCCACACCAGAGAATCTAAGTCTGGACAGTCAATTATGGCTTTGTCTGATGACCACATTTTTTCCGCCATTATTCAATGGGGTACGGGTTGGGCATCTAAAATTCTAAGCGTACAGCTGTACACTCGGAATTTCTAAAACAAGTCCAGAAAGAGAGAAAAAAAATGTACATGGTGTAGTATGCAAAAAAAAAAAAAAAGACAAAAAAGGGAGCACGCTTAACACTGAATGCTTTATGAACTAGTAAAAGGAGATGGAATAGAATCTATGTTTTTTGGTTTTCAGGCTACCGGAGGTTAGATTTGTCCTGAATTGTTGCAAAAATGCTTTCAATTCCGGGGTCGGGGGAAACAGGCCTAGCAAATAAGTAAACAGAACAGAACCTTCTTTCATAAACTTCTGTGTCTACTTGCGCAAGGTGGTTAGAAAGGACAGTCTACGGTATCATCACCAGTCTTCCATTGAATGATACAAGGAGATAAACATAACTCTCCCTAATCATTTCGCTTGAAGGTCTAATAAGACATAAAAATCAATATAAAGTTTTAGCGGTGAGCAGAATTGTGTTTGTTGGCACAAACTATTGCCCTAGATATTTGCGTAGCAGTGATTTGTTTCTGTAGTCAAGACTTTAATTTCGCCAGCACAGTGAGATAGAAAGGCGCAGGAGAGAGGGAGGTAATTGACTTCAACTTTTTCTTAGCCAGTATCCAAGGAAACTATAATTTGCAGTCACCGTACAACTCTGCGTGATGGAAAAGGCGCTGTGTCATGAATGTACAGTTAGAAATTAAAGCAAGTCTAGAAATTAGGTTTTCACACCAAAGAAGCCTGGAAACTGAGCAGTGCATGAGTAATGAATGGAATCGCCAGTATAGTATAGCAAACCCCTCCGCACTCACAGCCAGTCTGCCGCTGTGCTCATAGCAGGCTGTTTCTCAGCATCCAGGATAAGTAAAACCAGACGCAAAATGCTGGAAGTATTGTTATTGTGCTTCCAAGCAAAAATTATTTATAGAAAAGGTATTTTAACCCCCCCACCCCCCCCCCACACAAAATGCAGTTACGGAGGGTATAATCTTAGAGGGGAAAGGGAAAGAAGCTTGCCCCACACATTTTACATAAATAAGAATATGAAATATTTTCTTCAACAGAATAAGAGAACACTACCTACAATCAAGTCCCTGCTAATAGGCATGAAACGCGTCAGGTGGCTATTTTTCATCTTTACCGGTGGGATCCTGTGATGTTTTAGTGTTTGCAGAATAATTATTACCTTTTACTCTGCATTTTATGAAATCCAATCTAGTATTTGGAGTCAACGATTTTGAGATAGTTTCAGTTTGGCTTGTATACTGTTTGCAGGGGGTGGGGGGCCTGGTAGTGCCGCCACTGGTCTGGAGATGGAACTGGATGGAGATTCATCACTTCAGACGAAGTGAATGAGCGACTACGCATTTCGCTGGGTCGATAGTCCTCCTAGCTTCATCAGGAGAAATTACGGCAATCTTTGGACCCGCCAGCTGCCGAGGATCTTCACATCTTGCTACTTACCCACTGCTTTCACTGAGGCTCAAATAAGACTTTAATCTTGTAAGTTGCTGCCACTGGAGCGCTAAAGATTGCTGTCCTTTGATGCTGCAAATGATGTTTGTCTACTTTTTTTTTTTTTTACAGATATTAAATTCCATGTTTTTGAAGAACCTTGTCTCCAGTATATTATTTTGAAGCTCCTGTTGCACCGTACATTTGTGAGTGCAATACCTATTGGACCTATTGGATGGTGTTGCTTCTCTCCAAGCCATCCTGATAATAGGTCACTTAATTAAGAAGCCCCGGTGAAATTATTTTCAATGTAAAACTACAGGATAGCTATAAATTATTTTAAAGTAAAAATAAGTGAATTTCATGTATATCGACCCCATCTTTAACATACAGAAAATACGCGAGGTGGAATAGCTCCCTGAATATTTAACTCTAGAAAGCCAATGTTACCCTGGATCACAGCAAGTCCTTACCAAGCACCAGTCTTTAATAAACAAACAAGCCTGTAAGCCAGCCCTGCTCTCTAATTACTCCCGGATACTTTTCCTGTTGTTTGGAGACTATTAAAAGCCGTCCTTGCAATGTCTTCTGTTTATTACTCTCCAGAATTTCCTCATCTACCTGTGAGTCACCCACGGAAGGATAAAACCCTCCCCAGGCTCCACATCTGGCCACGGCTTGCCAGTTGGAACCATCGAAATATAGGAAGTAAATGTAACACCAATTAAAAAAAAACCCTGTGATTTCTAAGCTTTGCAGTCCGCAGGTATCATGAAATGATTTCCAAATGTGGTCATTTGGCAGCCAAAAAACCCACATCATAAATAACCCATTCATTTCGGGGGGAAAAGGGGGGAGAGGGGGAGATTGGACATGTGGCGTCTCAATTTCTCAGGAAAGGTGTGAAGGTTAAGTCTTGGGATATGTTTTATTGTCCTATAAAAGATACCTCAAGTTTGTAATGTTCTGGTTTGTAACATGAAGACACTTCTTTCAGAGTTCGATGATATCACATGTATTATGCTGATGACATGGTCTGATCTAATCGGAACGGGCCTCAATCTAAGTACCGTATTTATCGGCGTATAACACGCACTTTTTCTCCCTGAAAATAGGGGGAAAATGGTGTGTGCGTGTTATACGCCGAAAAAAAAATCTAAAACTTACCTCGTTCCTGCTCTGTCCCCCGGTGCTCTGAAGCTGCGTGGCTGTGAGGGAAGCGTTGTGAGCTTCCCTCCGGTCGCGCGGTCAATAAAGTGTGTTTTTTTTTTTTTTTTTTTTAAACAAACTTTATTGACCGCGCGACCGGAGGGAAGCTCACAACGCTTCCCTCACAGCCACGCAGCTTCAGAGCACCGGGGGACAGAGCAGGAACGAGGTAAGTACTGGGGTCTGGGGGAGGAGGGTGGCATAACGAGCATACTAAGGGGCAATATCCTGGCATATTGGGGACAATATCCTGCATATTAAATGGCATATTGGGGCAATACCTGGCATATTAAAATGGCATATTGGGGGCAATATCCTGCATATTAGGGGCAATATCCTGCATATTAAATGGCATATTGGGGGCAATATCCTGCATATTAAAATGGCATATTAGGGGCAATATCCTGCATATTAAATGGCATATTAGGGGCAATATCCTGCATATTAAATGGCATATTAGGGGCAATATCCTGCATATTAGGGGCAATATCCTGCATATTAAATGGCATATTGGGGGCAATATCCTGCATATTAAAATGGCATATTAGGGGCAATATCCTGCATATTAAATGGCATATTGGGGGCAATATCCTGCATATTAAATGGCATATTGGGGGCAATATCCTGGCATATTAAATGGCATATTGGGGGCAATATCCTGCATATTAAATGGCATATTGGGGGCAATATCCTGCATATTAAATGGCATATTGGGGGCAATATCGGGCATATTAAATGGCATATTGGGGGCAATATCCTACATATTAAATGGCATATTGGGGGCAATATCCTGCATATTAAATGGCATATTGGGGGCAATATCCTACATATTAAATGGCATATTGGGGGCAATATCCTGCATATTAAAATGGCATATTGGGCTTCAAAGTTCTTAATTTAAGTTCTTAAGTTTTTTTCCCTGAAATTTCCTTCTTAAAATTAGGTGCGTGTTATACGCCGGGCGTGTTATACGCCGATAAATACGGTATATCTCTGCATCTATGGCCATCCACCCTACTCATTTGCGCAGTCTCCACTCTGGCAAAGCTTAGAAGAAGCGTAATAACCATAATCTGTTCTTAACCCCCCCCCATCTCCTGCCATTTTTTTAAATGTTGCATTCACCTAGATGTCCTATTAACTTTTGCCATAGCTGCGTGCTAGCATTATTTGCGGGTCTAGGACACTTCTTTGCCGTTCATCACTGACAGTTCAGCGCGGCAGTTAGAACGCTGAACTGTCAGCAATGAAGAATAACGCGGCCGTTTGATGGCGGCCGCGGCTATGTAAGAGCTGACAGTTCAGCGCTGAACTGTCAGCTCTTACAAATGTAAAAGTAAAAAGAAAATAAACCCCCGCTAACCGTAATGATTCCCAAACTCAATACTAAAATTAACCCCAATACTAAAATTAACCCCCGAACCCTAATACTAACCCCCTAAACCCTAATACTAACCCCGAACCCAATACTAACCCCCTAAACCCTAATGCTAACCCCCAAACCCAATACTAAAATTAACCCCCCGAACACTAACCCCCTAAACCCTAATACTAACCTCCGAACCCTAATACTAACCCCCTAAACCCTAATACTAAAAGTAACCCTGAACCCCAATACTAAAATTAACCCCCTAAAACTAACCCCTTAAATCCTAATTCTAACCACCCTTACTAAAATACTTACCTTTAGCGATGAAATATCCCGCGATGAAATCTCCAGCGACGAGCTGTCTTGTGGTGCAGAGTCAGCGGTGAAGCGGCTGCGCGGAAGCAGCCGCGATGAAGTGTCCCATCCCCTTATTTGCTGCTTGCAGGATGGGCCTTAGTACAGGAAAGGTTTATTATGGGGTATCGATTCATCGTGAGAAAATCAGTTTAGTGTGTCACATTAACTCGTGGAGACTTCAGCTATAGGTACACAGTGCATACACATTTAAGGAACACACTTAACCCGGAGACTGATTCAGGTCATTCATGCGCATCTCCACCCACGGTATTGTTTTTCAGAGAGCTGACAAAAAACTACCCTTTTCCGAAACCTGTGTTCACCGTCACTGAAATAGGTCAAACAGGGAGTGTCAAATGGGTCACCGAGCTACACCCCTCCCCAGGGACTAATAATTACAACGCACATCCCTGCTATATAATTAAGCAAGGGAAAACGACTCACTTTCAATAGAATATTGAGGTAGGAAAGGGTGTGTATCACTATCTACCCTTAGCTCGTCTGATTAATTTACATGAAACTCTTTATTTAGAAGGCGGAATTCGGATTCTCTGCACCTGCGATATCCTGCCCTTGATTTGTTTTACTACAAAATTTGGGTCCCGACAAATAACAAAACAGGAAAAATATATCGAAGGTCAAAGCTTGACGAGAGCCCGGTTCGTAAATTACCTCCTGCTGTCTCATTGTTTGTTAAATTAATTTTGGGGATGGTTCTCACTTTATTTGGGATTGTTTTACATAGAAATTCAAGTCCTAGACAATTCTCACAGATTCCATTGTCAGGGAAACAACTTCAATTTAGGGTCACTGACAAATCAATCACATGAGTTTATTACTAAAATGCCAATATATTCCATGACCTTATATGACCCCGATATCTGCATCAATATGGCATCCTGAGGTCCCTTATAAAACATGCAGTTTCTGTACAATATTGCTTTGATTAGTAAATAATCCCTGTAATAACCATTAGCAGAGTATCAGTTTAATCCTATACGGAAATAAGATTTCGCGGACAGGAATCTACAGTAACCAGATCTAGCGGAGGAAATGACCAGCTCTTTACCCGAAGCAGCTGCTGTAACCCGAGCAGGGTTTCTGGATGTGATTGTCATTTTTACATACAAGTAAGACGTTCACCATATCCAGCCATGTTATGGGTTCAAAAGAAAAAAAACAAAAAACAACTTGTTGGTGTTTATTAACTCTGTGGTGTTGTCGAATGGATACTCTGATTATTTCTGAAGACCAAATGATGGTAGAAGTTCTAACCGTCTAGCAGTCACCATGGAGGCCAATGGAATTCTGAATGTTCCACGAACAAACATTTTTTTTATCCTTTATAGAGAGACCACGGGTGTCATGGAACATTGGAAATGTTTGATTGGTTAGTTCAGCAAGCAAAAAGGTGAAATGGGACAGGTTGGGCATGCATAAGAACTTGTTTTAGGAGAGGGCTGTAAAACTAGAGAAGTTGGCCACAGTCCACCCAGCAATTACACACTAAGATAATGCTGCCCTTTAATAAGATGCTGTGTCAATCAGCAGTTCACAATAAAAGGGCTGACTGGTTAAACGGACAAAAGGGCTATTGTTTTAGATTGTGTCGAATGGAGATTATAGCTGGGGTATCTCGGCTGCGCCGTTTACACCATCAGACAAGTTTGACATCATGCAGCTTCAGTGAGATTAAATATTGTGTTTTAATAATCTACAACTTTGGGTAAAGAAAGGTCTTCATGTCAATCACATATGTGATTTTACATGCTAGCCGGGACAAAGATGTCCTTGTTTAATTCGGAGAACTAGCAAGACCCCTTAAACGACAGCAACAAAGTTCAGAAATGAAAGACTGACAATATTAAAGGGACCGAAACAGCTCTCTACCGTGACTGTAGACAAGAAACATATGAATCACAAATGATCTGCACATTGTGTTAACAGAATGGCAAACAAATGCATAAATTAAGTCAAAATGAGTGTTTAAAGGTTTCTCGGGTGTCGTTTGAGAGTGGTCAGTTTGCACATCAATACTGAGGTGATTTCATAAATAAGAGACAACACAGACATATTTAAAATATTTTTTTTTAATAAATTAATGCATTTCCCTTAGTGGTTTTTCTACAAAAAAATACCGGCCTTGCTGGTGCGTCCATAGCCTTAACATTGGTGTCAAGCTAATTTTTTAGCGGCCTGCCGGTAAAATACCGGCCAAATGGCAACCCTGCTTAGTGGCCAAGGCCGTTTTTACACTTCTGCATTCAGCTGTCATTTTCCTGTTTCCCATTTGTATATACTGGTTTTATTGCCATAAGGAGGGCTTTCTTAATATTACTTTCATCGCATTTTGTAATTCTTAAAAAAATCTTACACATCTACAAACCGTAAAAAAAGACCCCAACTAAAATGGTTTCAAATATTGTCCTGAGTTTAAAAATAGTCAATGTTTACATGTGTTTCTGTTTTTTGAAAGTTATAGGGCAATAACCTGACGAAGCATTTTTTTCCTCCTTCAGTGATCTTTTGAACCCAACTCTGCTGATCAACCATAACTCTAAACCTTAGCCTAACATAACTAACCCCAAATCTCAAACCTGACTAGTAGTCTATTTTTTTCCCCTTCATGTGTAATGTTGCTGACTGCAGCTAGAGGCAATTTAACAACTACAAGAGTGACGGAAGCAATGAACACTTCCAATGCCCTTGCCAAAAAAATGGCACCACCATATTGGAAAGAAGTGAACGTATATGCGCCGGAATGGGCATTCTTCAGTGTTGCGTGATGCGTCCACATGGAGGACAAAATTATTTGCCTCTGATGGTCATTTGGAAACAAGACATACATGTACGCCCCATGTCAGAAAAGGGGTTAATCTCTAGAATCACATTATAAACAGTGCTTAGGTGACAGAGCACCTTTCACAAAGAAACGATTACAGCAAAGAAGAAAAGAGGCTGAAACCCAACACAGCCAGAAGAAATTCAATTCATCCTTTTGCAACAACAGATAAGCCTCATACAAAAAACAAAACCTCTGCGCTCTGCAATGTTAAGATTAGGGGGTAGAGGCTTTCAGTACAAATCTCCAAATATTAAATCCCATCTCTTATTACCCATGTCTCTCTCCGCAGCAGGAAGATACGTGTCAAAACAAACCTAGAGATGCGAATCAGAAGGATTCATTCATGGGGTCTACCCAACCTTGACTCTCACAACGAGAGGGAGCTTATAAAGAGAAGGCAGAATATACAAGATTGCACAATTCATGCTCAAGTGTTCAGTTTGTTTACACAGTAGACAATATTCCTGGTGCCGACATTAATTATGTTTTAAATCAAAACAAGACAGGACGGAGAGCAGTTTGTGTGTGTTTGTGACTCTCGTGAGTGATGGACATCCGTGCTACAAAGAAATAAAACAATCTGGAAAATGAAATGTATACTCTAAGAACAAGCGTCTCTGCGTCATTCTCAAGACTTCAATACAATAAAGAAAACAAACGTTGTGTTTATAAGGAGAGGCGACGCTGGGGCCTGCGGGACCCGCAGTGATGTTGACATGGACTGGACCCTTCCCGTCGGTTTTAGTTTTTTTAAACGTATTGCATGGGAGTGGGTTTGCGATATAGAGGTTTCCGTGTAAGTTAGGAACAAACATCTGCACAAGCATTATTACGCTCAAACAGGGAAAATACAATATGGAATACCACCAACTGCAAATCTACAAACTGAAACATCTGTAGGCAAAAAAAAAAAAGAACTTAGATGTAGCGAGTAGATGTACGGTATATGAAATGATGTGATATACACCCAGGAACATGACTTACCCCATGAAAACACCAATTTATAAAACTGGGAGGGACAACATTTGGAGGCGTAACGGGACCAATTCCTTCCGACTGTACGAACTATCAAACAATGAAAGTGGGTCGGTTATGATGTTGTTCTAAGTTCGTAAACAATGCTCAAACCGCAACACCGAAATCCAGTGCCTGGGGCACCCGCGATCGCTCCACAGAGCGATTCACGGGAGCCATTTTGGAGAGCAACATGCTCTTCCAATGTGGTTGCTGCCCTCTTCTGGGAAGAGCGCCTGAATTGAAAAAAAAAAAAAGTCACTTCTGTTGCTCTGATGGTATAAACATTGCAATAAAAATATTAAAAAATAAAAAGACTTAATTAGATGAATATAATGGTATCTAACTAAAGCCCTTTTTATGGCGATAAAAACAAATATATAATTTGTGTGGGTAGAGTATGCGATAAGAAAATTACAGCTAGACACAAACACCCCAGAAATGTCAAAACAGCCCGTGTATGCATGGGATCGGTGACCTACATATAAGATGAAGCCAGGTACTAATAAAAGTATTAAGAAAGTTGGGCAGACTAGATGGGCTGACACACTGGACCAGACCCCAAATTTAAATCAGGAGCCCGAGTTTCTTGGGGCCAGATGAGATAACCTGAGTTTCATTCGTAAAACAAAGACAAAAAACACAGAACAACAACATGACAGCAGTTGAAAATGGGGCACACAGAATGGCACCCGTTTGAATATCATAAGAGCGAACGCTCTTCCATTCCATTGGTTTTCATTGCGATTGCCCAACATAGAGAGCAATCATCCATTCAGGGCATACCTCGGGTATACATGGAGTCCTATCAGAATAATGTAAAATAAATATTGCTACCTAAACCCAGAATACGACACAATGCCCTGGCATTGCCTGGCTAGCTGTTTACGTGTTTTACCAGCGCACGACAAGTCTGTGCCAAATGTCGTTTTTCAATTAAATCTTTACTTCACATTCAGTCGGCATTTTTTAAAAGATTAAAAGATTTTCCATTTAAATACTTGACCCCGTTCACCCCACTGCCTCCCTAACGCCCCCCCCCCCCCCCCGCCCCGAGCGCAACGAAAATAATTGTAGGATTTGGCAGGTACCAACATGCTGTGTTTTAATTATATTACGAGCCACAGAGTCAGCTGATCGCATTTTCAAAGAATGATTACCATGGAGTGGCGGCTGAGCATGATGACTCGTTACAAAGCTGCTGCTCTGAAAAAAAGAAAAAACATTCACAATGCCACAAAAAAGCAACACTTCTGTTCAGACTGTTGGGGGAGACAGGGTTTACAAAGTGTGTAATATCTTATATATAATATGTAATAATGGTAACACATTTTTTCGTGACTGAAGTCATTTTTCTGGAATAATGTAACAATAACGCTTCACAAAACAGTTTGCAGTAATTCTAAAGAATAACAAGCCAAAATCTGAAATACGGAAACGGGTAATTGGTTGACGCCATGTTTAGGGTTTCCACCTGGCCGGTATTTTACCGGCAGGCTGGTAAAAAACCGTCTTGATTCCAATGAGGCGGTAGCATGGGCAGTTTTTTTATTTTTTTTTTAAAAGCGATTTATTTTAACCATGCCTGCAAATATTTGGCAAGCCCTGTCATAAGGAACCATTTACATATGCCCCTTTCTCTTACAAGCTTTACATGGCTTTAGCATACCTCCCAACTTAGATGGTTTGAGGGTTTAGATAATGTGGAGTAGCGTTACATATTGCTGGGTACTTGCAGAAATGTATTCTTTGATAATAATACTAATAACCAACCAATTTCACATGCATGTGCATTAAACACATTGGTTAGTAGCACATGTCAACATGTTCAGCCACCACTGTGTGCTGTGATGTAAGAAGAAGGGCTTGGGGAGACGGGCAAGGCTACAGCAATAATGCTATTAAAACTTTATAGGCAACTTCTAAGAGATTTTGACTATCACGTAACATTGCTTATACGGTCATTAGAAACATAGAAACATAGAATGTGTCGGCAGATAAGAACCATTCGGTCCATCTAGTCTGCCCATTTATTTTTTTTGAGTACTTTTATTAGTCCCCCGTTCCCGGTCTTATAGCTAGGATAGCCTTGTGTCTATCCCACGCATGCTTAAAATCCTTGACTGTGTTTACCTCTACCACTTCTGCTGGCAGGCTATTCCATACATCCACTACCCTCTCAGTAAAGTAATACTTCCTGATATTACTTTTAAATCGTTGCCCCTCTAATTTAAGACTATGTCCTCTAGTTGTGGTAGTTTTTCTTCTTTTAAATATACTCTCTTCCTTTACTGTGTTGATTCCCTTTATGTATTTAAATGTGTCTATCATATCCCCCCTGTTACGTCTTTATGTGAAAATGATCTCTACATTGTCTTGGCAGAATTGCCAGCAAATGCCTAAATTCAGAGAAAAATGTGTTGTAAATGCATCTTTGTGTCTCCCGCTTATGACATCACCTGTGGCTTGATATGCAAATTACAGATTTCCCACTGAAAACCAGGTCATTTGCATATCGAGCCACAGCTGATGTCATAAGCAGGAGACTCCGCAGTCCAAATTTAGGCATGTGCTTGCAGTTTTGCTAGCATGATAAATAGATCATTTTCAAAATCACTTGTTATTCACTGCGTGGACAGTAAAAACGATGTCTAGGTAGGTGGGGGGGATGGGACTCTTCATCGCGGCTGCTTCCGCGCAGCAGCTTCACCGCCGACTCTACAGCACAATACAGATCGTCGCTGGAGATTTCATCGCGGGACATTTCATCGCTAAAGGTAAGTATTTTACCGATTTTAGTTTGGTTAGAATTAGGGTTTAGGGGGTTAATTTTAGTATTGGGGTTAATTTTAGTGTTAGTATTGGGGTTTAGTGTTACTATTGGGGGGGGGGGATCATTTATTAGGGGGGGTTATTTTCTTTTTACTTGTACATTTGTAAGAGCTGACAGTTCAGCGCTGAACTGTCAGCTCTTACATAGCCGCGTCCGCGGTGAAACGGCCGCGTTATTCTTCATTGCCGACAGTTCAGCGTTCTAACTGCCGCGCTGAACTGTCAGCGATGAAGATGCGGCGAAGAAGTGTCCTAGACCCGTTTAGGTGATACAGTCTATTTAAGGGAAGACAGGTTTTCCTCTACTTTCCATGGCACAGGGCTTATCTAAAAACCAATCTTTTTGGAGCCTGTAAGTGAAATTGTCCTTACAAGTCTAATCGTTTTTGTTTTAATTGGGCTAATCAGAGTCACAGTCTGACATTAATTGAATAATATCCTCATTACTTGTTATACAAACAGGGTTAATCACCCACGGTAAATACAAATGAGATGCATATATTCAGGCCGTTATATCCTCGCAGTGTTGCTTTAAATGAATGATATTGATTGAGAGGCATTCTCAATATTTAACAGAGGATGCAGCTCCGATGACCGACATGGAAAGAATGACAGTACAAACGACCTTGAACACAAAGTGCCAAGGAGAGGAGACGCGGCTGGAATTAAATATTAATTGCCAATTCTCTCCTCATTAATATTATTTCATGGCCCAAAATGTTTTCAAGTGAAAATAATAATTACTTGATTCCTGCAGAAAGCAGGAGATCAGAGAGAATTATAAAAACGTTGTATCTAGCCGCAGATTTAACATTAGAATAATTTGGCTGGCCAAGTTACTACACAATTCCTAGAATTTACTCTGTGTTTCTCTGAACTGGTACAGGAGCAATCATATCGTTGAAATTAACTCCCCCGGCTATACATCCTCAGCATAAGCAAGGGTGCTTTACTTTAAAATCTATCAAATAAGACTGCGGCTAATGCATTTGTAACGCTTAGAAAGAGCTGTAGGTTTATTGTTTTTAATTACGTGTCTACATGTGCCCTATTTGAGAAAGGATAGAATAAATATATGGGACCTTCCTTGAATTGCAAAGCAGAAAGGAGATGGGTCACATGACGCTGCATGTCATCATCATGCCTCTCAGACAAGACCGCATTAACCAGATGGAAAATTGGGCGCTTGTCCAGGGGCCACTGGTAAAGGGAGACACCTGCTCACCGTGCAGAGCGAGGGGTGAAGTCTGTATCGACTGAATTGGCTCAGATTTCATGCTATGATCCCCCCCTTGCACTTGGCACATTAGACAGTGACATCCGGAACACAGTCAGTTGGGGGGGTCTGTTTGGGGACTGAGATGGCACTGGCAATCTGTTTGGGGACCGTGATGGCACTGGCAAGATGTTTGGAGACCCAGATGGCATTGGCAAGCAGCTTTGCCATGAAGGAAATTTGTTGCACCACTTTATTTTTGGGTATGAGAGGCCCACTGCTAAAGACTTTGTCCAAGGCCTACTAATGCCTAAAAGCAGTCCTGCTCTCAGGTACAGGTCGCTACTTGTCTGGGACTCATTACTGGTGCGTGTAGGCTATGTATACCTCAGACACAGCTTCACAAATTCCATGAGCCAGGGGCCCATGGCTCCTAAAATACATAGTACTAGCTCCTAACTTGTTTGTTTTACATAGAACTCTATGGCAGTACCCTGGCTCCTAAAAATAACTGCTCCGACTACACACATATTTGTCAAGCCCTGCTCACAGAATGTATTTGCTCGAATATAAGACTAGGTTTTTTTCAGAGGTTGTCTTATAGTCTGACCTCAAATCAAGGTCAGATTATAAGACTGGGATCCAGGTTCCTCACAGAGCTGCAGGGGACCTGGATCTTCCTCGCTAACAGCCGGTGGATGTCGGCGCAATGCGCGCAAACATCCTCCGCTGCCGCCCGGCACAACCACTGGGACGTCTATGATGAAGCCGTGTCCTTCCGGCTTCATCATAAAAGTCCTGGCGGAACCAGAGAGGCTACGTTGGGGGGATGGAGGGGGCAGACAGACAACATTGGGGGGAGGGTGGGGGAAGAGAGACAGACAACATTGGGGGAGGGTGGGGGAGAGAGACAGACAACGTTGGGGGAAGGGAGGGGTGGAGAGAAAGACAATATTGGAGGGAGAGTGGGGGAGAGAGACAGACACCGTTGGGGGGAGCATTGGGTAAGTCTGGGGGGTAGGGGCAGCATTGGCACATAAAAGGTAAATAAAAACAAGAAATGCATTTTTTATATCATAAGTTTTTTTTAAATATGAAAAAGCAATTTACATGTGAATATATACAAGTTAAACTTTTTTCCTATAGGGTAGTCTTATATTCAGGCTTTTATTTATTTATTTTTCCTAAAGAAATATCCATGTTTTGAGGGGTCGTCTTATAATCAGGGTCGTCTTATATTCTAGCAAATACGGTAATATTATTTGGTCGTTATTTGGATTGAAGTTTCAATACACTGATAACCAAGGTGCTAATAGAACGGTGACATGAATATGTAGGTGATAATGCACATCTCTCATGTTAGACTATATATTACTCACTTAATACATTTATTACACTATTTATTTTAACTATTGAGGGGAAAAAACGGATAAGCCAGGTTGCAATTTGTGTACTTTACATGGTACAATACTTATGTAAAAATATTTTTTGGGGGGGGCACTTTACCTTTAAACTAGTGCCATTCCTATTACCCTATGTGCAGACTACGCTGGGGGAGCAGAATTCAATGAACTACTTACTCTTTTCTCCTGCACAATAAATAATCCGAGCTGGAATCACTTGGAGCTCTTCACTTGTTTATATCTAGCTCTATGGCTCCAATTAACAGACCTGACTTGTCACATTAAATCTCTTTGATCTCACAGGGGAGTGACCTGGTGTTTACTTCCTGCTCAACAATGTTATCGTGGATTTGAGCTTTAACAAACTTGGTGCCGAGTGGGAAACGTACCAGGATTCCCACACAGGGCTGCAGTAGATATGAAATGTCACTGTATCAAATAGAGTACAAGGCTGGGGCTCTGTCAGGTTTAAGGGCCTCTAGGTGGAGGCAAGATAAGAGGTCCATCTCCAGAGCTGGTGATAAGGGCTGATTATTACAAACCTTAAGGAATATAATAAAATATCATAGTTTATTTCCAATATTAACGTTATTTACTAAATTTAACTCATACCAAAATGCATAAACACACACACACAAAAACGGCTTCTAATAGACCGATGAGAAACATTTTTGAACTTGAGTGCCCAGTTATGGAATAACTAGAAGACACAGAAACGCGGTGCAAAAAAATTCCCCCGCGGCCCCCCATCACCAAGCAACATGGCACTTACTTCCCACAGAATCAGCTTTGCCCCCAGGCAGCTTGCCTGTGCCATCATTGCCCCAAACAGCTTGCCTGTGCCTTATTTGTCGTCCCCCCCCCCCCCCCAAATAAGCTGACTGTCCCATCTTTGCCTCCCAAACAACCTACCAGTAACATCTTTGCCCCCAATTGTGATCGTGGAACTTTCGATGTCCAGTCCTCTGCAGGAAGCCAAGATGAAGCTCTTAAAGTGCCCTGTCACTTCAGATATTTTTCCATCCATTAATATCAGCCACCCTGCTTTTCTTGCTCTCACTCCCTTCCTATAACTTCTCTTGCACCAATGAGTTCAAGGAAAAAGCTGTGCACTAAAAGTACCAAATAACCCCTAATCTCAGTCTTACATTATAACATTTATTGGCTCCTCCATTATCGATGGTGATATGGTAGGCACACGCTAAGTGCATCCCAGAAGTCTCAGAGTGCCACTTGTTGCACCTGTGCCATAGGTTCGCCATCACTGCCCCAGTGAACTGGATATACAAAACAGCTACTTGCGCCAGGAGTACGCATATCCTAAACTCCCTACTGGGATTATCTCTAAAACAAGTAGTGGAGGAGCCAACTCGAAAGCAGGCCATACTAGACTTAGTGTTCACAAATGGAGATCTGTTATCAGATATTACTGTAGGTGAAAGTTTAGGATCTAGTGATCACCAGACAGTGTGGTTTAATATAAGAACAGTGACGCAGTCACACCACACAAAAACAAAAGTTTTAGATTTTAGAAAAACGGACTTTTCTAAAATTAGATTAGATGTGAAGGAGTCATTATCAGACTGGAGCAATTTAAATGGAGTCCAGGAGAAATGGGATTATCTAAAAGTTGCACTACTGAAGGCAACAGAAAATTGCATAAGGCTTGTCAGTAAGAGCAAAAAATTGAAGAAACCACTGTGGTACTCTGCAGAGGTGGCTAAAATAGTAAAAAATAAAAAGCTAGATTTCAGTAAGGCTTTTGACACTGTCGCACATAGAAGGCTTATCAATAAACTGAAATCTTTGAGTTTGGATTTCAATATTGTTGAATGGATTAGACAATGGCTGAGTGACAGGCAACAGAGGGTTGTAGTCAATGGGGTATATTCGATGCAAGGTCTTGTTACTAGTGGGGTACCTCAGGGATCTGTTCTTGGACCCATTCTCTTTAATATTTTTATTAGCGATATTGCAGAAGGTCTTGTTGGTAAAGTATGTCTTTTTGCTGATGATACAAAGATTTGCAGCAGGGTTGATATTCATGGAGGGATAAGCCAAATGGCAAATGATTTAGCTAAACTAGAAAAATGGTCAGAGCAGTGGCAACTGGCATTTAATGTGGACAAGTGCAAGATTATGCACCTTGGGCGTAAAAACCCAAAAGCAGAATATAGACTATTTGGTACAGTCCTAACCTCAACATCTGAGGAAAGGGATTTAGGAGTAATAATTTCAGAGGACTTGAAGGTAGGTAGGCAATGCAATAGAGCAGCAGGAAATGCTAGCAGAATGCTTGGTTGCATAGGGAGAGGTATTAGCAGTAGGAAGAGGGAAGTGCTCATGCCATTGTACAGAGCACTGGTGAGACCTCACTTGGAGTATTGTACGCAGTACTGGAGACCTTATCTCCAGAAGGATATTGATACTTTGGAGAGAGTTCAGAGAAGGGCTACTAAACTGGTTCATGGGTTAAAGGATAAAACTTACCAGGAAAGGTTAAAGCATCTTAACATGTATAGCTTGGAGGAAAGACGTAACAGGGGGGATATGATAGAAACATTTAAATACATAAAGGGAATCAACACAGTAAAGGAAGAGAGTATATTTAAAAGAAGAAAAACTACCACAACTAGAGGACATAGTCTTAAATTAGAGGGGCAACGATTTAAAAGTAATATCAGGAAGTATTACTTTACTGAGAGGGTAGTGGATGTATGGAATAGCCTGCCAGCAGAAGTGGTAGAGGTAAACACAGTCAAGGATTTTAAGCATGCGTGGGATAGACACAAGGCTATCCTAGCTATAAGACCGGGAACGGGGGACTAATAAAAGTACTCAAAAAAAAAAATAAAAAAATTGGGCAGACTAGATGGACCGAATGGTTCTTATCTGCCGACACATTCTATGTTTCTATGTTTCTATGTTTCTATGTCTATGTAATAGCTCAGTTTTAAAGAATATTCGCTGCCAGCTTGAGAAAAACACGTCTCCATCCGTTACATTTCTGACAACTAGGAGAAAAGTTGTGCCTGCTCAGTGAATGAAGAATTTATCTAGCATTCGGACAGGATCGCAATTAAAGTGCAACCACCCCCATAATGCCCCACGTTTTAAGTAAACAAAACTTAAACCAGTCAGAACTTGGTCATCCTAGCATAGGTCCTGGTCCAAGCATAGGTTCCCGTCCTAGCACAGGTCCCCCATGAGTGTTACCTTGGGTAAATTAAGTTGGTTGCTAAAGCAGATCAGTTTGACATTGAATGGGTTAAGAGCAGACACAATCTAAAATTTGAAAACAGAACTGTAAACAATAAATATTCTGGATACCTCCCAAAATCTAAATCACACAGGATGTTTGTGGTCTCCCATTATATTTACATATTTATAGTATTACGCAACTTATTATACTATTCAAAACATCTTCAGAATGCATGCAATGACATTATAAACAGAAAGTGAAGGGTCCGCTATAAAAAAAAAAAAATCCAGTTGACAAAAACTGTAAATAAAAATATAAAAATATATTTAAAAAAACTCTGAAGGGCTTAAGGACAATGGTGGGGTATCAAATATTACACGCTGGCTGTACATGCCTCGGCATTCCTCGTTATATAGTTAATGTACTTTATTTTATTATGTGGGCCAGTACGGAAATGTTTATATTAAATTACAAACAGTAGAGAAATCTACCTATAAGTTTTTAAAACCATTCAGAAGTTTTGCAAGATTTTCATATTAAATGATCTCAATGGACTTAAAGCTCATCATGCACAGGCAATATATACGTCAGCCCTATATGATTAATAAAACAAACTGCACAGCTTTAAAATGGCACCAAATGAACAGCCAATCAGTTGAAGGCCAAGCAGGGTTGCCACCCAGCCGGTCTAGCCAATCAGATGAAGGCCAAGCAGGGTTGCCATCCAGCCGGTCTAGCCAATCAGGTGAAGGCCAAGCAGGGTTGCCACACAGCCGGTCTACTCTGGTAGCTATGTTTTTCTGAGAAAAATTTGACCTCCGATTTCTGGACCCAACCGGACCACTTTGGCGATCCGAAGAGCTCTTAAATTTAGGCTACTTTTACCTATTCTGGGCCAAAATCGGTCATATAGATTAGTCTAATTACAGAACAAAATTTAATTAGGCTAGAAGCTCTGATCTGGCCCCATTTCGGGATAGACCCTTCTGTAAAAGTCAGATTTTTTCCAGCCAATATTATATAAATTCACAATTGTCCATCAGGATTTTGCTTAATAAAAAGAGAGACTTGAATTCAGATAAATCCAGTCATTTGTAAGGATAAAATATTACAGAAAAAAGGAGAAAAATTCAACTAAAATGTTGTTAAAGCACCCACGTGTAACCCCCCCCCCCCCCTCAAAGAATGGAACACTCCTATGTTTTAACAAATACCAAAATAGCTGTATATTTATTTTTGTCTCAGACAATTCTTTAAGTTACCGGCAAGTGCTGTGTCATAAAGTAAAATTAATTTACACTAATGAAGTTTGACAAATGATCGGTTTAAACTTGAATAGAAAATTCAACTCTCATTCCAGCTGTGAAGTATGAAGTCATCTTTATTACTCATTCAAGATAGAAACTTGTTAGCAAACTGGATGATCATGCTAGGCTGTAGGATGATCACGCCAGAACTGCTTTGAGAATCAGGTGAGAAGACAACATCTGATGTACCCTTTGCAAACGTTGGATATAAAACAAAGGCCTGTTTATCTTTTCAAACCAGAAAAAAAAAAACCATTTTGATCACAAAAACTGCACCATGGAAATTCCTTAAAAATAAAAAAAATTATCGTATTAAAAAAAGGTTCAACTAGTACTTACCTTTTGTCCTTGTCCAATGTGCTAGAACAATCTAAGTCACCCCATGTATCTTTAGAATGATCTGTAACCCTTCTTCTACTCCAGCATAGGCATCTTGTGCAACTAGAGTGAGGCACTCTTCACTTTCTTCTAACTCTCGCCTACTTAACGTTCATTGTTCCTAATTTTTCTTAGTCACATTCTCCTTAAAATTCTCCTTTTTTTTTTTTTTTTTTTTTTTTTTACCTCTCGACACTTTGCTGTGTGGAAATTTGTATACACGACCCCCATTATTTAGGGAAATCGAAACATAAGAATATTAATTGCATATATTATTAAATGTACAAATGGCTGCTATAGATACACGTGTCTATATTATAAAGATATTAAGTGTTGCATGCATGTATGGTTTTTATTTGATCCTGTTCAGTTCTACTTTTACACAATCTTCCTTTATAAACTCCTTTCCTCCAACCACAACATGAAACAAAATGCCTCCAATAAAAACATGTATCAGACAGATGTCCTGGATGCCTCTCATAGACCATAAGATCCCTGCTTTAACACAATAGTTCTGATTGGGTTCACCTTTTCTTATGCAATGATACATATTAGTCCAGGTCTGTCTGCACCCTGCAAAGTCTAGCGTCTTGTTCTGGTGATTTGATTTTGTAGAACATTTTTGTTTCTACTCGTCTCTGCTCAATCCTTAACCTGGAGTTTGGTCCCTTGATTAATGTATGTTATACCTACCAGTTAATGACATTTCAATGGTTCCTTTCTGCAAACACAGCTATTGTTAAAACAATATATATTCTGAAAGGGAAATCTTATCGGGCTGAACAGGACAAACTTTTAAAACAATTTTTTTATCCCTTGCATCCTTGAATGTCCTCCATCTCCTAAGTAAACCCGACATGCATCTTAATAGATACACGCAGGTCTGCTAGTGCAGAGAGACTCTTGTTTTTGCATGGGGTCAGCAGAGGGGACCCATATACAAAACGAGGGTCTCTCTGCACTAAAAAGCAACAAAATCGTGGGCTCTGCAAGGGTTATAATAAAGATGAACTGATTACTAAGTATGGGTGCACACCAGCTCCATCGATCGTCAGGGCAAATGTAAACACCCAAAAAATTATTTGTCTTCGGCACTCCAGAATTCCAAATGGTAAATAATTATGTTTTATTGAAAATAAACAGCAAGTGGGGGGAAAAAAAATATAGGAATACACTTGACGCGTTTCGCATTTTACTAACCCTTATTCTGCACTAGCAGAAAAAGCCAGTCACTGACCGACCGGTCTGCCAGCTTCCTTGGGAAGCATGTCAGCTGCCAGACAGAGGATACTTTTGTACTGTCAAAAGTACATGCCAATTTATCCTCAAACTAGGGGGCAACACACTTTTCACTTGTGCTTCAATGTTAGACTTAAACCTGGTTTAAAGCATAATTTCTTAACCACCTTTCAGCGTTTCAGAATGGAAAGTTTACAAGGTACATAGTTTTTCCTAGAGAAATCTAGCCACAGTTTAGGCCATGGATAAAAAGTGTTTATAGAAATCGACATCTGGAGATCATTTGCTCAGCCAGCTAACTTTATTTCGCCTTGCAGCCAAGAGAGAGGCCCATACACCCCGCAGTCAAACACGTCTCGTAAAGTTCGGTCAGTGCTGCAAAAAAACAGGTTTATTGTCAGATTGCAGTCTATGTGTGTCCTGTGCAAGACACGAGATGACAAGACAAATGTTACAGTGAAATATACAGGTCGGCAGAATGATGGGTAGCCCACAAATAGGAGTGCCGCGCACTGTACAAAACATACTTAAAGGGACTGTATCACCTAAAAATAGTTTTTACTGTGATTGTAGGAAAAAAAAAAAAAAGCCTTAGGAGAAAATTGTGTTTTAAATGTGTCTGTGGAGTCTCCTGTTTATGACATCACCTGTGGTCTAATATGCAAATTAGACGAAAAAGAGATATAGTCGTAGGGACAGACAACTCAGAGCACCCAATTCTGAGAACCGCGCTTTACACAGGTGAGTGCAGCACAGACGGCGTTCCCTTGCCGTTATAACAATAAGATCCAGAGAAAACTTGAAGCACCGGTGCACCTCTTCTGATGTAAGTAAAAAAAGTGATTTAGGCAGATGTCCTCCGGTTTAAAACATAATAAATTTTATTTCCAAAATTGTAAAACAACAGGACTAAGCACAGTCTAACGCGTTTCGCCGTGAGGCTTAATCATAGACTAATATTCAAATTAAAAACATTTCATTTAAAACAATGTATAGATCATTGTCAATCATTTTTTTTTCTACATTCACACTAAAAACAATGTTTAGGTGATACTATCCCTTTAAATGTATTCCGTTGTTCCTCAGAAGTCCAAATATGTACACTGTATACATATATACAGCCAGTTTTTTTTTATTTTTTTATTGAGCTTAATTAACATTTGTGATAAACTTGCACTAACAGGGATGAAACTGCTCTGGGGAGGGTTACGTGAATTAAAACATTAACCTGTGGTTAAAATAAAAAAATAAAAACAACATCGCCAATGCAGATTTGTAACAATGATTTAGTTGGTTACTATGGTTGCACTCCCACGTATACAGAGTTTAATTTAAAGGGACTTTGTCAAGTAAATCATGTCACAGATTTTTTTGTTCTTTGATTTATTAATAATATTAAATGTATCATTTTTTTCTTCTCTTCATTCACAATAAAAACAATAAATAGGTGATGGGGTCCCTTTAAAATGCTTCATCTAGTAATATTTTTGCGATGTTCTATATTGTGTGAAGAAACCAGTGGAAGGTCTACTCAGCATTGTATCCATTTCCCAGTCATTGCAGAGAACCCATAAACTGGAGTTTGAATGAATTATTATTGCCATCCACCAATCGGTGAGTGCAGTACCCACAGTTCTGATTTATATTCTCTGGAGAATGAATGGTGTGCAGAGTGGTCTGCGCATGTGCACTATCACGGTCAGCTTGACATTGTGCATATGCATGCCAGCGCTGACACTGCCCCCTACCAGCCCCCGCCATCCCTCATTGACAGGGAGGACGTTATAAGGTCATCCATTCTCTGTTTAGCAGGGAGGACACCCCTTTAAATTCTTCCTTTGAGTCAGTTATGGATAAACCTTCTGTTGACTTCATATTGTGCGTAATCCTAATCTCGACAAGTGTTCAACACTCAATAAAAACATTCCTTGGGGTGGGGGTGGCACAAAAAATGGCGGGATTTTTACAACTTTGGTTTAAAAACAGGTTGTCCGCCATAACCCTAAATCGGAGAGGGGGAGAAAAAAAAAATAAATTTAAAAAAAAAAAAAATAGATAAATAAAAGTTGAACTTTTATACATTTTATTTTATTATATACACAATAAAGTCTGAACATTTGATGGACATCTTGGAGGGAAGAGGTCCTTAACAAAATGTTAAGGGGTGCCGACGGTGTTGTGTTTAAACTGGATTAAAGTGCACCACATTTAAAAAAAATCTTTATTCCTTCAGCTGGTTTGTATGCGTAACCTTTTACCGAGGGTCAGACGGCCCTGAGAGAAGGCTGAAAAGGATCCCGCTTTGTATCTGTTGCTCAGAAGAAGCCACTTCAGCAAAGGGCTTTCATAAAACAATATGCAAACAGCACTCGTGGTGTATTTGAGCTGATGAGATTTTCTTTGGAAATCCTAATGCATGGTTGGAATGGTTTATGAAGAGTCGTATAAAGCAGATATGAGAGCAGCAGCTGGCGATGACACTGCCTTTGGCACCAGTTCAGCTGTTTTGTATTGTTTTGTCAACACGACGTCGGAGAAGTAGAGAGGGGCACTTTATGGTCCTGCTCTCCAACCACTGAAGGCTGGAGAGAGAGAGATCCTTTAGGGATTTGATTGATCTAGTGTATTACATAACACACTACAATGGGAACATTCGGAAAGTACCACAACCCGCCCTGTGAGAACACAGTTTGGGCTCCACTGTCCATATGGAATTGTTTTAGCAACTTAACGCAGGGAGGAAGTTCTATGGTGTCGTCCCAATGACTATGAGGATGGCATGATAGAATGCCCTTCAAACAACAGCTAATATTTTTTTTTTTCCCGCAGAAGGGAACTGTGGCGGGATCCCTCCTCTCACATAGGCAGGCTAAATGTAACCAATGTTCAAAGTGAGCGCCAGTAATAGGTAGGTCCAGGTACACAGAGCAGCAATTTTCTTTTTAGTTTTTGTCCCTAGGAGGACAAAACACCCCTGGTCACGAAAGGGGTCAAACGTAAAATGGAATATTTGAAATAGCTTTAGTGCGTGGCAACTGGTTCCACTGTTTCAGGTCGGGTTCTGTGGGAATTTTCTGAAATTGCATTAGAATTCCAGGGAAAGAATGGAGGTCAATTCAAAATCTGAAATGTAAACTTAAATATTCGTATAAACTCCAACCGTCATAAATATTGGTCAGCGACCACTGCCATTAATTATCCAACTCTATATGTCCTGACTGGTCGTTAAATTAATTAATGCATTCATAGAGATTCAGGAGTTTATTGTCATCTCACCAACTCAGCCAGTTATTGTGCAGTGACAATCCAGGTGGGCGTTTCACGCTAGAACGCTCAGCTGGCCGGTAGCTTAACTAATATGGCACGTCTGGGTGCTTGGGTACAGAATGAAAAGCCAATGATCGCGAACAGCGCTCTGGTGGTTTCACTGTAATGCCTCAATGTTGAGGCATCAAGCAACACCTAAATTTCTTGCAGAGGGCAGCCACAATCGCTCTACAAAGCAAAATCGCAGGTACCAGATCGAAGAGCAGCATGCGCCTCCAATATGGCGCTGCCCTCTTGTGTGTAAGACCTTACGAAGGGATAAAATATCACTTCTGTTGCGCTATTTCGTTTTCTAGACCGCCCCTTGTGGTGACATTCTGTCATCAAACTAATGGTAAACACTGGTCATGTGACCAAGCTCATGTAAACCTTTCTTACAGGGGATAGATAAGCTTTACCCTTTGACATGGTAATTAGGTAATTCAATACCTTTACAAGTTAGGAAGAGACCACCACTCCATCACTTGTCTCTCTTCTTTCCTGGCTGTACATGTGAGCAGACATGGGTTAGGTTTTATCCTGGTGAAGTGAATAAATGTTTGTTAAAGTAGACGGACCAGAGTTTTTATGTGTATGTGCACCTAATTCAACAGTTTGGTTATACACCACACCCCTAATGGCAGTGAGCAACACTGCAATACAAAATAAAAGTATTAAAACTTGAGTTAGTGTTATGGTCAAAATGTAACCGTAGGAGAAAATGGTTAGGAAACCCAAAAAACACCCCCCACTATATTAAGTTATTGCCCTGTAACTTTAAAAAAAACTTGCACGTAAACTCAGCATATTTGTAAACTCAAAACAAAATTTTTAAACTATTTAGACAGGGTCGTTTTTAAAACTATTTGTAATCGTGTAAAAGATTTTTCAGGTCAAAGTTCAAAGTTAGAAAATCTGAGTTGTATTCATTTTATGATGAAAATAATGGTATATAAAGAAAGGCGATAAAAACAATGTATCATTTGCATGGGTACAGTAAATGAGAAATAAGAAAATTACAGCTAAGAAAAAACACTGCAGAAAAGTTAAACCAGGCTATGTCCTCAAAGGGAAATACATAGCCAAGAAATAATGTCACTAAGGCGTAGGGTTGTCATCTGGTCAGTATTTTACCGGCAGGATGGTAAAAAAATTGGTATCAGGCCAATGTTAAGTCTATGGAGACAGTGGCAAGGCCGGTATTTTTCTGAAGAGAAGGTGGCAACATTACAAAGGAGTTACATCTTTGGAAACGCTCACATTTTTAAGTATGCATTAGGCAGGGTTAACTGTGTTGCTTGTGCAGAACTGACTCACCAGGTTTGTCCCTGCACATCACATACTTAAGTCGGCAGAGAAAATGTTCATCTCAACTCACTTTTTAGTGAATAGCCCAGGACATATGTCCTCAAGCTGCGTCAAAAAAAAAAAAAAAGAAGACTTAATTTTATTCAATGCAATAAAGAGGGGAGGGAGGAAGTGAGAAGACAGACAGCATTTTCAAGCTGATGTTCTCACTTCTGAGTTTGTGATACCTACACTTCCCGAGACGTTACAGTTTACGGTAATATAAACAACAGTATGAAGATGTAAAAATATAAACAATAGATGCACAGGAAGCATCGTTCATCTTCCTCCCATAAATATTTTTAAAATAGGTCTGGTTTTCTGCTTCAAACATGGTGCAAATAATTTAATTCTCCTCAATTTTGTTTTTCGATTTGCTGCTTGCGGGGTCCTGCAGAGCTCTGAGGTCATCTGACGATGGCCACCACTGTGCAGAATTGGCCAGGAAACAATCTCTGCTAAGTGGTATGTCCACTGTGCGGCAATAGGTAGTTTGGGGCACAGCGTGGAGCTACAAGCGCCTGGCTTTTTCCACTCGACAATAAGAGACAGAAAAGTAGAGAGATATATTGACCAAAGAACAAGTGGGAACAGGATGCTTCTTCTCCTGTGGTGTGTGACATCATGGTCCACAGGAACCTGTGCGAGGCAAGTCCAACTGGTAATGTGAAGAATTAAGGAGAAGGCAATACGGATGGTATTCTATAAGTGACAAAATTGATGGCAGTGCCGGAGAACAATCCCAAGCAATTTGTGAGAAGGTAGGAAAGTGTAGTCACTGCCGCTGCATGGACACCTCATTATTCCTTCCAAAAACAAGCTTACAGAAAGCAGGTCTGTGTTATCAGTATGTGTGTTCCCGGAGCATGAGCGACCTTCGCTGCGTTTAGTTATCCACCAAAAACACTTTGTCCAATAATGCACATTTAATTAAACAAACCGTACAAATGAACTGCAGATATTCTTGCTTGCCATTGTCCCCTTTTGTAAGAATTTATTTTTTACTATGCTTTTTTTTTTTTTTATAACCAACAAAGGAACGAGGGTTATCCCATAGCAGAGGTCTCTAACAATCTTATGAAAAAGCTCATCTCACTTGCATATAAGAGTTTTGCTTTTGTAAGAATAGGCAAGTAACCTTCGCTCGCTGTACTGTAGTACAGCCATGTTAATACACAGTTGGAAGCCCCATGCTGGAATTGGCACTAGAGGTACTCGCTGCTTCCCCCCGCTAAAGGGAGGAAGAGGATACTTTCCCATCTTATTCACATGGGTGTTTCCCCTCCCATCTCCCTAGTAAGTTAACTTAACACTGTAACCGTCTTCTCAGCCATGTTCCCTCCTTCACTGCTGGAGATTTAGTTGAATAAAATGTACTAAAGGTAGACTAAAACAATGCAGATGACTAAAATATGACTTAACTAAAATGGCATTTTAGTCTAAAGACTATTTCTAAAAAGAAATAAAAATTTGAGTCAAACTTAACACTGGTTAGCAGCTAGGTGAGCTTTATCACAAATATACAGAGTTAGGATTATTATTATATAGTGTGTTAGTAAAGAGATAAGATGCTATATCACAGATATACTATCATATAGTGTTAGTAAAGAGTTGAGCTCCAGTGAGGGAAAAATATAACTGATCCCCTGCTGATATGGAACATTTGCCCACTGACTGAAACGATCAGTCTATAATTGTAATGGTAGGTATATATGAACAGTGACAGAATTACACACACAAAAAATATCCAGAAAAAAACGCATGTAAAAAAAAAATAAAAAAAAAAACGTTATAAATTGATTTGCATGTCAATGAGCGAAATAAGTACACTTGCACACAGTTTAAGGAACTTGGCAGCTAGATTGTTCCAAACATCTTGGAAAACTAACCACAGTTTTTTTTCTGTGTATTAAGACAGCCTCAGTAAAATTTGACTCATCAGCGCAGAGCACCTGCTGCCATTTGTCTGCACCCCGGTTCCAATGTTTCCACGTTGGAGGTATAGCTTTTTGGTTGCATGTCTTCCATGAAGACCACTTCTGACTTCAGACATAGCCAGAAAGTAGATGGGTGTATCGGGTGTGTGTGTGTGTGTGTGTGGGGGGGGGGGGGGGGGGGGGGTCCACTTTTTTCTGCCAATTATGAGCTATTGTAGAAAAATAATAGCTCAGATCTCCACCAAATATGAATTGGTTCTGCGGCAAAGCCCCTGTCTTCCACAATAGCAATAAGTATACAAAGGCCCAGCACGCATGTGGGAAAGGGACATCCTTTATTTAAACGCAGGCAACGTGTCACTTTTCCACGAGTGCTGGGCCTTCGTATACTTATTGCAATTATGAGCTACTGGCACTGCCGGACATCTTCCGAAGAGAAGTGAGAATGATGTGTCTTTAATCTGCTGCCCTAAGTTTCCTTGGCCGACCACTACATTTACAGTCCTCAACATTGTGCTTCTTCACAAGACCTTGGACAGCACATCGGCAAAACCTGGTGCTGCTTTGAAATTTCTGCCTGGGAGAGACCTTGCAGGTGCAGTCTTGTTGCTGTGATCCGATGTTTTTTGCTTGGCCACCACTCACACTTAGGCTCCTCTTCAGCCAGGTCATGTCCTACACATTTCAGTTTACAATCAGCTTCTTCTGGGAAAATCTGACTGGAGAGTGAAACGTGTAATGCATGAGTGTCTGAGGTGATACTCACCTGGTGCAGTACCTCCCCTTGCTGCAGAAGTAGCTAGGCTGGTTAAGGAAGATCCATTGATCTCTCTTACCATTCTAGAGTGGCTTTCGAAAAAATAAAAAATGCTTTGATGTATTTCTATTTCAAGATCACTATGACCCTGGGATTCAATTATGTTTTGGACAAAGTGAAATTGTTAATAATTTTCCTGAATTTGGGAATTTTGCCTGTGTCCTTACAATAGCTGTGTTGTTTAGCAGTCTAATAAATCAATATTCAACATCTTGTCTCACCAGCGCTGTATTTACAGAGAGGTGGAAGAGGCAAGTTCACTTGGTGAGGGGAGATCAGAAGATCTCCCCTCTCCAGCCTCACTGCGGGCGCAGAGTCATCCCTCCCATGCCGCCACTTGCGTGTTTTGAGGTCAGAGCATCATGTGACCTGGTTGCGCTCAAACTTCACACCACAAGGGGAGTGAGAGAGGCCGCATGATAGGAGGTCTGTACACCTGGGCAGCACACAGACATCAAGCTGCCTACCACCAGGGAGCTGTCGGTGCTGGCTGGGATAAGGCCTATAAGTACCCTGTGGGTGAAGGGGCATGTCTGGGAGTGCTGGGGTAAGACCTAGGCCTGCAATGTGGGTGCTAGGGCATGTCCTAAGGTGCTGGGGCAAGTCAGGCAGGGGGATGCCCAGCACAAACCCAAAATACACCACAGTGTCTCACATACCCCACCATTTTGGGCCCTTATCTGTCTGGTCCATTTGTGATAAAAAAAAAAAAAAAAAACAACCTCTTATTGTCTTCATTTTTCCCTGTACCTTTTGTTTTGATGGCTAATGGGGGTTCTCTCTGCCCATGTTACATGTCTTTAAATGACCTAATTTGGTTTGCGAATTCCCACTCCGCTTTGTCGGTTCATTTCGCCACCCAGGGCAGAGGGAAGCTTGCTCATGCGTTAGACTGTGAGAAGCAGGGCCTGCAATATCAATCCAGCTCAGGTTCATAATGAAGAGAGGCCTTGGAGCTTTTCCAGGCAAATGGAAACAAGTTTTTAAATGTAAGCTCGAGAAATTCCCAAGGCGCCCATTTATCCGATGGAAAGAGCCTTAACTTGCCCATAGAGGAGCTTCCCACAGGTTCTGCCTGTAACCAAAAAGCTGCATGTGTCACGACAAGGCCCCCCCGACAGAAACTTAACTCGTATAAACATTTCACTGTTGTCAAAAAACAATAACAAAAAAATATATATATATATATATCGTTCCCGGCGGGAAAAAAAAACCAACAAAACGAATGAAAAGCAGATGTTGACCAAGTGAGCCAGATATTCTCCTCTCCTTTCAAAAGATTCATCCAGAACACGTGTTAAATGTTATTTACTCTGCTAACGGTTAATTACCATTTCATGAGAACCAGAATCACCAGATTAGGTTTTTCTTGCAAATGCGGAGGATCTTGTGGTATCGTTACTGTAAATTTACAAAATGGCAAAAACAGGGAAGGGAAGGAAAAGAAAAAAAAATAGTTTGCCTGAAAAAGTAACGGAAAACCTTTTTATTCTAGTTTACTTAAAAATATATATTTTAGTATAGAATTGGGGGTGGGGGGGGGGGGCACGGTCTTTAGGGGAATTAGTAAGCAAAAGGGGGCCACTCCCGCCCACACTGGAAAGTACTTTGAACAATCATTTTTCTTTTACTGTAACTTATTATTTACATTTTTAAATTGTCTGGTTGTCAAGACACTCCAAAACAGTCCAGCAGTGTATTAGCGCCAGGGAGGAGTTTCCACTCTGCTTCCTCACGCAGCAGCACTTCCTGTAGTGTCAGAGTGCTGGTGTCACATGACACCCAAAATGCCCGCAGCAGGCACATGGGACCGTAGTCAGGAGTCTAAGACCTCACACAAAATCACCAGCCCCCCCACCTCCAAATGGAAAGCAAGGGGGAGGGGAGCGTGGGAGTAAGGAGGCATGGTTAATAAAAAAAAAAAAAAATGCACATGAGATTAAGGACTTTTTTTCATCCTTATTCTTACACTTTTGGAAGTTATTTACACCTGTGTAATTGACAGGGTCAGGAATACCCCCCCACCCCCGGACACTGGCTGCACTGATAAACTACCATAAATTGCCACTTGGGCCATCAACTGCACTGAGAGTATACTGGTGATTTGACCAATAACCTTTCCCGGACCCTCCATCAGTCTGATTTCAGACCCATATTAATGGAATATATTAATGCTGAGGTAGGACGTGGAGTTAATGGGGCTGGAGGTGAAGGAATTATATATTTGAATAATATTTTTGTTGGAGTAGGAACTGTACATGGAGGGGGTTGCTGCTGTGAGGGAATTATAAATTGTAGCCATTATTTTGTCGCCTCCTTAAATCATTAAAGAACAACTGTTGGCAAAAAAATAAGCAATGTTTAATTACAAGATTGCATTATGTGTAGGCAATTTAAATATACACGATTTAATGAATGAATACAATAATGTACCTTACAGAGGCCTCTTTGCTTGTGTATCGGGTTGCCACCTGGCCGGTACAAAAATTGGCATCAGGCCAATGTTAGGTCTATAGAGACAGTACCAAGGCCGGTATTTTTTTGAAGAAAAGGTGTCGAGTCTAGCTCCATCAGGTGGCGGACAAGCTTTTTATAACCTTTGGTCAGATGAAGTAAGATCTGACCCAAGATGGCTGCCCCCTGATGGAGCTATGCAAGCAAAAGAGGGCTCAATAAGGTACTTCCTTCACACGCTTATCAAAGCATTTCGGTGTAAAATGTCTACATTCGAGACAATCTTTCAAATAAACAGGACTTTTTTTTGTGCTGAAAGTTGTCCTTTAACAGTACATTAAAGACTTGTCTCCTCAATTTGTTCCACTCCTTGAAAAGAGGTGTGTTTTTTTAAATGCCCCATTATTATATCCTAAACTATTACAAAACACTAATATCATGGGTGACATTGGCCAACAAAAGAACTATACCTTTCCTTAGGATTAGATAACTTCACAGGAAAACTCCATCCCACAAAAGGTGTGATTTACTTAAATTGCTAAAAAAAATCATTTAGCTTCACATGGTGTTCGGTGTAAGATTGATTTGGTGTAAAATACTATTCCTTCAGACATGTAAAAAGGTTTCCCCATTTGCAGTGACTAAATAGTTGTCTCTAGGAGTAAAGAGATAGTATAAGCTTTGCGCGCAGTGTGAAATGAAAGGGATATGGCAGGTCATGACGCGTTTCGCCTTTAGGTCTGGCACTGAAGCATGTTACGAAGGATTGTTAACGTGAGAGGCAGCGTTTGCTAAATATATTTAATTGTATCTAGCCTGGCACCATGGGCAAGAGTCAACTTGTCTGTAAACCAGACTGACTAGCTCTGTGAACTGGTTCATTTCGGATGTAGGTTTAAAGAAAAAAAACATGAAAGGAGACCGATGTCACGCTATTGATGGCTCGAAGCCGGTTTAGGGCCTGTAAGGGAATGTAGTTAAAGAGTAAAAATGTATCAATAAAGCACAATAAATAAATTGCCCTTGTGCATTGCTAATGTGTTATAGGATTTATAATGCTGCACATCTCATCTTTTGCAGAGAATAGGATAATCGATAGACTAATAAGGGGAGAATAAGGAATTAACATTTCTAAAGACTGTAACATAGTCTACACTGTGAATGCAGATCTGCAGCCAATCGAACAGATTAAAAACAAAATGGGCTTTAAATGTGTCTGTGTCACTTGCTTATGACATCACTTTGTGGCATGATCTGCATATTACTTAATATGGCACTAGCCCCAGTATTAGGCAATATCTCCATTTGGACCTGGTTTATTATGCATAACACCCAAAGTGTATGGTATCAGTTTTCAGCATTTTTGCAGTATAAATATTTAGATAATGGAGCCCCTATCATAATGTGACCGTAGCACACTATAAGCAAACATATCCAACACCTGACGCATTTTTAAAAAGAAAAAGTAAAGACTGAAAATTAAAGGACACTACAAATTTACACACCAACATTCCCACAACAAATCCAGCGCCTGATTTGTTTTTGGGGACCCCCCCCCCCCCCAAGACTGTGATTACAAGTATATCAAATGCCCGACGCATTTTAGAAACATAGAATGTGTCGGCAGAACCGAACCATTCGGTCCATCTAGTCTGCCCAATTTTTTTGAATGCTTTTATTAGTCCCCCGTTCCCGGTCTTATATCTAGGATAGCCTTGTGTCTTTCCCACGCATGCTTAAACTCCTTGACTGTGTTTACCTCTACCACTTCTGCTGGCAGGCTATTCCATACATCCACTACCCTCTCAGTAAAGTAATACTTCCTGATATTACTTTTAAATCGTTGCCCCTCTAATTTAAGACTATGTCCTCTAGTTGTGGTAGTTTTTCTTCTTTTAAATATACTCTCTTCCTTTACTGTGTTGATCCCCTTTATGTATTTAAATGTTTCTATCATATCCCCCCTGCTACGTCTTTCCTCCAAGCTATACATGTTAAGATGCTTTAACCTTTCCTGGTAAGTTTTATCCTTCAACCCATGAACCAGTTTAGTGGCCCTTCTCTGAACTCTCTCCAAAGTATCAATATCCTTCTGGAGATACGGTCTCCAGTACTGCGTACAATACTCCAAGTGAGGTCTCACCAGTGCTCTGTACAATGGCATGAGCACTTCCCTCTTCCTACTGCTAATACCTCTCCCTATGCAACCAAGCATTCTGCTAATATCTCTCCCTATACAACCAAGCATTCTGCTAATACCTCTCCCTATACAACCAAGCATTCTGCTGGCATTTCCTGCTGCTCTATTTTACACAAAGACTGGTAACTAAAGAGCACAATAGAGAGCTGCAAGCTGATTACAAAAAGATTTACAGTGAGGGATGTCGGGGTGCGTACATAAGTAAAATGAAAAAAAAGTGCCATTAAACACGTAATAGAACATATGTCTAAAAATATAAAATGTATACTGATCCTTACCTCGGCCGCTTGTGTTTCCTGATGGAGCAAGGTGAGGCCGGTTAAATCTTCCAGGAACGAATGCGAAGAGTTGAAAACGTTATTCAAAAACTGGAAACCGTCTTTCTCATATTGCTCGATAACCTGCGAAACGTACAAACATCACAGGCGTCAAACTCTGTGCAAGGTATGGAGATTTACATTAACTAAGCAGTCAAGGTCGTAAGATCGGGAATAACCTTGCCAGGGAGAAAGATTCCTCAGTTATTATCCATGTAATACCGGGGCTAGGAGGACAAAAATAACGCTATTTATACTCAATATAAAATGAGTCAGTAGACTTGAAACGTGTCAAGTGTTTCTGTCCATTTTTTTCTGTTGCGTCGTTGCCCATGATTAAATCACATTTATTTATCACATAATCTAGAATGCCAGACATTTTTTCTGTTTGGATTACCCCGTTATGTGGGAGTGGGTAGAATGTCAGCCTAGGAACACAGACAGCACAGTGTTTGGGCCAGTCCTAGTCATACAGATATGGACTTACTAATCTGGTCCAGCTGTGTAAACTAAAAGTACTTTTGACCAGTCTTAACAAGCAGTGTCAAGTTTGACTACTCATACGATTTTGATTGGTGTAAAACCAGTTTCAGGTTTACATTGGCCGTATGATACGTAGACTGGTCTGAGCCGGTGGTCTGACAAATTTCTCGAGCGAATTCTACTGCACAGGCGCAGTCGAATTCACTCCCCGCGCATGCGCACAAAGTTACAGCTGATCATTCAGCTGTAACTTTGCCAGGTTGACGCATGCGCGAGGGACGCACACCAACTCCCGTCCCCCATGTATCGTCCTGGCAAAGTTACACCGGACCAACCTTAATCACTTTCAACTGGTAAGTATTTTTAGGGACCCATCTGAACCAGTTCTGAAAAGCCTGAGCCAGTTTCAAGTCACCCTAGATATGCAAGTTCAGACTTCCAAGGTCCAAACCAGTTTCCAGAGGTCAAGTCCATTAGCGACATGTCCGATTTGAACTTGTCTGAAGCACGTCAATAACCCTTCATCCTGTGCCAAGCCTCACAAGCTGTAATGTTAAAGGTATAAAACATTATAGGAGGTGTAACTAGTTTAAACTACTACTTACGGCTGGTCTAAACTGGTTTCCATTGTTCAGGGATGGTATGGACGGTATGGAACTGGTTTGGATCGATTATATATATATATATATATATATATATACAACCCTCATCTATTCAGCTACATTGGAGACTTTTTCCAACTACAATGCCCTAATGTATGACATTCCCATCTCACTTCCTGCAATTCTCTGTTTATGGAGTAGAACCTTTGGACTTAGTCCATATCCTGGGCGAAACGCGTTCGGTGTTGCACCTAAGCATTGCCCTTATGGATGGTCTCCTTTTTTTGTTGTGTCCTGAGCCAAGCGCTAAAATAAAGACTAATCTCTTTTTCACTTAATTTGGTCCAGTCCTCGGGGAGGACAACCTATCGAGCTCTAAAAGCATGAAGAGCCAACATTTAGCCACATTTCTTAAAGCTTGTCCTGTACTCCATTACTACATACAGCCCAGGGTATTGTCACATAGGCAGCCCTACCAATGGATTCTGGACCCAGATTATCCAATAAACCTTTCTCCAGCTGTGTTAGGCCTGAGAAAGCTAAAAAAAAAATAAAAAAAATATAGTTAATTTGGTAATTTCCCACAGCAAAGCAAGGTTCCTATCAATGGGTGTAAAGCAGCCACGCCATAAGTATTATCTCTGCATTGTTTATACCCCTTTAACTGTATATTGACATCCAGGCAGCAGACAATGTGTGTGTCTATCGCGGGATGCTGGCAGACATATCACTGGACACAGAAGGAGTGACCTTCCTGTACTTTCATATGAAGGAAAAGGTTTTCATAGAGCTGAAGAGACTGAACAAACAGGAAAGGGAGCATAGGAAGGAAACCGAGTCTGTTCTCTGGACGAACAGTACGGCCATTAAGGCAATGTGAAACCTCAGACCCTGAATCAGGACTACATTATCTCAGAAAAGTTACTAACTTCTCCGGAAAAAAAACAATGGGCTACGTCACTGTGGCGGCCGCTCCACCACCATCCCGCAGCAATCTCCCATCACACACTGCACCGTCTCACTTACAGACCCATATAAGGTCAGGGACAGAACCACGTAAATGTAACAAAATGTGTAACAACATGAAACACAAAGAAACTGAGTTCTCCAACAGGTAGCAGAAATCTATAACAACTGTATTTAAAATGGACTAAACACACACAAAAGTTTTTTTTTGTTTTTTTTTAATGGTTCAGCATTTTTTTTTAAATTCCTGTTTAAATAAAGGCCCATAGGGCACAGAAAGTTTTTTTTTTTTTTTTAATTCACTATCGTCTGAGGCAGATAATAAAGGGATCACTTTTTCATTACTTTTGGGATCCCTTTGTTATGAAAATGCTCCCAACTGATACAAATCAACATTATGTGCATTAAAACATGGAGGCGCAATAGGTTATAATGTAAGCAGGGGACTGGTGTCAGACGCAACAGGAAGTGAAGAGCAGGAGGGCCTCCCCAGCCCACCTACCAAACTCAGTATGACCATACAGTGCTCTATAATGCCCTGCAGACTACGAGGGGTTAAGGCAAGTCTGATTAGTCTAAATATTGTTTATATTGTTAATGTAGAGAATTAAATAATTCATCATATTGCAGGGGATGTATAAAGACAGTGTGCAAAATGGTGCAGTCGCCGGGGTCTAGAAGAGATTGCAACACTTTAAACACATACCAACACTTTTACTGGACTCAGTAGCCAAAATGGACTCGGTGGAGGCGCTCTGCTAAACTTTTAGGGCTTCATTTTGAAATTCCCTTGTCAATTCCCTGCAATTGACTCTTTCCTGAATTAAGTCCAAAATAGCAGAGATTGAAGTATAGTTGAATGGGAGAATGTCTCCAACTGTTTTTTATTAATAAAACCCTTAATCTCTATTCTACGACTGTTTTTTTTCCTTTTTCTATGTTCACACTGTGTTGGTGCCAAGTACACCCGCATCACCCAGAATCATAGTTCCTGTGGGAAAGTCGCAACGGGAGCTAGCGTTCCACAATGGCGCGCGCGGGAGCTAGCGTTACACACGGGTGACCGCGTGGGCTAGCGTTACACACGGGCGCGCGCGGGAGCTAGCGGTCCACATGATTAATACCTCTGGTTAATGACATCACATAATTAATTTCCTGTTTCAAGATAGTTCATTTTCAAGCAAGTCACAAGGTGATGTCATAAACATGAGACACCAAAAGGTAAATTTAAAAACACATTTCTCTCTTAAAGGGACTGTATCAACTGAACATTGTTTTTACTGTGAATGACCTACACATTGTGTTAGCAAAACTGCAAGCAAATGCCTAAATTAGGCGATACATGCGTTTTAAATGTGTCTTGCTTATGACATCACCTGTGGCTTTATATGCAAATGTCTTTCAATGGGAAGTGTCACTTGCATACCATGCCACAGGTGATGTCATAAACAGGAGACTCCACAGACACATTTTTCTCCATATTTAGGCATTTCCTTACAATTTTGGTTATATATGTATAGATCATTTTCAATCATTATAATGCTCTAAATCCACAGTAAAAACAATGTCTAGGTGATACAGTCTTTCAATTTTAAAATCTGCATGACATATAAAAGTTATAGAATCTCCCCAACTGACACATTTATTTAAAAAAAAAAAAAGGCTCAAATTCATTTTTCGCATCTGTACCGCCTGCAGAATCTGTATTGCAAGACAGTGGAAAAGTGGGGTCCTGACTGAGACACACATACTCAATAGTCTGGTTTATAAGGTCGATGGAGCGACTGACTGCTGTTCTACATGACAGGCTGAAAAGCTTCCAGGGAAATTTGGGATCCCTGGTGAGTGGTGAGAGAGATCGTCCACCTTCCCAATTGGAGGGGGGTGATTAGGTCCCCATTAAACTTTACAGGGTGGCCCCCACCAAACTCCACCTTCCTGAGCCCGCACAGTAACAACAGACTGTCTATCTCAATACCAACCCTACCCCACTCTTCCACCCCTCTTTCCACTCTTCCTTTTCTGTCCATCACCTTTTATTTTACTTGGGTTTGTATTTAGACAAGTTCATATATGTATTATAATTAGAGACGTACATTGGTCTTCGATGCTATTGTCAGCAGGGGATGATATATTGATATTTAAACTGTATTTAAAATGGACTAAACACACACAAAAGTTTTTTTTTGTTTTTTTTTAATGGTTCAGCATTTTTTTTTAAATTCCTGTTTAAATAAAGGCCCTTAGGGCACAGAAAGTTTTTTTTTTTTTTTTAATTCACTATCGTCTGAGGCAGATAATAAAGGGATCACTTTTTCATTACTTTTGGGATCCCTTTGTTATGAAAATGCTCCCAACTGATACAAATCAACATTATGTGCATTAAAACATGGAGGCGCGATAGGTTATAATGTAAGCAGGGGACTGGTGTCAGACGCAACAGGAAGTGAAGAGCAGGAGGGCCTCCCCAGCCCACCTACCAAACTCAGTATGACCATACAGTGCTTTATAATGCCCTGCAGACTACGAGGGGTTAAGGCAAGTCTGATTAGTCTAAATATTGTTTATATTGTTAATGTAGAGAATTAAATAATTCATCATATTGCAGGGGATGTATAAAGACAGTGTGCAAAATGGTGCAGTCGCCGGGGTCTAGAAGAGATTGCAACACTTTAAACACATACCAACACTTTTACTGGACTCAGTAGCCAAAATGGACTCGGTGGAGGCGCTCTGCTAAACTTTTAGGGCTTCATTTTGAAATTCCCTTGTCAATTCCCTGCAATTGACTCTTTCCTGAATTAAGTCCAAAATAGCAGAGATTGAAGTATAGTTGAATGGGAGAATGTCTCCAACTGTTTTTTATTAATAAAACCCTTAATCTCTATTCTACGACTGTTTTTTTTCCTTTTTCTATGTTCACACTGTGTTGGTGCCAAGTACACCCGCATCACCCAGAATCATAGTTCCTGTGGGAAAGTCGCAACGGGAGCTAGCGTTCCACAATGGCGCGCGCGGGAGCTAGCGTTACACACGGGTGACCGCGTGGGCTAGCGTTACACACGGGCGCGCGCGGGAGCTAGCGGTCCACATGATTAATGCCTCTGGTTAATGACATCACATAATTAATTTCCTGTTTCAAGATAGTGCATTTTCAAGCAAGTCACAAGGTGATGTCATAAACATGAGACACCAAAAGGTAAATTTAAAAACACATTTCTCTCTTAAAGGGACTGTATCAACTGAACATTGTTTTTACTGTGAATGACCTACACATTGTGTTAGCAAAACTGCAAGCAAATGCCTAAATTAGGCGATACATGCGTTTTAAATGTGTCTTGCTTATGACATCACCTGTGGCTTTATATGCAAATGTCTTTCAATGGGAAGTGTCACTTGCATACCATGCCACAGGTGATGTCATAAACAGGAGACTCCACAGACACATTTTTCTCCATATTTAGGCATTTCCTTACAATTTTGGTTATATATGTATAGATCATTTTCAATCATTATAATGCTCTAAATCCACAGTAAAAACAATGTCTAGGTGATACAGTCTTTCAATTTTAAAATCTGCATGACATATAAAAGTTATAGAATCTCCCCAACTGACACATTTATTTAAAAAAAAAAAAAGGCTCAAATTCATTTTTCGCATCTGTACCGCCTGCAGAATCTGTATTGCAAGACAGTGGAAAAGTGGGGTCCTGACTGAGACACACATACTCAATAGTCTGGTTTATAAGGTCGATGGAGCGACTGACTGCTGTTCTACATGACAGGCTGAAAAGCTTCCAGGGAAATTTGGGATCCCTGGTGAGTGGTGAGAGAGATCGTCCACCTTCCCAATTGGAGGGGGGTGATTAGGTCCCCATTAAACTTTACAGGGTGGCCCCCACCAAACTCCACCTTCCTGAGCCCGCACAGTAACAACAGACTGTCTATCTCAATACCAACCCTACCCCACTCTTCCACCCCTCTTTCCACTCTTCCTTTTCTGTCCATCACCTTTTATTTTACTTGGGTTTGTATTTAGACAAGTTCATATATGTATTATAATTAGAGACGTACATTGGTCTTCGATGCTATTGTCAGCAGGGGATGATATATTGATATTTAAACTGTATTTAAAATGGACTAAACACACACAAAAGTTTTTTTTTGTTTTTTTTTAATGGTTCAGCATTTTTTTTTAAATTCCTGTTTAAATAAAGGCCCTTAGGGCACAGAAAGTTTTTTTTTTTTTTTTAATTCACTATCGTCTGAGGCAGATAATAAAGGGATCACTTTTTCATTACTTTTGGGATCCCTTTGTTATGAAAATGCTCCCAACTGATACAAATCAACATTATGTGCATTAAAACATGGAGGCGCGATAGGTTATAATGTAAGCAGGGGACTGGTGTCAGACGCAACAGGAAGTGAAGAGCAGGAGGGCCTCCCCAGCCCACCTACCAAACTCAGTATGACCATACAGTGCTTTATAATGCCCTGCAGACTACGAGGGGTTAAGGCAAGTCTGATTAGTCTAAATATTGTTTATATTGTTAATGTAGAGAATTAAATAATTCATCATATTGCAGGGGATGTATAAAGACAGTGTGCAAAATGGTGCAGTCGCCGGGGTCTAGAAGAGATTGCAACACTTTAAACACATACCAACACTTTTACTGGACTCAGTAGCCAAAATGGACTCGGTGGAGGCGCTCTGCTAAACTTTTAGGGCTTCATTTTGAAATTCCCTTGTCAATTCCCTGCAATTGACTCTTTCCTGAATTAAGTCCAAAATAGCAGAGATTGAAGTATAGTTGAATGGGAGAATGTCTCCAACTGTTTTTTATTAATAAAACCCTTAATCTCTATTCTACGACTGTTTTTTTTCCTTTTTCTATGTTCACACTGTGTTGGTGCCAAGTACACCCGCATCACCCAGAATCATAGTTCCTGTGGGAAAGTCGCAACGGGAGCTAGCGTTCCACAATGGCGCGCGCGGGAGCTAGCGTTACACACGGGTGACCGCGTGGGCTAGCGTTACACACGGGCGCGCGCGGGAGCTAGCGGTCCACATGATTAATGCCTCTGGTTAATGACATCACATAATTAATTTCCTGTTTCAAGATAGTGCATTTTCAAGCAAGTCACAAGGTGATGTCATAAACATGAGACACCAAAAGGTAAATTTAAAAACACATTTCTCTCTTAAAGGGACTGTATCAACTGAACATTGTTTTTACTGTGAATGACCTACACATTGTGTTAGCAAAACTGCAAGCAAATGCCTAAATTAGGCGATACATGCGTTTTAAATGTGTCTTGCTTATGACATCACCTGTGGCTTTATATGCAAATGTCTTTCAATGGGAAGTGTCACTTGCATACCATGCCACAGGTGATGTCATAAACAGGAGACTCCACAGACACATTTTTCTCCATATTTAGGCATTTCCTTACAATTTTGGTTATATATGTATAGATCATTTTCAATCATTATAATGCTCTAAATCCACAGTAAAAACAATGTCTAGGTGATACAGTCTTTCAATTTTAAAATCTGCATGACATATAAAAGTTATAGAATCTCCCCAACTGACACATTTATTTAAAAAAAAAAAAAGGCTCAAATTCATTTTTCGCATCTGTACCGCCTGCAGAATCTGTATTGCAAGACAGTGGAAAAGTGGGGTCCTGACTGAGACACACATACTCAATAGTCTGGTTTATAAGGTCGATGGAGCGACTGACTGCTGTTCTACATGACAGGCTGAAAAGCTTCCAGGGAAATTTGGGATCCCTGGTGAGTGGTGAGAGAGATCGTCCACCTTCCCAATTGGAGGGGGGTGATTAGGTCCCCATTAAACTTTACAGGGTGGCCCCCACCAAACTCCACCTTCCTGAGCCCGCACAGTAACAACAGACTGTCTATCTCAATACCAACCCTACCCCACTCTTCCACCCCTCTTTCCACTCTTCCTTTTCTGTCCATCACCTTTTATTTTACTTGGGTTTGTATTTAGACAAGTTCATATATGTATTATAATTAGAGACGTACATTGGTCTTCGATGCTATTGTCAGCAGGGGATGATATATTGATATTTAAACTGTATTTAAAATGGACTAAACACACACAAAAGTTTTTTTTTGTTTTTTTTTAATGGTTCAGCATTTTTTTTTAAATTCCTGTTTAAATAAAGGCCCTTAGGGCACAGAAAGTTTTTTTTTTTTTTTTAATTCACTATCGTCTGAGGCAGATAATAAAGGGATCACTTTTTCATTACTTTTGGGATCCCTTTGTTATGAAAATGCTCCCAACTGATACAAATCAACATTATGTGCATTAAAACATGGAGGCGCGATAGGTTATAATGTAAGCAGGGGACTGGTGTCAGACGCAACAGGAAGTGAAGAGCAGGAGGGCCTCCCCAGCCCACCTACCAAACTCAGTATGACCATACAGTGCTTTATAATGCCCTGCAGACTACGAGGGGTTAAGGCAAGTCTGATTAGTCTAAATATTGTTTATATTGTTAATGTAGAGAATTAAATAATTCATCATATTGCAGGGGATGTATAAAGACAGTGTGCAAAATGGTGCAGTCGCCGGGGTCTAGAAGAGATTGCAACACTTTAAACACATACCAACACTTTTACTGGACTCAGTAGCCAAAATGGACTCGGTGGAGGCGCTCTGCTAAACTTTTAGGGCTTCATTTTGAAATTCCCTTGTCAATTCCCTGCAATTGACTCTTTCCTGAATTAAGTCCAAAATAGCAGAGATTGAAGTATAGTTGAATGGGAGAATGTCTCCAACTGTTTTTTATTAATAAAACCCTTAATCTCTATTCTACGACTGTTTTTTTTCCTTTTTCTATGTTCACACTGTGTTGGTGCCAAGTACACCCGCATCACCCAGAATCATAGTTCCTGTGGGAAAGTCGCAACGGGAGCTAGCGTTCCACAATGGCGCGCGCGGGAGCTAGCGTTACACACGGGTGACCGCGTGGGCTAGCGTTACACACGGGCGCGCGCGGGAGCTAGCGGTCCACATGATTAATGCCTCTGGTTAATGACATCACATAATTAATTTCCTGTTTCAAGATAGTGCATTTTCAAGCAAGTCACAAGGTGATGTCATAAACATGAGACACCAAAAGGTAAATTTAAAAACACATTTCTCTCTTAAAGGGACTGTATCAACTGAACATTGTTTTTACTGTGAATGACCTACACATTGTGTTAGCAAAACTGCAAGCAAATGCCTAAATTAGGCGATACATGCGTTTTAAATGTGTCTTGCTTATGACATCACCTGTGGCTTTATATGCAAATGTCTTTCAATGGGAAGTGTCACTTGCATACCATGCCACAGGTGATGTCATAAACAGGAGACTCCACAGACACATTTTTCTCCATATTTAGGCATTTCCTTACAATTTTGGTTATATATGTATAGATCATTTTCAATCATTATAATGCTCTAAATCCACAGTAAAAACAATGTCTAGGTGATACAGTCTTTCAATTTTAAAATCTGCATGACATATAAAAGTTATAGAATCTCCCCAACTGACACATTTATTTAAAAAAAAAAAAAGGCTCAAATTCATTTTTCGCATCTGTACCGCCTGCAGAATCTGTATTGCAAGACAGTGGAAAAGTGGGGTCCTGACTGAGACACACATACTCAATAGTCTGGTTTATAAGGTCGATGGAGCGACTGACTGCTGTTCTACATGACAGGCTGAAAAGCTTCCAGGGAAATTTGGGATCCCTGGTGAGTGGTGAGAGAGATCGTCCACCTTCCCAATTGGAGGGGGGTGATTAGGTCCCCATTAAACTTTACAGGGTGGCCCCCACCAAACTCCACCTTCCTGAGCCCGCACAGTAACAACAGACTGTCTATCTCAATACCAACCCTACCCCACTCTTCCACCCCTCTTTCCACTCTTCCTTTTCTGTCCATCACCTTTTATTTTACTTGGGTTTGTATTTAGACAAGTTCATATATGTATTATAATTAGAGACGTACATTGGTCTTCGATGCTATTGTCAGCAGGGGATGATATATTGATATTTAAACTGTATTTAAAATGGACTAAACACACACAAAAGTTTTTTTTTGTTTTTTTTTAATGGTTCAGCATTTTTTTTTAAATTCCTGTTTAAATAAAGGCCCTTAGGGCACAGAAAGTTTTTTTTTTTTTTTTAATTCACTATCGTCTGAGGCAGATAATAAAGGGATCACTTTTTCATTACTTTTGGGATCCCTTTGTTATGAAAATGCTCCCAACTGATACAAATCAACATTATGTGCATTAAAACATGGAGGCGCGATAGGTTATAATGTAAGCAGGGGACTGGTGTCAGACGCAACAGGAAGTGAAGAGCAGGAGGGCCTCCCCAGCCCACCTACCAAACTCAGTATGACCATACAGTGCTTTATAATGCCCTGCAGACTACGAGGGGTTAAGGCAAGTCTGATTAGTCTAAATATTGTTTATATTGTTAATGTAGAGAATTAAATAATTCATCATATTGCAGGGGATGTATAAAGACAGTGTGCAAAATGGTGCAGTCGCCGGGGTCTAGAAGAGATTGCAACACTTTAAACACATACCAACACTTTTACTGGACTCAGTAGCCAAAATGGACTCGGTGGAGGCGCTCTGCTAAACTTTTAGGGCTTCATTTTGAAATTCCCTTGTCAATTCCCTGCAATTGACTCTTTCCTGAATTAAGTCCAAAATAGCAGAGATTGAAGTATAGTTGAATGGGAGAATGTCTCCAACTGTTTTTTATTAATAAAACCCTTAATCTCTATTCTACGACTGTTTTTTTTCCTTTTTCTATGTTCACACTGTGTTGGTGCCAAGTACACCCGCATCACCCAGAATCATAGTTCCTGTGGGAAAGTCGCAACGGGAGCTAGCGTTCCACAATGGCGCGCGCGGGAGCTAGCGTTACACACGGGTGACCGCGTGGGCTAGCGTTACACACGGGCGCGCGCGGGAGCTAGCGGTCCACATGATTAATGCCTCTGGTTAATGACATCACATAATTAATTTCCTGTTTCAAGATAGTGCATTTTCAAGCAAGTCACAAGGTGATGTCATAAACATGAGACACCAAAAGGTAAATTTAAAAACACATTTCTCTCTTAAAGGGACTGTATCAACTGAACATTGTTTTTACTGTGAATGACCTACACATTGTGTTAGCAAAACTGCAAGCAAATGCCTAAATTAGGCGATACATGCGTTTTAAATGTGTCTTGCTTATGACATCACCTGTGGCTTTATATGCAAATGTCTTTCAATGGGAAGTGTCACTTGCATACCATGCCACAGGTGATGTCATAAACAGGAGACTCCACAGACACATTTTTCTCCATATTTAGGCATTTCCTTACAATTTTGGTTATATATGTATAGATCATTTTCAATCATTATAATGCTCTAAATCCACAGTAAAAACAATGTCTAGGTGATACAGTCTTTCAATTTTAAAATCTGCATGACATATAAAAGTTATAGAATCTCCCCAACTGACACATTTATTTAAAAAAAAAAAAAGGCTCAAATTCATTTTTCGCATCTGTACCGCCTGCAGAATCTGTATTGCAAGACAGTGGAAAAGTGGGGTCCTGACTGAGACACACATACTCAATAGTCTGGTTTATAAGGTCGATGGAGCGACTGACTGCTGTTCTACATGACAGGCTGAAAAGCTTCCAGGGAAATTTGGGATCCCTGGTGAGTGGTGAGAGAGATCGTCCACCTTCCCAATTGGAGGGGGGTGATTAGGTCCCCATTAAACTTTACAGGGTGGCCCCCACCAAACTCCACCTTCCTGAGCCCGCACAGTAACAACAGACTGTCTATCTCAATACCAACCCTACCCCACTCTTCCACCCCTCTTTCCACTCTTCCTTTTCTGTCCATCACCTTTTATTTTACTTGGGTTTGTATTTAGACAAGTTCATATATGTATTATAATTAGAGACCTACATTGGTCTTCGATGCTATTGTCAGCAGGGGATGATATGATTGATATTCTCCCTGATTGGACGGTCGGAGGACAGGATTCACAGACTGTGTTGAGAATTACCTATGTTCTGATGGTGTCAGTAAGACCTACCCCTTCCTCCGCCCTGGGGGGCCCGCCCACTTCCCTTTTGGGGTTTGCCCTTGGGCAGGCCCGGCCGGGGATCACAAGAACAGCTGTATTGGTCTTTGCCTCTTCTTTTGAAGTGTTTTTTTGTCACCCTGCTTTACCGGTCTCTTATGAACTCTTGTACTGTTTGTATGTACTTTTGATATTCTTGTGTACAAAAACTGAATAAACTTTAAATTGAAGAAAAAAAAAAAAAAAAAAAAGAAAGAAAAAAAAGTTATAGTGTCAAAATAATCAATACACATTAAGTTTTTTTTTTTTAGGGCGCGGGCTTTGAGGCATTTATCCAAATCAGCGGAAATGATGGTTAACTAGATATTGAGGGAGAAAGAGAATCCTTTGGGAGTCTGGATTCACACTTTGGGCAAACAATGGGCCAATCCCAGCCTGTGTCATTTCAGCTCAATATATTCCGTGCTGAATAAACAAAGATCCCAACTGTTCACACATAGAGAGGTCTTTGTTTCCCTTCGTTATACTTAACCCAAATGAAGAACTTAATCGGGAGACCTCTTAGGAACAAAAGGGAGCATTGTGCTGCTGGCTCTCCGTTTCAAAAGGAATAAAAAAAAATAAAAAAAAAAGTGCAGAAAAAACAGCTGTGTTTATAAAGAACAGAGAAATGTCACAATATGATGCTAAAAGTACAGTAAATGGCTGAAAGGCCATGGATGCTGGTCAATAATGAACATTTATTTTATAGTTCTTTAATGGGGCAGTTCCAACAAGCTTACTGTCTGTATGTTGTACAGGTTTGTAATGTACATGTGTTTTTACTTTAAATCAATTCACAGTTCTGTATTTTTCCGTTGAAAATAATTTCAACGGGGCTTCTGAATTCAGTGACATCCAATAAGGTGGGACTTGTAGAGATGGGGAGGGCTGTTGCAATACCTATATCCCACTTTATTTGCAGTGTTATATTCTTATGTTGCTATAAAAAAAAAAAGAGAAAAGAGCAGACAGACATAGCGTAATACTCCATGTGTGAAAAGGTGTGTGGTTCTATATTGCACTCACAATCCTATGGAGTAAGCCAGGCACATCACAGTCTCAAATGGAGCTCTTAAACCACAAACAGGGCAGCGCCATATTGGATTGGAATACTGCCATTCCAATATAGCGCACACTACCACTTTGTGAGTGGAGGAAGTGATCATAGATCACAAGGTGATTGATAGCCAGGAACACTATGGCAGAGTGTCTTAATAGACCCTGTGGGTCCCTGCCAAAAGATCGCAAGACCTAAAATCAGGACGGCATAGTACGGCCTAGCGTCGGGAAGGGGTTAAAAACATGTACACGATACAGAAAATAAGGTAGGTGGAGCTGCCCCTTTAAACTCCAAAGTGTATTCGGGCTGATGCAACACAGGCGTAATTTCTTTCCAGCGCATTTTTCGGGGGTTTTGTTTAATCCATAGTGACATTGTGTTACGAGAGAGCCATTTTCATAACCTGTGGTCTATTTTTCCAGAATTCCCCTTTTTTATGCTTAGACTTCAATTTCCTTAAAAAGTATGCAAATTGTTCCAGCAGGCAGAAAATTGCCAGCAGGGAACTTGGCAAGCTCTGTACGCCGGAGATAAAAGACACATCTGGCTTAAAAACAGAAACAAATGTAAAAAGAGCAACAATAAATAAATAAAAACAAAACCAAACCAAAAAAAAAAAAAAAATGAATTCCTTGTTCAAGATCCTCTTACAGTAGAATATGAAATTTTAATTATCACTAGGGGTTTCCTATAATCTAAAGAGCAGCATTTAATGCTTAAAGGACAACTGTAGCAAAAAAATAAAATAAAAAAAAGATTGTATCAAATGTAGAATATTTATAAAGAAATTCTTTAATGAAATAATACAAATTAAGTGCCTTATTGAATCTTCTTTACTCCATATAGTTCTCTCTCAGGGGGCAGACATGTTGTTTAGAATCTTGGTTCAGATCTTCACTCACCTTGGATCAGATGAACACAGATCTGACCCACCTGACCAAAGATTCTAAACAAAATGTCTGCCTCCTGGTAGCGCTATATAGCGTAAAGATATTATTTCATTAAAGCATTTCTATATAAAATGTCTAGACCTGATGCCATCTTTCAATTAAACAGAGCTTCATTTTTTTGCTACAGTTGTCCTTTAATCTGGAACAATAAAAAGGACATAGACCACAAAGTTAAGAATCCAGTGGAGAGAAAACTGTAGCCTCTTGGTAGGACACACAGCATGTCTATCGATGATGCTGGAGGCCACCACTTTTAAAAAAGGGACATTCCCACCTATCTTATTTTCTGTACGTTTTTAATATATGTGACGTGCACTTTATTTTTACTTAGAAACAATCTGTAGTTCACCTGCAGTTTTACATTGAAAATAATTTCCTCGAAAATTCAGTCACATCCAATAAGAGGTGCTTGGAGAGGTATGTCGGACTGTTGCTATGGCAACAGAAAAAAAAAAAACCATTATCTGCGTTCTTTTAGAATATAGGAAGAGTAGAGGGGAAACAATGATAAGACTGATCTGTTTTGTTTTATCTACTTTTCCTCAGGGGTGGGCCCTCCAGATGTTGCAGGACTACATTTCCCATACTCCTCTGCCAGCCTCTTTCATGACCTAACCACATCATTAATGAATACCAACACAAAGACGCTGGTGATAATTTACCATCTGAGGTTCTGCTGCTAATAATTCTAAAATTATTTTCTAGACAATTCAGATACAGAGAATACATTAATATAATGCATTTAGCGTATGTTGGGATGAAACACCCCCTCTTTAAAAGTAAATATAGTTTGCGCACCATTCCAAAAAAGTATTTACTTCTCGTTTTAGCAAAAACTAGCAAGCTTCCATCTCACTGAGCGTGTCTGCATGGAGGCAGAGAGCGATGGCCCAGCGGCCGCGCACACAGCCGATCACTAGGGAGGAGAGGATTATCAATAGGAGAATACCGCGGTATTGGTCCTGGTGATGTGCAGTAAAGGAGCAGTCAGATGTCCATGTCTCAAGGGGAGAACAGCACCGAAGAGCTCTACCCAGGGCTGAACTGGCATCCTGCCCTGGGGGCAGCCAATTCCTGTTGATTGCCCCCACTTTGCCCCAGAACTTGCTCTTCAAATATAATCTCCTATGTCCTTCCATCTCTCTTATTTTTAAACAGTGTATTTTTAAAAAAATGTATATGGTTTCCCTATTCTGAACAATTAAATAATGGTGCAATGTTATTAGGTTGTTATAAGGATGGTATGCTAAGGTGCTGGTATACAATTGTTTTCAGGGCTGGCTTTTATTCTCAGCCCCACCCTGGCTCCATAGCAAAAACGCCACACAACAGTGGAATCTCATAAAATGCTATAAGGCAACATATAAAAGGACAAACATGTAGCTTGACGCGTTTCGCACACTTCAGTGCTTCCTCACAAGCTGGATCCTCTCTTCCCTCACTGGAGGTGGGTTTGACAATACATACACCAATAAGCGCTGCCAATTCAAAGCAAAATGGCAGCCTGAAAAGTCTGTTATCTGACTTCCTCCCAAAAAAATAAAATTAATTTTGTTTTCCTTGCTTGCATCTTTATGGTGATTTTTTAAATGTATATTATTTACAAATGAGAAAAAAATACATTGATGGGAAAATGACACTAAACAACATATAATGAGAGTAGAGGGAGAACAAAAATACCTTGACTGAGCAAGCTGTGCACTTGTCGAATGCGAGGCTAACCGGTAATACATTGTCAAACCTGGATAGAAATCCTCGGATCTGGAATAAAACAAAGACAGTGTCTAGCTCTCTTTTATGTTTTTTTTTAATTGTTGCTTTATATAAATCAATGTTAATGTAATAGATATTGCCAGCATAAGTTTTGGACATTTTTTGGAGTTCTAAAACTCCCCTTTTTAACTCTCGATAGCAAAAACGGTGAGATCTGGTACAGTGTAAGCTGCAGAAACACAGGAGACAACTAGAGTCAAGTTGATACTTTTATTGGCTGACTAAGTAGGTTTAGAGTGCAAGCTTTCAAGACCTCTCAGGTCTCTTCATCAGGCATATTATGTATGCTAAAGGTATCAACTTGTCTCTTGAAAGCAAAAGCAAAAATAATAAATGTAGTCACAGCGCCTCCGTGTGTTTGTAAAGCAGAACTGCAGGGTTCGTGAAAGAATTGTAAACTATTTACCAGCACACGTGACCGTGTCTGTAGATTAGAAAGCATTACCAGATAAATGGCTATAATGTTACTAAGGTTATGTAAGCTGGACAGACAGTGATCATCAGCACTACTTACTGTATACTCAGCAGTAGAGTTGAGCAGACACCTGGATGTTCGGGTTCGAGAGGTTCGACCGAACTTCGGAAAAAAGTCCGGGTTCGGGGTCGAACTTGACCCCGAACCCCATTGAAGTCAATGGGGACCCGACGTTCGGCTTATGGAATACATGTACTATTGGCTTTCTATAAACCGAAATAGAGTCCCCACTCATAATTATTGACCTATTCAATTGACCTATTCGTATACATGTATACTATAAACAGAAAGTCTATAAACCGAATGACTTTCGGTTTAAAGACTTTCGGTTTATAGGTGAACCTCGAACTCCAACACAGATATACAGTGAAATGTCCGGGTTCGTGGCACGGACACCCTAATATGAGGTACGAACCCGAATAGTGCGGTCCTGGTTCGCACAACACTACTCAGCAGTACTAGGTACTGATTCAGATTTCTCAGTTAGCACCAACAATGTACACAATGGACATTTAGGGGACTTTGTGAAGGACAATTACATTTGTTTAACCCTGGCTTCCCTGGATGAAACAAGGGTTAAGCCAGGTCCCCCTTCTCCAAAGTAAATCCGATATTACAGATACACACAAGGGTCTGCTCAGAGCTCTGCCTCAACTGGGTGCTCACTCTGCTCCATCTGAACGGGGTCTGAATTGAGCAGAGGACTCTCTCTGCCAGGTCCTGTCTGCTGATCCCATTTGAAAGCAAGGCCCGCTTCTCTCTCTCGATTGGACAGAGAAAGAGAGAGGGAGAGATACCTACCAGTCTGGACCATGGCAGCTGCCGGTCAAAAGAATGAACTGACACGTAATCGCAAAAAGTACCTGCCCTCACACTAGGGACAACTACTTTTTCACTTGTGCTTCTATATTTAAAGCACAAGGGGGAATGATGTTCTATGGACCTTCAGAGGTCTCACCATGGATGCTGGTGTCCGTGAACGGACACTTACCCTATCCCTGGTTAGGAAGTTCTGGAACATATAAGAACACGGCCTCAAATAGACCGAGTACAGTGGAGAATGCAGAGAAGAAGGCCTAAGGAGCCCCAAGAAAAAGTGCATTACACACAGGGTCACTGCAACAGAAAAGATCATTAAATATATCGCCTCTAATTCCTTGGCAATGGATTCTTCCATTTCCTTTGACAAATTATTTTAACCGTGCCAGTGAAAACGGTGACAAATTAAAGGCTTTATAAACCCTGACATAGTCAGTGCCAGGCAGCAGCAAGCAGCGTGTCCGTTTGCTAGATATTAGCCTGCGGTATTACCTGATGGGGCACAAGCCCAAGGGATGTTGGAGGTTCATTCATACGGTCATCACTGCTACTGGCCACAGCATAACCACTTCAAAAATAGCAAAGAGAAAGGATATTAACGTAGGAAAGACAAAGAAAATCAGCACAAAATCTATGGCTGCAACTTCAGTCCCTCTAACCAGACATTAAAACACAGTCAGCTTTACTAAATAGCAATGAATTACTTTGGGCTTTACTCGTGGAAGAAGTAATTAAGGCAATTGACAAGTGAATTGCAAACGTAAGGCCAGAGTAGCGGAGCCAGAAAAATTCTCCAATTCATTCAGCTATACTTTTTTTGCAATTCCCTCTTTTACGAATAAAGATGTTTGTTACTTACAGAGAAAAAAATACAAAAAAATATACGGTTACCAGGGATGGCACTTTTTTTCTCTCTCAAATAGATAAATAATTGTGTATAAAGTACGTGTGTGCGGTACATCCATGACACATACAGAGTGGCTGCATGACTGCTTATTCCTCACCAATAAAGATGGACGGAATATTTGACCAATGGGATGAGCTCAAATAATACATTGGCCAAGTGGCACAATCCCTATGGAAACCAACGGAATGTTCCTGCCAATTCCTTCACTTGTAGAATATTCCTGGAATCATGGGATTGATTCAGGTAACATTCTTGTATCTTGCTATATATTTCAGTATGAAATGACAGAGCCAGAGAGGCTGTGATACACATGTGGAATCATTGAGTCTCCCGTGTCTGATATTTCAGGTTTTGTCAGATGCTATGGATAGGATTAGTCTGTTAGTGCTGGTGCAAGATTAAAAAACAAAATGTGCAGAAGTGCATTGGAAATAGCAGTGAAACTCTCCATCAGCCATAAACCCAGCTTCAAACAGTAAAAGCGTCAGGATCTATAGAAAAATGTGTATAAATAAAATGATAAATGATGTTGCACCTGATTTTATTGTTTTGCGCAATATTATTTGGACATAGATGTATAAGAAAGTAGAAAATATCGTTTACACATACCCCTCTGGGTGCTGGATAACAGAGACCATTAGCTCCACCGCCAGTGCCCCTGCGATCATAGACAACCCTGGTCGGCTCACAGTGCATTGCTGGTCCAGAGTACGATCGCGAGTGGACTGCCAGGGAAACAAACCAAATGAATAGTTCAGAAACACATCATCTGCAGCATAGACACAGTATACAAGCTTCGCCATACTAAGAGACCCCAGTTCTATGTACCAAGGCCTCTCGGTCCCACTGTTTAGTGGATTTTGCAGGATGAAGAATAATTTGCAGAAACTCTCAAACGCTGGGTGCTGCAGAGATACCCTGGCTCTGCATAATACTCGCTGGGTTCTGCAGAGATACCCGGGCTCTGCCTGCGGCACCCGGCAGAGACACCCGGGCTCTGCCTGCGGCACCCGGCAGAGACACCCGGCAGAGACACCCGGGCTCTGCCTGCGGCACCCGGCAGAGACACCCGGGCTCTGCCTGCGGCACCCGGCAGAGACACCCGGGCTCTGCCTGCGGCACCCGGCAGAGACACCCTGGCTCTGCCTGCGGCACCCTGCAGAGACACCCTGGCACTGCACCCTGCAGAGATACCCTGGCACTGCACCCTGCAGAGATACCCTGGCACTGCACCCTGCAGAGATACCCTGGCACTGCACCCTGCAGAGATACCCTGGCACTGCACCCTGCAGAGATACCCTGGCACTGCACCCTGCAGAGATACCCTGGCACTGCACCCTGCAGAGATACCCTGGCACTGCACCCTGCAGAGATACCCTGGCACTGCACCCTGCAGAGATACCTTGGCACTGCACCCTGCAGAGATACCCTGGCACTGCATACGGCACCCTGCAGAGATACCCTGGCACTGCACCCTGCAGAGATACCCTGGCACTGCACCCTGCAGAGATACCCTGGCACTGCACCCTGCAGAGATACCCTGGCACTGCACCCTGCAGAGATACCCTGGCACTGCACCCTGCAGAGATACCCTGGCACTGCACCCTGCAGAGATACCCTGGCACTGCACCCTGCAGAGATACCCTGGCACTGCATACTGCACCCTGCAGAGATACCCTGGCACTGCATACTGCAGCCTAGTTGCTGCAGAGATTCCCCAGCCATGAATACTGCTCGTCGGGTGCTACAGAGACCAGAACAGAGACTAGGTGATAAGACGGATAACGTAGAAATGTAATGAACTTTGGCCTAATAGGCAGCTCTCATCCCATCTCATGCTTTATACAGTGGATAAAGCGCTTTGTTTTTCTCGCGGGAGGATAGAGGGCACTATCGGATGGACGTGATGTGGGTGGATAGCACCAATTAATTGAACGATCTTTCACTTACATCTCCTGGGGCCACCACATCATTGCAGAAATAGCAGCCCAGCTTGTACCCGGGGATGTTGGAGAAGAGCGAGGAGCCCAGGAGATCGGACGAACTGGTCACACCTGAGCGTGAGTCACTGACCTCCTCCGGCTTCTTCAGTCCATGTCTCATCACCACAAACGTGTCAAATCCCAGAGCGGCATTGATGACTAACTGCGAGATCACAAAAGAAAGAAACACTCTGCGTTCACAAAATACCAAAACCTTTTTTATATTATCCTATAAAAATAAATATATATAAGATCATTTGAACGACGGATGCAGTTTTAAATTTGCAATGGAGCATCTGTACCATTGACGGCAACATTTCCTACAATGCAGTGTGGCATTCCGCACAAGACAGATGGGGAAACTAACACCGAACACTACTGAACATTAAGGACGTCCCAAGCCACCTTTTGTAGGGGACTGTCCCTGAAACCTTTATTGAAACACAGTGTATTCAAAAAGGTAAGAAGATATAGTGTCAGTAAACTGAGCTGAACGGGAGGGTAAAGGCAGTCAGTAGAAAAGATGACAAAGACCCATTTTATTATACTCCTAACGACATCTATACATCTGCTAGCTGTGCAACAAAATGTACTTGACTCCTTTGCAACCTGGCCCTGTTGTGGTACGGGCTGCAAAGGACGTGGATGCTGCACCTGCACACTTACCCAGCATGCCATGCAATCGATCCCAGCATGCTTTGCACAGGGGGCCCATGCTTGGGAGCACCATCCACTTTGTGGACCGTTCATCAAAAGCTAGAAAATGTATAGCCGTCCGCAGAGTATACTAAAATGGCCCTTTGTCATGATATACTGGACCTAGTTCCATTATAGGCGACTATAAGGGAATCGGGTTACGGTTCCCAAACATCTACTACATATAACTGGGGACGAAAATCCCATCAAAGTTTTCAGCTACGTAGGGGTTAATTTCCGCAATACACATTAAAAAGGTAATTATTTCTAGCGCTGCCATGATAAAGGCCGTGTATGTCTACGGTTTTGATACCTTGTCCACGGAGGATTGGGTGAACATTAAAAATATTAAAAAAAAGTGTGAATCATCTTGGAGAAGAAATCAGCTCATTAACTCTCTGGTAGTAAAAGGGTAATTAAACATGTTGAAAAAAATTCCCAGGCTTGTGGTGAGTGTGTGACTCATTAGTTGACCCTATGTAAGCAGAGTTTCAATTTAATATTTCACAACCTTTCCCCATAAAATGAATCAGTTTAGTGACATCTATTCCTATTTATAGATATTAGAGCCAGACTCTTAGTTTAAAACAGCTGCTGATTAGTCAGATTCGGGGTTTTGGGGAAAGAAAGAAAAAAAAAAAAAAAAAAAAAAGATAATTTTTACAAAAATTTTCATAAAAACAAAAGTCCCTATAAATCTTGGAAGATGAAAAAAATGACCTAGAAAGAAATCTTCCAACCTGTGCTTTCACTTTTGTCCTTGAAAGAAAAAAAAAAAAAACCCTGTAATTTCACTAATATAGTACATGCTTGTGTGTGTAGTAATAAAAAGCACCATTACATTTTTGTCTTGAGGTGGGAGCAGGTCAATATCGGACAATATTCCCAAGCTGGTTTCTAAACTAAGTGTACTGGTGACTTTCAGGGGCTACAATTAATGTTGTCAACTTCTAGGCTAATCGCACGTGACCACCTCTACTCTCTGAACTCACACTTGACCACCATCAGTGACCCTAGAAGAATCCACTTGATAACTCGGCTGTCATGGCAACCACAAAGCTCTAGATACCAAACCAAAACTCAAAAAAAAGGTGGACTGATGCTTTAATTTAAGATCCAAAGGGGTACGTTATCCCCCCCCATCCGATACAACGAAGAGGACTTCCTATGAATCTACCGTAACAGCAGCTCCACCCAACTATCCAGAGATTATGGGAGTCATTTACTAAAAGGTGAGCTGCAGGTGAACTGAGGGTAGATACACTTTGTCTCACTGCCCTAAAGAAGTGTTCAAGTTTAGGAAAAATACCTGAAGAGTTCTTCCTGCTAGAAGAGAGTAGACCCTGCATTGTTAAAAAAAATAAATAAATAAAAATAAACTATGCATTATGCAGGGCCAACTCACAAGGCTTGTCCCTTCACAATGGATCTCTGGGCGGGAGTGATTAAATGTTCCTTTCACCTCAACTCATCTGGACTTCACTATTAGGGAATAGCTCGCTACGAAGAACTCCAGTTTGGCAACCCCGGTTCGCTATAGAACAAACCGAAAAGACCTCTCTGCGGAACCAATAACGGGTTCCTCTCTAAGGAACCCAGAGCATGACTTGTTCATGTTACCGAACACAATACCATACCTTTTTCTGACTGGCTGCAATCACCGTGGGAAGCCAGCGACTTTCCCTTGTGTCCATGAGAAGAAATATCACATCATGTTCGGCGACTAGAGCCTCAAGCTGCTCAATGTCTTTACGGGCCTGGAGCAGGGTCTCCTGGGAAAAATTTACCGGGTGGCCTGGCATTGGGATACTCATGTTATACCCTTTTGTAATCTAAAAAAAAAAAAAAAAAAAAAACACAGAGAGGGAGATCAGCAAATTAAAGAAATTAAAGTAAATATCAGTAATTATCCAGTAACCGCTAACTGATCTCAGACATGTTTCTGAGCAGGAGGAAGGGGTTAAACAAAAGGTTGTTCTAATTTAACATTTTTCCACGAGAGTGGGTTCTTGACAGTCACATCAGACAGGTCGTTACATCTCGTCTGTCAGCGGGAAGGAAACATTTCACCATTTATGTGTTTTGTGACATCTGAGCGTCTAACGGCGGCAGATTGGCTCACTAATTGTGTTTGAGATGTGAGCGTCTGATGTTAAAATTAAAATAAACTTGATTTCGGTTTCATTTAGGCCTTTGCGCAACATCAATGCGGAACAGGGAGAAAGGCAAGCACTAATACGCACTGGTAAAGAATGGTTAACGAAGATCACACAAACGGGCTAAAATGAATGACTAGTAGACAAAACGTAAATTGCTACACATTATTTACACAAAGCAGATAAACCCTGGGTAGTTTCAAAATGGGAAATCCTGCAAATGTTATAAATTAATCACACAGACTCCATGCGGTAAACACGTGTCTTGAAGTCAGTCTGAACCAGAGCAAATTACTAATCAGGGGTCGGAACCAACATTGTTCATAGGTTCTGGAGGGCTGGTAAAGGTGGCAGCAGAGCATTTTCCCCTCCTCTTGGGCTGCGCTCTACCCTGACTCAATGGGCTGGGGTCGCAGCATGTGTTATCTTTCTGTCCAATTGTCTGGTCTGTCGTACAGTCTCTGTAACCCTATCTGTCTTGCCCGTCTATCCATTTCTACCTCTGATGAGAACAGGTGGGCTGACGAAGTCGTAACATGGGTCACTATATTGTTCTTGGCCCCTGGGCCAAACGTTGCCAGCCCTCCCCTGTTCACGGGGGACATTTAACAATAACAAAGTGTTTAACCGGGAAAGGTACATTCAGATATTTTTTGGTTTCCAAGTACATCCTGGGGATGTTACTTTTGCCCCGATATTATGTGGTTTCTAAATATGTCCTGGGGATGTTACTTTTGCCCCGATATTATGTGGTTTCCAAATGCGTCCTGGGGATGTTACTCTTGCCCCGATATTATGTGGTTTCCAAATGCGTCCTGGGGATGTTACTCTTGCCCCGATATTATGTTGTTTCCAAATGCGTCCTGGGGATGTTACTCTTGCCCCGATATTATGTTGTTTCCAAATGCGTCCTGGGGATGTTACTCTTGCCCCGATATTATGTTGTTTCCAAATGCGTCCTGGGGATGTTACTCTTGCCCCGATATTATGTTGTTTCCAAATGCGTCCTGGGGATGTTACTCTTGCCCCGATATTATGTGGTTTCCAAATGCGTCCTGGGGATGTTACTCTTGCCCCGATATTATGTGGTTTCCAAATGCGTCCTGGGGATGTTACTCTTGCCCCGATATTATGTTGTTTCCAAATGCGTCCTGGGGATGTTACTCTTGCCCCGATATTATGTTGTTTCCAAATGCGTCCTGGGGATGTTACTCTTGCCCCGATATTATGTTGTTTCCAAATGCGTCCTGGGGATGTTACTCTTGCCCAGCATCCAGAGAATGTTTCAGCACTTTGTGAAGGACAATTTAATGATTGATTTTTTTTTTATGGACCTTCATAGACCTGGACTATCCCTGCTATCAATGGCGGCACAGATCTTACCCCACCACCTCCTGCCAATATCCTATGCTATGCAGCCATACTCTGCCACACCCCTGCCCTGCGTATACTGCAGTGATTCCAAAACCAGTCTTCACAAGCCATCTAAGAGTCCTGGATTTAGCGAGTTCCCATTTCTGTTTAAAAAAAAATATATAAAAAACTTCAAATTTAGATTCTAAATTTGAGGTGTTTTTAAAAAACAAAACAAAAAAAACCCCACTGGAAAATCTCTAAATCTTGGACTGTTAGGGGGCGTGAGGACTGGTTTGGGATTCTAGCATTCCCTTCGCTGCCTCCACCCCATGATTAGACCCACTTCCAACGCAAGATCCTATTTACAGCCTCCATTCTGTGCTAGCCACCCCATCTAAACACCATGCCAGCATCTCCCCCCGCTGCCTCCGCCCAATGCTTAGACCCACCACCAACACATTCCAGGATCCTATTTACAGCCTCCATTCTGTGCTAACCACCCCATCTAAACACCATGCCAGCATCTCCCCCAACATCTATACCAACAAGACCCACCAATCTGCATCTCACAACAAGGGGTAGGCACTGCTCATGGTGGACAATTTAATGCTGTTCTGTGGACTTTCACAGACCTTGCCACGGACACAGCTCCTTGTTCGGACACTTTCCCTGTCCCTGCTCACAATAAACAAGGGTCCCCAAACCCAGCGCGGATTTAACTTACCACTCCGGGAAAAATCTTCTGAAGCTTTGCAGCAGCGGCGAGAGCCTTTGAAGTTCCCCCTCCAAGGCAATCTTCAAACTCGTACAGAGGCTGCCGGACGGGGTTAGAATAAGAGATCTTGGCGTTGTCCACAAATGTTATATGTCGAACTCCCCAGCCCTTGGTAAAAAAAAAAAAAAGGACAATGTGATCACAGAGTGTGGATTCATTTTTTTTTATGCCACAGAAGAACCTCAGTGGCTGGGAATGCGCCATCATGTGCACATCAATGCCTGGTTCTACATCTTGCTCAGGGTATGAAACCTTTACACACACATATATATACTTATTAATGCCATGAAGTCCTGTCGATGAGCAATTTAACTCATTCCATTCTCGTGCAAAATGTCTGCAGCTAGTGGAGTGGTCTGTACATTTATTTGTACTTGGTGTAGCTTTTTTTATTTTAAATTATATTTTTATTGATTTTTTATTTTCATGACAGTGTTAATACGTTTCATAAAAATAGACATAAAAGAATATTTTTCATATGACAGAAATAAAACATGAACTGACATAGGAGAACAAGTGTGCAGCTTATGTATACTGATAAATATGCTGACATCTAAGCCAGTTCCAACAGTAATAAGTCACGTCTAACTTCCTTCTTCCCCAAACTTAACCCTCTTAGCAGAGGTAGGGACACCAATACAACAAATTCCAAACATTCAAGCCAATCAATTATTATGGGTCAAGAGAGGGACCATCCACAAAGGATATCTCTGTTATAAGTAAATAGCCGACTCTCCAGATCCATTAGAAATATAATCAAAATATTTAGTACTATTTTTTGTTTTGTTTTTAAACAAAAAAACAACAACTCCGGTATCTCACATCAAAATAAACAAAAATGATTAATGTTACATACGGCAGAGATAGAACCTAGAAACATATATGTACGGCCTATATATTCTGTTATATATACTGTCGTGTGAGCCCAATCTGACATTAAGAGCTAGGGGCTATTCGTAAGTTAAATTACTTGAGGACATATTCGTGGGGGCATACACACCAAGTGAACTAGTACCTCCTCTCCCAATATTATTTTATGGTCAGATTACTGATATACCAAACATCCTATAGGGTGGTCAGTATATCTGGTAGGTGACAATTCAATATAGTGGTATCTAACATTGACTACATCTACTCTCACCTGGGCTAGCCCTTGTAGCGAGAGTTGGAATGTCTACCAACAAGTGCATAACATCGAAACATAACTGTTGTGGGTTCAGAAAGTGACCTTCTATCAGTAAGATCTCACAGTAAGCATAGTGTCTCCACTCTGAATCCACAAGAACATTAGCAACATATATAATATGAACGGCTATTGTTAAAAACAGTGGTTAGGGGGAGACCGGAAGATAGCAGGTTTAGGAGGAGAGCAATGTGAGTAAAGAAAATAAATAAATTAAAAAAAAGAAGAAAAAGCTAGAGCAGAAAAGGAGCTGCAATTACTCAGGATGCAAGAGAAAAGGCAGATAAAAGGGGCGAAAATGCATGGCATTATGTTCGTGGTGAATTTGGGAAAGAAAAAATGGGAATTGCAAAGTCCTCTCTCCTTGATCAGTCACTGAGATAGAATTCTGCTGCCCGGGGGTACTGTTTTTGTCTTCTGGGGGGCTTCAGTGGATTCATCTGCACTGCTGCCGCCTGGGTTCCATGAAGAAGGGGGCGTAAAAGGTGGCTTGGTGTAGCTTTTATCCCCTGGCCACTTCCTTAATTAAAACCGATTTACAAGCTTACTGTTCTTATCCGTTTTAAATCAATTTGATTACAATATTCTCTACCCATCTAGCCAACGGGAAAAAAAGTATGCATTTTATAAAGATCTATACTTCAATAGCATCATTACAGAGGATTAGATAATGTGACATTCCAAATCGATAATACGTAAGGAATTAATCTAGGACTCGAAACTCTGTACCAGTTCCGTACTGGAGATGGGCAAAGATTGAGCATCTTTTCAGTGTATTCATTGCCCACGCCAAGCAAAAAAAGAAAAATATATGTCTGTGTAAATGTCTGTCGCAGAATTGGAGATGGGAGCAGATCAAGGACCTTTTCATTTCATAAAAAACCTTTTATATTCGTTTTCACTTTTTTTAAAAAATGTAGTTGAAAATATAAATATGTACTAAAAGCATTCCTTTTCTTTTACTTTGACCTTCAAAATCAATTTTTGGAAGAAAAACTAACATTTTGCAAGTGTTTTTAAATATTCCTTTGTGATTTCATACAAAATGAAAGCCGTACAGTTATTTTAGCTATTTAAAGGACAAGATTTTTTTTTTTACTTAGGTTTCATTGAAAATCAAATGCATCAATACAAATAAAGTACCTTACAGAGTCCTGTTTGCACCATCAAACTCTTTAAACGGGGGCAGACATGTTGTTTGGAATCTTTGCATATCTTCCTTCAGCCAATCCAAGATTCTAAACGACACATCCACCCCGATACAGAGCTATCGAGAACAAAGAGCACTATATAAGGAAACTTTATTTGTATTATTAAAGCATTTCGACTTAAAATATCTGCAGTGGGTACAATCTTTCATAGATGGTCAGTAGGCTAATACGGCAACGGTAGAATCTGCTCAGCCCTTCATTGCTTTCGTTTGACAGATGAGATCCCACTATAGGTCCCCACAGTGGGATCTGAAGCACAGCTCATCGCGGGCGGAGAGGGGGCTGCATTGAGCATAGAATTTCTCACCGTTGTGAAGGAGTTCATTGATCCAGTCTTAGTCATTGTAACATTTTCGATTGGGATAGGATTCTCGTGAATCGATACGGTTTATCAAGTACCTGTGTGCGATAATCTGTACTTAACCCTTTCCATTGATCATTAAATATCCTATTCTGTTATCACTCACCATTAGTGTACGGGCCACATTGCAACCTAGTGTCCCGGCTCCCAGCAGTAGACACTTTGCGGAAATCACCTTCTCCAAGTCCAACGTGGGAACTAGTCGCCAACGCATGAGTTTTAGATTCAGATCCACCGATGATTCCGCCAACCTTAGAGCGAGATTACCATAAAATTATGGATACTGAGCCTGCCATTCAGGTTATATTCTACTTCCCCACTTCCTTTACCTCTTGGGGTCCATACACTCGCTCAGATTCACCATTCGAGGACCCATTCCTCCTTTTTGGTTTTTCTCCCATCCGACGGCTTTTGGGCAGGCTTGGAAAACAAATACGTAAGGGTAAGGCTTTTTATGGAGGCATAATGTTTTAGTTGCCTATGAGCAAGCGGCACTGGTAGAGCAAAACGCGTTGGGCTTTTTTTTTTATCAGTTTCAATACATTGGTGCAAATAAACCGATTAAAGTGGTACTATAGTTTTTTTTACTTTTGCTTCACCTGTAGAAGTTACAGTTAAAACCTAGCGCTACCAGCATGAAGTAATTCGACTTGTATATTAAGAGATACATAGAAAAAAAAATGATCACATGGCAGCAAGGAAAAAATACAACTAGCACACAAAACTAGTAGAACATAACAGAAAAGTACAAGATAAACCCTGTGCAAGGATGAACCAAAAATTAAATAAATTAATAACGATAATAATACATATCGAAAATAAATAAGCAGACTACTAGGCGTCTTAGAGGGGATATGATAACATTATATAAATATGTGCAGGGCCAATATAAGGAGCTCTCCAGGGACCTGTTCATTAATAGAAATGTACAAAGAACAAGAGGTCACCCCCTGAGACTGGAAGAGCAAAGATTTCATAGGCAGCAAAGGAAGGGATTCTTTACGGTAAGGACAATAAAATTATGGAACTCACTGCCAAGAGAGGTAGTGCTATCAACCACAATAGATGCATTTAAAAATGGTCTGGATGATTTTTTAGAAAAGCAGAACATACAGGGGTATTAATAATAGAATGAGCATTAATAATAGAGCTTTTTGATCCAAGGAGAAATCTGATTGCCCTTTTGGAGTCAAGAAGGAATTTTTTTCCCCCTAGGAGGCAACATTCGAAAAAGCTTCCTTAGGGTTTTTTTTTGCCTTCTTTTGTATCAAAACGCAGAAATGATAGGTAGAAGGGTTGAACTTGATGGACTTGTGTCTTTTTTCAACCTAAATTACTATGTTACTATAGAATCTGCAATAAATACATATATATTGTAATATGCGCACTGAAACTATCAGCATGTGCACAGCCAATAAGAGTGGGGGCTCGCTGTTCAGGTCTGATTGGGGTCAGGCTGATCCAAATCCTTTTTTTTTTCTGTTGATGCAGTGAGTGATGGTCGCTGACCGAATCATCAGCCATGCTTCACAGGGTAGAATGGCTGCTGCCGGCCAGAGGATAAGCTAGCATGTACATTAAAAAGCACATGCCAGTTTTCCCTCATACTAGGTCCATTGAACAATTCACTTGTGCGTTTGCATTTCACTTCTGCCTCTAGAGGCACAAGTAAGATGTCTTGTGTCCCTGGGAGGTAGATAAACTGGCACATACTTTTTATCCTCTTACCAGCATCTGCCATTCTTCACCGTTATTCGGTCGCTGACTGTCACTTAACTAGGTCCTAAACCCCTTCGCGACCTTATGACGAGTTAATTCGTCATAAGAGCCGCAGCATTAGCGACCTTATGACGAGTTAACTCGTCATGCAGTCTAGCCGGCGGTGCGCTCCGTGCGAACCGCCAGTCTGCAACGGGTCCAGGACTAAGCCTCGCACCTGAGGCAAAGCTCCTGGACCTGATCGGTGGCTTTCCGGGCATGATATCGCGGTGATCGAGTGAGGGGGGGGGGGGGTTGGTTCCTCTTTTATATGTATTTTTTTAATACTAAAATGTAAATAATTTTTATGTATAGGGTATCAAAAGAAAGCTCTAACTGTCCTTTAAAAAAACAACATATAAACTTGTATGGGTACGTTAAATGAGAGAGAGGAAAATTATGTTTCAAAAACCGCATATTAAAAATTGTAAAACGATCTGGTCCTTGGCCTAGGAAAATCCCTGGTCCTTAAAGGGTTAATTAATTAGGTTGTTGCTCACTGACAACGCTCAGACCGCTGAATGCGAGGGTCTCTCGCTGCTAGCGCAGAGAGACCCTCGTTTTTGCATGGGATCAGCAGGCGGGGATCTTAACTAGGTGCCCCCTGCTGATATCATGCAAAAACGAGGGTCTCTCTCGCATTCAGCAGTGTGTGCGATGTCAGTGAGGAACTGGTATTAATATACACGTCGGGTTTACTTTCAACGTCCGGGACATGTTTTTTTTTTTATCCCTTGCTTCCGTCAAGAAAGCAAGGGTTAAAAAAGTGCAATGTTCTTTTAAAGGGTATGTAAAAACATTCTAGCAGACAGACCATTGGACCGGACAGAGCTTGCTCAATGCATGTCAGCAGCCAGATCAGCTCAGCTAAGAGGTGGGGTGGAAAGTAACTACGGACAAGGGGCACCAGGTTTTTAACTATTAGCTAACTTTAGCTATTTGAATAAATATTCCTTTACGGGGATAACCCGCGTTATAGAAAGCAAGGAGGACGTTTACATTTTTTTTTTTTTAATAGTATAACAGAGATGGAGGGACAAAATGGCAACTAAAAAAATGTATTCGATAATGCATCTAGAGCAGCAGGAAATGCTAGCAGAATGCTTGGTTGTTTAGGGAGAGGTATTAGCAGAATGCTTGGTTGTTTAGGGAGAGGTATTAGCAGAATGCTTGGTTGCATAGGGAGAGGTATTAGCAGAATGCTTGGTTGCATAGGGAGAGGTATTAGCAGAATGCTTGGTTGCATAGGGAGAGGTATTAGCAGAATGCTTGGTTGCATAGGGAGAGGTATTAGCAGAATGCTTGGTTGCATAGGGAGAGGTATTAGCAGTAGGAAGAGGGAAGTGCTCATGCCATTGTACAGAGCACTGGTGAGACCTCACTTGGAGTATTGTACGCAGTACTGGAGACCGTATCTCCAGAAGGATATTGATACTTTGGAGAGAGTTCAGAGAAGGGCTACTAAACTGGTTCATGGGTTGAAGGATAAAACTTACCAGGAAAGGTTAAAGCATGTTAACATGTATAGCTTGGAGGAAAGACGTAACAGGGGGGATATGATAGAAACATTTAAATACATAAAGGGAATCAACACAGTAAAGGAAGAGAGTATATTTAAAAGAAGAAAAACTACCACAACTAGAGGACATAGTCTTAAATTAGAGGGGGAACAATTTAAAAGTAATATCAGGAAGTATTACTTTACTGAGAGGGTAGTGGATGTATGGAATAGCCTGCCAGCAGAAGTGGTAGAGGTAAACACAGTCAAGGATTTTAAGCATGCGTGGGATAGACACAAGGCTATCCTAGCTATAAGACCGGGAACGGGGGACTAATAAAAGTACTGAAAAAAATTGGGCAGACTAGATGGACCGAATGGTTCTTATCTGCCGACACATTCTATGTTTCTATGCGGATAAAATGACAAGACAGAAAAATAAGTAATTACTGTGTATATCAAAATGTGCCAACACCCACCCTGCCGATGATTATAGTGTGACACAAAACACGAGTGATAGAGGATCTAAAATGTTCAGCCAGTGAGAATCAAAAAAATTGTAACTGATCTGGACAAGCGAAACACAAAGGGAGGATAAATAAATGAGACTGAAATCCTCTGCTGGGATATAGAGGAATAGAAAATGTAATAACACTGTGAATTAATTCGGCAATATAAAGAGTTGAGATACCAATATAAAGAGTGTATATTATACCAATTTATGATGGAAAAAGGCGCATAGGAAACATCAAATAGTTTATCACGATATTATAGAATTTGAAAACTACCGGAAAACTATAGGAAGGAGACAATCTTCCCAAGTGGGAACTCCCAAACCGAGAAGAGTTATTGTAAATAAAGAGAATGAATAATTTAACAGAAGAAATGTATTAATAAGGAACACGAATGAATGGATATATGTATGATAAAAGATAGTTGTGATAGGTTGTAGGAATAGTTGGGTAACAAACATGACTATATAACACAAAGTAAGTCTACTGATGGTCATAAGATAAATGCATATGACCTTTAATATTCAGTAATTTTTATATTATGCATTTTCTGTTTTGTTATAAATAAACGGTGTATATTATATATACAAAAGTATCAAAACTTTAAACCCGAATACCAGTGCCAGGCATCATCCAAGACATATAATACAAGGATGTGACAGGGTTTGGTTTTGCTAATCTAAATCAACAAATATAGTCACAGCGGCTCTTGAGCAGAAGCAGAGAGAGTAACTAAAAATATATCAGTGCAAACAGCGGAGGAAGAAGTCGCGCCCGACACGCGTTTCGCACATGTGGCTTCCAACCAGGCGCCGTTTGTCTGTAGTGAACCCAACACGTATCTTGTGTGTTTCCTCTAAGCGCTAGAACAGAGAGACCATTGTTTTTTACATGCCCCTTAATAGAGGGGACTTATTTAAGCGACAGTCGGCAATAGTCTTGAAAGCAGCCTGTGCGAAACGCGTCATTTTCAGCTACACTCTCAGTCTGCTCCTCGTAAAGTACCGCTCTGACACTATTTGTAAATCAGGTTATCTTTACCAAAGTCTTTCACATCAGTGTGTCTATATACACAGCAATTGCTTAATTGTTTGTTTCCCCTCTGTCCTTTCATCTTCTCCGCATCAAATAAAGTTTATTGTTTAGTTGTTTATTTCCCCACCCATCACCTACAAGGTGGAGGATTACAGTGGGATGCAATGATGCACACGTCAAAGCACATACAGGTCTACAAAGGAACTGCAACATTTTTGGCCATAGTATGAAATAACCCCTGCTGTACACTGCCGTTCAAACGTTTGGGGTCACTTAGAAATGTCATTGTTTTTCAAAGAAAAGCAAAATGTGTCCATTAAAATAACATCAAATTTGTTTTTTTTTGTAATATTGTTTCCGTCTCTCTGTTATGTATTGCTATTTTTATTTTTTTATTTTTAAACATGGGTAATGTGAATATATTTGAGCAAGTGGAAAGAGATGAGTGTCTTAATATATTTGTATTTCACTTTCTATGAGCCAAGTGAAATGTAAAAGAAAATATTAATTAAGTGTAACTGGGAAAGAAAAAAATAACATCAGATGGATTAGAAATACAGTGTAGACATTGTTACGGTTATAAAATGACTATTGTATCTGGAAAAGGATGATTTTTAAAGAAATGTCTACATAGGCATACATTGGTCTATTATCAGCAACCATCACTCCTGTGTTCCAATGGCGCGTTGTGTTGGCTAATCCAGATTTATCATTTTAAATGGCTAATTGATCATTAGCAAACCGTTTTGCAATCAGATTAGCACAGCTGAAAACTGTTGTGCCGATTAAAGAACCAGTAAAACTGGTCTTCGATAGACTTGTCGCATATATGGAGCATCAGCACTTGTGGGTTCGGTCACAAGCTCAGAATGGCCAGAAACAAAAGAACTTTCTTCTGAAACTTGTCAGTTATCCTTGTTCTGAGAAATGAAGGTAACTCCAGGAAAGAATCTGAAGGTACAACGCTGTGTACTACTCCATTCACAGAACAACACAAACTCTGCTTCAGGAAGTATGGAATGAAATCTCTTCATGTCACTTCAACAAACTAACAACTAGAATGCCAAAGGTCTGCAAGGATTTAATTACTGCCAATGGGGGGGGGGGGGGTGTTGGAGTCTTCGATGAAAGCAAGGTTTGAAGGACACAATTATTTAACGTCTTGACTTTATTCCCTATTCATTTCGCAACTCATTTGATACATGTTTTGATGGAAAACAAGGAACATTTTTAAGTGACCTCAAACTCTGGACTGGTAGAGTATGTACTAATAAGCCATTTATCTTGCTCTCGGATATCCCTCCTAGCTAAAAACATAATAGAATATAAAGCGCTAGATAACCATTATAAAACGTATGCAGTCCGTTATTGGAACATGCCTGTAAGGAAGATAGTTACCTTGGTTGTGCAACATTTGGGGGAGTTTGATTTCAAAGAGGATGCTGTGTGTTATATCCCTCTCGCCTTGCAAAGTTCGGTCCCGAACACAAATAACTTCCATGGATTGCATACAGCTGCCCCTGCCAAATAAATTGTTAAAATTAGATCTACCCCCTGCGGACAACAGCCGAAATTAGCTCACAGCTTCACCTTAATTGCTTTTGATGTTCCTAAATAGCTTGTGCTTTTATGGGAAAGCCTAATTGATCATTTATTTTAGTTTAATTACTTTTCCGTGAGATGCTGAAGAGATTGGGACAGGTGCTTAATCAGTTCTATTAATCGGAAGATGGAGAGACATGACTGACATTCGGAAATATTAACAGGAAAAAGCACGTCTAGTAGGGATAAAGCAAGGCAGAGTGGGGCTTTTCTAGTGGCTGCTTTTTTTGCGGCACTTACAGCGCCCGACAGTTCATCGTCGAATCATCGAGGTGCATGTTAAATTAGAGTTTGTTTAGGGTTACTGTTAGTTTTAAAATTATAATTAGGGCTAGGGTTTAGGAGGGGCTACTTTACATGGGGTGGTTACTAGGATTAGTATTTGTTGGAGCATGTATATTAAATATGGAAAATGTTATTTTTCATAACATAAATCCTCTGGACAGGATTACAACACATGGTCTCGACATTACAAGCACCTTAAAGAGATGTATTAATTTCTGCTTAATTGAAAGAGGTAGACGTACTAAATAGAAATGCTTTACTGAAAGGATACAGATTAAATTACCTTACTGAGCGCTTTGCTCTATATACATCTCTAACAGGGGGCAGACATCTTGTTTGGAATCTTGGGTTAGATGAAAGAAGATTTGAGCCAAGATTCTAAACATGTCAGTCCCTTGATAGAGCAATAGGGAGCAAAGAGGGCTCAATAAGGTACATTAACTGTATTCTTTCAGTAAAAGGAGATCTGTGTAAATGTCTTCACACAATGCAGACTTTCTACTAAACAAATATCTTTAGACTCGAAGCAAACAAATTGTTAAATAATTTGAACAGTACACATCAAGTGTACTCATCCAAAATCAATCTGTGGATTTACTTAGTTTTTAAATTACAAATCAGCTCAGCATGTACATAAAACGGGAGCAATCTAGGAGGGCGACCAACCTGCTTTCTATTTTCAAAATACATTAAGAGAGAGTTTTTCAGGTCACACATTGAAAAAGCTCCTGAAAATGTACTGACTTCTCTCTGAATGCACTCTGAATAGTTCCATGTGGTATTTTAGATTCTTTTGGTTGAAGGTCAAAACGTTATAAAAGAAGGCAAGAATTTTTGAGTTTCCCTGTCAATAAGGACAGATGACTGCACGGATCTCTTTGTGTTTTAAAAAGGAACCCATCTTTTTCACCATTTAAAAAACAAACAAACTAATAGAGCAAATTGAATGTCCCCTATTGCCTTTAAAAGAAGGGTTTTTAATAGAATAAAGGGTGCAACGGAAATGTACTGAGCCAAGGTTCAGGCATTAAATCTGGTTTTCCAAAAAAAAAAAAAAAAAAAAAAAAAGAATAAAATCATAGCACATAGGTTTAATAATTTAAAGAAATTACTGTTCAATCATATGGAAAATCAATGATAGCCAATAAACAGATGCCTAACAAACTACAGGGTCTGCCTCATCTAAACATTAATCATAAGAGGAGTGTACAGAATAAAAATAAATAAATCTATGCATTGTGGTAGTAGAATTTAATGCACATGAATAGATTGTGTGCATTTCCCATTTATGACATCACCATATGGCTTGCTATGCAAATTAAACTACTTTCAGTGTTCAGATGTATAATTTACATATACAGCCACAACGTGAGGTTATATATAGGAGACACTACAAAAAAAAAAAAAAAACCTTTTATCTGTACATTTCCATCCAATCTGCTTACACAATGTTTACATCAGTTGGATCTATCTATCTATCCTGGTCCGTGCACTCCAGACACAATGAGGATGATGTCCTGGTGCAATCCCTGCAGACACTGTAGTAGTTTGGAGAAAGGAGCACTCAGGGGACATGATATCATTAAGAATGAGAAATCCAGAGATCAATGTTAAAGTCCCCAGTGTGGGACTGAAATGTTGATCTTTGTAAAATAAATCTCTGATATTCATTCATGATATCACTCCCCTGAGTGCTCCTTTCTCCAAATATATAAATATATATATGCAAATGAACTGCTTTTAAATGGGAAATGTATAATTTGCATACTGTGCACAAGTGATGTCATAAGCAGGAGACTCCATTTAAAACACACTTTTCTCCTACTTTAGTCATTTGCTCACAGTTGTGCTAATACAATGTACAGGTGATACAGCCCCTTTAATAAATAGTTACTAGCATGTAGGGACATGACAGGAGAATCGTTCTATATTTGCATACCACTGATAAGCTGCCAGCACCAGCATGTTCCGCAGTGGCCATCCTGGGTACTGAGATAAAGTGCACGGGTCATAGAATCCAATACATATCTGGAAACAACAAACAAATAACAATAATTCACATTATTTGATGATACAGTGTATAAAATCTTTCAGCACAAAGAAAACAATTCAAGACAGATTGTTTACAGGCAAACCCCACATTAATATACTGTATTTGCTCGAATATAAGACGACCCTCCAAACTTTTGATATTTCTTTAGGAAAAAATAAATAAAAGCCTGAATATAAGACTATCCTATAGGAAAAAAGGTTAACTTGTATTTACTCACATGTAAATTAATTTTTCATATTTAATAAAAAAAACTATGAAAAAAAATGCATTTCTTGTTTTTATTTCCTTTTATGTGCCCCTACCCCCCAGACTTGCTCAATGCTGATTTTCTCCCCCCAACATTGTCTCTCTTTGCCCCTCCCTCCCCCAAACGCATTGCGCAGACATCCACCGGCTGTTAGTGAGGGGGAACCAGCTCTGCAGGGGACCTGGATCCCAGTCTTATAGTCAGACCTCGATTTGCGGTCAGACTATAAGACGACCTCGACTATAAGTCGTCTTATATTAGAGCAAATAAGGTATATAATGGGTCCAGAGCATGTATGGAAAATAAAAATGTACTAAAAGCTAAGCACTACCTCCCCCCCCACACTTATCTTTTACGGTCTACAAATAGAGTCTACAGTACAAATGGATGGACATGTCAGAGCCTGCAGTGGTGTCACAAGGAGAAGCACTGTACAGTACTGTACTGTATCGTATTCACAGTAGAGATGTTGCACTGCCATTAAAACTAGAAACTTGAGTCAATAAAACGGAAAGGTTACACTGTAATGACATCCTTACTCACTTGTTTTAAGGACCATCACACTGGGACACAAGGTATTTGCCTGTATTAAAATCACACAGAACAGCCAGTGCCTCAACGGAATACAACAAGTACACTCCACACCAGTGTTAAAAATTGTAGTAAAGAAAAGTCTTCTTTATTGAAACAAGTTTAAAAATCGGCACAGCGGGGGGAACAAAATAAGCGCTTCCGTCTTACAAGTTTCACGCGGATTGCGCTTAATCATATGATAATGTGCAAGTGTTAATCTTGATCCCTCCACTATGACGATTTTAAACTTATTTCAATAATGAAGACCCTTTTTTACTACATTTTTTTCTGCCGGTGTGAATTGTACCTGTTGAATTCGGTTTAGCACTGGCTGTTCTGTGGGATGTAACGTCAGCTGGGAGCGGAGTGCTCTTTTGCCGATCATACACGCTGTGCCACTTTGCGGCTGAAGTCAGTGGTTGTAACCCACGCACTCACCAAAGGGAGCAGCGAAGAATATGGAGTGCTCTAGCAGGATCTCCCAGAGGTGGCGGATTTCTAGTTTGATTGCCGTCAAGCCTACAGTTTTTTTCTTATACTGCCATGTATTTAGTGGGCCCCAATGGACAACTAGATGCATAGTTATTGGTGAGCACTTCACTAAAAGTTAGTTGACCTGAACTGACAAATGACCTGACCTGATGTTTGACCATGTTAAAGAAGGATAAAATAGAACTGAAAACAGCACATAAAAGCACTTTTAACAGAGTGTTGGACACGTTTTAAGGACATCCCTTGATTAATCTTCCATTCCTGATGGATAATAATAGGTTGCTCCTTTAAAGCAATCAGTGGATAAAGAAAGCACCCACCTTCCCCTGATCTTTACAGAATTCTTTGAATTTACTCAGAGGGGCCATAGAAAAGGATTCCCCCGTGTAACGGATTAGAAAGTACGGCTGAGCAGCGGGACCCTCTCTTTGCAAAAAGTCATCATAGACCTCCTGAAAAGCTTGCACCTGCAAAAAAAAAAAAAGGAAGATTGTACACACAATAATTTAATCTCTCTCAAATTATCACACACCCCAACTCCCAAAACCAGCAGTCATGTCTGACATTTTCCGTAGTACAAAACAGGTACCAAATAAATGTGATTCAACAAGACTATAGAAATGATACATTTAAAGGGTTTCTAAAAGTTTATAAATTTCCTTTTGGTTCTTTAATAGAAGCAAAACTTATTTCTCCAATGTCCAGAACTTGGAGAGAGAAGCTGGGCCTACTTTAGGAAGTACATGCCACTTCCCCCCCAGTGCCGTTATCGCTGAACAGGAGACACACTACTTGCTGGAGAGGGCTGGTAACTTTTGGCCTGGGGGGAGGGGACTAATTTAGTGCCCCAACTTAACAATGGCCTGCCATTACCAAAGATAGACATCTGAGTTGTGAGTGCAATCTGTGGTGCTGGGGCAAGTCCTGGAGTGCAGTCTGCGGTACTGTGGCAAGTCCTTTATTTTTAGGCAAGTCCTGTGAGTGCAATCTGAGTGCTGGGGTAAGTACGGTGAGTGCAGTGTGACTGCGGGGGGTAAATCCTGGGTGCTGGGGCAAGTCCTGCCAATGCAATCGGCGTGTTGGTGCAAGTCCTGTCAGTTAAATTTGGGCGTTTGGGTAAGTCAATATATCCACAAGTTTATATCACACACACTGCCTTGATACAGATCCCTGCACAGGGCAATATTTGCCCCCAGTATATACACAAGATTATACCTCACACACTGCCATGATATATCCCCCTGCACACATTGTATACATTCTGGGGGTATATATTGCCCTGTACAGGAATATATATCAAAGATATAATTTAATTATAGGCGCTACCAAGGAATTCAAAAATTGAAAACACACAGCTCTCTTCCTGGTGTAAAAGATACCTCAATTTCCTCTAAAAGAAAAGTGAGTGAAGTGTGCAGGAGGAGATTATAATGAGGAGATCATAATGAGATTAGAGGGATTTATTGTATATTAAGATATGTGTATTTAGTGTGTTAGTAAGATTTTATACTGAATATGCTGTCCGCTGCTGCCACTTTCGAGCTGCTGTATTTGATTATAGACGTGTGAGCAATCTCACACGCTGTGTAACTAGATTGGAACAGAGGAGGAGGCGTGCCTATGATTGAATGGATAAAAAGCGACGCTGAGACGAGAGGGGCGTGCATCTGAAGAAGCCATTGGGCGAAATGAGTTCGACACGCCCCCTCCTCCTTATGCTGAGCTGAGATTATCTTCTCCCTGCTGGTCTGTCTAAAGAAGGTGAAAAGTGTTCATTTTAACATTGGAAAGGGACACTGCTGTTTATTTCCTCTGCAGACGGATATTGCTGCCTGATTACCTCAAACAGCGGGTCAAAATGTGGATTTAGTGAGTGGTACATACCTCACATCATTTTTAAGTAAGCCTCCCTTTTTATACTTTTTCTATAACATATGTATTGACATACTTCACTATTATTGGATTTCTTTCCTCACCCTTACTTGGGGAGCCGCGATGAGCTGTTTAACACAGGACGTGCAATGGCGTCCTAATGACTTTTTGACGGCATAGTACGTCCTAACGTCACGAAGGGGTTAAACTGCATGGTTTTCCCTTTTATGAACAATAAAATAATGATGCAATGCTACGGGACTGGTATAATGATGCAATGCTACGGGGCTGGTATAATGATGCAATGCTATGTATCCAATTATTTCCAGGGCTAGTTTTTGTTCCCAGTCCGGCATTGGTACCGGGTAGGGAGGCAAATTAGAACACGGATTAAAACAAATTCAAACAATTCACTCTGAGGTCCGCTTTGTTGAAACTGAGATGAAGATGCACAGACGGACAGGGCTCAGGTTGCTGGAGAGGCGGACGAAATTGCAGAAGCTTTTTCAAGTGTCAAACTACTGTGTCTGGAGCCTCCGTATCGTTTGAGTTTGTTTTTATCCATGTTTCAATTAAACTGTCAGGTTTGGGGTTGGGAGCCTATGGCAGGAGGGTCGTGAGTGGCCACAGGGGAGCAGCAGAGAGCAGGATCTTGGTTGGAGTAACCAGAGAATAAACAATACAATCCAGGATCAAAGGGCAGGAGAAATCAGAATGTCCAAGAGGAAAGCCAAGGTCAAAATCCGGGGAATCAATGAGAACAGGAGGTAAGACAAGGGACAAGAACTCTGGGAAGGAACCAAGGGTATACACCACTTAGCAGCTCAATACACAAGCACTGATTGAAGTCAGTGCTTGGTATTTATGGGCTGTCAAGTGTACCTCCCCGCCTCCTCCAATCAGGGAAGTCCACCCACTCACATAGGAAAGCCTGACACTCACTGGGGTGAGTGGCAGCCTCTGGCCACACCCCCGCTGTCTCCACCAATGGATCGGCACCATCGCGCAATAGGCCACGCCCCTCTGCCATCCGAAATAACAGTAGCACCAGCAACTCGCGGGACGCGAGTTACTGGAGTCCGGGGATGCGGCCTACCACGCGGCGGCCTTCCCCTCCGTCGGGCAGCAACGGGAGTGGATGCAGGTAAGGGACCCCTAGCCTGTTGGAAACGGGGTCTGGAACCCCCACATAAACTTTCATTAAACTGGAAATTTCCTACACCATCTATTGGAGCAGACCTCATCTACTGCATATACATGTGTATATGTTGCTCCACATAATATTGGGGGCGTGGCTTGTACCGGTCATTCACCATTATTCAATTGACAGCCATTATATACTGCACCATTTGTTTTTTTTCCTTTCTTTTTTACAGTTACAGTGGATTATTCCACATTTATTCCACACTGCAGTTTTCATCGTACTGTAGTTTTCTAGTGCTTCATGTTTCTAGCACCAATGTGGAGCTTCCGTGGTTTTGGGTTGCTACCTTCCGCAGAGATAAATCTCCGTTTCCCTTCCAATATGTGGTCTGGTCATTACACTAGAAAGGATCTAGTTTGAGTTAATGGTGGGAATTGTAACCAAACAGGAAAAAAAGTCTGAGGAAGATGTTGGACCGGTCGCTGCATACAGAGATCATCCACAGCCCAATGTGCCCTGTACTTGATGAATTTTACCTGAACGCTGGAAAACCTTTCCCCCAAAAGCACTGGAGGCTGCAGCAGCTGGATACCCTCCGGAAGGCACAGGGCAGGAAAACAAAACCAGTAGTAGAAGCGGTATTTCTTTAAATCCTGGAGGAAAAAAAAAAAAAGACATAAACAAAAATACAAATACACCACCAGACTACGGAGGAAACGTGTGTTATGTGGCTACAAATAATGGAAATAATAGCAATAATTACGCTAAGAAAACATCCACATTTGCAGCAATGACACAAATCTCACAGGGGATGTCTATTCCATTGTCCTTTTAGGGGTGGTGGTGGTGGTGGGGTGTTTATATACATCCCGAAGACAGATACAATCCCCAGGCACGACAAGTGTCAACACTGATGGATGGATGGCAACATAAGCCCTGTTTAAGTCGTGGTAAAAATTAGACCACTAGGATTCTCCATTGAAGACATGGTAAAAAATAATAACGCACACCTAATCCTTTATAGACTGGACGCTAAGCATGCCAGGATATCATTTAAAATCAAAAGGATTTCTGCAAACCTTGCTATTTCCATTATTTTGTCCACTACCTGCATGTCACAGGCTACGATATGGGAACAGAGGTAACGAACTTACAAAACCACATAATCCATAAATATTACATAGTTGTTAAAATTGGAATGGGTCAGATAATGAACAGAAGACAAAAGGGGTTTGTCTCCAAGAGAAGGGCTTTTCTTGCATGTGAAATACTGTTTTGGAAAGTGCCCTGACCTTTACCATGTTCAAAAACCAAACAATGGCATCGTTTTTTGGCTTCGCAAACCCCCAAATCCTCTTTAAGCTACACAAAACAGTATATGAATAGCCGATTGGTCTTTTGTTGACCCCGATAATAAGCAGACAAAAAGCTTCGAGAAGGTGAGAGCATGAAAGCCAATAAATGAACCCAGCGCGATGATCAATATCAGTGCATTGTTATGAAACGATTTGTCAGAGTGTAACCTTTCCCAGTCACAGCGGCTGGTGCCTTGGGGAGTCCTGAAGATTGAGCATATTAAAAATGTCACAATTTAATCGGGGGGAAATAATAGCCTGAATAAATTAGGAGACGCCAACCCGGGTCTTTTAGATCAGCATTAAATTAAAAAGGCTTATTCTTTATTTCTGTGACATATAATTAATAGTCTACAAGAACCGGCTCTGAAAAAAAAACAAAAAACAATATTCACTCGGAGACACGGAAGCGATGGCAAAAGAAGATTTTTTTTTTTTAAAAATGAGTTAATCGGGATCAGACATATCCACACATAACAGTGGGAGATGCGTGCTATCTAATGATTATGAAGTAAGGAGAGAAAAACAAAATCACATTATCTATTTTATCAGGAGGAGATTTTATGGGTTATTTCAGGTGGGATGGTTTATAGATGTTTTTCCTGGGTGTCTTCCAAGGCCAGTGAGAAAATAAACTCGATAAAAACAGACCACCTGCCGTGTAATGCACCACCCAAAGTACTGGACACTGTCTGAAAAGTCCTGATTGCAGTAATAAAATTTTAAATGAAGGGTGCTCTCACAGCAGGAGAGGACACAGAAGTTGCAAAATTAAGTCCAGAGACTAGAAAGCTTAGTATTTAAACCGGCAACAAAACAAAAAACTTTTCATCAAACATAGTAGGGTCCCAGGCAGAATTTTTAAAAGTCGTCATGCCCACCACAATATTATGTTAAACAAATCTTTAAGGTCTGATGCATATGATTTCCCATTACCAGGAGCACAATGCGATACAAACTGTTTAAATATTTTACCTTTTTTGCAGCCTGCACAGGTGCGGCCATCTTATCCGCCGCTTGGTTCGGATCTCTAACACTCCGACCCGAGCTACAGCTGTGGCTTCCCTTCGAGCGATCCCGCGTGTGATGTCACACCAGATCATGCGGTCATGACAACTCGTATACTAGTAACAGGGCTGCAGGGAGCGATTTCTTCATCGTAGCGTTGATCATCAACAAGGCGGCAAGGGAGAGGGATGTCTCCCCGGCAGCACCGTTACAAGCATGCAAGCCGTGTGATGCGCAATCTTGTGCGGCGTCAAACGCGGGAATGCTCGAGGGGGAGGTGGCATTTCTGGAAGCTTGAGTCAGTGATCCACAACCCTGCACAGGCAGCACGCACTGCCAATAGGTAAAAAAAAAAAAAAAAACAGTTTCCATTGCATTGCTTTCCTGATAATAGGAAGTCATAAGCAGAAAGATTTATATGAACGCAATGTCCTTTAATGACCTTTAAAGCCCTGCCACTGTTTGGAGGCTTTAACCCCTTGATGCCTTATTATCAGGAAGGCTTTATACACTCCATCAAAGCAACCCACCTAACAAAACCAAAATGTATTCACTGTGAGTAGCCTTAAAGGACAATTCTACTTTTATTTTATCATTTTTTTTAACCCTAGCTTCCTTAAAAAAATATGTCCTGCATCTCCCAAATAAACCCAATGTACTTCTTAATTAAGTACTCTCAGGTTTACTTTGGCTGTGTCTCACAGCCGAGACACAGCTGGTCTGGATGCTGGTATATAATAATTCTACATCAGGCCTACAGTGTGGCTCCCCCTGCTCGTCTGATCAGGATATGCTGTGTGCAGAGGTCTCTGATTTCTTTCAGCTAGCACAGAGAAAGAGAGACCCACGTTTTTGCATAGGATCAGCAGAGGGGACCTAGTTAAAATCAGCAGTTCATCAGCACACAGAGCTGAAACCACACACCCCTGCATTTCGTGGCCAGGTTCAACAGAGAGGCTGATTCCACGGTAATGGCCAACGACAGCACCTTCTCAGAGGGAATCATGAAAACTGCTGAACAGGGAGCTAGCCCACCTCCTGTATACTCAAACTGATGTCGTCACTTTACTGAATGAAGAAGCCACAGTGAAATTATCATCAACTAGAGAAGAGATGTAATTTGTTTTCAAGTAAAAAGAAGTTCAGCAAATGTCATACAGAAGATTGAAAAAGCAAAAAAAAGCAAATGAGTAGGTAGGACTGTCCCATTAACACTGACCCAGTACATATCCCACCTTTACTGCAAGGAGCAAGCTGTGCTGCTAATAATAATAAATTAAAAATGTTCTTACCGAGAATGTTACGAGGAGGAATTTATTTAGAAGTGCTGGGTTTTCAATGGCAGCACCAGACTTAATTCCATCCCATATCTGCAAAAAAAAAAAAAATGATATATTATTACTAGATACCACTTACAAGCGAAATCGTTGTACACACACACACACACACACACACACACTTACTTCTGCAGCCTAATCCAGTGCTGGTAGATCAGGAGTTCTAAAAGTAGCTCAATCGTCATGGAAACCAGTGTAATGTTTCTGTTCATTGCTCCACTTTTTGAACCTTGATCGGGAACTTCTCTACATTAGATGATCACCCCAAACTATTTATAGAAGTAAAAGCACTTGCCTTTACAACTGCATCAGGGTTTGTTTGTTTTTTCACAAAAATGAACATAAATTGGTCCCAAATTATGTGGGGAATCTGTAAAGAAAGTGTTTCTGCGAAGGCTGAAAGGGTCTACGCAATAAAGAGGGAATTGAGACGGGAATTTCAAACTTAAGGCCAAAGTAGCCGAGTTGGAAAAATTCTCCCATTCAGCTGCACTGGAGAATTGTTCCAACTCGGCTACTTTGGCCTAAAGATTGACATTTCCAGCAATTCTTTACTTAAGTCGACCAGCGGGTATCAATAGAGACTGAATCGCGATCTGCACCGGCCAGCTGCTTTTTGGGAGAATGATCTACATGAGATATGAAAGGAGCGCATAATATGCATAATGGTCATAAGGATATCATTATATCTGTAGTGCCACTTTAAACTCAGGGTGACGCCGGGCTTTTTACACATATAGATGAGCGTGCGCTCATTAAGCAGTGTTTACATAACCCATTTCCTATGTAAAACATGTTTCCAGGAACACAAGCCATCTAGATGGAAGTTCTGTTTAAAGGGACAGCAGAGTGTCTTGTTTATGCTGGTAAAGACCCTTGCTGTCTTGGCAACGTTCCAACAGCGCAGTTTTCCAGATATTTCTATTGGCCCATGTCTAACCACTGCATCGCTCTCTTGTGTTTAGGACATAATCGTTGCCAGCATCGTGCTGTATTTCATTAGCTGTGGATAGTCTGGCTTGATAAATCCTTTGATGCATTATAACCAATGCAAGACTGGTACGCACCATTCATACATACAAATGCACACACAAGCTAACACACGTACATGCACAAAACACTTGCTCACCCACAAATACACACACATACTTAAATGCTGACACATGATTTCACTCTTACATACATGCACAAACACATCAATATCCACTTAAATGCCAACACACACCTACACAGGTCACACACACACACAGATACACCAACACATGCTGTCACAAATATACACACACACTCTAATATGATGATAAACACACAACACACTAATGCATGCAGTCACACAGTGATTCTAATAGACACATTCAAAAAAACAGGTGCTGAACCCACACATACATGCTAACACACATGCACACATGCTAACACACACACTATTTACAAACTAGACTTACACTGGGAAGTTGGAGACAGACCCTGTATCAATGCTGGACAGGGCAGCCTCCATTTTGAGGCAGTAGAAGGCGTTTCCATCACTCCTCACACACACCTCCTCACTTTTACAGCTGCTGCCGGTGAGCAGCTGGAACAGGATGGGGAGGAGCTAATCTGCTCTGTGTTGCTTCTCCCACACTCTGCTCGTTATCTGATCGGTAGGTAACGAGCAGCAGAGTGTGGGACAGTGCCCTTCACTCTGTTCAAAGAGTATTATAGGCGCCAGGGGCCAGGTTCTAGTCGCCATGGCGCCCGGTATTTGTCGAGCCCTGCGTTAGGACACACATTGGACGCCTCAGAGGTATACATCTCAGGGTTTAAATTATATTCTTCTGCCATTAATAAATGAAGTGTGTCTGAAGCGGAACTTTTGGTTCTTACCTCATTAGCGGCTTCCTCCAGGAGAGCTTTCTTATCACACGATTTAAAGGACTCCAGCGTGTTGGTATTGTACAGTGAGCCGGGCACAGGGCAGAAGCGAGCAGGCGTCGGGGCATTGCTGGTGAGAAGAGACAGACACGCGAGCCGGCTAATTATTCTCAGGTCATCATGTTCTGAGGCACATTTCACTTTCACACCAAACATTATTCTTATTAACTCATTAGCTCCTAACAATGCCAGCCGCTGTGGAAATGGAGCCTGGGAAACCACTCTCCGTCTCAATCACTCATTAAATAATAAACAAACAATCTCAGCCTTGCCCCCCACATACAGGAATGTGTATGATATTCTGGCTAGGATTAATAGGAGTGGAACTCAAGAAAGGAAACAGATTTTTTTTTTTTCATTTAATTTCAGAAGTAAATAATAATCTCATTTTTATTTTAAAAAAATAAAATAAAATCACATTTTCCCTTTTTTACACTGCCCAATGTTTTCCACACAAAATAAATCCAAAATGTCCACACTATGACACTGTACTTAAAGAAAAATATGTTACTAAAAATAGTATTTACTCTGGGACTGTACAGTAGAAATGTCTTGCACAGTATCTCAGTGTTGAATTTAGTTTTCTTCAGTGTCCCAGGAAAGCAGGAGGGGAAAGAAAATGGGATCTGGAAAAGTTGGGAATCATGCTTTGTGGCACTATATGCAAATGATTTGGTCTCCATAGCAGCCAATCATTTGCATACAGTGCCAGAAGACCATGTCAAACAGGAGAGACCGTGCAGACACCTGTTTTTCCTCTTGATCTGTGCCCTTTCTTGGAATTCTGCAAACACAATGTATAGATCGGTGATGGCAAAGTCTTTGGAGCCCAACTACCCATTTTTATGCAATAATCCAAGTTAACAACCTCAAAGTGCCATCGTCCCCTACATTTCTCCCTATATCATGACCCGTCACTCCCATTTTGATTCCAGACTCTCTTGCTTTTAGTTTATCTTTCTCCCTGTTTTCGGATCTTTTAGTTGCTCCATCTCAATATCTCTTTATGCTCCACATCCCTCCATGTATGATGATGCCAAGTGTCATCTTACAGGCTCCTGAGTGACGATAGTGGCACCTGTGCCATAGGTTCGCCATCACTGGTATAGCTCATCTTTCGAGCTCTATACTTGTGAGCATCCCTTTAATGATTATCAGGCTTAGTTGTAGAGACAAGCCTTGTGTTCTTCACTTTAAGCTGTAAATATAAAAAAAAAAAAAAAAAACACTACTCACACATCAAAGGCACTGAATTCCAAAGTAAGACGCGTCGGCAGCCCAATGGGATCACCTGCACCAAAAACACAATGCTAAATAAGTGGGGGGATCCTGACTGTCCCCTTTCATTGACGGGAGTGATAAACCATAAAGTATGTTCCACTGGCCCCATACTGTTTTAGAAAATACACAATAAACATGAAAATAAAAATGGGGCACTTCTACCTAGAAAAAAAATGATTAACTTGCAGTCTTTACAGATGGAAGGAGTAGATGTGGGGGGAAAAAAAACTATTAAAGTGTTTCTTCATTCATAGCGAAGATTAAAATAAATATTCTGATGTCAAATACATGCACAATTAACAAAGCGCGTCTGATGACAAAGGTGAGTATGGGGAGTTTATAGGTGACCCACATATTAGTAAAAGCACATACATTCTGCTTTAGAGGTATGCACATTTGAAGGGATCACCCTTTAAATCAAATAACACTGTCAATCTCAATTCTATTTTACAAACCACGAACAATCTGCATTAAATCATACCTGAAGTGATCTGCTCTGTAACCAACTTTCAATGCAAATTACATTTAGATTACAGGCCTACCATTACATTTAATTAACAGGTACACAGCTGACTTGTGTGTCTGCACAAATGTAACTAGGAGTCACTTCATTGTCACTATATGGACACCTGTGCTTTGTAATTGCAGCCATCTGCACTGGTGAGACCTCACTTGGAGTATTGTACGTAGTACTAGAGACCGTATCTCCAGAAGGATATTGATACTTTGGAGAGAGTTCAGAGAAGGGCTACTAAACTGGTTCATGGGTTGAAGGTTAAAAGTTACCAGGAAAGGTAAAAGCATCTTAACATGTATAGCTTGGAGGAAAGACGTAACAGGGGGGATATGATAGAAACATTTAAATACATAAAGGGAATCAACACAGTAAAGGAAGAGAGTATATTTAAAAGAAGAAAAACTACCACAACTAGAGGACATAGTCTTAAATTAGAGGGGCAACGATTTAAAAGTAATATCAGGAAGTATTACTTTACTGATAGGGTAGTGGATGTATGGAATAGCCTGCCAGCAGAAGTGGTAGAGGTAAACACAGTGAAGGAGTTTAAGCATGCGTGGGATAGACACAAGGCTATCCTAGCTATAAGACCGGGAACTGGGAACTAATAAAAGTACTCAAAAAAAATTGGGCAGACTAGATGGACCGAATGGTTCTTATCTGCCGACACATTCTATGTTTCTATCTCGGTCCTACATGGTGTCTTGAGGGGGTGGGGGGCAAGGGACATTATATAACTGGCTTGAAGGATGCAGCCGAACACGAGAGGGTCCTGTGATGCTTGGACGCTTGCAAAATAGTCCTGTGATGCTGGCGTGGATGTCAGGAAGGGCAGAATGTTGGTGGGGGCCACTTCTGCCGAAAGGCTATTCCATGAACCCACCACCATCTTACATTACATATTACTAAACATATTTATTTTACATCTGCCAGTTACCTGGGACAAGGACGTAAAGTGAAATGGGCAAGAGAGGGTCTTTGTTTTTGGGGATGGGGTATTGTAATAATTCCCACACATTCATACTTACCATTATAGTAATAACCCTTTATCTCCTTGGGGCTTTCGTCGAGCCGGTACTCATTGAGCTTTTTCTGGGTTAGTTCATGCCAAAACCCAGCATCCAAAGCACTTGTGAAGGGCACAAACTGCAGTTTGTGTGTGTCAGGCGCGGAGGCAGTTTCTGTATTATTGCTTGCGTCCGATTCCATTGTGTTAGAATTCTTACTGCAAAAAGAGACAAATGGTAGGAACATTTTGGGACCTTTCATTTGCCCAATTTTCCTCTACCCCCATAATAAACAACTTGTGTCGCTAAAAGCAGCAATACAATTACATTGGGCAACACACAGCCAGCTGTCAGGACTCATCACATGGTAATAAAGTAATTGACATCACAGCTCATACATTAGCATCATTTGAATTTCTTTTTAGGGGTTAAAGGAAACATTTGAAAAAGGTTTCTATGAAAGCATTCTGAATTAATATGCTCCGATTGTGCTCTTTACACAATAATCTCCCGCAGTCACTCCTGTGTTTGTAAAGAATGAGTTTGTATTGTAATAAAGCTGCTCACGGGTAGCTCTTTACTGCAGAAGAGGCCTTTCTAGCAGCATGTGGGTTTTTGTCAGGCATTCTTATACAAATATAACAGGGCCACTACTGAAATGATTACAAGGGTGGGGGAGCTTAAGCATTACGGTGATCCAAAACAGGTTAGTAAGGGACAGAAATCGGCTGCACAACATGGAAAGGCTTATTGTGAAGAAAAAAAAAACAAAAAACTTAATTGTTCATATTTTAAAACAAAATATAAAATGTAAAAGAAATGCAAAAGTAAAATCAATGTAAAAAAATAAAATAAGAACTCAGGAAAAGCAATACCCAAGTGTTTTTAAAAGATGTAATACAGTATTCCAACTGATAACAATACTTGCAATGTGTGCATACATGCATTGCTCAGTAGCCTGTACAGAGCACACATCAAGAGCTCGTGATTGAAGGGACTGTGTCCCCTAAATATTGCCTATACGGTGAGTGTAGAGAATAAAAACAAAATGATTGATTTTCCTATAAACACATGATTTATACATTCTGCTGTGTAGGGTCCCTCAAAGAAACAGGTGGATTTTAAAAAGTGGGGTTTAGAGGGAGACATGGACGTTTAGGGTACAAGTAGTAAAAAAAAAAAAATTTAAAAAGTGGGAGAAATTATTTTGCTTGTAATGAACCCTAGTGCCCAAAATGCATCTTCCATATGATCCAATAATGCATATTATTGTGCTTTCAAAGTACTTTAAAATGCATGTCTTACATTTTGCATTGCTTAAAATATAAAATACTTACAGCTAGAAGAAATTGTGAAATTACAGCAGTTTGCAAGAAACAAGGACTGCCCACACTAGATGAGTAAAAGTCATTTTTTTCTGCTGCAGAAACCAATGAGAATAATGCCATTCAAATGAATAGAATTTCCTGTCTCTCTAGTGATGTCATCAGACAATGTGTTTCACTGTTAAGAGATCCTACTATGTACTGGAGCAAGGTCACTCATGGGCCACTCAATAGACTCAATTTGAGGAGGACAGGAAGAGACTTTATCAAACAAAATGTTATATCCTCAGTGTCTATATAATCAGTGCTGCCGCACCTGCAGTAAACATACAGAGTAATCACTGGGGGAGGGCTTGAGTCAAATATTAAAAATGTGATTTATACAGAATGTCTGCATTAAATCACACAGGGATAAAAGCCTGTGCAATATACAAGCAGTGATCATCTTCCACCAAAGTGAGTTTGGGGACTAGACTGTCCCTTTAAACAGTGATTCCTATGGAAAGTGAGAAGGTAATGAATGCTCTTAAATGGACCCTTGAGGCAGCAAACTAACTGTGTTTAACCTGTTGATTGTACAGGGTTTTTCCTTACAGATTTTGCTGCTCTAGGCCAGTGCTTCTTAAACCTGTGCTCAAGGACTGTGCTAAGCATTAGGGAACCACACCAGGTGTTATACATATTATTATTTAAAAACACAACTGGGTAATGCCTACATCCTTGACCATTGAGAGTGCTTGAGCACAGGTTTAAGAAGCATTGCTCTAGGCCGCCACCTGTTTGTGTTCAATTTCCACTGTATTAGGAACACTGAATGAATGGTGTGTTATAAAGTATAATGAATATTACAACACTAAATGAAAAAGTACAGAAACAGATCACAAATAGAGGTCATTACAAGGTAAATTAAATAATAATTAAAAAAAAAAAAAAGTAAAAAACAACCACAGTGAAAAAAAAAAAACAGATAAACATAATAATGATAAAAGCAATCAAAGGTCACCTACATACTCTTTATTTATACACGCTAGGTTAAAACTATGCAGACTCTGCTAGTCAGTGGTGTGCAGTCAGGGTTGCCACCTGGCCGGTATTTTGCCGGCAGGCTGGTAAAAAATTGGCATCAGGCCAATGTTAAGTCTATGGAGACAGTACCAAGGCCGGTATTTTTTTTGAATGAAAGGTGGCAACCCTATGTGCAGTTAACCAAGGAGCATAAGGATGAACCAGCACACTGTCAGTACAGGAGGTGAAGAAACACATGGCTTTATGACATACTAATCAATTAGGATCTGCACTGACACTGCATGATACAATCAGATATTGGATATCAATGCCTTGTAAAAAGCACATGCATTAATTAGCCATATTACGTGTGGGGGGGGGGGGGGGGGTACATAACATGTTGTCTATTGTGCGCCTGGTGGCAGCCTTACAAGGTAATTTACTTTTGTTGCTATAGATTCTGTAGAGCAAACAGATTCAATTGGAAAATAAATGGGCATTCTGCAAAGGAGCCCAAAAATAAATAAATAGCTGAGGTGGCAACCTAGCCTTGTTACTAATTTACGAGTGACCAGGGATCTTTTTTTTTTTTTATTTATGGCAATGTTGTGTACAACAGATCCATTAAATTGGCTAAAATATGGACCACTTTGTTAGATAATAAAAAAAAAAAAAATGAGCCTGTGTATAAATCATCTGCTGACACATTCTATGTTTCTATTACTTTACTGAGAGGGTAGTGGATGTATGGAATAGCCTTCCAGCAGAAGTGGTAGAGGTAAACACAGTGAAGGAAGGAGTTTAACCCCTTAGTGACATGACTTTTTTGGCTTGTCCGACGCTTGGTGACATGGGCTGTTTTAACATTTCTGAGCAGTTTGTGTTTTGCTGTAATTTATTTCTGTCTCATTTAGGGTACCCGCACAAACTATATATCGTTTTTATCGTCATAAGAAGGGCTTTCTTTTGATACCATTATTTTGATAATAGCATATAATTTGATGTAAAAAAAATAATAAAATATGGCAAAAAAATTGAAAAAATTATTTTTTTATGACTTTTATTTGAAAAATCGTATACTCATGTACAAGAGACAACAAAAAAACACTGCTAAAAAGTTTCTAATATATGTCCTGAGTTCAGAAATAGCCCATGTTTTTATGTTTTTGTGCTTTTTTATTCATGTTACAGGGCCAGAACTATAAGTGGTGCAAAGCTATTTTAAAATCCCTTCTTTCAAAATTAGCGATAGTGACATTGTAACACTGATTTCTGTACTAAATCCATGAATGACCCCCAACATGTACATATTTTTGAAAACTAGACAACTCAGGGCATTTAACTTGGGGTATTTTGACACATTTCATGTAGCCATTTTACCACCAATCTATGCCAAAGTTTGCAGCAAAAAATCTTTTTTTTTAATTTTTCACATATATTGCAATTTAGGTAAACATTACCTTAAAATGTGAAGGGGTATTTCCAAATAACACCTCAATATGTGTTCAGCAACATCTCCTGAGTACAGGGATACCACCCATGCATAGGTTTGTTGGTTTGTTTTGGGGCTAAAAGGCCACATTTAGGGGGTGCGCCTTTTGGTTTTCCAACTTGGAATTCTGACATGCAGAAAACTTGTGCCCATGTCCCATTTGGGACATTTTTGAAGCCAGAAAGTGTATTCTACCCCACAAAACCATATATTTTTTTAAACTAGACACCCTAGGGTATTTCAAATGGTAGTATTTTAACACTTTCCATGCACTAATTATACTACCAGCCTATGTCAATGTTTTGGGTAGTAATTTTTTTTCACATACATTGAACTTTGGGCATGAATTCACAGATCCTGTTATATGTCAGTGCCAAACAACACCTCAATATGTGTTCAGCAACATCTCCTGAGTACAGGGATACCACCCATGTATAGGTTGGTTAGGTTATTTGGGGGTTAAAAGGCCACATTTGAGAGGTGCGCTTTTTGGTTTTCCAACTTGGAATTCTGACGTGCAGAAAACCTGCGCCCATGTCCCATTTGGGACATTTTTGAAGCCAAAAAGTGTATTCTATCCCACAAAACCATATATTTTTGAAAACTAGACACCCTAGGGTATTTCAAATGGTAGTATTTTAACACTTTCCATGCACTAATTATACTACCAGCCTATGTCAATGTTATGGATAGTAATTTTTTTTCACATACATAGTACTTTGGGCATGAATTCACAGATCCTGTTATATGTCAGTGCCAAACAACACCTCAATATGTGTTCAGCAACATCTCCTGAGTACAGGGATACCACCCATGTATAGGTTGGTTAGGTTATTTGGGGGTTAAAAGGCCACATTTGAGAGGTGCGCTTTTTGGTTTTCCAACTTGGAATTCTGACGTGCAGAAAACCTGCGCCCATGTCCCATTTGGGACATTTTTGAAGCCAAAAAGTGTATTCTACCCCACAAAACCATATATTTTTGAAAACTAGACACCCTAGGGTATTTCAAATGGTAGTATTTTAACACTTTTCATGCACTAATTCTACCACCAGCCTATGTCAATGTTATGGATAGTAATTTGTTTTTCACATTCATTGTACATCGGGCATGAATTCACAGATCCTATTATGTGTCAGTGCCAAACAACACCTTAATATGTGTTTAGCAACATCTCCTGAGTACAGGGATACCACCCATGTGTAGGTTAGTTAGATTATTTGGGGGCTAAAAGGCCACGTTTAGGGGGGGGTGCATTTCCAACTTGGAATTTTGACATGTAGTCAGCCTGCGCCCATGTTCCATTTGGGACACTTTTGAAGCCTGTCAAAGTATTTTACCCCATAAAACCATATATTTTGGAAAACTAGACATCCTAGGGTATTTAAAATTGTGGTATTTTAACACTTTCCAAGTGCTAATTCTACCACCAACCTATGTCAAAGGGATGGGATGGCATTTTTTCCCCACACACATTGTAGTTCAGGCAGGAATTTTCAGATTCTGGTATTTGCCACTGCCAACCAACACCTCAATATGTGTTCAGCAACATCTCCTGAGTACAGGGATACCCCCCATGCATAGGTTTGTTGGTTTGTATTGGGTCTAAAATTCCACATTTAGGGGGTGCGCAATTCCAACCTGGAATTTTGACATGTAGTCAGCCTGCGCCCATGTTCCATTTGGAACATTTTTGAAGCCGTCCAATGAATTTTACCCCATCAAACCATATATTTTTGGAAAATAGACATCCTAAGGTATTTCAAATGGTGGTATTTTAATACTGTATAGGTACTAATTCTACCACCAGCCTTTGTAAAAGTTTGTGGTAGTACTTTTTTGGGAGTTTTTTTTCCCACATGCATTGTACTTCAGGCATGAATTCACAGATTCTGGTATATGTCACTGCCAAACAACAACCCAATATGTGTTCAGCAACATCTCCCGAGTACAGGGATAGCACCCATGCATAGGTTTGTTGGTTTGTTTTTGGCTAGAAGGCAACATTTGTGAGATGCGCATCTCAAAATTCCAACTTGGAATTTTGACATGTAGTCAACCTGCGTCCGTGTCCTTTATGGGATATATCTTTGAAGCCAGCCAATGTAATTTACCCCCACCAAACCATATATTTTTTTATCGGTAGACCCCCATCACTACTTGTGGCAAGGGCTCAGCAGCCACCGATACATCGCTAGATGATGTATCAGAAAGCTGAATAGGGTCAAAATCGAACCCTGAGTCCGCGGCCTCAGAATCAGTGCGTAAGCAGTGATCTCGAGCAAAGAAGGGGTTAATAGCTCTTAGAAGAGCCTATCTAGTACTGTAATACATTACAGTACAAATAAATTAATCCATAAAACAGTGCAGACAGCAAAACATACTGTTGCTGTGCAGGATTACTGCTTACACAGTGATGAATGGCAGGGAAGGGGTTAATACACAGTGAAAGACTTTCATAAAACCTGCTAATTTTATAAAATGTTATTTTATATCACTAATACTGATCTGTCTCTTTCCGTCACAAAAATGTAAGTGAGGAGAGGGAGGCAGATCAATATTTGTGAATATTGATCCGATTAATTTTGATCTGACCAGGGCGAATGGTGAGCTTAATTGAGAAATCACCAAACCGCCTTTGCCACTAATTCGCTGTTACTGATCGCTATGCGCTCAGGCAGCTTAAAAAAAAAAAACTCAAATATTTTTACTTTACATGTAATCCCCTAGCGGGTATGTGTAAAAAAAAAAAAAAAAATATGCAGACAGATAAAAATTGCTTTGGCGTCAATATCATTGCGTAAGCAGTGATCGACGGCAAATAAGGGGTTAATAACTCTTAGAATAGCCTTTTTAGTACTGTAATAAATTACAGTACAAAAAAATTAACCCCTAAAAAATGCACAAACGGCAAAAATAAATGCGCTGATGTGCACGATCACTGCTTATGCAAGATCAGTGGCAGGGAAGGGGTTAAACGCAGGGAATTGCTTTAATAAATTTTTTTTTATTGTTTTATTATTTGTGTGTTGTGTATTTATTGTTTTTTTTAACTTTTACTTACTTTTAGAACTTTGATCTGTCTCTCTCCCTCACTAAAAAAAATGTGAGGAGAGGGAGACAGATCATAACTGGTCAGATCAATATAGAGTTAATATTGATCTGACCAGTCAGTGGGGATGTTCAGGAGAGCATCCCCACTGCCTGTCAGTGTGCCTGGCAGTCACTGATTGCCTCTGTGAAGAGGCAATCGTGTGACAGCCAGAGAGCACAGGAAGCAGGTACTTCCTGCCTCCTGTGCTCTTGCCCTTAGAAGGGCAGCGCCATCTTGGTCACTTAGTGACCAAGATCGTGCATTTTTTTTTTGTGTTTCTGATTGCCTCGACTTGCGAGGCAATCAGAAACACTTTCTGAGCATAGGAAGCGAAAGATTCGCTTCCTATGCTCATTTTTTAAATGCCCGCGTTTTAAAGGCACTGTGCCTTTAAAACCGGCATTTCGATCGCTCTCCGGAGCGATCGAAATGCCGACGGGCATTTTTTTTAGCATTGTACGATGCTTCCACACGGAAGCATCGTTACAATGCCCTTAGAGCACTGAAAGCGGAAAAACTCCGCTTTCAGTGCTCGTTTTGACACAGGACGGACTAGGTCCGTCCTGTGTCACTAACGCCTCGGCACACAGGACGGACCTAGTCCGTCCTGTGTCGCCAAGGGGTTAAGCATGCGTGGGACACAAGGCTATCCTAGATAAGATAGGGAACTGAGAACTAATAAAAGTATTTAGAAAATTGGCCAGACTAGATGGACCTTATTGAGCCCTCTCTGCATGTATTGCTCTATCAGGGGGCGGACATGTTGTTTAGAATCTTGGGTCAGATCCTTCATCATATATAGACCAACATGTCTGCCCCCTGATAGAGCTATACAAGTAAAGAGGGCTCAGAAGGTTCTTTATTTCTATTCTTTAATTAAAGCAATTGATGAAACCTTTTAATTAGACAGAAGTCCATTCTTTGCCATCAGTTGCCCTTTTATCTTTAAAAAAAAAGTTCAGCAGAACTTGCTTGTTCCCGTTTGGTATCTATCAGAATGCAAACGCATCCGCTGTCTAATGAAAAATTGGATTAGTTTGGCCTTCTCGTAGATTACTGGTGTCAGCAAACTTTACTGCTGCCTCTCTGCAGATATTCAAGATTTTTAATAATAATAAAAATAAAAAAAAGTTTACCCATTTCTCAAATCCTCCAACCTTTCCATTTGAATTGGCACACGATGCCCTCACTTCCTTATTCTACTAAAACCCTGCAATATTTATTTTTACAATTTCATCACAATCCCTTCACAGTTTAGTGTTTTCCTTTCCGACTCTCTCTCTCACGAAATCGGCCTGAGTGGAAGACAACAAGAAAGATATCTGCATATACATATGGTGTTTTTCCCCCCCACAGAATGTATTTTTCCTGCCAAAATAAATAGTATGAGTGTAATAGAAAAGTGCAAAGAACAAAAAAAAAGGTCTTAAAAAGAGTGGGTTTTTTCTTTTATTGGAGAAGTTAATTTACAGACCTTTCGCAAGATGCTTCAAACATAACTATAACATTGAGACATGTGTATAGTTAAAAACACAGTTTCTGTGGAAGTGCCAGGATACTACATTAAAACAATAAAAGAGAGCAGGGTTGCTGCAAGACCTTGGTGGGCCTTGAGCAAAGTTCTGAAAAGTGGGCCCTGTCTTAACTCAATTTGATTCATACATGGAAAAGCATTATAAAAAGTAACTACTGACTGAATAAGACACAAATTATTAGCCTATTCCCCAAACTCACAGTTTGCAAATGAAACCGTGGGCAGTTGCTCTTGTTATCCTTCCATGCCAGGCCGAGTGGTGGACCAAAGGGGACATCAATTAAGAAATATTTATGCCCCTTCTGCAATTAAAGCACAAACACTTTCCTTGAAGGAAGCAAGGGTTAATAAAATGATGTCCTGCGGTTCTGGAGTCATCGGCCATGTTTCCAGGGACACGTGTTCCACATGCTGCAGAAAGAGCATGCAAAGTGCAGCCCGACAGTATGTAGGATGGCTATACACACACAGACAGGATCCAATTAATTAATCATGGTAGGTCCTTTGAGATCTCTACCCTAATTAATTAATTGGATTCTGTCTGTGCGTATTTGCATCCTACATGCTGCCGGGCTGCACTTTGCATGGTCTTTTTCTGCAGAATGTGGAACAAATATGTGTCCCTGGAAACATGGCCGATGTTGGCAGCTATGCGTATATCTTAATTGATACACATCGGCTTTACACTCCGCTGTGTCTCACGCGCATGCACAGTAGCGTTGACACTTGACCTCCTAAGCTCCGCCCCCTGCATTGCGATATGCCAGGGGGAAATGTTGGGAGGTATCCGTGACTTATATGAATAGCACTTGCGATTTAATGCAGCCTAAGTACTATGTTCCTCCAAACATTACAAAACTCCAAAACTCCAATCCCAGAAGGAACTCTAGAATAATAATTTAAATGCATAAGGGTTTATGAACTGACGTCCAGCTGAGGAAGACTAACAAAACACGTCCTATGAGGTATTTGGTGGTTAAACCCTTCGTGACCGATGACGGTCCTGGATCATGCAGATCACAATAAAATTGACATGGCTAAGTGTCTCGATACCCCCTGGTCCCCCCCCCCCCCCCCCCCCCAAGCATCTTTTAATTAAAAAACAACTTTATTTGTGTGCAAATCCTAACCCTCGGGTTAGGGTTAGAGTTCATCAGAACTCTAATTCTAGAGTTAGAATTAGGGTTTAGGTTAGAGTTGAATAAAAATAAGAAAAAAAATGAAATAGATAATGGAAAAATAAATAATATAAAAATAAGAAGTTACCACAGAGGACCAGTGACATGTTATATCTGTCTGTGGTCCTTTAGGGATATATATATATATTTTTTTTTTAAAAGACTGCTAGTGGGGCCAGTGCTTTGCATTGGCCCCCAGCCGTAGATATATGATCCATGCAGCCGCAGGGTAGCAACAAGCTGTGCTTCCTACTATAGACTACATTTCCTATGATGTTACGGTAGCTGTAATCCACAAACATTACATAAAAAAAAAATACACATTATAAGGTTGCAATAACCATATCCTAAATTTGGCCCTGTACCTGCCACATAACCCTAGCAAACCTATCCATGTGGGGTACCGCTACACTCAGGGCAAGCTGCTGAACATATATTGGAGTTTAGTTTGGAAATAAAATATAACAACCCCTTTAAATTCATACCGAAAGTTCAAAGTGTGTGGAAATAAAACACACACAAAATGACTTTTGGGCAGTAAGAAGGGGTTTGTTGTGATAAGGAATCCTCACTCAGTCAGTCAGCCAGTGTGTCTCCTGGGGAGGAGTGATGGGAGTTAGTGTAGTAACCAGCAATGCGATCCAGGGGTAGTAGTTACAGGGAGGGAGCAATGGGAGTAAGTGTTATAACCAGGAATGAGATGTATTATTCTCAATGGGAGTAGTTACTGGAGGTGGGTGAAGAGTAATGGGAGTTATGGGTGGGGGTTGTAGACAGAAAGTGAAAGTTCACGCGGAGATGGCAGTGATGGAGTAGCCACCAGTAAGGGGTCAGTAAGGAGCGTTTCTAGTCATGGGGAAGTCTCACTCACAGTGTGCAGCATGACAGGTTAATGCTCGGTCAGTCCTTCTGCCTCTTCCGGGATCCCAGTCACATGACCTGTGAGGCTGTCACATGACTCCGCCTGTGACTGCGCTTATTCCCGGTACCCATCAGAACGCCCACCTTAGTAGTATCTGCCTTACCCTATAATACCCCGCCATGGCTCTGTGGGTCTTCACTTAACCCATTAATAACACATTTGCCCAACTCATGATACCGTATACCCAATAATAAAAACGACCTTATTAACGATGCCATACCCCTATAACACCCTTACCACAAAAATAATACCCATCGCTTAGAAATGACTCTTATCACATTAATATCACTTTTACTGTATAATTCCATGTGCAGTATTTGTCCAGATTATACACTGCTTATTTGAGCCGTGTGTTATTTATGTATTGTTTTTATATGATGCAATTGTGTTTTTCATTTTATATCTGTGAATATTAATGTTATTCCTGTAATCTCCTGGGTGCAATTAGTCTTTTTTTTAATTTTATATGCAAATTGCATGCATTGCAATGCTATATCTCTTATCTTTTTCCATCCATCCATCCATCCATCTTGTGGCAACAGAAGCTAACAATAATTCCCTAAAAAAAAAAGTATGGTGACACCAATTTTTATACAATTTACCATTTAAAAGAAAAAAAGAAAAATGAAGTTTCACGCTTTGGGCAAAGTGGATCTTCGCCTTTAATTACAATAAGTACCCTTTATATTCATAATGTAATTACTCATTGGGTGAAAATAGATCCTACAGTGTATTTGTTTGGCAATGTAAATGGGTGTCGTTTGGAGACCTAGAAAAATGGTTTGTTGTATAACATGTAACTCCTGTGTTCTAACCTTATTGTACTGTGATACGTCATACCCAGGATTTATAGCCACATTATCTCTATTTATAATTAATTTTGTACAAAAACAAGAACACTGAGTGCACTAAACACACATTACATCATTATCCAAAACCTTTTAAAAGCATTATATACATTATCCCCAATTATACTTTTACCTCTATTTATGCTGTTACTGCTTACTGTAGTGCAGTGAGTACTATAAAGGTTGAGCAGATTATAAACAGAATTACTTGTGCTCTAAAGAGATTAGTTAATTAGGTATTCTTGTGCCAGCATATTTGCTATAGCACATCTTAAGGCCAGGGTTGTAGATACTAAGGCTAGCCTACCAGATGTATCCATAAATGTAGCCTTTATAAAGTTTTAACTAGTGTTGAGCGAACCCGAACCGCACTGTTCGGGTTCGTACCGAACATTACGGTTTTTAGACCCCGGACCCGAACACGGACATTCCACTGTATGTTCGTGTTGGAGTTCGCGGTTCGGCGATTACATTGTATGAAAGACATTCGTCTACATAATAGACGAATACATAAACCGAAAGTCTATAAACCGAAAGACATTCGGTTTATAGACTTTCAGTTTATGGAATACATGTAATGCTATTGCTATTCTATAAACCGAAATAGAGTCCCCATTCATAAGAATAGGTCAATTGACCTTTTCGTATGAATGGGGACACTCACCCACATTTTACTTCATTTTGCAGCCCTCTAGCCCTTTACAGGACTTTTTTAGAGGCATTTTAGTGGCCAAAAGTTTGTGTCCCCATTGACTTCAATGGGGTTCGGGGTCAAGTTCGAGCACGGACCCGGACATTTTTTCGAAGTTCAGCCGAACCCGAACATCCAGGTGTCCGCTCCCCTCTAGTTTTAACCCAAAAAAATAAACATGATTTATAGAAAGGTACAAGTAATAGAAAAAAAAGGGTGTCAGGTTCCAGGACCTTCACCTACCTTGCCCAGGGGACCCTCACAGCCAAAGTCATCCTCTGTCCCTGTTTGCCGCCATCGCGCTGTAGCGCGACCGCGAGGTAGGCCGCATCCCCGGCCTCGAGTTGCTATTCACCCGCTAACAGTGAGTGTGACTACTTCCAAGAGGTTTAGGGGGCGGAGCTTACTCGCGAGAAACGTTGCGCGATTGGTTGTTGGCAAGGGGGCAGGGAGAATAGGAAGAGGAGGCTGTACCTCTTCTCCCTATTCACAACATGGTGCGGGGGCGGTCCCCAGGTGTAAAGGGGAGAGGTCCTTAATCAACAGCTCTATAAAAACCCCACACTCACCTCAATCATTGCTTGCTTGTTGAGCTGTGGTGTCTGTTCTCAGTACCATTTATTCCCAGTTACCTGCTACTTTGATTGAAGATTTACCTGTGTACCGACCTTGGCTTTTTCCCTGGACTATCCTTTTTGCTGTATCCCTACCTGTACTTCTATACCTGTTTGTGTATCCTGACTACCGGCATTGACCTTTTGGATTGGACTGACTATTCTACCGCCTTACCCTTTTTTGTGTCACTTTTTGGAGTCACCTCATCTCTCCACCCGCCACCCAGCGCTACGCTCCTTACCCCCGAATCTCACATAACAAGCAAGCCAGCTATGGAGCTTGCAGGGATGGCTGAAGCTATACAAGCACTGACACAACAAATTGCGATCTTGACACACACTGTACAAGGAGTCCAGGAACAACAGATAGATTTGCATAATCAAGTACAAGCACTCCAAGCGGCACCACCTCATCCCGCCCTTGCCGTACCTCCTCCATTTCTTGTCGCTGCACCACCAGAAGATGGGGGCGCCGCCTTCCCAGAACCTCAAGTCAAACTCCCAGAGAGGTTCGAAGGAGACCGTACCAAATACCGAACCTTCATCACGGCCTGTGAGTTACTATTTGTATTAAAACCCCGGACCTATGCCACAGACTTCGTAAGGGTTCGAACCGCTATTTCCCTTCTATCTGGAGGTCCCATGACCTGGGCCCAACATCTACTGGAGAGTCAACACCCCTCTCTAGCATCATGGGGGACATTTCGCCAAGAAATGGATACCCTCTATGATGATCCCCACCGTAAGTCTACAGCTGAATCTAACCTCAGATCTCTACGACAAGGTAAACGTCCTGTCGAGGATTACATCGCTGACTTCCGCCGAACAGCGGGGGAGACTGAATGGAATGAACCCGCCTTGATACATCAATTTCGTTTGGGTCTATCTGAATTTCTGAAAGATGAAGTAGCCCGAGTAGAAACTCCAGGATCATTGGATGCCTGGATCAATGTGGTCACCCAAATGGATAGACGTATGAGAGAGAGAAAAGAAGAGCGAATGGCTCAACAAAATACCTTCTCCCGGCCCAAACTTCCGTTTCGGTCTACCAGCTCAACCACTACAACCCCTCCTCTTTGCACTGGAAGTGAAGAACCTATGCAACTTGGAGTGGCTCGTGGACCCTTATCTGAAGCAGAGAAAGACCGTAGACGAAGGGCTAATCTCTGTCTATACTGTGGAACCCCTGGTCATACTACCACCACTTGTCCTCGACTGACTTCTCGAGGTAAGAAGACTATATTTCCCACTCCTCTCATGACCGGAGGTGTTACCCCTCTCTTATCTGTTCCTGTTTCCTTACAGTGGGAAGATAGGACCATCATTCAGGAGGCTATTATCGACTCTGGAGCCAGCGAATGCTTTGTTGACCTGACCCTAGCGGAACATCTGAAACTTCCTACACAATCAAAAAATCCGCCTTTAGTTGTGCAATTGGTGGATGGAAGCCCTATATTATCTGGTCCTGTGAAACTACAAACCAAACCCTTGCGACTACGCATAGGAAAGAAACATGAAGAAATCATCTCCTTCAATTTAGTGCATTCTCCTTTATTTCCCCTCATCCTGGGATTACCCTGGCTCAAGCTTCATGATCCCCTCATCCATTGGTCGTCCGGAACAGTCACTTTTTCTTCATCATTTTGTCTCCAACATTGTCTTCCTCCAGCCCATATCACCCTTATACAAGAACCAATCTCTCAAAAGGAAGAAATACCAGAGGCCTATGAACAGTTCCGTTCCGTCTTTAATCAGAAAGAGGCCGAGCGTCTCCCTCCTCATAGACCATACGACTGCCCTATCGATCTCCTCCCGGGGGCTGCCATCCCCTTTGGGCGAATATTTCCTCTATCTGAACCTGAGTTGACAGTATTAAAAGAATATCTGGATGACAGTCTCCGAAAAGGATTCATTCGTCCTTCCACCTCTCCTGCAGGAGCAGGCATCTTTTTTGTTGGCAAGAAGGACGGGGGGTTGCGACCCTGTGTAGACTATAGGGAACTAAACAATATAACAATAAAAAACAAATACCCACTACCATTGATTCCCGAACTTATGGATCGCCTGCAAAACGCCCAGATATACTCCAAGATTGATCTTCTAGGGGCATACAATCTTGTACGTATACGGAAAGGAGATGAGTGGAAGACGGCCTTTAGAACTCGTTACGGACATTACGAGTATCGAGTGATGCCTTTTGGATTATGCAATTCCCCAGCCACTTTTCAACATTTCCTCAATGACATTTTTAGAGACATGTTGGATAAATTCGTGGTAGTCTATTTGGACGATATTTTAATATACTCTCCTTCATTGGGAACTCATCGCCAACATATGTTCCAGGTTCTTGAGAGATTGCAACAACACAATCTATATGCTAAAATATCTAAGTGTATCTTCGAAACGACCAAAGTTGAATTTTTGGGATATGTGATCTCTCCGGGACGTTTGGAGATGGATCCCAAGAAAATATCATCTATTCTTCAATGGCCTACTCCTAATTCCGTGAAAGCTGTCCAGAGGTTCGTAGGATTCGCGAACTTCTATCGTAGATTTATCAATAGTTTTTCCCGCATCATACATCCCATAACACAACTTACCAAGAAAAATACTTCATTCCATTGGACTCCACAAGCCCAAAAGGCATTTGATACCCTAAAAAATAAATTTACTCAAGCTCCCATTCTGGTCCTTCCTGATCCGAAAAAACCTTATTTTCTGGAAGTAGACGCCTCCGAAACAGCGGTAGGAGCAGTTCTCTCTCAACGCCATGGAGAGAAAGACTTCCTTCACCCAGTCTCCTTCTTTTCTCGTCGACTGACCCCCTCAGAGACTAATTACAGTGTAAGCGACCGTGAATTATTAGCCATTAAATTGGCATTGGAGGAATGGAGACACTTGTTAGAAGGAGCTCTTCACCCTGTCACCGTGTTTACCGACCACCGAAATCTAGAATATCTCAGGAAAGCCCAAAGATTATGCCCACGACAAGCCCGCTGGGCTCTTTTTTTTACAAGATTCAGTGTCAGGATCGTCACCGTGACATCCAGACTGCCAGACGTGGTCGCCCCAGATGCACCCAGCAGGGGATTTGAACTGTGGTTCTTCTGGACCGTATTCTCCTATTTTGCCTCTGAGCCATTTCAGAACTTTGGAATACTCATGTTTTTGTTTCTATTGCCTGCAGCACTAGGGGGCTGGACTTCACCAAATGCTCAGACCTGTCAGTAACTCTCCAGCTGAATCACATACCTAATTAACAAGGTATAAGACACTGCCTCTCCCTAAGGGCAGTGTCAGTTCATTGACTCTGGATTCCTTGTTTGGTTCCTGTTATTTTGAATTCCAGTATTCCTAATCATTTTTGGCTTTTGACCTTGGATTTGTTACCCGTTTATTCTGAATTCTGGCATCCTCTGACCTCTGGCTTTCCCACGAAGATTATCTTGCTCTTGTTCTTGTCTGTAACTTTACCTGGATATCCTGACCAGCCCCCGTGCACAAACTCACAGGCCACGTGGCTTCTTACCTGGTCACCCTGGTCTGTGTTTGTTTGCAAGGGTGAGCATACATCTCTGCCTAAAAGACTCCCAACAAAGGTAAGCCTTGACAACACATCTCTCCCTAAAGGACTCCCCACAAAGGTTTCCCTGACAAATGAACTGACCTAAAAATGGAGTCTGCAGAAATGTCTCAATTGCTTACCCAGCAAGTATCCAGCCTGGCCCAGACTGTATTGGAGCTGCAGCGAGAAGTTTGTTTTCTTAAAGGCACAGTACGCCCAGCCCTGGAACCTGTTTATCCTGAACCGTTTACAATTATGCCGGAGAGATTTGATGGTAACCGTGCTTCATTCTTATGCTTTAAAGTGGATTGTGAATTGGTGTTTTCCCTGAAACCTCGGACTTATGCTAATGACTTCATAAGGGTCCGAGCAGCTATTAATCTGTTGTCTGGAAAAATTAAACAATGGGCACACGAAATGTTGCAGTCACAGAGTCCTGTCCTTGCTGGATGGGATACTTTCATGACTGCCATGAAAGCACAGTGCAAGACTCCTAGCAAGACCCCTGTGCCTAAATCATCACCACGTCCCAGAGGATCCCAGATTCCCAGAAACAAAGGGAACCTGTATCAGTACCACAACCCCGTACTGCCTCCTTATGCTCCTGTTCCTAGGGAGGTCTCAGAGCAACCCTACCTTCCTCTTGACTCAGATGAACCTATGGAAATAGGATTGGTCCAGCTCAAGGGTACTTGTGAAGAAAGAGACCGGCGAAGAAACCATGGCCTTTGCTTTTACTGTGGTGAAAGAGGGCACTGGATCTCACTCTGCCCAATTCGCCCACATCGGCCAGAAACCGTTCAAGTTGGGATTATGCTTACCCATCCGGCCAAGTCTACGCCTCTGCCTGAGAAACGCCAAAGTCTCTGTCAATTTGGTCCACGCTCCGTGACACACGAGAGTACTCAGACCACAGTATTTAATGCAACCTGTGTTCCGCTTGAATCAGCTACCAGCACCCCTGTACAATCTCTACCTCCTGCTCCAGAAACATCTGTACCTCTACCTAAAAAGAATACTGTTCAAGCAAGCACCATCACCACTTCATGTCCAGCCAAAGAAGTTCTACCAGATTATTGCACTTATGCCTCAAATGGCACAGTAGTGTGCAAAGCAGAACTAGAGATGTTTGAGAAAGCATTGAAAGCACGAAATGCCTCTCCTGTGGGAACCTCTAGAGCCAAGGCTACAATTGGTGCTTTGTTTCCAAATGATTTCTTGGAGGAGGACAGTTCTCCTGATCTTGAAAGTGATGAAGAAGAACCTAGTTACGCCCGGAGTGCGTTCTTAAGGGGGAGGTACTGTCAGGATCGTCACCGTGACATCCAGACTGCCAGACGTGGTCGCCCCAGATGCACCCAGCAGGGGATTTGAACTGTGGTTCTTCTGGACCGTATTCTCCTATTTTGCCTCTGAGCCATTTCAGAACTTTGGAATACTCATGTTTTTGTTTCTATTGCCTGCAGCACTAGGGGGCTGGACTTCACCAAATGCTCAGACCTGTCAGTAACTCTCCAGCTGAATCACATACCTAATTAACAAGGTATAAGACACTGCCTCTCCCTAAGGGCAGTGTCAGTTCATTGACTCTGGATTCCTTGTTTGGTTCCTGTTATTTTGAATTCCAGTATTCCTAATCATTTTTGGCTTTTGACCTTGGATTTGTTACCCGTTTATTCTGAATTCTGGCATCCTCTGACCTCTGGCTTTCCCACGAAGATTCTCTTGCTCTTGTTCTTGTCTGTAACTTTACCTGGATATCCTGACCAGCCCCCGTGCACAAACTCACAGGCCACGTGGCTTCTTACCTGGTCACCCTGGTCTGTGTTTGTTTGCAAGGGTGAGCATACATCTCTGCCTAAAAGACTCCCAACAAAGGTAAGCCCTGACAACACATCTCTCCCTAAAGGACTCCCCACAAAGGTTTCCCTGACATTCAGGTTACATATAACCTATCTCCCGGGATCAAAAAATCTCAAAGCTGACGCTCTATCCCGGCTCCACGAACCTTCAACCCCTAAAGCTATGACAAACAACACCATTCTACAACCAGGTCACTTTCTAGCCCTTCACACCTCTCTTTTATCAGAGATAAAGAAACACGGATCTCACCCCGTCTCACTAACAGAGACCTCTTCTTTAAATCAAGACCAGGGTCTTTGGTACAGAAACAAACTTATTTATGTACCCCCACCAGTAAGGACTGCTGTTTTACAATCCCTCCATGATGCCCCTCTCGCAGGACATGGAGGATTCCAACAAACAGTCGACCTAGCTTGTAGATATTTCTGGTGGCCAGGATGGAGACAAGACATAAGAAATTATATCCTTTCTTGTGACATCTGCGCTCGTTCTAAAGGTAGGAATACCCAACCAGCAGGACTCCTTCAACCGCTTCCTACTCCAGATCACCCTTGGGAGGATCTAACAATAGATTTTATAGTGGATCTCCCACCATCACTACAACATAATACCATCATGGTTGTGGTCGACCGGTTCACAAAAATGGCACACTTTATTCCTACCACCCAGTTACCTACCGCGGCTGAGACTGCCGAATTATTTTTGAAAAATATTGTACGTCTCCATGGTCTTCCTCGATCCGTATTATCCGACAGAGGTGTCCAATTCACTTCACGATTTTGGTCAGCGTTCTGTAAAGGACTTCAGATAGACCGTCTCCTCTCCTCAGCCTACCACCCTCAAACCAATGGACAGACAGAAAGAGTAAATCAAATACTCGAACAATATCTTCGATGCTACCCATCTCCAAGACAATTGGTTGTCTTTGCTACCCTTGGCGGAATTTGCCTACAATAATCATCTACAGAGGACAATAGGCATGTCACCCTTCAAAGCCAACTACGGGTTCAATCCCACATTCCATCTTGATTTACCAAAGACCAGTCATGCACCTCCCGTCACAGATCGTCTTCAACTTCTCCAACAAAATTTTTCTGTCATCAAGACCACCCTAAACAAAGCCCAACAAGACTATAAAAGATACGCGGATAGACGTCGGATTCCAGCACCTTCCTTTCAAATAGGAGAAAAAGTGTGGCTCTCATCGGCTCATATCAAGACAACAGGGCCATCCCGCAAACTAAGTCCTAAATTCCTAGGACCATTTCCTATCACAACACTCTGTGGACCCGCCGCAGTTCGATTATCGCTCCCTAAGACCTGGAAGATACACCCAGTTTTCCACGTCTCTTTAATCAAGAAATGGAAACCAGACGCCTATCCTCGAAGACATACCCTTCCTCCTCCACCAATAACCATCGATGGATCAGAGGAGTATGAAGTGGACAAGATTTTAGATTCCAGGATTCGCCATGGAAGACTAGAATATTTGGTCCATTGGAAAGGCTACGATCCCGAAGAAAGAACCTGGGAACCCATGGCTAATTTTCATGCTCCTGCTAAAATCCGATCTTTTCACAGGCTCCATCCCGGGCACCCGGCTCCTCAACGCATCCGGAGGTTGCGTGTACGGGGGGGAGTCTGTCAGGTTCCAGGACCTTCACCTACCTTGCCCAGGGGACCCTCACAGCCAAAGTCATCCTCTGTCCCTGTTTGCCGCCATCGCGCTGTAGCGCGACCGCGAGGTAGGCCGCATCCCCGGCCTCGAGTTGCTATTCACCCGCTAACAGTGAGTGTGACTACTTCCAAGAGGTTTAGGGGGCGGAGCTTACTCGCGAGAAACGTTGCGCGATTGGTTGTTGGCAAGGGGGCAGGGAGAATAGGAAGAGGAGGCTGTACCTCTTCTCCCTATTCACAACATGGTGCGGGGGCGGTCCCCAGGTGTAAAGGGGAGAGGTCCTTAATCAACAGCTCTATAAAAACCCCACACTCACCTCAATCATTGCTTGCTTGTTGAGCTGTGGTGTCTGTTCTCAGTACCATTTATTCCCAGTTACCTGCTACTTTGATTGAAGATTTACCTGTGTACCGACCTTGGCTTTTTCCCTGGACTATCCTTTTTGCTGTATCCCTACCTGTACTTCTATACCTGTTTGTGTATCCTGACTACCGGCATTGACCTTTTGGATTGGACTGACTATTCTACCGCCTTACCCTTTTTTGTGTCACTTTTTGGAGTCACCTCATCTCTCCACCCGCCACCCAGCGCTACGCTCCTTACCCCCGAATCTCACAAAGGGAAGGATAGCAACATAAAATCACTGACTTGGTATTGACCGGCTAGATGTGTGCAATACAGTTCAAATATAGCCTCTACCTGTGACTACAAGCCAAATTCCTAACATAGTTCCCAACAGTACCGGATTTAATAAGACTCATCGCCTGCTGTAGATTTTTTATGTGATCCAATCTAACACATGGCAGGGAGCAGACATCATACTTTGTATACAAACACACATACATCTTATACATTTTACAGTGTAATACTATGGCAAAGAATAGATTCATGAGGCCTGCAACAAACTATACCTTTAAATGATTCCAAGTAAGCATTCAGTGATGTCATAAACAGCCTCAGTTCCGCTGGAAGAAGAGCCATTAATTAGCCAGATCTCAGCAAGTATGCCGGTCTCATTTGTCAAGGAGGTTTTAAATGCTATCTCTCTGGATAATCCTGACGGCATCATCTCTACTAGAGACTTCTTCACTCATCCATCTGATAAAGATGCACTAGTTCCAAAAAATGCCAGTGCTCCTCGTCCAGAAGTTGATTGGACAACATCTCAAGCATTTGCAAGCCGGTCACAGGTTCGTGGGAACACTTCAGGCATACGATCCTGTAGTATGGCTGATTTTCCATTTCACCCCATTAAAGTCACATATGGAGGTGCTGGTGATACCAGAAATTCTAGCAGTCAAGGCACTGTATGTAAGGCAGCTTTAAAAAGAAAAATGGAAGAGAAGCCATCAAACGCGCAGCCATATGGTGCTCCCAGCTCCACCGCTCGGCGGTTATTACAAATCATAGAGAAAATGGCAAGTCCTTTGGCGGATAACAAAAGCATTCAATCAGTCTCTCCTCAATTGATGGCAGAAGGAAGCAGCAGGCATGTAACAGGTTGCTTTTCCAAAAGGAAAAAATATGAATCTTCGGGTCCTCCAGTGAAGAAACCTATGACCCCAAAATTGCTAAGAATATCAAAGAGGCCAATTTACATCAAACCTGCATTAACCCCGTCTGATATGACAAGCAGAAGCAACAATATGGTCACTAAAAGTAGTCCTGCTGAACTGCCATAGGGTAATGATTTGCAAAAGGGAGGAATCCATTATTGATCTGTGGTTTATAACGTGTAATAACAATAATTAAATAGTAGAATAAAAATAAAATTGATACTAGTGTTTCACCACAATGACTTTGAATTTTTCTTGTCACCAAATGCAGTATATGTATAGCTTAGAGAAACTATGTGTGCAATACAATGAGAAAAAGAAGATACACATCATATCATAGAGGATATAATACATGTCATATATAAAGTCATTTTGTATAGGTCCCACAGCTGAATTCTTGAAGCGGCGACGGCTGCCACAATGCCTAATGCGGCTACATCGCACAGCGGCCTCAGGGCAGGCGGCCTACCTGGTGTCCCAGTCCGGCCCTGAGGGTTAGATTTAGGATTGAGTTATTGGGTTTGGGGTCAAAAGGTCACTGTAGGGGAAAATTGTTGGGGGGAAAATACTACTTTAGTTTATTACCCTTCAAAAATCAACAGAAAAGGGTGTAAACATGGCATATTTCTAAACTCAGGGCAAATATTATTAGAAACTATTTAGATGTCGTCATTTTTAAAGTTTGCAATTGTATTAAAGATTTTTCATTATATTTTATGATTTTTTGATATTGTTAATTATAATATGACATAATAAAAATGGTATCTTAATAAAGCCCTTCTTATGGTGATAACTAATTATAATATGTGTGGGTACATTAAACGAAAGATGAAAATTACAGATAAGCACAAAAACCACAGAAGTGAAAAAACAGCCTTGGTCACTAAGGGATTAAGATTCTGCAGTTTAGAGGCAATACCAGAACAAATCCACAGCAGAGACTGAGCTAAAGTTCTGTCCCAACAGGAACGTTTTTGGATTAGTGAACTATGTGCTTTCTAAGTGGTCATTGATTGTGTAAATTGATATAAAATGACTCTGTCTTCATTGGATCATTGCAAAAGCAACTATCTATCCGTAGTAATACATGTAAATAAAAAGGTAGTAAAGTGGAAGAAGTACAATAAGAGCCATACATACATAATGCAGAAATCAGCATGTGAGCAGCCATATTTCTGGGCGGATACATCCAGGGCTGAGTTGTTGCTCCTCAGGTGCCGGCCAAGCGGGCGGGGATCCAAGTCTCCAAGCGGGCTATGGTCACTTGGATCCCTACCACTCAAACCCCCAACATAGCAGACGAGACCGGTCATGTTGAGTAAAACAAGAGTGACATTTATTAACGTATAACACAGAGAATATATACATTACAACATCTTGATAACCAGCACTGGACAATGGAACATAAAGGGGTTAGTTTATTGTCTGGGTTTATATTCAGATCTGTGCTCAGGCAATCAAAATTGTTTCTGAAAGGGTCTGTTGTAAGCCATCTGTCTTTATCGCAAAAAATGGCAGAAATTAAACCCTTTTTGCTTGTATCGCTCTATCAGAGGGTAAACATGTGTTTGGATGCTTGGGTCAGATCGGCCTTCATCTGACCCAACATGTCAGCTTCCATACAGAGCTATGCAAGCAAAGAGGAATCAGTAAGGTACTTCTATTTAAAATACCTAAATGTGATGCAATATTTCAGTTAAACATAACTTCATTTTTTTTCTGCAGTTGTTCTTTAAATCTGCCTTTACTGAGCTCCAAATCCTTGGTACCATCTTCTACCCCTATGGGGACAGCTGGAACTCATCACCTGAAGTCATGCTACACTGCCTTTTTTGACCACACCACATCCCTTTTGAAATTATCTTTTGACTCCAGAAAGAACATGCCCAGAGGATGAAGGATGCATTTATCCATAGACAGAATTCAAATGAACAATCATGGTAGGTCCTATGAGATCTCCACCGTGATTAATTGGATTTTGTCTTTCCGTATATATGCATCCTATGTATTGCTTTTTGTGCAGCATGTGAAACACATATGTGTCCCTGGAACCAAGGATGATTGGCAGCTATACCTTTTTATCATCAATAAGGCATACCCACCTACTTTTGCCGCCAGCAAATCAGGATGCTGTAGGGCAGAGTTTGAGAGGTCGGGTGTCAGATAGGCACTGTCACTCTTGTACTCTTCAATTTTTATTGCAGGTAGTGCTTGTAACAGGACGGCTACCCAAGGCCGGTAGCACCTCTGCCCATTGTAGGAAGTTACCACCTTAGCTCCCAATTAAAGCTCAGCATCCACCCAGCAAGTCTTCACTGTAACCTTGCTCTTTGTTCCTAAATAGCAGGCAGGACTACTAGCAATTGGGTACAGCAAGAATGAACATTTATTTGTAAAAAAGCACAGCCTTATATACAGACACATATGACATAAACTAGGAGGGAGGCACATTGGAACGTGGTAAGCCTCAAACAATAGAAAACCTAATTTAAAACGTAATTAAATACAGTAGGACATAACATAATCAAACATGGTACCTTAAGGTACTAACACCCTGAGCACAAAAGACAATAGAGGACTCACAGGACAGTAAAACACTTAATGATTCGATATTTAACACATTTCAACACTAACAAATAATAAAATTTCTTTACACCCCCTGAAAGACTGGAGTTTGCAGGACAGGATACATTATTAACCTGGGGAACACACTATGGACAATAGCTTGGGCCTCCCAGGATACACATCCTGGCTGACATGCTGAGTGAGCCTGTACTTAGCACCCTGTGTTTGAAGTCCAGCTGTATTGAAAGCACTGGTGCCCCCAAAGTGTGTACTACCAAAGCTAGCATATCCACAGCCGAGTCCATAGTCCACAGGGAGTTGTTTGGCCCTCAGGGCCCTCCAAGAGCCTTAGTCATGCAGGCTGTCAGGATTCACTTTGTGACAGTGCCCTTAAATCCTGCTGAGCTCTACCGCTGCCCAAAATAGTGGGAGCGAGGTAGAGCACAGCAGGATTACCTCCCAAAATCAGTACTGTCCCACACAAAGCAAAGACAGTTGGGAGGCATGATAATGCACCGGCTTTCTTCTGAAGTTTCCTAAATGCATAAAATGTATATTTTTTTCTCCATTTGTTCTCTTCTACTTTTCCTAAATGGTCGTGTCTCATTATATCTTCCAGGTGGCTCTGACAAAAAGAGATTTCAGCATGAGATCCCATATATCATAAATTCTACAGTGGGATCTAAACTTTCACTTTCTTCAATATTTATTATACACCTTGCTGTATTAAAAGCAATCTTAAAATTTTAACTGTATTTTCTCTTTTAACCCCTTCGCGATGCTTGGATGTTCTATGCCGTTTTTATTTTTTTTGGTCCAAAAAGACACTAGGATGACGTAAAACATCTTGCATTTAACAGCTCATGGTGGGTCCCTGCAAGGAGATTTAAAATATCAGGAAGTATTAGTTTACTGAGAGGGTAGTGGATGCATGGAATAGCCTTTCAGTGGAAGTGGTAGCCTTTAACACAGTGAAAGAGCTTAAGCATGCATGGGATAGGCACAAGGCTAGCCTAGATATACAATAAGGCCAGGGACTACTTTACTGATAGGGTGGTGCAGGGCTCGACAAACCCCGGGCGCCATGGCGACCTGGAAATTAAGCCTGGCGCCCCTCATGTTCCCCTTGCCGCTGCCATTCGTTTGTTTTGTTTTTGCAGCGCAAGGGGGGAAGTCTGTGCGGATTACACAGACAGAAAGCTCCGCCCCCTCGCGCAACGCATGTGTGAGTGCTGGCTGTCGTCACGTGACAACCCAGCACTCATCCGAAAGAGCAATGAAGATCGGCTGCAGCACGAATGTGCCCCCTCCCCTGCAATGAGGTAAGGCAGCAGGGAGGAAGGGGAACATCCGTGCTGCAGCCGATCTTCATTGCTCTTTCGGATGAGTGCTGGGTTGTCACGTGACGACATCCAGCACTCACACAAGTTAAGAAAGGAAAAAAAAAATCCTGTGTATGTGTGAGGTGTATATGTGTATGTGTGAGGTGTGTGTGTGTGTGTGAGGTGTATATGTGTATGTGAAGTGGGGGGGGGGGGTTGTATATGTGAAGTGGGTTGGTGTGTTTGTGTGGTGTATATGTGAAGTGGGTTGGTGTGTGTGTGTATATGTGAAGTGGGTTGGTGTGTGTGTGTGTGTATGTGAAGTGGGTTGGTGTGTGTGTGGTGTATATGTGAAGTGGGTTGGTGTGTGTATGTGAAGTTGGGGGGGGGGTATATTAGACATGTGCAAAACTAAAATTTTAGTTTCGTTTTCGTCCATTCGGACGAAAATTTTATTTATTTAGTCTAAAACGAATTTCGTTCATTACTGCATTCGTTTCAGACGAAATTCGTTCATTATTTTAGTTTCGTTAATTTTTATTCGTTCGTTTTATAGAATACATGTAATACTATTGGCTTTCTATAAACCGAACGAGAGCCCCATTCATAAGAAATTCTTATGAATGGGGCTCTCGTTCGGTTCATAGAAAGGCAATAGTACTACATTTTTTCTATAAGCTGAAAGTCTATAAACCGAACGTTCGGTTTATAGACTTTCGGCTTATGGAATACATGTAATCCTATTGCTATTCTATAAACCGAACGTTCGGATGAATGGACAAAAATGCCTTTTTTTCGGACGAAAATGCATTCGTCCGAAAACGAATGCACATGTCTAGTGTATATGTGAAGTGGGAGGGTTGTATATGTGAAGTGTGTGTGGTGTATATGTGAAGTGGGTTGGTGTGTGTGTGTGGTGTATATGTGAAGTGGGTTGGTGTGTGTGTGTGTATATGTGAAGTGGGTTGGTGTGTGTGTGGTGTATATGTGAAGTGGGTTGGTGTGTGTGTGTATGTGAAGTGGGTTGGTGTGTGTGTGGTGTAAATGTGAAGTGGGTTGGTGTGTGTGTGTATATGTGAAGTGGGTTGGTGTGTGTGTGGTGTATATGTGAAGTGGGTTGGTGTGTGTGTGTATATGTGAAGTGGGTTGGTATGTGTGTGTGGTGTATATGTGAAGTGGGTTGGTGTGTGTGTGGTGTATATGTGAAGTGGGTTGGTGTGTGTGTGTGTGTTTATGAATTGCGTGTATGTTTGCGTGATTGTCTGGCTCCTAAAATTTTTTGCTGGCTCCTAGAATCAAATTAAATTTGTCAAGCCCTGGGGTAGTGGGTACATAGAATGGCCTTCCAACTGAAGTGGTAGAGGTTAACAAAGTGAAAGAGTTTAAGCATGCGTGGGATAGGCATAATGCTAGCCTAGATATACGATAAGGCCAGGGACTAATGGAAGTATTGCTTTCTGAGAGGGTATTGAAAACATGGAATGGCCTTCCAGCGGAAGTGGTAGAGGTTAACATAGTGAAAGAGTTTAAGCATGCATGGGATAGGTATAAGGCGAGCCTATATATATACGGTAAGGCCAGGGACTAATGAAAGTATTTAGACAATTGGATAGACTAGATCGGCCGAATGGTTCTTATCTTCCGACACATTCTATGTTTCTAGATATGAGGCAGCAATAAGATAGGATGTCATTGTTTTACCCATCCTGTATGTATTACAAGGAGCTGATTTGGGGCATTTTAACACATATTTTCCAGTGATTTGTACAGAGGAAGGAGCGTCACGTGTCTGAATCACAGTCCTTTATTCTACATTCTCCTCCAAAGGCAATAGAAAGAAGAAAAAAAAGACAAAGTCATTTTGTTAAATGACATCCACTGTTATGTAATGCTCTTTGGATGACAGTAACTGCAATTAAAATGACTGTTTATAAAGACAAAGCTTGGTGCATGAAATAGCTGGATTTTTTTTCTATACGATATCACAGCTGATTGCGTTTCGCGGTGAAACTGGAGGCTTAATGCAGTAAAAATGCAGCAATTTCCATAAATTGTACATATTTAGACAAAAGCTTGAGTTCTAGGAAGTTTTAATGTCATCTCAAATCCTATTCTCTTAAATTTAAATCCTATATGTCAGGTCCCATGTGACTGGGTGTTTTAATGTATTCTCTGAGATAATCACTGAGACTGACATTCGATTAAATTCCATGGGAGGTCAGCAATTACAGATCTTGGTTAAATAAAATGTGAACGTGACATCATTTTTTGCATAATTAAATGCTCGGCCTGTGTGTGGGGTTAGCTATTAAGGGTCTCAGACTGGTGAGAAAATGTCCCCATGGGCTGAGCTGGTTTGAGGAATTTGGTAGTGTTATGTCCTATTAAGGAGAGTCAAGTTGATAACTTTATTGGCTGAGTAGGTTTAGAGTGCAAGCTTTCAAGACCTCTTCATCAGGCATGTGACACAAAAAAAAAATGTGAAAGACATCTTACAGAAGACGTAACTAGATGACCTGTGCATTTAAAACAAACGCATATAAAAGACAAATGCCACCGTTTGTTTTTCTATGTTTGAATTAATTGCATATAAAAGTAAAAATAAAATTAGGTGTCTATCTCCAGCATCCATTTTGTGAATTTTATCCATGACGCAACATTCTCCAAAATCTTCCAGCAAGTCCCACTTTACAACTGTGGCCAAAGCCTGCGTGATGATATCATGTGTCTTCCAACACAGAGAGGAGATTGACCTGATCATACAGGATCATAACCCTGCCCACTTGTGATGTAATAGTTACACAACCCTCCTATTCAATGCCAGTCTATGGTCAGATAACAGCTCGACCCTTCTTGTCACTCTGCCGGAAAATGTAATGATGCAGGAATAGGGAGAAACTAGCATCAGTGTGCACACTCCCCAGTAGAGTACTCCCCAGTGTCACAGTCTCAGGGTCACATGTTATTATCAGTTGCCTCATATCACCCGTGTGGAACTCAAGTGTCCAAGAACCATTTAGATACATTTTTACTGCACAGACCATTATTGGTCCTTAACAGCTTAAAACATCTGCTCAAAAAAGAGAGAACTACAGGGAATTGAGATGAAATTTCAAACGTAATGCCCAAGGAACTGAGTTGGAGAAATTCTCCCATTCTGCTGCATTGGAGATTTTTTCCCAACATTGGCCTAAATTTTGAAATTCTCTGCAATTCTCTCTTTTTATTGACTTGACCATCAACTGTTGAAGAAACCAAAACTTGAAGTAAAATGAGAAAACAGTTTGGTTTCATGAGTTAAATAGATGCAATGAAGGCCCCCATAGTTGCTGCCATCTAATCTCAGTCCAGGTGTCCGGGCGTAAGGTTGAATGGAGCTTGACTGAAGAGTGTTTGCCAAGCGTGATTATTGCGGCTCTGTGATTGTGTTCAACCTGCAGCCATGTGCAGAGCGCTCATTATTTCGCTCGGGGAAAGTCAAACAACTGAGGGAGGTTTCGGGGAAATCCAAGGCCCAAGTCATGCAAAGACCTTTACAATGGGATACATTAAACAAGGATTTCAGACATACAATTTAATCTGACATTTCCCATGCAATGGATTGTAAAATAAGCAGTATTTGTGCTCTCAGCTACACAGCCTATCGTATAATCAAACTCCCCTGCATCCTTGGACAATGAGCTGGAATGATGGTATAAAAAATACCTTTCGAATAATTTGGGGTTTATCAGTAGCAATAGCTTTTGGTTATAAATGCAAAGAATTTGTTAGACAAAAAGATAGACAGATATATGTTTCTAACGTACCTATTTGTGTCTGTCTTGTTTTTCTGACAGAATGGCTTAGTTAGAGATAATGACACAATTAGCATTGCTAATGGGAAGAGTGAAGACGTCACCAGGAAAGTAGTGAAGATGTGACCAAGTGTGAGACACACAATCGGAAGGCATGCAGTGAATCCAGCTTTCCCAAGATCCCAGCAGGAGGTGAATTATGTGCAAGCAAGTACATCAGGGGCAGGCATCATCCTTTTTATCCCACAGGTGATTGTGAATAACAGTGACAATTTTTACATATAGATCTTAGTAAATGGGTACTCCTTCCCTTTCATTTTAGTTACACATTGGTGTATGTGCTACACATGTATTTTTATGCATGACCCTTTTTTCTGTTGTGTTTTTTTGACATGGCGATAGTTTCATATATGTCCAAATATTATCTTTTGAGCAAATATTTTAATGATGGATATTTGTATCACACATAATATTATGTCTTATATGTAGGCATGCTCATGTGAAAAAAGCACATTGATGTCTTTTGTTGTGTACTTTAGATGGCTTCAAATTTAACTTACGAATGGACAATGAAGCAGAAAAAGCGCAGCACTCAAGGTATCAGGTGAAGAAAAAGTAGGTGTTTTAATCTTCAAATAGGAGTAGTAAAAAAATCATACACAGCAATCGGTGGGGAAAAAAACAAACAGGATTAGTTCACTGCATGACGCGTTTCGCGCTTAGGCGCGTAATCATATGCTTCATTGTCCATTCGTAACTTAACCAAGGCGTCAGCCAAACACCTGCAGGAGCACCCGGATCTGCTGAGAAGGGCGAATTACTACATTGGATATCCTATTCTAATCGAGAGCCTGTATTACAATTGTTGTTGGATTAAAATTTAACTTCTCTAGCTAAAATCAAAAGTATTGAAATATTGGGTACCCGAAAATCTATTGTTTTCCCAATCCGAACGTCTACGAATATTGGGTTTCTGAAAATCCCGAATGGAGCCGAAATCGGTGATACTGAGCTGCATGTCAGAGATTTAAGAAATTCGGAGAAAGCGTCGATCCAGATTCATTTTGTGACAAATCAGTGGATATTGAGTTGACCCTTAGATCTCCATATCCATGCTAGAGTGACAATATGACATGCATCGTACAGGACAAAGAAACTGTGCTTCATTAAAGGAAGGGTTGAAGGAAGCAAGGGTTTAAAACGTTCTGCCTCTCTATAGCAAACCTGACATGTATCTAAATATATACACGTGGGTTTACTCTTGGCACTGGTTTGAAGGCTGGGTTGGGCTGACAGTGTCTGTGCATGCACACCATATCAGAGTGGAGGCTCGGCCCATCCGTCAGATCGGGGTCTTCAGTGGGCCAGGTCATCCTCGTACACGGGGCAACTCATTTTTAACTTGTGAAAAATAACATTAACATTCTCCCTTCATGCTTCATGATTTGCATTAAGTATGCGATTTCTCTTTAAGATATAGTTAATTTAGCGCCTGCTCTGATTATACCCACAGGGAATGGATCTGTAGAACGGAGACTGGGGAACCATCTCACAAGCACCGAATTAGAGGGAAATAAATCTTACTCTTCAGTGCTAATTGCTTTATATTCCACTCTCCTCGCAATGCTTGCCGTCTCTCGTGGGATTGCTGCTCCACAAACTTTCCGAGCAGTCGATGAAAATCAATTTTGAACTACATGCTTTTTACGTACGAGGAATAATTGGTAAAATATTACAGGCTCCTGATGTCTAAATATTCAGCAATTTCTCTGTCATGCTCTATTTGTAATGGGTTTAATTGGGGTATTTACAGGCCAGAGCTGTAGCTAGCTATTTCTATATCCTATCCTCCCTCCTTCAATATAGATTTTTTTTTTCAGGAAACTGAAAACAGATACTTAAATACTAAGAATGACGTTTGTCGAGCGCAAAACTAGTTGGGAGGCTAATCTCTTCTCAGTTGATCTCTGGAGGTTCTTCCCTGGTGGTCAGTGTGGTCTAGTGTGCAGTTGGTCTTTGCCAGGCATGAGAAGGCGTCAGCCTAGTTATAGAACTATTATTACTGTGCCTTGTTAATTATGTGTGCTTGATGCTAGTGTATCAATGGCCCCACACTCACCCTGTTCCCGGGAGCAGCCCAGGTTTTGTCTTTTTAATATATTAGATATTTTAGAAGTCACATCACATCCGATCAGAGAGGGCTCAGTGAAGATTAAACAGATTGATGCTCCGTTATAATGTTTAAATATATCGAACTGATAATGATTGCTTTCTGTCACCTTCTTCTACAAAGTGTGCCATTAACATCTGCAAACAGTACAGAGCTGCGGATTAGGATCCTGCTTTATAAATAATAAACAATAATACAAAATAAAAAGGTTTATTGGCTTCACAGTTCAGACTGTATATCTAGCGGATTGGTGAAATTCTATTTCTGAGTGAGCAAAAAAAATAAATAAAAAAAGGAACAAATCATGGTCGTCTGTCATACATTCTCAAAGAGGCGCGAGAATCTCACCAAATCCTTTATAAAGGTTCACTGATTTGAATGCCCTCGAGACAACATCCAAAGTAAAGAGAATTAATGACATAGTGTGGCACAGTAGGGCTAGGACTGATCTTGAATATAAAAGCATCAGAATACAAATCTTTAATGTTGTAATATCTTTTCGAAATGTTGTTCTTTTTTTTTTTGTTCCCCCAAACTGAGACTCCAGGGGACATGACCGATGAAGGGGGCCTGTCAGTGAGCACTGGATGGGTGCACTGACATCCAGAGTGCCATTCAGCTGCACAGCTAGAGAGTTTGCTGCCTAGTGCAAATGCGGTGGGTCCATGCTGGGAGACAATACATGTTCTGAGATTCTGTCTTTCCTGTGGCGTCTCTCTCTCTGTCTTTTCTGTGGCGTCTCTCTCTCTCTGTGTCCTTTCTCTCTCTCTCTCTGTCCTTTCTGTGGCGTCTCTCTCCCTCTCTGTGGCGTCTCTTTCTCTCTCTCTCTCTCTCTCTCTGTGGCGTCTCTCTCTCTCTCTCTGTGGCGTATCTCTCTCTGTGGCGTCTCTCTCTCTGTGGCGTCTCGCTCTCTGTGGCGTCTCGCTCTCTGTGGCGTCTCGCTCGCTGTGGCGTCTCTCTGTCTGTGGCATCTCTCTCTCTCTCTGTCCTTTCTGTGGCGTCTCTCTTCCCACTTTTCCCCTTAGTGTCTTTCACCCCTTTCCCCCTGTAGTCTTTCACACCCTCCTCTTCCCCTGTACAGTCTTTCACCCCCCCTTCCACCTCCCCCTGTAGTGTCTTTCACCCCCCCCTTCCACCTCCCCCTGTAGTGTCTTTCACCCCCCCTTCCACCTCCCCCTGTAGTGTCTTTCACCCCCCCCTTCCACCTCCCCCTGTAGTGTCTTTCACCCCCCTTCCCCCTCCCCCTGTAGTGTCTTTCACCCCCCCTTCCCCCCCTGTAGTGTCTTTCACCCCACCCTTCCCCCTCCCCCTGTAGTGTCTTTCACCCCACCCTTCCCCCTCCCCCTGTAGTGTCTTTCACCCCCCTTCCCCCTCCCCCTGTAGTGTCTTTCACCCCCCCTTCCCCCCCTGTAGTGTCTTTCACCCCACCCTTCCCCCTCCCCCTGTAGTGTCTTTCACCCCACCCTTCCCCCTCCCCCTGTAGTGTCTTTCACCCCACCCTTCCCCCTCCCCCTGTAGTGTCTTTCACCCCACCCTTCCCCCTCCCCCTGTAGTGTCTTTCACCCCCCCCTTCCACCTCCCCCTGTAGTGTCTTTCACCCCACCCTTCCCCCTCCCCCTGTAGTGTCTTTCACCCCACCCTTCCCCCTCCCCCTGTAGTGTCTTTCACCCCCCTTCCCCCTCCCCCTGTAGTGTCTTTCACCCCCCCTTCCCCCCCTGTAGTGTCTTTCACCCCACCCTTCCCCCTCCCCCTGTAGTGTCTTTCACCCCACCCTTCCCCCTCCCCCTGTAGTGTCTTTCACCCCACCCTTCCCCCTCCCCCTGTAGTGTCTTTCACCCCACCCTTCCCCCTCCCCCTGTAGTGTCTTTCACCCCCCCCTTCCACCTCCCCCTGTAGTGTCTTTCACCCCACCCTTCCCCCTCCCCCTGTAGTGTCTTTCACCCCACCCTTCCCCCTCCCCCTGTAGTGTCTTTCACCCCCCTTCCCCCTCCCCCTGTAGTGTCTTTCACCCCCCCTTCCCCCCCTGTAGTGTCTTTCACCCCACCCTTCCCCCTCCCCCTGTAGTGTCTTTCACCCCCCCTTCCCCCCCTGTAGTGTCTTTCACCCCCCCTTCCCCCCCTGTAGTGTCTTTCACCCCACCCTTCCCCCTCCCCCTGTAGTGTCTTTCACCCCCCCTTCCCCCCCTGTAGTGTCTTTCACCCCACCCTTCCCCCTCCCCCTGTAGTGTCTTTCACCCCCCCTTCCCCCCCTGTAGTGTCTTTCACCCCACCCTTCCCCCTCCCCCTGTAGTGTCTTTCACCCCCTGCCCTTTATGTCTCACTCACCTTGCGTTCTCTGCTCCCCATCCCTCCGCCGGAACTGCTGCTGCAGCATCCGGCGGCAGCAGGCGAATTTCTTAAAGCGGCGACGGCCGCCGAATTGCTTAAAGTGGCCCACCGCCGTTTTAAGCAATTCGGCGGCCGTCGCCGCTTTAAGAAATTCGTCTGCTGCCGCCGGATGCTGCAGCAGCCGAACTCTTAAAGTGGCGGCCGCCGCCGCTTCACTTTAAGTGGCCAAGGCGGCCCCGGGGCAGGCGGCCCACCGGGATTTTTCCCGGTATCCCGGTGGGCCAGTCCGGCCCTGCTTCAGTGTCCCAGATAATTGGGACACTGGATCGAGTAGGCAGGACGGCGTAACAGGGTTCCCAAATCAGGACTGCCCTAAGAAAAGCAGGCCAGCGGGGAGGTATGCAGACACCTCTGTTACCTGAGAAAAAGAAAACAACTTTATATTTATAGGGGATAAAGAACTGACTGTATGTCGTGGTAACAATTTATGAAATTAATCCTCAGTCTGTAAGAAATTGTTTCTAATGCATTTGCTGGTAGATTGTCTATGTATTGTACATAGCCGATTGTATGTCCCAGCATGCCCCTGGGCCCCTCTTTCTGATCACCTGTTCATTGTCCATTTTTTTTCAATAACATTTGTCGCTGGTGCAGGACCCACACTATTGAGAGGATTCAGCTGTGAGCCCAAAATGCTGCTGACATAATTTGATTCATAGCAACATCATAGTTGCCAACATCGGCCATGTTTCTAGGGACACGTATTTGTTCCACATGCTGCAGAAAGAGCATGCAAAGTGCAGCCCGGCACTATGTAGGATGGATATACGCACAGACACAATCCAATTTATTAATCAGGGTGGAGATCTCACAGGACCTATCATGATTAATTAATTGGATTGTGTCTGTGCGTATATCCATCCTACATACTGCCGGGCTGCACATTGCATGCTCTTTCTGCAGCATGTGGAACAGATATGTGTCCCTGGAAACATGGCCGATGTTGGCAACTATGCTATTTTCAATTCACCACTAGTTAAATTATCTGCTGATGTATTCATTGTGGTTATATGACTTTCATCTGAAACAGATTGTCTATTTGAGATCAAACAGCACTAGCTATTACTATCAAGACTGTTTGAGTTGAAAGCTCAATTGGCACACCTATAATTAAGGTTTGATATTCAATCTATAGGTAATCTCTACAGTAAGGGTAATTTATTCTATTTTTTAGCTTATTATTTTTCCCAGCAGAGATGCTTGTCTATTTGTATTATCTGCAGCTGTAGCGTTACCCATAGATAAGGTCTTTAGTCTCAGTACTACAGAAGAAATTCCTTAATGGACATCTGCATAACTACTCCACTTACTTGTATATAATTGGATGGTTATTGGTTTTTCTACCATAATAAAAATGAAGAGCTAGTTTCTTTAAAAATCACTGCACTGGTCACACTCTCCCCCCCCCCCCCCTCACAATTTGTTTTGCATAAATCAGTATATATAGATTACTTTATTAAGATGCTAATAAAAGTTAGTTTTTACATTTATTTCTAAGTGACTTCCTACCTTCTTTTGTGATCAAACGCTTTATTCAGCTGGAAATGATTTCAGGATAAGGCGCCAGATGGCTATACAAGACCTTGCTTGCCCCTCCGGCACTCACCGAGCGAGAGAACTAGAGCTGCTTGCCTAGGATTTGTTCAACTCTTACAAATGATAAGTGTCAGATTCTGAATCTTACCCCCGTGAAATGCGCAGCGTGCTGTATGTCCTGCCAGGAGGATAGCAAGTAATTATTTCTAGCTGCCACGTACCGAATTACAAATCTCAGGCAGTCTGACGGCCGGGCTGTGTGTAAAGGTTGACTGACGTTGGCTGAATGTTTTGATATTTATCGGACAGGATTGCTGTGTCAGATTATGCTGGCATTAATAAGCACTATGAAGGAATGGACAAGGGCTCACAATACTCCTTTCTCCAATAATAATCCCTATTGGTTCAATGAGCAATTCGATTAAGGGGCCTGTTCTCGAGATAATGGGGATAGGATTAGGCAGGCAACGTGACACAGAAAGTTACCTGAGTCAAGAAAGTGTGAGGAGTATTTAAATATCATTTGTTAGGAAAAATAACCCAAATGTTTGGATGTTTTAAAAACAAAGGACTTTGCTATAAAGGGGTCTATCACTAAATAAATAACTGTGAGCTGACAGTATCTTCCAACTATCCTTTAGTCCATCCTCAATGTCAGAATTCTCTGGGATAATGGGTTACATTGTCACTTTGACTGACAGCGCTATGATGCATGCACAGTAGGAGGGCACTCCCACTCCTGAATCATGGCATCCCACATTGCTGGTTTTGTATGAGACAATGGGGGAAAAAGTCTAGTCTAGGTCAGTTGTGTGCAACATTCTAAAAGTGGTCCAGTCACCATGTAAACCAATGGAATGTTCCTGCTGATTGAATCACTTTTAGAACATTGCCCCAGACATTACCTTCATCCATAACCCCCAATGTGTCAGTCAAATGTGAAAAAGTTTGGAATAGAATTGAATCAGTAGGGTGTAGGCAGGCAGTGAGAAGAGTTGGAGCAGAATCTAAGAGGAGGTATATAAGATGCCAGCACTGCAGTAGAAGAGGGAGCACATGCAATTCTGAAGATTCGAAAGCAAGTTGATTGACATAAAGATAAATAGTAGCTAAATAATTTTAGACTTCATTTTGAAATTACCATCTCAGTTCCCTCTTTCATAAATAATGCCCTATGAATTGTAGACTGGGGTATTTGTGGCTAATCTTTACTACCAAGCTATTGTAAACTACCCCTACCATGGTCATATCATTTTCCTATTAATGGGTAAATATGCCTCGCACCAGGAAACCCCTCTCCTGAGCCAAAAAAAGGAAGGCCATGGGGAGGAGGTAAGGAGGTATTGGGATGGGAGAGGGGAAAAAGGGGGAGGATATTTTGCCCCCCCTCCAAAATTTCCTACGTAAGTCCATGCTACAATTTACAGAGTTACGAAGCTTTTAAAATATTTCTCTTTGAATGGCTCTGCTTGTAACTATTTGCCTATAACAACACGTTATACCTTAACCCCTTCCCGACCTTATGATGAGTTAACTCGTCATAAGAGCCGCACCATTAGCGACCTTATGACGAGTTAACTCGTCATGCAGTCTAGTCGGCGGTGCGCTCCGTGGGCACCGCCAGCGAGTCTGCAACGGGTCCAGGACTAAGCCTCGCACCGGAGGCAAAGCTCCTGGCCTCGATCGGTGCATTTCCGGGCATGTGATCTCGGTGATAGCATAATCACCGCGATAACATGCAAATTAGATGGCAAAGTCAGTGTGTTCACAAATTGACTTTGCCTCTAATTTACTCTCTGTGATTCACATTCTTATAGTGACAGAGAGTGACCTGTAAGTAAAAATAAATTAATAACATACACAGAGGTTAAAAAAAAAAATGTAAAAAAAATTAACCCTTTCATTGCTGATCACGTTTCCTTCCACTTTATGGCACTCATTTAGTTTTTTTTTTAACAGATTTTTTTATTTTTACAATTTATAAAGTTTTTTTAATAAATAAAGTTAATTTTAATATATTTATTTAATAAAATTTAACCCCTGCATGCCTGTTGCATGATTTTTACTGATCTGACATCGCACTCTTCAGAGTTTTTTCTGTCTTTTTTGTTATGGGGGGTTTGGGAACCAATATTTTTCTTTTTTATTAGTTAGTTAATTAGGGGGGATAAGTGGGTTAGTGTTGCACTAGTTATGTAGCTTATTATTGGGAAAATAATGGGGAAAAACTTTTTTTCCCTCAAAAATTTCCTCTTTTATATGTATTTATTAATACTATAATGTAAATCATTTTTATGTATAGGGTATCAAAAGAAAGCTCTAACTGTCCTTTAAAAAACAACATATAACTTGTATGGGTACATTAAATGAGAGAGAGGAAAATTACATTTCAAAAACCGCGTATTAAAAATTGAAAAACGCTCTGGTCCTTGGCCCAGGAAAATCCCTGGTCCTTAAAGGGTTAAAGCAGGACAGTCTATATTCAGTACTTCTATCTCGTGGTCACGATTTCATTGGATGTTCAAGTACCGTGGTTGATCTGAAAAAAATAAATCTTCCTTTCGAGCCATGCCCCATGGTCTCCTGTGTTGTCAATAGGGCATTCTGGGAGGTATGAGAATAATTAGCAATGTTTATATCTGTGTTAACCAGTAGACGGATTGTACATACATAGTATCAGAGGTCTAATATACAGAAATTAATTTTAGTTATTGCATGCCAGGCCTGATGTAATATGTTTTTTGTACTGAAATAACCACAAGGTCAATATTTCGGCAAGTTGGCACTTTTACTCTGTTATTCCTCTTTTATTATTTCTGCCAATAAAACATTTACAAATGAAGGTTTTGCATCAAAAAGTAAAAACAATGGTGTGAACAAAAACCCTGTGAGTCAAATACTGGGGGGTTTTAGTCGACACAATCCAAATGATTTAAACAAATTATAAACCAGAATGAGAATGATTCATGTCCAGATGACACAACCAGTCTTGCTAAGCCTCTGTTAGTACAAATACTTCACTCAGCGTTTCGCGATGACATCATTTTGAAAAACGATGTCAAAACAAGCGAAACCACTGGAAATATCCTGATATGTATTGTCTGGTCCATGCTAAACTTTGGGACCCTCTTGTTTGTAGGCTTCATTCAGGGACATGCTTGAAAATCACTACTTTCCGCAAATATCCTTCACAATACGGATTGTTGATGGAGAAAGCTATAGATGCATATTGCGGGTCATGTATAAACATGGTGCACACTCGCAGTATAGCAGACTCCCAACAGATGTGCGCGAGGTTCCGACCAATAAGGACATTCTAATTGTGCCGGCACTAATTTCTGTGATCTGTGATACACTTATAAAAACCCAAAAAAAGTCCCCAGAAAAGAGACAAAGGGATTTGGGTATAAAATAGGGAACGTTTGGATGGATAGCAGGAGAGTGTTGGTAAGGGGGGGTTGCCCTCCCAAATTGCCTGCTATGGCCTGCTCTCTAACCTGAATCAAGGGGCTGGGATTGCACCATTTTTCACTTCTAAATGCCCCAGTGCAGCAATCCTTCGATTGCCTTGTTTGTCTATCAATCTTTGTCCTTTATGTGTCAGTATATCTGTCTTGCAGGTCTATCTGTGTCCATCTCTGATGATAAGGGGTGGGCTGATGAAGTTGCACCACAATAGTTTTTGCCACCCCCTCCCATCATAAAAGTTGCCCTCGCCTATATGGTAGTGGGACATACCATTTTGTGACCACAGAAAATAGTGTGTGTGTGTGGGCGGGGGTTAAATAAAAAAACAAACAAACAAAAAACAAGCACCAAGGCTTGATTTAATACAAATGACAAGTTAATATTCATTTGGCAGGCTGTACTGATTAAACAGATTATCCCCACATTTTACTTGTTTAAATGCCAGATTTGTTATGGAATACTCGAAATTATATAATTATATACGCCTGGAATACAGAATTACTTTCATGGCCATTGTACTTTTGTGATAGTTAGATGTAAACCAGATAAAAATGTCCGGCCCACACTGTCACTCAAAGACCTCCCAAATCGGGACTGAGCGTGCAAAATGGGGCAGTTGGCAGGTATGCAAATGTGCAACCTGGAAGAGCTCATTTGTATGCGCATTGTTATGCTGAGAATGCTGGATCTTTAGTAACAAGGCAAAACTTAAATTGCTGAACTTAAAAAAACAAAACATATATATATATGTTAACACAGCAGATAAGATTCTATTTTATTCCTCCTTCTATTTTTAGATGGCAGAGATCTGCTCTAATAAAGCAGAGTCTGGTTATCTTCGTAGTCACGGTGTCTTTAAGTGGGTGGCTGTGTGCCCAGACAGAGTTTGAGCTTTTCTGTCAGTCATTAGCTGGAGGGCCTAAACTTTTTGACAGAAATCCTATCAAAAACCATGCAATGTATATGTTAATTGTCAAAACTGGATAAAACATCAGGCAGGAGAGGGAAGGCAATGGGGACAATTGCCGCCCCGGGCGGTTCTCTAACCTGACTCAGTGGGCTGGGGTTGCCCCACTCTTCACTTCTAAATGCCCCTGTGTGTATTTAATTTCTATCCAATTGTCTTGTTTATCTATCAGTATACCGTATTTGCTCGAATATAAGACGACCCTGATTATAAGACGACCCCCCAAACTTTGGATATTCCTTTAGGAAAAAAACTAAAAGCCTGAATATAAGACTACCCTATAGGAACGAGGTTCAACTTGTATATATTCACATGTAAATTGCTTTTTAATATTTAATAAAAATCATTTATTAAATTAAATTTCTTGTTTTTATTTCCTTTTATGTGCCAATGCTGCCTCTCTCCCTCCCCCCAGCTTTGTCTCTCTCCCCCTCCCTCCCCTTGTCTCTTTCTGCCCCTCCTCCCTCCCCTTGTGTCTCTCTCTCTCTCTCCCTCCCTCCCTCCCTCCCCCCCCACCTCACCTTGTCTCTCGCTGGTGGCTAGTGGGGGCAGCCGGGGGATGTCTGAATTATTTTTGCCCCAGCCAAAATTTGCCAGCCCTCTTTTGGGATCTGGGGAACAAGATAGTGAGTTATCATGCACAAGATTTTTTTTTACAAAGCACAATAAAAGTGATGAGTTTTTTTTTAATTAATTCAACAGCCCTAACCCATTATGGACCAATGAAATCCAGTGCCACAGTCACAGTCAGGTACTTAAAGGGACAGTAAAAGTCTTCTTCAGCACCATCAGCTGTACATATCTTCCTTAATGTGACATCTGTAAGGGCTTCCATGTCGGCATAAGCTCTCCAAGGATACGATTGTCTTTAATCACATCTCTTTAAAAATAACAAATACAGAACTTTACAATAATAATAATAATTTATGACTTTTTTTATGCTCTTTGCTCCCTGTGAAGTTAAAAAAAAACGCTTTACAAAATACATATACAAACAATTCCACAGAGAGCTCCTATCGTCCGACATACAGGTTGAAAGCCTGAGAAAAAAAAATGTCTAGTTTTCCAGAATGTAGGAGGTCCAATAAATTAAAAGGACAGTTACAATTTTATAAATAAAAACCACACAATTAAAACACAGTAGATTGTCATTTTTTTGGCATTACATCTGTAACATGAAAAGGTCTCTAAGGGCCAGACTTACCAAGGCAAAACAGGTGCTATTTTTCTTTTTTAAAGTGCTAAATGTGGAGCAAACGGCTATGAATTTTTTTGTTTTGTTTATTATTCCCCCCCCCCCCCCCCAATTTTTTTATTTTTTTTGCTATGAATTTCATTGGTTCCCATGGTTATTACTACTATATTAGCACTTTTTCCTGAAATAGCACCAGATAAATAAGGCTCTAAGGGTATAGGTGGTTTTTTAGGAAAATATTATAAAATAGTAGCAGTAACCATGGAGACCAATGGGAAGTTATGGCAGCTTGCTCCAAATGTAACACTTTAAAAAAAAAAATAGTACCTGTTCTGCCTTGATAAATGTGGCCCTAAATATATCCCTTTTTCTATTTTGGTTTTGCCCAATTTCTTGATTTTGAGTGTGACCTGACTGGACCTTTTTTTTTTTTTTTTTGTCCTTTTCTGGGACTATTTTACTGTTTTCTGTAAGGAAGAATAATTTATTGACAGAACCATTTTAACATCAAGTAAAAAAAAGAGCTGTGATTTTTATGGACTCTTTTTGTGTATTATATTTAAACTAATTCCGCTTGACTATTAACTGTGGTAAAAGGTATATAAAAAGGGAGGACCCAGCAGGAACGTTAGTGTCAATGGTAACTGCCCCACTTTTAGCACTGTGCTCCAGAGTAGCTCTGTATCAAATAGAATATAATTTATAATGATGCTCTGTTTGCCGTGTTGTTCCCCTGTATGATTTGCCTTTGTAGTGTGAGCGGTACATCCTTCTGTGTCATCTCCAAGGTTACTAAATCGCCATCTCGGATGTAAAGTACCACACCCACTAAGTGCAAGAATAATGACATCATGTCCGTGCAATAGCTCGCTAAACTCACAAGCGATTATTTATCTTAACATTATCTAACAAGTGCTGAAGATCCATTGAGCTCTCTGCTTTTTGCAACAAACCAAAGGATGACCTCGGAGTCAAGGACTCTACCGGCTCCTAGGATGCTTAGCATCTAAGTGAGAAAAACAGTGATTTAAAAAAATGAAAGAATAATTCCTCTTGGTATTTGATCTAATTTGGTTTTAGTAAACATTTTGGATATCTGGTTAGATCCCTAATGAGAAACACTGGATAATTCATCAAACTCATTAATTACATTATATTCTTCCTGTGGCCTCAGCAACATTTAAATTACAATTAGGATTGCCAGCCCGGCCGGTATTTTACTGGCAGGCTGGTAAAAACATGGCTTGAGGCCATGGCCAAGTCTACGGAGACAGCTTGACTGGTAATATTTCAAACAATAAGTGGCAACCCTATTCACAGTAGAAATATCTCATCTTTGAAAACAAGTATAGAATTGGTAGAAATTAGGATTAAAGAACAACTGTACGCAAAAAAGAAATAACATGTTTGACTGAGAGATGTAGACAAATTAAATAGAAGTGCTTTAATGAAAGAATACAATAACGTACCTTATTGAACCCTCTTTGCTATATACTGCTATCGGAGGCAGACATGTTTAGAATCTTGGGTTGGACGAACCAAGATCTGACCCAAGATTCCAAACATGTCTGCCTCCTGATAGAGCAATACAAGCAAAGATTGCTCATTAAAGTAAAGTACTTTATTTGTATTTATTCAATAAAGTATTTGTTTTTAAAATGTTTACACTTGAAGACATGTTTTGATTAAACAGAAGTTCCTTTGTTTGCCAACCAAAATGTAAGAGAAATGAGAAATGAGCTTTATATTCTCCTAATTTAGTAATACCGGTAAAACCTAAATCATGTACTATCCTGGTTTGTTTGGAACATGATGTTATGTGTATTACCTTTTTAAATAATTTTGTTATAAGTAATTTTGCATAAATGTTCTTGGTGTAAACTCAAATGTGCAAATGTTGCTAAAGTATTAGAATAAATTGTAAATTATACTAATTTACCCTCAAACTCTCATGGAGGAGTAGTAAGCGACAATGAGGCAGAATCTTCACAATACCATATTCACTTATATATTGAAAAGGGTCCCAGCAGGTGAATGATACAAAAGTGAATATGATGTGAAAAGAAGAATGTTGACTCTCAAGTCACTATGTAGAGAGTGGACTACCTCACCTAAGTATTGCTTATACCGTGAAGGTATGAAAAATTATCTCTATGTTGTGTCAGCAGAATGACAATTTAATACACATTACAGATGTTTCTGTGGTGTCCTCTGCTTATGACATCATCTTGTGGCTTGATTACACATTTTCCATTGAAAATAGTTAATTTGAATAGAAAGCTGTAGGTGATGTCATAAACAGGCGACACCACAGACATATTTACAACACATTTGTCTTTTAATGTACGCATTTACTTGCAATCCTAGTAACACAATGTATAGATAATTTTCATCATTTTCTTAGAGTTCAGTATCAGTAATATCTAGGTGATGGAGTGCCTCAAAAGACTCTTTCATGTGCTAGAGTCTGTCTCACTTTATAGTTTCTCATGTATACCGTAGTAAGCTCTTTCTGTCTGTTTAGAGAGAACTGTCATACATACTCCATTGCCAGTCATTGCTGTCTGCCTGTTTCCCATGGGATCAAGCACAGCTGCTTAACGTACGGGATTAAACTCCTCCTACTCTGCAAGGGAATTGGTAACAAACTTGACCCATTGGTACAAAGACTCACATCGCTTTTCTAGACCTTCCTGGTATTTGAAAATGATGGGATTAGGACACATAACCCCACAAGCACGTGGACATTGTACAAATAGTTTTCAGCTCCGAGGTAATACATTTCTGACGGTAGGAGGAGCTTAAAGGTTGTTCACTTCAATGTGCCGGATGTGCATTTCTCTTTCTTACAGATGGTGCAGTACAGTTCGACATGAAATATCTTTTTAAATGTCTTCTTAAAATTCTCGTTACAGAGAGGGTAGATCAGGGGGTTCAGTGTTGAGTTTACGTACCCTAGCCATATAGTAAACATGTGGAAATTGTGATTACAGCAGTTTTGGCAGAAGGCAATGACCATAAACAGGACAAAGTATGGGATCCAGCAGAGCATGAAGGCTGCCATGATGAATCCCAGCTGCTTGGCGGCTTTCCTTTCTCGGTTCATGTGAAGCCCTTGAACGTGCTGCTTGGAATGCGACCGGATGCGCTGCCACGTGTGCTTCAGGTAACTAAGATTTCCGGGCACAGGGGCGTCTGTTCTCTCCGATACTTCCACATTGGATTCCTCAACTTGACTGGCTTCCATGATGTTTGAGCCAGCTTCAGCAAAAGTATGTGCCTCTGAAATATCCGTTAGTTCACGGTCTTCGGAACATCGGCGATCTTTTAATTTGCCCCGGGCGACCGTCACGTAGTTCCGGCATTCTTCTGGGTGAGTCTGTAGGATTGTGAGCGGGAAGCAGTGCAGCTTCACCACTTTACTGCTACACGCGGCATACTCCTGCTGACCTTCAAAGTCCTCCAGCTGGAAATGACCTTGAGAAGAGTTCGGTTGGGTGAAAACTTTGGAAACCGCAGAGTAATGGTTTCGGTAGTTCGCCTCCGGAACCATAAGGCTTCCGTCGGAACACTGTTTATTCAAACAGTCTTTCTTCTTCTTCAACACCTGGACATTCCCAACAAACTTACTGTCATAATACAGCTGGAAAGAGCCGTTGATAAACACCCGGTGCTGATAATGTTCCCTCACCGCCTTGTATATCTTGGCATAGAACCACAGCATCAGCAGCGACGGGATGTAGAAATTTAATATGGCGGTAAGGACTTTAAACCAAGTCACCTTATGGAACTCAGTCTCACATGTGTGCTCAGGTACTGACCGGAGTCCACCATTTGCAAACACGTGCCAACCCAAAATAGGAATGATCCAAGTGCAGGAGAAAAGCCAGGCCCCGGAAATCATCACCGAAGCCCTGGTCTTAGTCCGATACTTTAAATATTGTAGGGGCTGCTGAATGGAACGATATCGATCGATGCATAGTATGAACAGGCTGAAGATGGAAGCGGTGCTTGCAACGTAATCCATGGATAGCCAAAATAAGCAAGCGGGTCTTCCCAGGATCCATTCGTCATTGAGTAGATAGATAATATTCAGGGGCATGACAGCCACACCCACTATCAGGTCCGCTATGGATAAGCTAACAATGTATAGGTTCCCTACAGTGTGAAGTGTGCGCTCCGACTTTACCGCGTACAACACCAAAATGTTTAAAATTACGGTAAAAAAAGATATGCTTCCCAGCACCAGCCCAAGGCTCGCCGAGTGAATATCCGTCACGTTCTTGGTTATGCTGAGATTTTTGGGCCACATAATTTCCCAAGATTGGTGGCAGGTGTCTGATGTGGCGCCTTGTGTCACATATGTTCTGGGACAAGAATTGACATCTTTCTGGTTTTGTCTTGATCCCTGCAAAGGCAAATAAACACATTAATTAAGGATTCAGAAAAATATAACAAAGAGCGAACCAAACTATTATTTCTCATGGTCACCATCCCTTTTGTATTGTGACATTAGCCCCAGTTTTTGGGGTTCCTAAGTGAAAAAGTGCAAATGGGAGGTCACAAAAGTGCAAAGGAGAAGATAAAACAGCATGCATCCACTATGGTCACTGCCATTTTTACCTGTGTATTGTATACTAAAAGCTAAAGTGGAAAAATATGTGATGGCTCTCTAATTTATCTTTTTATAAATATAACAGGACCTACTTTTGAATGAAAGAAATTGTAATATATTCTTCCTGGTAAAACACTTTCTAAATACATTTTCCAATAAGGTAGAGACCATACCATGCACTTTTGCTGCTATGTGGGTATCTTTGACTTTAAATCTCAGCTAATAGATGGACTGGAGCCAGGCAGGAATCTGTCTGACTCATCAGCCAATCAGAAGTAATTTTACAGGGCTAACGGGGCTGAGATTCCATCAGTGGAGGATGTGGAGTGGAGGTGCTTTGTCTTGCCAACAGGATGTTTGCCAGTGGATTATTTTTTGAATGGTCCGTTATAATGGCCCCCTTTGGATGGCTCCATACAAAGAAATAACATTTAAAGAATGAGACTCATTCTCAGTCAAGAAGGCAATTGCAAAAATATTGATGAGTATTAGTAATTTGGAGAAAACATCTAATTCTCTAGCTGACCTCCAGGTAGGCTCAGTAGTGTATCTTCCACAAGGCAAACAAGGCAATCGCCAGAGGGCACACTTCTGGTGCTTCAAACATTTTCGCTCCCTCCCCCACAGTTCAGCAAGCTTTAGCTCCTTCCAGTTAATCAGGGTGATGGGGGCATGTAATGGACGTGGTGGGGGTATGAAATGAGGGTGATGGTGGCATGTAATAGGGTTGATGGGGCATTTAGTGTGTGTGCAATGTGGGTGATAGGGCATGTAATGGGGTGATGGGGCATGCCGTGGGTGTGCAACGTGGCTGATGGGGCATGCCGTGGTTGTGCAACGTGGCTGATGGGGCATGTCGTACGTGTGCAACGTGGTTGGCGGGGTGTCCGAATTTTGTCTGCCTAGGGTAGCACAAAACCAAGATACACCACTGGGTAGGCTAAGCCTGATTATAAATGAAATATCAAGGTCTTCCATTCCATGAAACAAAATGGGTGGGCTGGATGGCAAGTATTGTAATATACATTGATTAGGGAGAATGGTGCACTTGGAAGAGGGAGGAAATGTAACTACCTACTGACTGGCTTCTTTCCAAGGATCACACACTATAGAAAAACTCTCCTGAATTCCTGTCACTTCAGTAATATGCTGTAAATATATTAGAAAACTCCTTTACTTGTTTAAAACAGTCATCCCTGTGTATAAACCAAGCTTAACAGCATTTACATTCCCCGGCTCCAGATTACTCAGACTGAGAACAGAGAAATTGGACGACAAGGAAGGTTAGGACATGAATGTTCCAGAGTCATTTTTCTCTCCCATTACTGTCATTTCAGAGAAGCCCCATCGGAGAGTCTTTTATACACCTGGGAAGAGCATCCAGTACTCAAGAGGATGGAAGGATCTCTGTGATAACACCTTGAAGGTTTGACGTATTTTATACCTTATACACAACATATAGAACAAAATAGAATATTGCAATGTCTATGTTATAAGTTACATGATATTATTATTATGAGACGGCAAGAGAATCCTTCAGGGATATTCAAGCAGCACATAGGAAATAAACAATATAAATTAATTTTGATTTAATTTGATTCAGTGTGTGGTTCTTTCAGCTGAATACGTACACTGGGTATCCATGTGTATGGCTTAATTCCTCAAGTATAAAGCATCAAAACATTTTATCATTGCATTGTTAGTATTTCTGGATGCATACTGTGTATTTTACAAGATGCAGTGAGTATGTAACCTGTTACACTATGCATCTTACCTAGCAGACGGCAAATCACTCCTGATGCATTGCACATCCTACCCAATGCATTTCACATCCCACCCAATGCATTGAGCATCCTACGCAACACACTGCACATCCTACCCAATGCATTGCACATCCTACCCAACGCATTGCACATCCTACCCAACGCATTGCACATCCTACCCAACGCACTGCACATCCTACCCAACGCATTGCACATCCTACCCAATGCATTGCACATCCTACCCAACACATTGCACATCCTACCCAAAGCATTGCACATCCTACCCAACGCATTGCACATCCTACCCAACGCATTGCACATCCTACCCAACACACTGCACATCCTACCCAACACATTGCACATCCTACCCAACGCATTGCACATCCTACCCAACGCTTTGCACATCCTACCCAATGCATTGCACATCCTACCCAACACATTGCACATCCTACCCAATGCATTGCACATCCTACCCAACACATTGCACATCCTACCCAACGCACTGCACATCCTACCCAACGCACTGTACATCTTACCTGACACATTCTCTATCTTACCTGATGGGCTGCCTACCTTACCTTCTGTAACAAATTTGAAGAGGTGCAATCTGAGTTTGTTTCCCTACATTTGTTAGATCCACCAATGCCATACAATAATAAAGAGCAGAGATTTTATTCCACTGTTATTACGTAGTTACAGGTCTGTTAGCGTAGAAGTGTATGTGTGTATAATTAGTGTGTGCAAGTGTAAAGTGCAGGTATCATTAACTCAGTATGCTGTGTGTTAGAGTGACTGGAAAAGGCGATTGCTCATACAATGTAAAGTGCATATGATAGGAATGGAAATGGAGAATGATTTATAAGAATACAGTCTGCTGTTGTACTAGGAATTAATGACGCTGTGGACAGGGAGGGGGGTCTTTTTAGTTTCTTACTAGGAGGGCCACACATGAATGACTCAGTTTTGAAAGACGTGTGATGTATATTGCTAATGTGTGTGTCTATATATAGTATACTATATGTGTGTATGTAAAAAAAAAAAAACATCTGTATCTCTCTCTCTATTAATCTAGAAATGGGTATTTAACCACTTTGTGTCCATTAAGTTCAATGATCAAGTATATATATATACACACACACACACACACATTTATATATACATGTATTTATAACATTTATGTATACATAAAACACTGACATCTCAATAGATATGTATGTGGATTTAGCACAGACACATCTATATCTATAGATATTTATATGTATTTAGCACAGACACATCTATATCTATAGATATTTATATGTATTTTGCACAGAAACATCTATATCTATAAATATTTATATGTATTTATATGTATTTAGCACAGACACATCTATATCTATAGATATTTATATGTATTTAGCCCAGACACATCTATATCTATAGATATTTATATGTATTTAGCCCAGACACATCTATATCTATAAATATTTATATGTATTTAGCACATACACATCTATATATATAGACTTATAGTCTAAAAAGAAGAATTATTTTTTTCTAAAGTCACAGTTGTTTTTAAAGTGTCTTAGAGGTGGGACATGTGCTTGAGCCAGAAATTAATTGGGTTTTGGGATTCAGAATAAAAGTAAAACCAAAAACAAATCCTGCTGTGTATCTGTGCCCCCCTAGACCTGTCAGATGTGAGGGGCAGCTTGAGGTCTGATGCCAGGAGCAGCAAAGCCTATCTCTGGAATGCCTGGAAAAAGATGATCTGTCCTTTCCATGGATCAAACCACAATTGAGCTGTGAACTGTGAATCCAATCACTTTTGGGACCAGTGACTGTACAATTATTCTCTGCTTCTAGCCAACCATAAAAAAAAATGCCACTTCTCTGGGAACACCTGCATTGTACACAACATACCTCACTCATCCTGATACTGGGAAAGGTGACTTACTTGGTGATGTGATATATCAAAGGAAGCAGCCTGAAGCTTGCTGGGTATATAAGTGGTTAAAGTGATTCTACGTGATGGGTGTCAATCAAGACTGTGGTGGGAGGTTCGAATGAGGACTGTTACTTTAAAGCCTTGGTGCTGGCAGGGCATCTGGCTATACCCTGGAACCTGGATTCCTTGGCAGCTATCTGAATACCCATGCTTGTTTGAAGTTAGGACCATAGGATAGAGGTCTCCAGAATTGCTACTGTCGTGAGTAACATATGAATGGCAACACCATCCATACTAGGATAGAATTATTGTAGTATACAATAAGGGTTGCTCCGATACATGAAGAAGTACCCTCGGCATCAACGGCTGGCTGAATGGTGTGTAACCCTTCTGCTGGGCTCCTTCTAACGCTGGGTGATCCAGACCTGAATGTTTAAACGAAAAAAAGAGGGGGAATACACAAATGGAGCCACTTCACACAAGCTTATGCCAAAAGTATAAAATCTGGTTTATTGAATATAATAGGCACATACAAGTGAATAATGAACACAGTGATCATCAGCTCACGCGTTTTGCGCCATGCTGGAACTTAGTCATAGACGTAAGGCAATAATCACACATTATTCACTTGTATGTGCCTTTTAATTTCAATAAACCGGATTTTATAATTTTGGCATAAGCTTGCGTGAACTTCAATACAGCTAATTCAGGAACGTTTGTGGTAACCAGCAGCCAGACGAGTTTCATCCATAAGGACTTAGTCCTTCTGCAAGTGTTCCTGAATTAACTTATAGCTGGGATAATTCCTCTTCTTTCTCCGAGTGTTGGAACTAATTTGCACTGTTCCTACTAATTGTCAAACAAAAGATAATTTTACAAGAAGGTCCTGCCTCTGAAGCGATGATATAGTTGGAGTGACCAATCGTGAATTGGATCAAAACTTTCGAAATGGATTGTTTTAGGGTAGAATTAAAGCAAAACGTTCCATTGTTGTGTCAGGGAATTCCACGGATCCTGCAAAAGCTAAAAGGAACTTCCAGTCCGAGACAGATTAATATGTGAACCGGGAAGTTCCATAGATGTCGATGGATAGAATGTTGCGTCGGTATAATCAGTCTTTTACATGATATAGTGCTTTATTTGTATAAAACATTGCTCACTTACCTTTCACACGGTTATTTAATAAAAGCTTCCTTTTCCTGAACAATATTTCTCATCAGTGGGTCACTTCAAGAAGGAGGCATGATAAATATTTGTAGCCACATCTCCCTGGCTCCTACACTTTGTCAAGCCCTGCCGTAGAATTATGGCAAAGCTTTGGTCAGATATATATCTACAGACTTTGAATATTCAGGAGCTAGCCTAGCTATTTTTATGTTCCCTATGTAAAATAATTTAAAGTTAGGAGCCAGAAGTATATACTTTAGGAGTCAAGGCTCCCTGTCTTCTGTGATTTGGGAAGCCATTTCATGCATTCTGAAAGCCATGCACAAATCTACAAAATCCTATAGAAAATGGATTTCATTAAGTAGCAAAAGAGAAGATAACAAAAAATATTATACAGTTTAGTGAACTGCATAGTTTTTCCTGATACCACTTAAAGGGACAGTCTGAGTCCCCAAACTCACTTTGGTGGAAGATGAAGATCACGGCTTGTATTATGCACAGGCTTGTATCCCTGTGTGATTTGATGTAGGCATTCTGTATAAATCACATTTTTAATATTTGACTCAAGCCCTCCCCAGTGATTACTCTGCATGTTTACTGCAGGTGCAGCAGCACTGATTATATAGACACTGAGGATATAAAGTTTTCTTTCATATAGTCACTTCATGTCCTCCTCAAATTGAGTCTATTGAGTGACCTTGCTCTTGTACACAGTAAGATCTCTTACCAGTGCAACACATTGTCTGATGACATCACTACAGGGAGTGCAGAATTATTAGGCAAATGAGTATTTTGACCACATCATCCTCTTTATGCATGTTGTCTTACTCCAAGCTGTATAGGCTCGAAAGCCTACTACCAATTAAGCATATTAGGTGATGTGCATCTCTGTAATGAGAAGGGGTGTGGTCTAATGACATCAACACCCTATATCAGGTGTGCATAATTATTAGGCAACTTCCTTTAATTTGGCAAAATGGGTCAAAAGAAGGACTTGACAGGCTCAGAAAAGTCAAAAATAGTGAGATATCTTGCAGAGGGATGCAGCACTCTTAAAATTGCAAAGCTTCTGAAGCGTGATCATCGAACAATCAAGTGTTTCATTCAAAATAGTCAACAGGGTCGCAAGAAGCGTGTGGAACAACCAAGGCGCAAAATAACTGCCCATGAACTGAGAAAAGTCAAGCGTGCAGCTGCTACGATGCCACTTGCCACCAGTTTGGCCATATTTCAGAGCTGCAACATCACTGGAGTGCCCAAAAGCACAAGGTGTGCAATACTCAGAGACATGGCCAAGGTAAGAAAGGCTGAAAGACGACCACCACTGAACAAGACACACAAGCTGAAACGTCAAGACTGGGCCAAGAAATATCTCAAGACTGATTTTTCTAAGGTTTTATGGACTGATGAAATGTGAGTGAGTCTTGATGGGCCAGATGGATGGGCCCGTGGATTGGTAAAGGGCAGAGAGCTCCAGTCCGACTCAGACGCCAGCAAGGTGGAGGTGGAGTACTGGTTTGGGCTGGTATCATCAAAGATGAGCTTGTGGGGCCTTTTTGGGTTGAGGATGGAGTCAAGCTCAACTCCCAGTCCTACTGCCAGTTCCTGGAAGACACCTTCTTCAAGCAGTGGTACAGGAAGAAGTCTGCATCCTTCAAGAAAAACATGATTTTCATGCAGGACAATGCTCCATCACACGCGTCCAAGTACTCCCCAGCGTGGCTGGCAAGAAAGGGTATAAAAGAAGAAAATCTAATGACATGGCCTCCTTGTTCACCTGATCTGAACCCCATTGAGAACCTGTGGTCCATCATCAAATGTGAGATTTACAAGGAGGGAAAACAGTACACCTCTCTGAACAGTGTCTGGGAGGCTGTGGTTGCTGCTGCACGCAATGTTGATGGTGAACAGATCAAAACACTGACAGAATCCATGGATGGCAGGCTTTTGAGTGTCCTTGCAAAGAAAGGTGGCTATATTGGTCACTGATTTGTTTATGTTTTGTTTTTGAATGTCAGAAATGTATATTTGTGAATGTTGAGATGTTATATTGGTTTCACTGGTAAAAATAAATAATTGAAATGGGTATATATTTGTTTTTTGTTAAGTTGCCTAATAATTATGCACAGTAATAGTCACCTGCACACACAGATATCCCCCTAAAATAGCTAAAACTAAAAACAAACTAAAAACTACTTCCAAAAATATTCAGCTTTGATATTAATGAGTTTTTTGGGTTCATTGAGAACATGGTTGTTGTTCAATAATAAAATTAATCCTCAAAAATACAACTTGCCTAATAATTCTGCACTCCCTGTAGAGAGACAGGAAATCCTATTCATTTGAATGGCATAATTCTCATTGGTTTCTGCAGCAGAAAAAAATGACTTTTACTCATCTAGTGTGGGCAGTCCTTATTTCTTGCAAACTGCTCTAATTTCATAATTTCTTCTAGCGGTAAGTATTTTATATTTTAAGCAATGCAAAATGTAAAACATGCATTTTAAAGTACTTTGAAAGCACATTAATATGCATTAATATTTGTAGATGCATTTTGGGCACTAGACAGTCCCTTTAATGCATGAATTGAGACATGCTAGGGTGGAGCCAGGACAGTAGGACAAGGGTCCTGTATCTTTACTGTCCTTTCTGAAACAAGTCAATTGAAGGGGCAACAGAATATAAGAAGAAATCCAAAAATCGCCAGTACTATGCAAAATTTTAGAACATTTTGCTCTGTGATCTTATTCATTTACGTGTTACATGCTCTGTTTAATAAACCTTACATTTTTTTTTTTTAATACTCTCGAATAATTGTCATTCACTTTTAGCAGACTGTGTTCCCTGAATAATAGAATAGTTAATTTCAAGCTTGATTTTTCTCCTTCGGTCTGTAATATTTATTTAAAGATATCGTGAGACTGGCGTCATGGAAACCAGGCGGCGCTACCATATTCATAGCGCCGCGAGTAATTAACTCATGCCCTTACCTTTTGCTGGATCCACAAAGAACAAGTTTGCCTCTGGGGATGAGATGTGGGAACAGTATGTGCCTTACAAATATTAGCAACAAAAATGGTTATATATACGCTACATTACATTAAACTAAAAGAGTATTAAACGGAGGAGGATTGATTATTACTGATATGTAATATATAGTGACCGAATTCTTCCCCAGCTACTGTGCAACAATGAAATTTAATATTATTCTGAACTTGAAATAATTTACAAAATTTTGCTGCTTATAATTAAGGTCATTAGCTGTTATGTGATGTTAAACCGGCATATGAACTGAAATATTCATTTATATTTACATTTATTAAGCCAATTACAAACTTTTAAGCGATAAAAGTTGAGCAACCAATCACGGAAGAGGAGGCAGGGTGCATGTTGGGAAATATTATATTTTTAAAAAACACCTTTTTTGAGGCACCTAAAGTAATCGAAACAAGCTACAGGACCGGTTTAAAAAAAAAAAAAAAAGAAAGAAAAGGTTAGCATTATTTCACTGATTCCTTTTACTTACCACAAAGAGATGAGTAACGGGAAGGCCAGGCCACTCTGCTTTTTTCTTCCGCCTACAGATTCTGGGGAAATTTCGACGATTCAAATGGGAAAACAAAAAAAATATCAACAAAGATTTTTGTTAGGTTTGCTGAATACCCTATAAATACACCTTAAATGTGTACACTCAATAAGCTGTTTTGTCTCAAAGTTCTAGTTTGTTACTATATTATTCTATGTACTTACATTTAATTGATACTCTTATTTATAGAGCACGTAAAGCTGCTAATATGGACTAGAACACCTTTGGAATGGCGCTGTATAGCTGAACCATTAAAATTATATTTTATCCCAAGTAAAACTTAGACTTCCAGGCCACCATTTTTTTTATTTTTTTTACGTAGTTGCTGCTCCAAGAGCTGGCTGACAAATCAGCATTGTCCGCTGTAGATGTGTTAGATCATATATCATATTGACGTGTCGCACACACAGCTTCTGTTCAGAAATAAGCGTCTCATTCCAGCGAGAAAGTGTGTTCAGCGCACACTCAAAGTTGATTAATGTGTTGACAAACCAATAGTGGAGTTTCTTTCACGGAGCTATTGCTCTGTGAGACGGCAGCCTGGAAGTTTTCAGTTTATTTTGGGCCAAAGCAAAATATTTTATGAACTTCACAACTGGGAGCGCCACTCAAAGGACTTTTTAATCAAGTTGAACCGGGTCTTTTGCATGATTAAAACATGTTTTGGATGGTATACTCTCCCTTTAAGACGTGTAACAAAGGCAGTGTATCAATGGAAACCTGTTAAATTTAGACCCACTACATGTTTTAGTGCACAACAGAAATGCATAACACTGTATAACAAATTGTATGCCATAATTACCTGTATTCACATTGGGAGCTCTTTATTTCTTAATTGTTATTTGTATTACATATAAATATTTTTTGTCTACCTTCTCTTTTTAAATTTAAAAAAATCAAATAAAGTAAAAAAAAATTACATTTATAGATTCCTTTGCACTTTCCTAAAGTTTTTTTCCCATTACATTTTCACTAATTGATCAGGACTGGCTTAGAAAACCTATATTCAGTGAAAGAAAATCACATTTTAGTGAATATCCCCCATTATCCACATTTTACAGATGTTTAATATGTCAGAGATGTTTACAGATGTTTAATGTCACAGATGTTTATTATGTCACAGATGTTTATAGATGTTTAATGTGTCACAGATGTTTATGTTAGATGTTTAATATGTCATAGATGTTTATTATGTCACAGATGTTAAGAGATGTTTAATATGTCACAGATGTTTACTGATGTTTAATATGTCACATATGTTTAGTATGTCACCGATGTTTACACATGTTTAATATGTCAAATATGTTTGTAGATGTTTATTATGTCACAAATGTTTACTGATGTTTATTATGTCACAGATGTTTATTATGTCACAGATGTTTAATGTCACAGATGTTTACATATGTTTATTATGTCACAGATGTTTATTATGTCACTGATGTTTAATGTGTCACAAATGTTTAGAGATGTTTACAGATGTTTATTATGTCACAGATGTTTAATGTCACAGATGTTTACATATGTTTATGTCACAGATGTTTACATATGTTTATTATGTCACAGATGTTTAGAGATGTTTAATATGTCACTGATGTTTATTATGTCACAGATGTTTAGAGATGTTTAATATGTCACAGATGTTTATGTCACAGATGTTTAGAGATGTTTAATATGTCACAGATGTTTATTATGTCACAGATGTTTAGAGATGTTTATTATGGCACAATGTTTATTATGTCACAGATGTTTAGAGATGTTTATCATGTCACAGATGTTTACATATGTTTATTATGTGAAATATGTTTATTATGTCATGGATGTTTACAGATGTTTATTATGTCACAGATGTTTACAGATATGTTTAATATGTCACAGATGTTTACAGATGTTTAATATATAACCCTTTTTCACCTGTCATCATTCCAGTTTAAAGGGATCCTGCAAAACCTTCTCTATTTACAGAGTGACATGTTTTGGACTGTACTATAGCTAGCGGTGATGGATCTTGTCCTACTTTGGAGCTAAAAGAACATTTCAAATACTTCTGTTCTATTAGTTTGTTCCTTGAAGGCATGTGACATTTGCCAAGCCAAACATAACCTCTCTTTTTGATAGATTTGGTAAGAGAAATGCTATTATAAGGTACACAGTGAACACAATGTTTGCTTTCCTTGGCTGCCAACTAAAACCACTGAATATTTGATAAACCCTGGGTGTAAAAATACTAACATGATCCCTGCTTTTTCTATCATCTAGTGACTGTGAGAAACTTTAATCCCTGATGCGTTTCAAAGCTAAAAAAAAAAATGCACCAGCTCATTTATTACTGGCTCACACAATCTTTCTTGCAACTATAAATTTCAATTAACAAGGGCCGAGGTCTAGTAGAACGCAAATGTGGCCAAAGTATACACAACCACTTCTTAAAAAAATCCAAATCTAGTGACATCATGTTTTTTTTCAATTTATTTTATCACAGACCTTGGAGACATCCAATATACAAAGAATGATGTTCTGCAGTGATTATGTTCTTTCATTTGTGTAATAATGTAGCAAAAAGACAAACTGGTATTTATTAAATCAAGTCTGGAACAAAATGATTGTGTGTTTTCAAATCTGAGGATTAGTATTCGTGTTGGTTCTTATCCAAGCCACTTCCATTGTTCTGACTGATAAATATTCTTCTCTGTGAAGAACACAGTACCTGATACATAATTGACAGTTTAAAGGGAAGGATTGGTAGCTCTTTATCTGACCCCAGGTTTTCCATTGAATATACACAGACAGCTGGTACAATAAACAGTTATACTAATTCCTTTGTTATGAAGCTCTATGCTCTCTGGGTTGGAGATGTTATGAAACGTTTGCAGTCTGACATGTACGGATATCCTTGGAACTGAATGCTGGAATATTAGAAATCTTGCTTTACAGTTAACGTCCAATGCAGTCTGTACATTAATTGGACTTATTCAATCAAATCCAGTTGTTTTCTAGTTGAGGCCTAGGTTTTGGAACTTTATTGTCAGCTGGGTGATGTTAGCTTGACTATAATAGTGCTAAATGTGTAAAAACTAATAATGTAACTTTTAATTAGTTTGATTTTGCTGCTACTAATACCCTGGTAAAATCTTTAAAAAAAAAAACCAGTTTATAAATCAAAGATGGGTATAAGTGCTCCAAAATTGGATACGGCGGAACCTAAGAAAACTATAGAATTGAATATTAAAAAAAAAAAAGACATTGACAAGTGAAATACATACAAAGGGACTATTCAGGAGCTATTTCGGACCCCATCCGGTCACATCAGTGATCCGTATGGCCATTATATTTGGGCTACGCAAAGATCATCTATGTGATCACGAACATTTCGGCAGCCGCACTCCTACCGGAGCTTGGCTGACCAAAGTAGTAGCCTTGGTCATCCCCATAGACTTGTATGGTGAAGACTTCTGCTTATTAAGGGGGCCATTTTGGTAGGATCTCGCCTACTAGGGAAACAGTTGAAGTCCAACCAAAAAAGGCATAGTTAAAAAAAAAAATTAAGTTCTAAAGTTATTAATTCTAAAAAAAAGTGATTTATAATAATAAACTACTTATAAATATATAACATTAGTTTTATTTAGAGAACAAGAAAATGTAAACATTTTTTTAATCATTATATTAATGTTATATATATATTCTTATATTATATAACATTAATGCATTCATAATATTTTATAATTTTAATCATTTATAATAGTTTTTATTTTATTATTCACTACTTTTATATTCAAATAGACAGTTTTTAACTGCCCATTTTTCCACAACCCAAATTCCCCAAACCTAACACAGCCAAAGATCAGCCCCGAAATACAACGAATTTGCCTATTTAGGTTGAAAGTAGTAGTGAGTAGCCACAGCATATTTTTTTCCACAGTTCTGATAGAAACCCAGTACTAATACTAAATGTAAAAAATAAAAAAATGGCATTCAATATAATGTAATATTTGGGCATTTTTATGGATTTGGGGAATTTTTTACAAGTTGGATCAGTCTTGTTTTTTTTTATTTCCTGTGCTTCATTTTTCCCACTATGCAGTGGGGGTTGTAATGTACTTATAGAGGCTTTAATTTGTTTGCAAATGCTCAGCATATACAATAGAGAACGTGGCAGTGAACGGACAAACTTCGATGTGAGCGGAAGCCTCCTGGCTTAATATAAAATACAATGTACAACCAATACATTAAACGCAACAGCGTGACGCAGGAAGGCAAGCTCCTGGCTCCCATTTATGGGATACAAAGAGGGATAAAACAAACGCCTTGCAAACAAATTAAAGTCTCTTGTAAGTTACGGAATGTTACCCAGGATAAAAAAAATGCCCAAAATCCATAAAGCATTACATTTATATTGTTTTGGTTTGTTTTATGTGTTATTTTAATATGATATACAAACATTGTATGTGCTTTACATGCTAATATCTTTTTTTTAATATTAAATGGTATACTTTTCTTACAAACAATAACTTCAGTTCCTGTCCATCCATTTGTTTTGAGCGCTCATACCCACCTTGCCATCTTTGATTTAGTAAATAGGTGTAACTCTACCTTTTGATGAGAGGTTACTGCAAAAAACAAGTGATTCATCGATTGAACCTGCTAGTCCTACGGTTTTTCGCTAGGAAAGATCCATCCCATTTCTGCATTGTAACAACCTGAGTAGGGAATTCTGAGGGTTCTGTTGTAATACATTTTCCAGAAGTCCATTGGCCAAGTGTTGCATCATAACCCTTCCTCTTACACACATAGTATTCCATGAGAACTCCCGCAGTAATTATTTCCTTACCTCTAATTACTTCCTAAATATCAGACAATTTGTCATTGTGTTGATTACACCAAGTCGTAACCACAAGCAATTATTTTACTATTTTCCTAATTTCCATTAAAGTTTAATATACATTCATAACTTGGAACATTAAAATGGAACTCTGTTGGTTTTTAACGTGTTTTTGATACTGACAGTTGTTTGGTTATTTATTGGCATTCTCTTTGCCCAAACAGACATAACATTGGCCTCAAGCCAATTTTTAACAGGCCTGACTGGCAAACCTAAATACGTCAGGGTTTTTAGCATGGAAAAATGTGTTAAAAAGGACATCATTGCTTTGAAAGGACCATATTTAATATAATGTATGATACAATTCATTGAAGTTCCAAATAGAAAGCCCATAGGTTCTATTGGATTACTTCTTAAAATGGTATATGATTGCCCAGAAAAGCATGAACATGCACTGAAAACCAATGATTTTTTTTTTTAGAAACAAGAAAAAAATTCCCCATAGTTAGTTTTAACTTTTGGTGCTTTGTGTACTTTAGGTACTAAAAAAAGCACATTAAATGCCAACACACCTATTGCCATGGTCGATGGGCCTGTTTTTTCTGTTTGCATACATATCTCTGATGAATACCCATTTTTCTTACGGATCAAAACGTCGGTTCTTTGTAAACATGTATAATTAAATACTTTTTCACGTAATTGATGTGTGCTGAGTTATATATTTCTTACTTGTATTCTCTAGGTAAGATGCTATGTTTGTCGTGTGTCTGTAAATATGGTCAGAAAACCATGCATTTCCTCTTGTATATTCATCAGATTGATTTAATGCTAATTTAATGCACATAGGTTCATTAATGGGAAAACACTGGACTTGCTCTTTGGGATCTCGACAGGAGCACAAACAAATTTAGCAGGCAGTGAGTTCCGTTTTCATTTTTTTAAAAACAGAATAAATTGTAAATTTAAAAGTCCTAGACTGGGCTTATACATGAGCAGCATCCGCTGTGTACAAATTAATGTGTGTGTTTAAATTGACCTTTCCCAGGTGTTTACTGAACAATCATTTTAAGCAAATGGATATCTGAAAATAGAAAGATGAATGATCTGAAAGAAGCAACAAACCTTTGCCTGTTTTGTTTTTCAACTTTAGAATTTCACCAACATTAGAGTCTCCTAAACACAAAAACAGACCATATAGTTGGACAAAAATGTCAGTGCACCTTTAAATGCATCATTGAGATAAAAAAAATAAAAATAAAAGAGGAGTGGCCATCCATTGACCTCAGTGAAAGGCAGAACATAGAATTGTAATCACTAATACTTCCCTTAATACGATTTATTAATTAATGCCCTCTTTAAAGGGGCTGTCTAGTGCCCAAAATGCATCTTTCAAATATTAATGCATATTAATGTACTTTAAAATGCATGACATTTTGCATTGCTTAAAATATAAAATACTTACAGCTAGAAGAAACTGTGAAATTACAGCAGTTTGCAAGAAACAAGGACTGCCCACACTAGATGAGTAAAAGTAATTTGCTTTATTTTTTTTTGCTGCAGTGTGAATACCAATGAGAATAATGCCATTCAAATGAATGGAATATCCTGTCTCTCTAGTGATGTCATCAGACAATGTGTTGCACTGTTAATCCTACTGTGCACAAGAACAAAATCACTTGTAGGCCACACAATAAATTAAAATTGATGAGTACAGGAAGTGACTATATGAAACAAAACTTTATATCCTCAGTGTCTATATAATCAGTGCTGCCGCACCTGCAGTAAACATGCAGAGTAATCACTGGGGGAGGGCTTGAGTCAAATATTAAAAATGTTATTTATACAGAATGCCTGCAACAAATCACACAGGGATGAAAGCCTGTTCATTATACAAGCAGTGATCTTCATCTTGTACCAAAACGAGTTTGGGGACTAGACTGTCCCTTTAAGGAATTGAATTAGCCTAACTGTAACAGTTTAACTGTGATTACACACTGAAACGGAACAATCTGTTTTACTTACACTTACACTTTAAATATTTAAATCTCTACACATTTGCTTTCTTTAACCACAAGATCCATCTGCTCAGACACCGAGATTTTACAGAAACCTCTTAACTATTAATTGCAGGTTCATTTAATACTCGTGGTATTTGTATCACTTGCTGTTTCACTCTTTACACTCATATTCCAAACACTACAACCAGAATCACCCATTAAAAACCTGAATAGCTGAATTTACGAACTAATAAGCACGAAGTAAATCTGAAATGTACCGAGACGCTCCTCTCTCCATACAGTGAAGGGTTTCAGATCCTCCAGTCGATATCTCAAAGAATCTCTTTTGAAGATCTATAACTAATTTACTCTCCTTGGCACCAGCACCCTTCTCTGCATCAAATCTTATAATAGGAAACTTCACAGCCTCTTTGTTGTTTTCCACCTTTTAATCTTCACTCGAATGATTGTGGCTGAACTGAGCTTTTAACTTGACCCCGTCCTGCTCGTCATGCGAAATACGCACATTATATAGGAAGAATTAAGACGTGTTTTGACTTATTAAGTATTTGCAGTTCACAGGCGCCATTAAACCTCTGATCTTATACCAACTATGGATATAATGGACACAATAGCTGGAGGTATCAAGGACTCCACATGCAAATAGACTGAGTGAGGGGGAGCACATCTCCAAGGAATGGCAGCTGTCTTATAAAATCCTCTATAAACCGTAGGGTTATGAGCAGGTTGTGTTTCAGTCTGTTTCCTCCAATGTATCGTAATATATACCCTGGAGTTGACTAGAAACATAGAATGTGTCGGAAGATAAGAACCATTGGGTCCATCTGCTCTGCCCAATTAAATCATATTTTAGCGTCCACATCTCGCTGACCATTGTTTTTAGTTTGCTGGTAACTTGTCACCTATCAGCGTGGATGAGTCCTGTCCCACTCTTTTTATTGGTCTTTTTTATAACTGTTGTGGCGTGCTTTTAGTCGCACACGGAGCCAACTCATGAATATGATGGTAGACGTCGTTAATGGCTTGGCCCTATAAATAGTCCCTTTGCTTATTTGCTAGCTGCCCGTTGTATCAACTAGTTCTCTGAGGTTGGGTGCACGTCTCTACTGATATTTACTGAGGCTTTGTTATATGACTTTGATCTTGTGCTAGGGACCTTACCTTTTGGCTCCTGTGCTAGCTACCTTAACTTTTGGCATATTCTTTACCACTGATGTCTGCTTTCAGTCTCTACCTTCCGGCCTGTTGTAGGACTCCCCTATCATTGGGTCCCTCGATACATCTTGCTAAATCCTGACATCAAGTCGAAGCCTGCTTGGGATTGTTCCAGTTGAAAACCTGCATCTTGGGATAAAGCCATCTTCACTTCAATAATGTTACAATAATGAACTTTCACGCCTAGACCAAAGAAGATAAAAAGTAACAGAAATGTGTGATCTCTATAAACATGGCCTCCGCTCTTCTGAGTAGAGGTGGTGTTTCTCCAAGAAATTCCAAATCTGATGGAAGCCTCCCTAGAAGTATTGAGATGATGAGGATTGGCCTATATTTGGCAATGAATAAACTATGTACACAATCGATATTATTACCATTATAATGCTATTACTCAGCACCGAACAAGGGTTTAGACACGTAACACGTTAGACATCTTTGAATAAAAGGGTCACACACACAATCAATTCTATATATTGAGCTAATTTACTCTAGACTTACAAGCCATTGTTATTCCTAATGTTCTAATTATATTTTCTAATAACACGACATGTTTGATAAAACAATGTAATTTTGGTCATTAATGCTTGTGTCTCCCGTCTTTACTGAAGAGGATGGTAATTAGCCGAAAGGAGACAGAGATTTTTGATGAGGCTTTAGTTGCCATGGAAAGACATCTTTTTGTGATTGGAGACACAAATATATCCCTTCAATTCACTCACTGAGAGCAAGGAGGAGAGGTTCGAGAATCTAGACAGCCATTAATAAGGTACTTTGGATCAATTTAGATTGTGGTGATTCTAGAATGTTAAAAGGGGCCAGATTTGGGGGCAGTAGATGTGGCCTCTCCAGACCTAACGATTAGTCCTTGCAGGGTAATCAATATAAAGTGCAAAGAAAGGGCTTTTTAGAGGTAATTGGCCCAAAAAAATAAAGAAATTGGGACATTTTACAGGGCTAATCAATAACAGTGAGACTGTTATGTTATCACATTAAATATTTATGGCTTGTCAGTGAAAATTAATAAAACTATTTACAGACAGAGGATTAAATAGTAAATATTAAAAGCCAATCATGGAGATTTTCCTTTTTTCTTTTTTTTTTTTTTTTACATATTTTATACTCTATTTTGTTTTGCATTTAATACATGTACTGTATTTAATAGATAGGTTTCTTATTTCATGTTTAACATTTTTAATTTTTAGGTCAGCCTTAAGGATCATTAGCGGTTATGTATAAAGGGAAAGAAAGCTTATGATTATGCGCTAGATGCGCGAAACGCGTCAAACTTGAATAGCTGGTTTGCACTACCCCTACAGCCTGCTGCTTGATTTTTGGATTTTTGTACTCACTAAATAAACACCTCTGTTACCACTTAATGGCCTCATGAGTGCCGTCTTTGCATCTTCGTCTATTATTTATAAAGGGTCCCACCCAGAAGAAGGTAGAAAAAAAAGTTGCAACCGCCATAAATAATTTTTATGCATCTCATCATTATTACATGCGGTTTATCAGAGATTCTCCTCCAGTTTTCAGGTGCTTCTCAGCAACTATTTTTTTTTTTTTAAACATAGGGTGAACTGGTGCTAAAAGCTCCAGATTATGTCAAATGTAATGGACCAGAGCATATAACACTCAAGACTTCTTTCTGAGCACCGTTAACTATGAGTAATAGTACCACCAGGATTAGTGTTGAGCGAACCCGAACCGCCCTGTTCGGGTTCGTACCGAACATTACGGTTTTTGGACCCCGAACACGGACATTCCACTGTATGTTCGTGTTGGAGTTCGGGGTTCGGCGATTACATTGTATGTAATGCTATTGGCTTTCTATAAACCGAAATAGAGTCCCCATTCATAAGAATTTCGGTTTATAGACTTTCGGTTTATAGAATAGCAATAGCATTACATGTATTCTATAAACCGAAAGTCTATAAACCGAATGTCTTTCGGTTTATAGACTTTCGGTTTATGGAATACATGTAATGCTATTGCTATTCTTTAAACCGAAATAGAGTCCCCAATTGACCTATTCGTATGAATGGGGACTCTATTTCGGTTTATAGAATAGCAATAGCATTACATGTATTACATCTGAGAGTCAAATAGAACCGTCAAATACTGTGCTTACAGCGCACTTTGGAAAAATCGAATATTTTTGGGTGGTAAATAGTACATTTGCGTCTTGCGGTGCACTTCATATCTGAGAGTCAAATAGAACAGTCCAATACTGTGCTAACAGCGCACTTTGAAAAATTCGAATTGTTTTGGGTGCTAAATAGTACATTTGCGTCTTGCGGTGCACTTCATATCTGAGAGTCAAATAGAAAAATTTTGAAAAATTCGCGCTACCTCCTCCTCCTGACTGAAAGAGAATACCCTGCACTCCAACCCTCTCTCAAATGGATAATTCTGTTGATCCTCCTGGCAGCCATGCTTTAGATTTAGATTTATGTTCTTCCAAAACTAAAATCAAAGATTCCATCTAGTGCTATTTTATGGCTCAGCTGTATTTTTAATTTGTATGTATTTTATGTTATTTGAAGTTATTTCCCTATCCATATTTGTTTGCAGGGCACTTGTCCTACTCTTACCCACATTTTACTCCCTTTCGCAGCCCTCTAGCCCTTTTCAGGATTTTTTTAGAGGCATTTTAGTGCCCAAAAGTTCGGGTCCCCATTGACTTCAATGGGGTTCGGATTCGGGGTCAAGATCGGGGTCAAGTTCGAGCCCGAACCCGGACTTTTTTCGGAAGTTCGGCCGAACCCGCCGAAACCGAACATCCAGGTGTCCGCTCAACTCTAACCAGGATGCAATACAAGAGTAACATTCCCAGGACATACTGGAAAGAGGGAGACCTTTTAGTACATCCTTCATGGTAAAATACTATGTTGTTATCATTATCAATAATTGAGAATGTAACGAAAAAAAATGCAACATTCTTAAGTGTTTCAAAAAAGCAAAAAGTAAAGTATCCCAATGATAACTATACTTGCAATGGGTGTGCATACATATATTGTACAGGAGACTGTACAGAGCACATATCTGCAGGCTTTTTCCACTTGTAGTTCAATTGAGCTTGGTGGACACATATCATTTTTACATCCAAGATGTAGAATACATGTGTGTTCATGAGGTGTCTCCTGCTTATGACATCACCTGTGACGTGATAGGCAAATAAACATATAGTTTTGAATGGGTAGTGTCTAATTTGCATATCAAGCAAGAAGGTGATGTCATAAGCTAGAGACACATATAAAACACCTATTTCTCTTATTTTACGCATCTGCTTGTGATTTTGCTAACACGTTGTAGAGATAATTTTTTTGTTATTCTTTATTCTCTACTTTAAGAGAATAAGCAATGTATAGGTGTCCTTTTAAAGAGTGGATCTTATAGGTACCACCTCCAGCTGTTCCAAGACTACATCTCCCATCATAGAAACATAGAATGTGTCGGCAGATAAGAACCATTCGGTCCATCTAGTCTGCCCAATTTTTCTAAATACTTTTATAAGCCCCCAGTTCCCTATCTTATAGCTAGGATAGCCTTGTGTCTATCCCACGCATGCTTAAAATACTTGACTGTGTTTACCTCTACCACTTCTGCTGGAAGGCTATTCCATACATCCACTACCCTCTCAGTAAAGTAATACTTCCTGATATTACATTTAAATCATTGCCCCTCTAATTTAAGACTATGTCCTCCAGTTGTGGTAGTTTTTCTTCTTTTAAATATACTCTCTTCCTTTACCGTGTTGATTCCCTTTATGTATGTAAATGTTTCTATCATATCCCCCCTGTTATGTCTTTCCTCCAAGCTATACATGTTAAGATGCTTTGACCTTTCCTGGTAAGTTTTATCCTTCAACCCATGAACCAATTTAGTAGCCCTTCTCTGAACTCTCTCCAAAGTATCAATATCCTTCTGGAGATCCGTACACCAATAAGCCTCAGGTAAGAGGCTGTCGGACGAGTATGGGAGATGTGGTCTTGGAACAGCTGGAGAGCCGCAATTTGCCTACCCCTGGCTTAGGGTAAATAAAATAGTGGAATAATATTTTTTGCTTGAAGTTCACATAGCTATATCATATTATGGTATCCAGAGGAGCCAAGAATATGAACCCATCACAGAGTATTGTATCCCCGTAGGCATTGCTATTCGTAAAGTTGTCACAATCCACTCATTCCCCCCCCCCCCCCCCCCACCAGACTCTCCATCGGATGGGACAATTTCCACTTCTTTCTATCTGAGTCACTGCTAGAGAGGAAGATCAGTCACTGAGTCAATCACTGCTCTATTGAAATCTGGTTGTTATCCAACAACACTGAAATGAAGGGTGTTTAAGGACAGACATGGATAGTACACGGGTCTAGTAGAGAGACCCTCTCAATTCCCTGCAATTCTCTCTTTATTGAGTAGATCCTTAAAGTTACACTACACTTTGCTTTTCAATTGTGCTTCCAATAAAGGTTAGCGGTCCCAAGTGTAAGGATAAATGGGTATGTACTTATGCTAGTAAATATACTTATAGATACTATAGGTCCCCTAGCACTAGCAGTGAGAAAACCCTGCATTATGCAGACTTCGGTCAGATGGAGCGCTCTGATTGGCTGTGCGTGCACTGACACAGCCAGCCAGCGATAGCCTGGAACTGCTGTGTCTCAGCTGTGAGACACAGCAGAGAGTAAACCTGTGTGTATCTATTAAGAGACACGCCGGGTTTACACCAGACCAGCAGGACATATCTTTTAACCGGAAGCAAGGGTTCAAAACTGTTTAGTTGTCCTTTGAGTATATTCGTTGAACACAGTGTTTTCTAATTTACTGCTTTATTGATCCTGAAGCGCATCCCAAGTATACATACAGCGAAAGATAACAGACCAAGTGTGCTAAAAAAAATGTACACCATACAAATGATATAAAACTTCACATATAGGAGTGTAATTTGGAGCAGTCGTCAATGCACATGCATACATGTAGGAAGGAAAAACATAAAAAAACACACGGAACAATATAAGTACAGTATAAATAAAAGTAATTTGGTAGTCTCTAAGGATGCACAACTCACACAGATCACTGCTCTATTGACTGTTTGTTTTAAATCAGCTACTCTTATCTTCCATCAAAAGAAGGCGGGAGATAGTACAATTAAGAAAAGCATATTTATTACGATATAAAGTGACATGTAGGATTAAAACATGGATCACAGCTGACGTCCTCAGTTACACTGTCTCCTTAGAGCTGCCGACGATGGGGTATGAGCTGCGTCCAAAAAGTCTGAATATAATAGAACTGTGGACTATATCGATATAGGTTCATTATCGATATAGGTTCATTTGAATTTTTTAATCTGATATATTTTTGTCTATTACTTGTTATTGTAGAGGAACTGATTACAGACACCCAAAGGGTCACAGAAAGAAGAGTCAATAGAGTAGTCTATCTTTGTTTGCTGTGTAATATTTTCTCTAGACACTAGAGACTGGGGTACTGCTGATTTTACAGTGTAATTACCCAACCCCCCCCCCCCCCCCCCCCCAGTAGATACATTCCTCTAAGACACATCACACTGTGCACCAGCCACAAATAACCCTTTTAGTGAATTCAATTTTTCTCTTTGTTTTTCTGGAATCAGCAGATTTTCTCTTTGGGTGGTAGCCTTTAAAGAACAAATCAGGTTATTATTTTGGTTTCAACTTGTGGATTATCGATTAAACTCATAGGAACTTGATTTGCTAGGATCCAGCTGTGTGGGTTAATGTGTTTTGAAGATCGTAAAATGCATTATCCTGTAACTTATCATTAATCTGAGCTGTTTTATCATTAATCTGAGCTGTTTTATCATTAATCTGAGCTGTTGTTTTTTTTCTTCTTACTTTTGTTTTCTCCTGATGTTCTTTTAGTGCTGACTCTGTGAAATGCGCTGTTCCAAACGGTAAAATAAAAGTAAATGGGCATATGAAGGATGAGTAAAGCAGAGATCTGTGAAAGAGAGTAGGACACGGTTTTTTTTAAAGAAAAGGTGGCAGCGTTAGCCATGGTCACAGGTAAAAGATGCGTCTATTCACCAAAAGGAAAACAATTCAGCAAATAGACCACATTATAACAATAGAGTAAAGGGGACAGAGATGGGGGATAGGATGACATAGCAAGGAGTATGTGTCAAGGGAAGGAGCATGGTTGAGATGGTGAGGGTTAGTGGAGGGTTATATGAATAAGAGTAACTAACAACCTAACAGAGTTCCTCCCGCTACATGACGGCACACACATATAGATACACTGAGCTCAGTGCGTCCCCCGTGGTGCAACTTGAGCCACAAATGATAAAGACACGCTGTCTGTCGATACAAATGAGTTCCAACAAAAAAAAATATTGTCAACTAAACATGACAAGTCTGAAATGGTATTTGCTGTACAAAGCAGTAGTGCATTTTATTGCTTCTGGATGTATAAGTGTTTGTCATACTTTGAGCACAGCCAGATATACAGTAACACATTAAATACTCTCACAAATCATGTCTGTATTGGCTGATTTTGTAGCCTTGATTATTTTTTTACAGGAATCCAGGCGCAGGTGCTCAGTAATTCCCCCCAGGCCGCTTGTTTTTTTTTTTTTTTTTTAATTTGTGTATATTCAGTACACTGTCTAATTACAGATTTCCGAGAGCTGTATATTAAATATTCTAAATGTTACCAATCATAACCTGCAACGAGATATGTAATATATCATGGAGATAATAAGGCAACATTTGTTTTTTACATTGGACAAGATGAAAACAAGAATTAGACAGAGCGGGCGGTATGTATTAAATCGGTTTAATGTGTGCAGAAGATGTAACAGGGAGTGGGATTACAATACAACCCAAAGTCTCAAGCATTCCTAACCATTGTCTAACTAATTCCCTCTATGGCATCAAACATCCATCTTCCAACACATTTTCCTTCCTGTACCTTCAGGACAGATTTACTAACAAAGTCCAATTTATATTTAAATCATTTTGCTGTGCTGTAGTATTAAGTGAATATCCCATGTCCTATTGATCTGTAAAATACACAGGCATAGTTATGATTGCCTGTTTAAAGGTATTACCCAGTGTGGTCCAATTTATTTAAAGGGACTGTATCACCTAAACATTGTTTTTAATGGGCGTGTAGAAAACAAAGAAGACATGATTGCAAATTATCTATACTTTGTGTTAACAGAATTGCAAGCATATGTCTAAATTGGGAGAAAAGTGTGTTTTAAATGTGTTGGTGGAGTCTCCTGCTTATGACATCACCTGTGGCCTGATATGCAAATTACACATTACTCATTGAAAAGCTGTTCATTTGCATATCGAGCCACAGGTGATGTCATACGCAGGAGACCCCCACAGACACATATAAAACAAATTTTCTCCTAATTTAGGCATTTGCTTGCAGTTTTGCTAACATGATGTATAGATCATTTTCAATAAAAAAAAAATAATTATTCTCTGCATTCACAGTAAAACAATGTTTAGGTGATATAGTCCCTTTAATGTAGATGGCCTTATGCCCCATTCATAAACTTAGTGGGTCTTAATTTCATGAGGAAATACAATAGAATCTGTGGATGTTTTACCTATTTATTTAGCAATTTCTGATTGGGTGGAAGAGAATCCCGCTAGACAACCAGGAAGTGACAGAGAGCTGTCGAACACTGGGACTGGTAAGAAAAACATGAGCGGAATCTATTGGAAAGTATTAACATATAGTGGTCAATGTTTCGGTGAAACATTTACCAAGGCGTCTTACATTATGTCTCTGTGGTCTTTTTTTTTTTTTTTTTTTTAAAGCGCCCTCAAATTCCACAATGTTGTACAAAGAGGTAAAGAAAACAATCAAATAATAGGGGACATAACAACTTTTTTAACGTTTTTGTTCACGCACTGTAAACAATATTTAAGGGTAAAAATACATTAAACCTCTAGTATCATCCATGGAAGACTCGGGTTAGCAGGATCAGGTTGGAATCCCGGTGTAGGAACATTTTGGTTGATAGGACTGTATAGCCATTGAAAACTGAAGCCTTCTGAGTGTCAGCAGGAATAAATAATTAGAGGTAACAGGTAAGGCAATATTCCATGCTAAGGCAGATTGTGACAATCCATAGAACCACGCAATTTTTGGTAGGGGAGCAGTATTGTATCAGAAAAACTGAAGCAATGTTTCAAAGTGGTCAATTGCTCTCCAGAAGGTTTATAGCTTTGACACTGAAGTTGTAGCATGCCTCTCAACTGCCCTGGATCTAGTGGGACAGTCCTGGTTTGAAAACCTGGTTCTGTTATCCTAGGTTTGCAAGATATTGCAAATGTGCATTGATGAAAGTTTAATGGAGTGTTCTAATTTTTGTTTGACCGAGACCCTTGGTTCCATGGCTACTCCCTGTTAGCAGGCATTCATGTCCAAGCTAGTATACAATTATTGTACTATTGTTTTGGAGTTTGTTGTCACATAGATGATTTTTCCTGCCGAAATAAGACAGTTTGTGTATGATCAGATAAATTAATCATTCGGAATATTTTTTTCCAACAGCGAACGAAAAATGTCAGCTTGTTGCGGATGCTGGATGGGTCTAATACTGCAGCATTGGGGAAAAAAAATCAAAAACACAGTTCGGTTCCATTTCATACAATTTGTGAATAAAGCCTGTTATAAAATGTCAGTGTTGTTTGAATGACATTTTAACTTGAGAGAATAGAGTCTGTATTTTCAGACATGACAAAGAGAATCCTATACGCATTAGCACAGAAAAATTAAGTTAACACACATTATGGCTTCATGGAGGCTGCTCAAACATTCTGTGAGGTTGCTCAATTCAAATTTACGGTTACCGCCACTTGATCCCTGATCTGTGACATCTGTCAACGTAAAACACCCACTAGCGGCAAGCCGGGTACAATTCCCTTTCGTGCATTAGTTCTGCTTTACAGATAGTTATAGGGTGAAATTGAAAAGAAATCCCATTTTCATGTCTGTGGTCTCAGTGATCTGTTTGAATTACCATTAATCTCATGAATTTTTATAAGAGTAAAGTACGTCTTCTTAAAACGAAAGAGGCGTCTGCGCGTCTCGTATAAGAAGAGTGTTTGTTCAGGCAGTTGAAGCGTTCTAGGCGAAGAAGTCAATTTTATCTTTTTTTTTTTTCTTAACAGAGGACCACTGGTAGTCTTTTAATGCTGAATTATTCTCTTGAGCTCCCATGGGTATTAGCAGAAGGGAGTCCGATACTGCAAGGCTTTCTCTCCAAATCAATGGTGCTTTGCAACTAGACTGCTAATGGGGCAGGTGGCTCTCCATGGCTCCTTATAGATGCTGTTTGGGACGTTGTCTACCCATGATCGTTTTAATCCCCAAATTAACTGATTTAAAAAGCTAAAAATCAGTTTTCACCAGACAGAAGGCCACTTCTGTCCAGTTTGCCAATATAGCCTGAAGGATCCAAAAGGGTGCTGTCTCATAAGCTGGCTCTTAGTGTACTCCTTCTAGGTTGCATGATTGGACAACAAGAGTCTAAGACACAGGGGGGGGCTAATTTTGGCCTGGGGTAAGAACAATTTAGTAGCCCATAGTGCAACGTTATCAGACAACTATAATCTGAGACAGACAGAAAAGACAGATCTGTTGACAAGTAACATCCAGAGATTGATATGCAGACAAGACATATAGATTGACAGATATATGGAGCGCTGGTTGGGCCTCAGTATGTTTCTTTCCAAATTTACCACTTCTCACCCCTATCTCAGGGGAGAGAAAGGCTGTGAAGGTGGAGTCAGCAATGGACTTTCCTCTCACAGACGTGCATGCGACTTGGTAGGGTTGCCACCTTTTCTTCAAAAAAATACCGGCTTTGGCACTGTCTCCATAGACTTAACATTGGCCAGATGCCAATTTTTTACCGGCCTACCGGTAAAATACCGGCCAGGTGGCAACCCTAGCGACTAGGCTCTATGGGGAAGGCCAAAATAACTGACCTTTGGGGCTTTCTATCTTCACCGATTGACCGCAGCAAGAACCTCATCTGAGTCGAAAAGTGTTGCAGCCTAGCCCATTGAGTCTGGCTAGAGAGCACCCCGAGGGGCAATTGCCCCTCTGCCCCCCTTGCCAGCCCTCCCCCTTCGAAGACACCGCTTCAGTTAGAGAGTGTACCAATTCCTGCAGCAATGTTTAAAGTAATTGATTTCTTCCCAGAAGGATCTGACTTTAAAATTGAAATGATTGTGATGTTCTGCCCAACTCGGTCTCATTCACACAGAGGAATTTACTGAGAAATTAGAATTTTCATTTTCAGTTCATCAGATTAATCAATAATCCGGAGTTTGCCATGTTTGTGATAAAAGATGGTCTAGAAAGAAAACAAACAAACAAAGAACAGAATCTAATTATCACAACATGTTACGTCAATAAACTAATGATAGTAAATTGCCGGCATTTAATAACAGTCTACACGATGATCAAGACATAAAATACACCTGTGCTTCCATCACATATCATGTTGGTCTGTGTTTTCTAGAACAGCCTTAAGGGGGGGGGGGGGGGGGTTCATGTGGAGTGCAATAATAAAGTCTCAGAATTGCTGTGTGATGAGACTGGGGCCATGGATTCCTGCTTTCACACATCTAGTCTACAATGGTAGGCAAAGGCTACATTACATTTGTAACACTTTACCCATTGCACATTTCACATGGACACTGCATCCACAAATTTATAATTACTATTAAAAAATGCAATCAGTCCTCTAACATTCATGGAACCACCATTACCATTACTGTTCCTTATTTAGCTGGATGTGCATCATTTGCATAGTAGGGCAACACTACAATGCGTCTTGGCGTAACATTGCCCGTTTTTCTATGTATCCATAGATAATTCCAGAACCCTCCATGAATAAGTAAACAAAACAGTTAACAGCCATTGACTTGCACCATACCCAAGTGTCTTGGGTTCAACGGAACAGTTCTGATTTGGGCCCTGTGCATTGCTATCCCGGGATTCTGATCCAGTCTCCTATCTTCTAGGGTTAACAGAGCAACTTTATTAAAAAAATAAATAAAAAAAAGCAATATTGTGCATGAACCAGAGCCTAAAGTTCTATATAGGCATGCTGAAAGGGACTCCAGAATTGTTTCCCATTCTGCATCAGGACATGGGCTCACCAGCACTAATTGCACCAGCACCCACTGAGAGAGAACTCCTCCTGGCTTTGTGGACAGCTCATGTTGGGGGAGAAACATTGCATTTTCGCTGCTGTACATTATATTGCAGTAAACATAGTAAATCAAGTGCTTAGATCACATTTAAGTATTTTGAGGATTCAAGATTGTGGGAAGAATCCTCCAAAAAGTGGCAATAAATATTTGATAGAAGACTTTAACTTCTGTTTTCTCTTTCTTTTTCAGGTTAATAAATTTCATTATTGCAGGGCACTTCAATTTTAATTATATAGCAACAAACCAAAAATGCTAATGCATGCTCTCAGTTACATATTTGCAAGAAACAAAAGCTGTTCCAAGACATTAAAGAGACAGGCTACAGAAATGACAAATAATTGTCTCCATCTTTTTTTGCAGCAGACTGTGTAACTTTTCCTCTCTCACAGTCAGGTTCTCCCAGATTAGCCCTTCTTTCTTTATCTTGCTTTAATTCCTGTCACTTGCTGTCACACACGTCTGCTGTAGTGTCTGACTTTGTCCTCTGGGGCTAAAGTAACACCTGGAAGCTTTATTGTCTCTGTCTTTTTAAAAAAAAAATTCCGTTGGAAATGAATCGGAGTCTGGATTTTACCACGAGAGACAACCCGAGCACTTCATCTGAAAATGTGTCTCCCTTCAGCCTCTCTATCATTTACACGTAGCTGCGGGACAGCATTAAGGGATTTGCAGAAAAGCTAATCCTGGAGAATGTGGGAGAAAAAGGGGCCATCGCCCAAAATTGCAACATTATTCATCCCCCCCCTTAAAGTATACTGTGAAAGAAACAATTTTTTAATACATCTGCGCTGTCAAGATGATTTAAGGACATTGATTAGAAGAATATGGTGCATGCAGAGTCTGAATGATTAAGACCATTTAAACAGTTCTTCCCAACCTGGGGCAATTAATATCTCTAGAGGGGCAAGAGTAACCCAATTGGAATGTTGACCTGTATATTCAATAAACTTTATTGTTCCAGTGACAGGCTCCCAAACACCTGGGACTAAGTGTGAGGAAATACCTACTGCATGTAGGTAGATGCCTAACTTACTAATGACTAAAGAGCAATTAGAGCTTGAAACATGGAGGTAGCGAATGAGGTGGAGAGGCCCTGATTTAGAAGTATGAAATCAATATGGTAGCCATCACTGGGTTGATATGATCCTGTATTAGAGCAGCTGCCCGACGAAAGGTGGAATGGGTCCAGCTGTTTATGTTCTTCTTAACCCCTTCCCGTGTGTACGACTGCACAGAGTTCAATAGCTTACTTAGGCCCTCCCGCGAAGAGCAGTGGGCAGATCCCACTGCAGGGACTTGCAGAGGGGTCCCCACTGTAAGTCTGACACGGAAAATGTTGGCCACATTTAACTAAAATACCTGCAGGATGGCATCAACCGTCCTGACAGTAACAGCTCATGGCGGACCTTGAGTGGCCTCAGTCTGATATGGAAAATTTAGTGAAGCTCAAGGTGAACATCGTTTTTATTTCACTAAGGCCAGAACTTTCATGGCTTTTCGGCAGGGACCCACAGGATCTGTAGAGACCCTAACTGGGCCGCTGCCTGTATCTCGCTGGCTCCCGATCAGTGTAGTGCCTTGACCCCTTAGCGCTGGATGGTGCTTTGGCCCTTAACGACCAAAGCGCCATCCAGCGCTAAGGGGTTAAGGAAATTGAAAGAAAGAAAATGGTCTTTCCAGGTTCTTCAAAAGTGGCCCCTACATTAAATACTGCCCTTCTGCGTTCCCTATTAGGGTTGCCACCAAACTGGTATTTTACCGGCAGGCCAGTAAAATTGGCTTCAGGCCAATGTTAATTCTATAAAGGCAACAGGATGACTGGTGGGTTTTTTTTTTTAATACAAGTAGGCAACTGGCTTAAACAGCAGTATTATTTCATGGAATTAATAACATCAATCTCTCCAAGCTCCAGCACAAAACACCAGGAAAAGGTAAAAAGGGAAAATTGTCTGACGCAACTTTCTGCTGAAGTTCCGCTTCCTGTTATACACCGATGATGGCGAACCAGCGGCACTCTGACGCCTCTCATGTGCCACTTAGCATGTGATTAGAGTATCACCATCAGTTATGGAGTACCCAGTAAATGTTATGATCCAAGACTGACATTTTCCCTTGAACTCATATGGAAAGGAGCGCAAGAATGAGCAGGGTGGCTGATATCGAGAGTCGGCAAAATGCCTGAAACGAGAGAGCACTTTGAGAGCGCCATCTTGGCAGAAGATTGGGCAATCCAGTTAAAAAAAAATCTTCACTATCGTGATCTGTTCCCAGTATGCAAAAGGAGCTAATCATAATTTGCCCCATTTTATCCCATAGAATAACATACACTCTGTCATGTTCACAGCCTCAGATATAGTTTTAACCTGTGCATGGTCTTTTTTTTTTAGGACCCTGCTAAACACGGAGCTCGTAAGAGTCCAATAAGGGGGGGTTCTGAATCGGATTGCCATAGTAACCCACAGAGGACTCTACTTGCTTCACTCCACTGTCTTCAGCAAATGTCCTTAGCATGGGGTTAATACTGAATACTAATCGCTGGAGGATGGAAAGGCATTTTACAGATTGCAGCTTGTCTGTCCCCTCGGGAACTGCGTAAATAGCACTGTTATAACACACGTTAGAAAGAATAAAATGACACAATAAGCAATCAGTAAGGGAGAGGTCAGATTCCTGATGACGGAACCTACTCACAATAGACTAGTATGTGCAAATGTGGTATTAAAGGACAAAATAAAGTTCTGTTTGACTGAAAGGTTGCATGTTAAATAGACTTGCTTTACTCAAAGAATGCAAATAAAGGACAATATTGTCTGTATAGCGCTAACAGGGGGCTGACATTTTGTTTAGAATCTTGGCTCAAAATTGGTCAGATGAAGGAAGATTTGCTCCATCTGACACAAGATGTCTGCCTCCTGATACAGCTATATACTCACAGAGGGCTCAGTAAGGAGCTTTATTTATATTATTTCATTAAAGTGATGGTATCACCTGAACATAGCTAATACTGGGAATGTATAGAATAGAACATGATAGAAAATGATCTATACATCATGTTAGCATGTTTTTTTTTTTAATGTGTCAGTGGAGTCTCCTGTTTATGACATCATCTGCGGCTTGAAATGCAAACTACACATTTCCTATTGAAAAGCTACAAGTGATGTCATAAACCTGTACATATCACTATGTAAATTGTTGGCGATATATAAATAAATGTTAATGAAATGTATTAGAGAGGTAGTAGAGAGGATGCTGTGGCATTCAGAAAGGAAGGGAATGAGTAGGGATGTTAGTAGTAGAGGGGATGGGACACTTCATCGCGGCTGCATCCGCGCAGCCGCTTCACCGCCGTCTCTTCACCACACGACAGCTCGTCGCGGGAGATTACATCGCGGAAAATTTCATCGCTAAAGGTAAGTTTTTTTTTAGTATTTTATCTATTTTAGTTTATTTTAGTAAGGGGGGTTAGAATTAGGGTTTAGGGGGTTAGAATTCGTTTTTAGGGTTCGGGGTTAATTTTAGTATTAGGGTTTAGGGGGTTAGTATTAGGGTTCGGGGGTTAGTATTAGGGTTTATGGGGTTCATTTTAGTATTAGGGTTCGGGGGTTAGTATTAGGGTTTAGGGGGTTAGTATTAGGGTTCGGGGGTTAGTATTAGGGTTCGGGGGTTAATTTAATATTGGGTTTTGGGGTTAATTTTAGTATTTGGGTTTTGGGATTAATTTTAGTATTGGGTTTGGGGGGGGGGAATCATTTATTAGGGGGGTTATTTTATTTTAACTGGTACGTTTGTAAGAGCTGACAGTTCAGCGCTGAATTGTCAGCTCTTACATAGCCGCGTCCGCGATCAAACGGCCGCGTTATTCTTCATTGCTGACAGTTCAGCGTTCTAACTGACGCGCTGAACTGTCAGCGATGAAGCCGCGGCGAAGAAGAGTCCTAGACCCAGTAGTAGAAAGGTATTAGAGAGGATGCTGTGGCATTCAGAAAGGCAGGGAATGAGTAGGGATGTTAGGAGTAGAGAGGTATTAGAGAGGATGCTGTGGTATACAGCAAGACAGGGAGAGAGTAGGGATGTTTGTAGTATAGACGGTGAATCACCAACAAACGTAAACAACAAGCTCATGTACGACAGATTTGAAAGATGGCTCTGATTCAGCTGTGAGTAACAGTGAGTCACTTGTAAGTATGATCAATTGCTCCATTTCAGCTAGCCGTCTTCCCCCTGTCAGGTCTTCCTGGTCTTTTAGCAGAACGTACTTTCATTGATCTACCCGCTCTCTAAAAGTGAAGAATAAATAGAGCAGTATAGAAATAAATGTCCCTGGGATTTAAATATTCCACTTCCCACTGCAGGCATTTCACTTTCATGGAAGACGAGTCTAGTTTAACTCACCTAAGGCACCTTGGTGGAGCCGCATCTGTAATTATCCAGCTGACAGGCAGGTTTTGCTAAATGCGTCAGGATTCCCTTGCTAGAAATGAGATTAAGGATCCGTTCTATAGTAGATGTCAGTACTGCCGATGGTGAAGGACATGTAGACAATGAACTTCACATGACATCCAAATGAGGCAACAAATTACCCTTATCTTTAACCCTCCCTGCACTAGTTTATCTGTCATCCCTGTAAATATACAACTCTTTGTTGGCTAAATACTGAATTGTTTTATACCTGTGCTAGGCTTGTATATGTACGTAAGAAATTATATATCACTATCAGTGCCAGCTCATCTCCAGTGTTCCTACAATATTCATAAAATGCTTCAAATTCTTTTTCTGCACATTGGTGAAAACCTTCACGGATAACTATATTTAGCTTCGTAAATGCAAAGTCGATACAGTTTATGGTACAGGTTGAGTATCCCTTATCCAGAAATCCATTATCCAGAATGATCTGTTATCCAGAGTGAGCCATTATCACGAATGATCCGTTATCCAGAATGATCCGTTATCAAGAATGATCCGTTATCCAGAATGATCCCTTATCCAGAATGATCCGTTATCCAGAAATCCATTATCCAGAATGATCCATTATGAAGAATGATCCGTTATCCAGAATGATCCGTTATCCAGAATGATCCGTTATCCAAACATTTTTGGGGATTTTGCCACAAGTTGCAAATTCCCCACACACCTCTCAGAACGCAAATGCACAACTGTGTATTCAGTGTCCAGACCCCTTAAGCTGTGATATAGCCTTTCCATGCATGCTCAGATTCCCCCACACGCCCACATAGGGTAATACAATGACACGTGTGCAGACCTGACACGCCAACAGTAGGTTCACAACAAAGCCTCATATCACAGCTACATCACAGTAACAGGGATTTATTTGCTCTATACAGTATTTGTGTTATATATAATACTAGACATGTGCATTCGTTTTCGGACGAATGCATTTTCGGACGAAAATAGCATTTTCGTCCATTCGTCCGAAAAACGAATAACGAAAATTTTAACTAACAAAATCCGAATGAACGAATGGTTAATAAACGAAAATCATTCGTTCATTCGTCCATTCGTCCATTCGTGCTATTGGCATTCTAAACCGAAATAGAGTCGGTTTACAATACCAATAGCATTGTACTACATTCCATAAACCGACATGAATGACTTTCGGTTTATGGAATGCATGTAATGCTATTAGCTTCCTATAAACCGAAATTGAGTTCCCATTCATACGAATAGGTCAATTGACCTATTCGTATGAATGGGGACTCTTTCGGTTTATAGAAAGCCAATAGCAGCATGTATTCTATAAGCCGAAAGTCTTTAAAACAAACGACGTTCGGTTTATAGAATACATGTAATGCTATTGCTGTTCTATAAGCCGAAAGACATTCGGCTTATAGAACAGCAATAGCATTACATGCATTCTATAAACCGAACGTCGTTCGTTTTAAAGACTTTCGGCTTATAGAATACTATTGGCATTCTATAAACCTAACTAGAGTCCCTCCTCATTCATAAGAATTTCTTATGAATGGGGACTCGACTCTAGTTCGGTTTATAGAAAGCCAATAGTATTCTATAAGCCGAAAGTCTTTAAAACGAACGACGTTCGGTTTATAGAATACATGTAATGCTATTGCTAAACTATAAACCGAACGACTTTCGGTTTATAGAATAGCCATAGGATTACATGTAGTGCATAAGCCGAAAGTCTATAAACCGAAAGTCGTTCGGTTTATAGGCTGTCGGCATTTTACTACACGGAGACAAAGTCTCCATTCATAATTTTATGAATGGAGACTTTGTCTCCGTGTAGTAAAATGCCGAAAGTCTATAAACCGAACGATCGGTTTATAGACTTTCGGCTTATGTAATACATGTAATCCTATGGCTATTCTATAAACCGAAAGTTCGGTTTATAGAATAGCAATAGGAATACATGTATTCCATAAGCCGACAGCCTATAAACCGAACGTTTAGAACGAGGCAGCTTTGTCACATAAAAGGAAATAAAAACAAGATTTTATTTATATCATAATTTTTTATTAAAAAAGCAATTTACATGTGAATATATACTAGACATGTGCATTCGTTTTCGGACGAATGCATTTTCGTCCGAAAATTGCATTTTCGTCCATTCGCCCGAAAAACGAAGAACGAAAATGCTAAGCTAACTAAATCGAATGAACGAATAGTTAATAAAGGAAAATCATTCGTTCATTCGTCCATTCGTAGTACTATTGCATTCTATAAGCCGAAATAGAGTCGGTTTATAGAATACAATAGCATTTAACTATACGGAGACAGAGTCTCCATTCATAAATTTATGAATGGAGACAAACGTATAGTTAAAAGCCGACAGCCTATAAACCGAACGTTCGGTTTATAGGCTGTGGGCATTTAACTATACGGAGACAGAGTCTCCATTCATAAAATTATAAATGGAGACTTTGTCTCCGTATAGTTAAAAGCCGGTGTTCTGACAAATTTCTGGAGCAAATTCTCCTGCGCAGGAGAATTTGCTCACTGCGCATGCGCATAAAGTTACAGCTGATAACTCAGCTGTAACTTTGTGACCACCGCGCATGCGCCAGCTGCGCAACCCACCTCCCGCCCCCTCACACCCGCCGCACACCCCTTCTTACCAGATCATCGACCACAGCGATACACAGCGCATGCGCACGCCTATCCAGCCGTTTGGGAATGTGCGCGTCCGTTGTTGTGTTCTTAAGGTGGTAAGTAACATGGGGCGTCGGGACATAAGGGGGCAAGCATCCTGGTGAGGGCTGCCTCATCTTGATGGGATTTGTGATCCTCCTGCTGTATTATTGATGCAGCAGGAGGATCACAAATCCCATCAAGATGAGGCAGCCCTCACCAGGATGCTTGCCCCCTTATGTCCCGACGCCCCATGTTACTTACCACCTTAAGAACACAACAACGGACGCGCACATTCCCAAACGGCTGGATAGGCGTGCGCATGCGCTGTGTATCGCTGTGGTCGATGATCTGGTAAGAAGGGGTGTGCAGGGGGTGTGAGGGGGCGGGAGGTGGGTTGCGCAGCTGGCGCATGCGCGGTGGTCACAAAGTTACAGCTGAGTTATCAGCTGTAACTTTATGCGCATGCGCAGTGAGCAAATTCTCCTGCGATTGCGCAGGAGAATTTGCTCCAGAAATTTGTCAGAACACCGGCATTTAACTATACGGAGACAGAGTCTCCATTCATAAAATTATAAATGGAGACTTTGTCTCCGTATAGTTAAAAGCCGGCATTTAACTATACGGAGACAGAGTCTCCATTCATAAAATTATGAATGGAGACTTTGTCTCCGTGTAGTAAAATGCCCACAGCCTATAAACCGAACGTTCGGTTTATAGGCTGTCGGCTTATGGAATACATGTATTCCTATTGCTATTCTATAAACCGAACGTTCGGTTTATAGAATAGCCATAGGATTACATGTATTATATAAGCCGAAAGTCTATAAACGGATCGTTCGGTTTATAGGCTTTCGGCATTTTACTACACGGAGACAAAGTCTCCATTCATAATTTTATGAATGGAGACTCTGTCTCTGTATAGTTAAATGCCGACAGCCTATAAACCGAACGACTTTCGGTTTATAGACTTTCGGCTTATATAATACATGTAATCCTATGGCTATTCTATAAACCGAAAGTCGTTCGGTTTATAGAATAGCAATAGGAATACATGTATTCCATAAGCCGACAGCCTATAAACCGAACGTTCGGTTTATAGGCTGTCGGCATTTTACTACACGGAGACAAAGTCTCCATTCATAATTTTATGAATGGAGACTCTGTCTCCGTGTAGTAAAATGCCGACAGCCTATAAACCGAACGTTCGGTTTATAGGCTGTCGGCTTATGGAATACATGTATTCCTATTGCTATTCTATAAACCGAACGACTTTCGGTTTATAGAATAGCAATAGGAATACATGTATTCCATAAGCCGACAGCCTATAAACCGAACGTTCGGTTTATAGGCTGTCGGCATTTTACTACACGGAGACAGAGTCTCCATTCATAAAATTATGAATGGAGACTTTGTCTCCGTGTAGTAAAATGCCCACAGCCTATAAACCGAACGTTCGGTTTATAGGCTGTCGGCATTTTACTACACGGAGACAAAGTCTCCATTCATAATTTTATGAATGGAGACTCTGTCTCTGTATAGTTAAATGCCGACAGCCTATAAACCGAACGACTTTCGGTTTATAGACTTTCGGCTTATGTAATACATGTAAACCTATGGCTATTCTATAAACCGAAAGTCGTTCGGTTTATAGAATAGCAATAGGATTACATGTATTCCATAAGCCGAAAGTCTATAAACCGAAAGTCGTTCGGTTTATAGACTTTCGGCTTATAGAATACAAGTAATACTATTGCCTTTCTATGAACCGAACGAGAGCCCCATTCATAAGAATTTCTTATGAATGGGGCTCTCGTTCGGTTTATAGAAAGCCAATAGTATTACATTGTATTCTATAAAACGAACGAAAAAAATTAACGAAACGAAAATAATGAACGAATTTCGTCTGAAACGAATGCACTAATGAACGAAATTCGTTTTAGACGAAATAAATAACATTTTCGTCCGAATGGACGAAAACGAAACGAAAATTTTAGTTTTGCACATGTCTATATAATACTATTGTATTTCATAAGTGCTGAGAAGGTTTAATATATCTTACGGAAGATGATCTGTTTTTCGAAATACATCTTGCCCCAAGCATTTTGTATCAGGGATACTCAACCTGTATAATGATAAAATGTATGATGGAGGTAACTCAATTGCAAATTATTGATAAACTCACACATTAATTTTGTTTTTGAGATGATTATTAAGAAAAAAAATAATTTTCAATTAGAAACCCATTGGGGTCTCATAAATGACCTGAATTCATGGATCTCAGTGTTATTGAATCCCATAGACTGCAATAGAAAAGTTTGAATTAAACAAACCATGATTAGTGATGTTTTGTGTGAATGGACAATGGATGTCGTAGTTGTAAAGTGTGTGTGGAAAGAGTTGAACACCTTCCAATTTGCTGGACATAGCCCCAGGAATAAGGGGAGATGGGCTTATATGCCCCCCCAGGTGTCTCATGCTCAAATCTTTATTGTTTAGACTGTGTTTATCTAACAAGTTTAAGAATACTGCTGGATGTGCACAGTACACTGTGTAAAGGTAGCAGGCAAACCAAGGCAGGTTCACATTTGTCTCCTGGAAAAATCCACGAGTGTTTGCAACCATAGGGTTGTTAGCTTTTCTTCAAAAGTATTCCAGCCATGCTATTTCCTCCCAAACTTAACATTGACCTCAAGCCAATTTTTTACAGGCTTGTTGTTGGTTGGGTTGAAAACTCTACTTGTGGTATAGGAGGGGTGGCACCAGTAAGGTGTGGTCTCAGTGGACGGAATGAGATTTAACGAGAGAGGTTGTTATCTGTAGGGTGTTTTCCATTCTGGATAAAAAGAGGTATAATGAGTGAGATATTGTAGATTTATTGTAGAGGACCCGCTCCTGGAGCTGAACATGGCCACAAGTTGTGGAAAATGTGCCATGTTCTCCGGTATTTCATTATAGTTTTTTTTTTTTTATTGGATCGAATGAAGTGTAGTCAGTCTATTGGTGCTACACTGGGGTGATTTCGTTTGATAGGGAAGTATATTATGGTGTTTGAGAACATGTAAGAGTGTTGGACATGAGTTGCATTGTCTAAAGGAGTATGGATAAAGAACGTTGAGGCAAATAATACACGTAAGAAGGAGCCTTTCTGATTACCGGGTTGGGAACATGAGCAAGTTGGAGAATTTGTTCCAACTCAGCTACTAAGGCCTGATTTTTGCAGTTCCTTTGTCCGTTCACTTTCACGGCCCCCACTGACCTCTTCAAAAGTATGAATGTGTTTGTGACAAAGATGAAACAAAAATGGAGAGAGAGGCCTTTCTGTTATTGGGGCATCGGAGGATTTGATACAGAGGATTTTATCTGGTCTCTGTATGAATGGGCCGTTTACACTAAGCGAGGGAATGTTACAGTTTAACCCTTTGCAGTGACATCTCATTCACACGCATTGTGTGAAACGTGACATCAAGGCGTTGGTATGCTTTCCCTTCCCCTGTGAGTGACAGCTGCTGATCTGCCGGTGATAAGGTGGTGATAGGTGGTGACAGTGTAGTGATGGACTCGAGCACATGACATTCCAGGTGAATGACACAGGAGCGGTGTGAATAATAGAAAGGGTCGTCTCGGAGGAGGTGCTAGCGAAGCGTCTGCTCACACCCAGGGGAGGGCTGGCAGCCTTAGGCCTGGGGGGCAAATCCAGTCAAGTGGCCCATTGCACCATCGAATCGCCTCCCCATCCACGGCCATCTTTTCCTTGTTTTATAACGAATATTGCCAGGATTTTCCCCCACAATATGCAAGGATTTGCCATTTAATATGCTAGAATTTTCCCTTACAAAATGCCAGGATTATGCCCCTCAGTATGCCAGGATTATGCCCCTCAATATGCCAGGATTATGCCCCTCAATATGCCAGGATTTAGACACCCAATATGCCAGAATTTTCTCCTCAATATGCCAAGATGATGCCCCCTCAATATGCCAGGATTTTCCCCTAAATATGCCAGGATTATGCCCCTCAATATGCCAGGATTATGCCCCTCAATATGCCAGGATTTAGACACCCAATATGCCAGGATTTTCCCCTCAATATGCCAAGATGATGCCCCCTCAATATGCCAGGATTTTCCCCTCAATATGCCAGGATTATGCCCCTCAACATGCCAGGATTTAGACACCCAATATCCCAAAATTTGCACGTTGCACACCTACGACATGACCCATAACCCACATTGCACACCAGGACATGCCCCATCACCACATTTACATGCCTCCATCACCCCATTACATACACATTTCCAATATTATTTGCCATTAATATTCCCCAGCCAATTTGTCCCATAATATGCCAGTGTTATTCTGCAATTTAATATGACTCAGTAAATTTGCCCAATAATATTCCAAGGTTATCTGCAATTTAATATGCCCCTGCTAATTTGCCCAATATGCCAGAGTTAATTGCCATTTAATATTCCCCAGCCATTTTGCCCAATAATATGCCAGTCTTATTTGCCATGTAATATTCCCCAGCCAATTTGCCCAATAATATGCCAGTGTTATTTGCCATGTAATATGCCCCAGCCAATTTGCCCAATAATATGCCAGTCTTATTTGCCATGTAATATGCCCCAGCCAATTTGCCCAATAATATGCCAGTCTTATTTGCCATGTAATATGCCCCAGCCAATTTGCCCAATAATATGCCAGTCTTATTTGCCATGTAATATGCCCCAGCCAATTTGCCCAATAATATGCCAGTCTTATTTGCCATGTAATATTCCCCAGCCAATTTGCCCAATAATATGCCAGTGTTTTTTGCCATGTAATATGCCCCAGCCAATTTGCCCAATAATATGCCAGTGTTTTTTGCCCCCCCCCCTCTCTCTTACCTTTTTCCCTGGTGGCTAGTGGCAGGACTTCCCTGGTGGCTAGTGGAAGGAGGACTTCCCTGGTGGCTAGTGGCAGGCAGCATGGTCCCTCCATGCTGCCTGTTCGGCCTCCCGGCGGTTGTGCCGACAGGTCACGTGATCGGCGCGCGTCTGACGTCAGAGCGCCGATCACGTGACTGTCGGGACTTCCGTGTCGGCACACTGCACGGGGAGCCGAACAGGCAGCACGGAGGTTTCTCTGTGCTGCCTGTTCGGCTCCCCGTGCAGCTTTGCAGGCAGAGCGGAGGTGAGAGGGGATCTTCCGATCCCTTCTCACCTCCGTCTCTGCCAGCAAGCGCGTTTTTTTTTTTTTTTTAATAACACTGGCCCAGCGGCCGTGTTTTAAAAACCTTAGGGCGGCCTGCCCCCCGGCCCAGCCCGCCCCTGCTCACACCCCCGCCATTTAGCAAACTGAAGAGCAGGCTAATGTGCCGTGTTTACAATGCGAATGAGATACAGCATGTTTAAACTTTCTGAGAAGCACATTAGACATTTTCTCCAAGTAGCTAGCATTCAGAACCCCCGATTATCCTTCCCTTTTCACATTATTAATCACTTCCCCACTTCTCCTTAGTAGGTTCTTTTCTATAGAGGTTTATTCAGTATGCCCCAATCTGGAATATGTATATGTAAAGGTCCATGCATACATATATGTAAGGGTCTATGTATATATATGTAAATCTAAGGAAGGGGAATTAAGGGAGGGACCACATCAGGAATTTTTGAAGTGTCCCATTTGCAAAGGTTTTTCATGGGACCCCATTAATAGGACTCTTCTTGCTATGGCCACCACATTGGACAGGCTCTAGACTTGTAATAAACTATATTCTTTTTAAATGTTTAAAAAAAAAACAATGAACTGAATGCAAATCATTTGCCCATCGATTTACTTTGGGTATAGCTCGTAATTACTATGATTGGAAATCGTTAAAAAAAAAACATCTTTCGAGGGGGCAGAGCCGAGACATCGAGGATAGCAATCACATCTAAGGGGGGGCTCCTCTCACTATACTAAAGAACAGCTTCATTTATATGGCTAATCCAACTATAATACACAAAATGGATAGAAGGAAAGTGGCAAACGCAGCCAGACCTCGCATCTGCATCACAACTCACCTGCCTCTGCCTGGATTTTGACAGCATATTGTGTATGCTGAGATGCAAGCCCTGAGACAACTCAGTTGGATACATGTGCCCTGAACTCCTATGGACTGTACCTTAACCACTACCAGGACTCCACAATTACCTTTCCTTGCTTCCTCATTATTTGATTTTTTACTGTTACTGAGGATGTACTTGCTCTCCTTACTCTAGTATATTAGTCTAGTATAGTATATACAATTTTCCTACTATTTCTGTGGCTTTTATCCCTTTATCTCTCTCCCCCTCTACTCTTATTTTTACATGTCCTTAAATTTGTCTCTCTCCCTCTTCACAGTCTCTTGTTTATCATCTGTTTTGGTTTCTCGACCACAAGGAACATGAGACCCTTCCATGTAAATAAGTTGGCCAACAGCACATTTCAATGTTTGATTGATATGTGGCATTTATTATTTGATTAGTCTATTGAAGGTTTTTTTTACTCTATGACTATCACTCTTTATCTGTAAAATGACACGATTAATTGGTTTGAAATAAGATGCCTAGTAATCTGTTCACTATAGTCTTTTTATGGGACTACTGAGCTATTAATAAGTTTATATTTGAGGTTTTATATATATATATATATATATATATATATATATATATATATATATTGGTTGGTTAATTAGTTAGAGTTGAACCCTCTACTCTAGAAATGTATAATATGTCTGGTATACACCGATCAGTCATAACATTATGACCACCTGCCTAATATTGTATAGGTCCCTTTTTGATGCCAAAACAGCCCTGACCCATCAAGGTATGGACTCCACTAGACCTCGGAAGGTGTGCTGTGGTATCTGGCACCATGTTAGCAGCAGATCCTTTAAGTCCTGTAAGTTGTGAGGTGGGGCCACCATGGATCGGACTTGTTTGTCCAGCACATCCCACAGATGCTCGATTGGATTGAGACCTGGGGAATTTGGAGACCAAGTCAACACCTTGAACTCGTTGTTGTGTTCCTCAAACCATTACTGAACCATTTTTGCTAATGTGTCAAGGCACATTATCCTACTGAAAGAGGCCAATGCCATCAGGGAATACCATTTCCATGAAAGGGGGTACATGGTCTGTAACAATGCTTAGGTAGGTGGTACGTGTCAAAGTAACATCCACATGAATGGCAGGACCCAAGGTTTCCCAGCAGAACATTGCTCAAAGCCAGGGGTGGACTGACAACTCATGGGGGCACCGGGCAATATAATATCATGGGGCCCCCTACGCTCACCCATATGCAAGCCACACCTACTTTGAACTCAAACCTGAGCTGGCACATCCTCAAACCAAATATTCATTATATGCTATATCATGCAGTCAACCTTGCTTTTATTGTTTTTTAAAAGAATATTTCCAATGTGGTGCAGTCTGGTTTGGTAACATAATGAGATGCATGTTGAGAGAGTCTTAGAGGTACATGTTAAAATGGACATAATGTCACAGACCAACTCCCATCAATCCAGCTGGTTGTTGTAGAGGATAGGATTGAATTAAATAGTAATAATATGGTAATTGTGTGATAGAAATGGATCCAGCCAAAGGATCTCTAACCTGCATCTCCCTCCCCCCCACCCCGGAAAAAGTGTCTGTTTGCTTATGCTGTGAATTAATTGACTGTAATTAGTGCTCTGCTCTGACAGATAGATGACAAAAGACACAAAAAAATACTTAATGTGTTCTGAGAGCCAGTAAATTATCCAATGACTTATTAATTAATTATCATATTTACATGGATACAGGATAATGCAGAAGGTAATTGAAAAAAAAAAAGACAAAGGGGCCCGGGTATTAAATTAATCAAGGCGACCACATTGAAATTGAAAAAAGAAACAAAAAACACAAAACCAGAATCCCCAGCTTTATGCGATCATCGTTACGCGAATATTAATGGCATTGATCGCAGTGTAGGCTCCGTATCAGTGCAGTTCAGATTGCAGAATGCCTGGTGTCATACTGCGATTGGACTGAAACAGACATGGTTGAGTGCCTCGGGACTGAAGCACTCCATCCATGTCGGCAGAAGTGCCCACTGTCAAATCCGATCTCTGTGACAGCCAATCACAGTGACCAAATGTGTTTAGCTGTCAGAGCCAGTGCCTGGCATTGATAGATTCAGTCTCTCACCGCTCCACGGAAATCGTGGGGCAGGATGAGACTACTTACATTATGGGCAGCATGCCCATGATCCCCATGCACCCCCAGCATTCCCCATGTATTTGTGTTAAGTTGGGCTAGGTTTAGGGCTATGTATGTCATTATAGGAAATTCAGATTAAAAAAAAATGTTAGAAAAAAGCAATACACTACGTTTAATTATTGCCCTGTAACTTTAAAAAACATGGGGTATAGCCAAACTCAGGACAGATATTAGAATCTATTTTGCAGGAGGTAGCTTATCAATAGCATTTGTTGATGTGTTAAAGATTTTTCAAGTAACAGTTGTGTTTTTTGTGTGTAAATGTATCATTTTTTCTTTTTTTTTAAAGAAAGCCCTATATCATTTGAGTGGGTACAGTAAATGAGAAAGAAGGAAATTACAGCTAAACATAAATACCGCAGAAGTGTTAAAACATCCATTGTCCAGAAATGTTCTATCTAACCCCCATTGGCTATAACAATGTTTTTGTCAGATTGCAAGATATTTGTGGCATATGTTTACCACATTCTAGAAGAGCGCAAGAGTGTCATCCAAATTGCACACTTATTTTAAGGAACGGAAATAGCCCATAATGTTGTTCATTTCCAGCTGTTACAGACCCTGCCGCAATGACTGGATGAACTCAGATTATTTGTAATGAATGATACACAATTCTTACTCATTTTGCAGTGGGATTCCTAAGATTGTACTGAAATACATTGAACCACACGGAAGTAGACCCTGGAAACGATTACACGAACATGAAAGGGCCAATCACTAGAACGGGTTTTGTTATTAAGGGACTTCTTCAAAATGGACCAGCTGTTTGTACTCGTGAATCTCATTTTAACAAAACTAAACTCTGTCGGTCAGAAAGACATTTTTACACCCCATACCATTAAAGACATTGTAATTTTACTCATATTTTATACTTCCATCTTCACATGCTGTGAGATTTAAAGGAAACTGTAACAATTCTAATTCCATCAGGGGGTGGACATGCTGTTTAGAATCTTGGGTCAGATGAAGGAAGATCTGACCTATCTGACCCAAGATGTCAGCCTCCTAAAAGCAGAGAAGGCTCAATAGGTGCTTTTTTATTCTTTCATTAAAGCATTTGTATTTAAAATGCCTACATTTTATGTAATCTTTCAATTAGACAGAAATTAATTTTTTTAAATATTTTTATTTATCCTTCAAAGTGCCTCTAAGATATAACTGCAGCTTCAACTCAGGAGTAGTGGGGTATCTGTGAGACAGTCGTTGAAAATGTTGAACATTTTTCACAACAGTGCGTTATCTGGTTTTAGCAGGAATTTCCCACATATTGTAAAGTATTGCTTGGGTGAAGTTGCCAACACTCAGACAATATGTGGTTTACTTGCCACAAATAGAAGTGCTTTTGTTTCTATTCTTTCATTAACACATTTATACTTATAATACCTGCATTTGATACAATCTTTCAGTAAAACTGTTGCCATTCAACCTCTTCGCGAAAATGGTCGTACCAGATACGTCATGGAAAACATGTCGCTTAGTCACAATGGACATATCGAGTATGTCCTGATGGGAAACCCACGTGGGCAGCCATCAACGATGCTTAGCTGGTGTTTCTATGGTTCCTCGATCTCAAGGCATCATGAAACACTAGCACTGGCTTCCCAGGCCAAATGTTGTGATCTCGGGTGACATATTGGACGGCAGCATGCCCCTCCAATATGGCGCTGCCCTTTAGACGCCAAGAGTGACAGAAGAGATCAGAAATCACTTCCATCACTCTGTTGCTTGACTGCCCCTAGAGGGGCCAAAACTAAGCCAAGATCCAAATTCACCCTAGATCTGGGGTTAGTGTCAGTGTTTATGGTTACAGGTGCATTAGGGCTAGAATTAGATTTAGGGTTAGGGTGATAAGTAGGGTTGGGGTCAAAAGGTCACTGTTCGAAAAAATAGTTTTCAGATATTGCCCTATAACTATTGAAAAAACAACAGAAACCCATGTAAACACGGCAGTTTTCTTTACTCAGGTCTCAGTGGGTTTTTTTTTTTTCAATCATTTCCTCATATATGATTTTTTCTATAGTAAATTATATGATATGAAGAAAATGATATCCACAGAGAGTCCTTTTTATGGAGATAAAAACAGTATATAATATTGTGTGGGTACATTAAATGAGAAAATTACAGCTAAACACAAACACCATCAGCCATTGACATGAAGGATACTCAAAAATCCTGTCATTAGGGGTTAAGGCAAAAGTTGCAGTGTTAGAAAAATTCTCCAATTCAGCTGAATTTGAGAATTCTTCTAACTAGACGAATTTGGCCTTAAGTTTCAAATTCCCTTGACAATTCCCTCTTTCATAAATAAAGCCGAATGGTATGACAAATACAGCCCTTGAACCTCCATGGGGGCACAGGAATCAACAAGCCTGGGGCTCAATAAGAGCACGTAATAGTCCTGTAATATGACCCACAAAAATGGTACAAAGCAAAAACATTAAAAACAAACATAGAATGAATGATTTAATACCCATTTGGTTATTTTAAAATCTCCTGTTTGCATTAGATCTATTCATTTACAATGATATATAATGGTACAATGAGAGAGTATATTTAAAAGAAGAAATACTACCACAACTAGAGGACATAGTCTTAAATTAGAGGGGCAACGATTTTAAAAGTAACATCAGGTAGTATTACTTTACTGAGAGGGTAGTGGATGTATGGAATAGCCTTCCAGCAGAAGTGGTAGAGGTAAACACAGTCAAGGATTTTAAGCATGCGTGGGACAGACACAAGGCTATCCTAGCTATAAGACCGGGAACGGGGGACTAATAAAATGATTCAAAAAAATTGGGCAGACTAGATGGACCGAATGGTTCTTATCTGCCGACACATTCTATGTTTCTATGTTTGATCTAACAGTAAGCTGTGCATACAACTAGGGTTACCCGGTGTAGTATTTTAAGACTGGATTTTTTTTGGTAATGCCCCAGGGTATGAAATGGGGTGTATGAGGAGGTTAGCAGCATATCTGCGTCAGTCTATCCTAAGCCCCTCCAGAGAATTACCTCGCATCCTGTATTATTTGCACCTAGCAATATGTTCACAAGCAAAAATCCCTGTGATTTCCTGCTGTGCTACCAGTGTGAATCCAGGTAACAAACAGTCCACACATAGCCTCAGCATCTCTTAAACATCTCATTGCAGCCATTGCAGTTCAAAACGGGCACTAAAAGGGTTAATACAGCCATAGCTCTCTGATGTCCCGGCAGAAAAAAAAAAGAGAATATAAACACCACAAAAACTGCGTTGTTCCTTAAAAAAATAATTTAACAATTTTAGAAATGGGGAATATGACTGATTTTTGTGCCCTGAGTTATACAAGGGGTTAATCTTTCAATTGCATGTTAATTTGTTTTGCTGTGTTTAAAATACAGAGAATTAAACAACATCCACTTCTCATACTGCTGCCTGGGAGGGGGGAGTTAATATTATTACACTTTATTCCTCTTACTTATTCGTGCTGTCTTTAAATCTGTGAGATGAGATTAGAGTTCTGATTGGTGGGATTACCATACAGGCACCTGGGAAAGTGTTCCGTCTAGATTGTAAGCTTGCGAGCAGGGCTCTCCCCCAACCCATCCATCGGTCTTCCTGCCTGTCTCATAGAGTTTTTGTATCAGCCCTCAACACTTTGTAAGTGCGGCATACAGTATCTGCATTATCCAAAATGCATGTAATAGAGCCATTACACTAATGAAAACTTTCATTCACGTACCTGTGTAACAAAGTTCCCCACCTCTCTTAAAGTCCTGTCAGTGGAGGATCAAAGTCAGATTTTTCAGGTTGCTTTTCATCCCTTTTAGAACATTTTTCCCTGGTGTCCAAACTGGAATTTCAGCCGGAAAATAGTCACGTTAAATAATTAGCTTTTTCTTTTTTTCTTCAGATTTGATTATTTTCTTTTCTTGGTGAAGTCTTTACTGTGTTTCATGCCTGGTGTGTTGGCTTGGCGTCTTTCTTTGGGAATGATCCTTCCCTTCTCTGTGTTAGACTCCCCCCAATCCCCTCCTTTCCCTACCGCAGCCTTACTGGCAACTGTTGAAACCTGTAGAATAAAAAAAAAAAAAATCAGTCTTTTTCCACAGCGCTCTGATCATATCTGCCACACTATGAAATAAAGCTTCCCACCACTTTTAAGACACCCCCCCCCCCTTGTTTTATTTACTGAACATTTTAAGTCAAACCCCCATCTCCTGCTTTCCCTTATTAGGATACAATAGTGTCAACTCCGGCAGCTTTGCAATTAGGTGGATTCTCACTTCTCATGTTGAAATGGTATTTAGACCTTTAATTATTAATGAAACAACGACCCCCATCAATCAAGTTTTTACTGAGTTAAATAGTAAAGCAGGCAAGCTTTCTCTACCTTTTCAGCTGGAGGGAATATTAATCACACAAGAGTTTATTGAGCGGCATTGTAACAAAATAGAATAGCTCAGCCTTTTCTATCTCGGGTATCTCATTCATGCCATTTTCGTTTATGTGATAAGTACGCTGCTTCACCAAGGGCGCATTATCTTTACAGGTTAACTGTTAAAATACGAGGGGTAGAAGCATTCCTCTGACATAAAGAGAGTCAGTGCTAGCGGCACTAGTATAGCCTTGTGCCGATCCCACGCATGCTTAGACTCCTTCACTGTGTTTACCTCTACCACTTCTGCTGTAAGGCTATTCCATAGATCCACTACCCTCTCAGTAAAGTAATACTTCCTGATATTACATTTAAATCGTTGACCCTCTAATTTAAGACTATGTCCTCCAGTTGTGGTAGTTTTTCTTATTTTAAATATACTCTCTTTCTTTACTATGTTGATTCCCTTGTTGTTCCCCTGTGTTGATTACAGCTAAACATGAATTAGAAAAATGTTTTATTACAAAAAAAAAAAATCCTACTAAAGAGTCATAAGAAATTTGTGCCCAATAAAAAGGTCAGTATCACTGAAAATATTTTCAATATTAGAAAAACACTGCTTTGTAGAAATTAGTGACTCTGTTTGGCTGCTGAAGACTTTTGGTGCATAAAGTGCTCGCCTCACATGGGAAGAAGCTGAAGGGTTGCTCTACACGTTTCACACATGCATCCTTAGTGGTAAGCAAAGTATGTCCAAAACGCGTCCAGTTATTTATGCATCCGCTTAGTGGTACCTGCAGTGTTTGGCTCTCAGTGACCCTGCGCTCAACTGTCTGTCTCATTAATAAAAATATGGTTGTCTATGCATTCTAATTTTACCATACTGCAATAGACACTGGCCAAATTAAAACAAAGTGATTGTCGCTGGCTACTCAGGGCAGCCATCTTGCTTTTCCAGTAGACCGTGTATTGGATTTTATTATACTTTAGTTCTAAAACCTCTTACATATTCATATGCTTTGCAGCTTGATACAACCAAACCCGCAGAGGACAGGGGATTTTGGTGTATGAAATTCATCCAAATATCAATTATTCCATTTGCAACAAGAGTGTTATTTATTCCGTCATAAACTGAAACACAATAAAAATAATAATAATACAGTTACATACTTATAAACTGTAAAATTTCAATGATACCTTTTCATGTCCACTAACTATCCTCTCTGAAGAATCCGCTGGTTCATCTGGGATCCCCTATCCTCTAATATGAAAAGATCACTCGGGTCTGAAAAAAAAAACCAGATAGAAAAAAACGTATATTACAACTACCCCTCTCTAGTTATTATTGTTTTTTCTTTTGGTAATTTATCCTTTCTAGAATGATATCTACTGCTTTTAGAGATGCATGGGGATGCCCAGTGCACATGTGCAGGATGTCAGTAATACTACCAGTGACATTACACAGTTATCACTCATTGTTGCTATAAAAAAGAAATCAAGGAATCAGTGACCAGGTTTGAATGACGTGGTCTCTCTCTGTCTATGCCCACGAGATTCCTGGTGTAGCCAATACGTAACAGTGGGTGGGAGGGGTTTGCATAATAAATCACCTGCAAACCTTATGGAAATATAACATGGGTCTCACATTAAACCACCTGTGAACCCTATGGAAACATAACATGAGTCTCACATTAAAACACCTGCAAACCCTATGGAACCATAACTTAGTTCTCATATTAAACCACCTGTGAACCCTATGGAACCATAACTTTGCTCTCATAATATTTCACCTACGAACCCTATGGAACCATAATTTGATTCTAAAAATAAACCACCTACAAACCCTATGGAACATAACATGGTTCTCATATTAAACCACCTTCAAACCCTATGGAACTATAACTTTGTGCTCATATACAACCACTTCCAAACCATATGGAACAGAACATGGTTCTCATATTAAACCACCTTGAAACCCTATGTAACTATAACTTTGTGCTCATATACAACCACCTCCAAACCCTATGGAACTATAACTTTGTGCTCATATACAACCACCTCCAAACACTATGGAACTATAACTTTGTGCTCATATACAACCACCTCCAAACCCTATGGAACTATAACTTTGTGCTCATATACAACCACCTCCAAACCCTATGGAACTATAACTTTGTGCTCATATACAACCACCTCCAAACCCTATGGAACTATAACTTTGTGCTCAAATACAACAACCTCCAAACCCTATGGAACCATAACTTGGTTATCATATTTAAACACCTGCAGACCCTATGGAACCATAACTTTGATCTCATAATAAACCACTTGGAAACCCTATGGAACCATAATTTGGTTCTAACCCCCCCCCCCCCACCTTTAAAACCTATAGAGCCATAACTTGGTTCTCATATAAAACCACCTTCAAACCCTATGGAACCAAAGACTGACGCAGGGCCGATGCCACCTATAGGAGAAGTAGGCACCAGCCTGGGGCGCCTTTTAAAACGGGGCTCCTGCAGAGAAGCTAGCAGCTGCAGTGTGGAGGGGGGGTGGACCTCACTGGGTGCAAGGTGAAGGTCGCCGTGTAATTCGGTGTGGAGCTGCGGCAAGTCTCGGCTCTGTGTGTTAAAATATGCCCTGCATCGTCACTACGTGCAGGGAGTGCGACCAGCACTGTCTGAGCTCTGTGTGTGAATTTAGCACACAGAGCTGAGACTGGCCACAGCTCCACACCGAATCACACAGCGATGGAGGGGGGAGAGAGACACAGTAAATGGGGGGAGAGAGAGACAGAGTGGATGGGGGGAGAGAAATACAGAGTGGAGAGGGGGAAGAGAGAGACAGAGTGGAGGGGGGTAAGAGAGACAGAATGGAGGGGGGAAGAGAGACAGAATGGAGGGGGGAAGAGAGACAGAATGGAGGGGGGAAGAGAGACAGAATAGAGGGGGGAAGAGAGACAGAGTGGGGGGGGGGGGAGAGACAGAGTGGAGGGGGGAGAGAGAGACAGAGTGGAGGGGGGTAAGAGAGACAGAATGGAGGGGGGAAGACAGACAGAATGGAGGGGGGAAGAGAGACAGAATGGAGGTTGGGAAGAGAGACAGAGTGGAGGGGGGAGAGAGACAGAATGGAGGGGGGGAAGAGAGACAGAGTGGAGGGGGGAGAGAGAGACAGAGTGGAGGGGGGGAAGAGAGACAGAGTGGAGGGGGAGAGAGACAGAATGGAGGGGGGAGAGAGACACTGTGGAGGGGAGACAGAGACCCTTCGGAGGGGGGAGAGAGAGACACTGTGGAGGGGATGTGTGTATGTGACTCTCTCTCTGTGTGAGACTGTGTGTGTGTGATTTATGTGCCATTGGCTCCTACGTTTCCTAATTGGTGCCGAAAACAACTAAATTTAGTTGGTCATGCCATGTTCTACTGACAGTACAGCCTCCTAAGAACTGGATGTGGACTGATTTCATTGTATGGCTGCCCCTGGCAGGTGCATTGGTAAATAAGTTAGCAAATTTAGAATGCTATGATATACTTTAAATTGGAATGCATACATTATTAGAATTATTTAACTTAAATATGCATTTAAATCACTGATGTCCTGGGTGTGGTATAAGTAGGTGGGACAAGGGGCGGGGCTAAGGGGGCAACATAACGAGGTATCGTCTAGGGCGGCAAAAATCCTTGCCTTGGACTGATGCATAAACAAGAAAGGTCAGTGAGACAGCTACAGTACCTGTTCAAACCTATGGATCACAAATTAAAATCCCGACTTTCAAGGTTGATTAATGCGTACCACTAATTTGGGTAATAATAAGATGTATTATACAGCTGCTGATCTGGTTCATTAAAAGAGTGTGCGCTACAAGTTCTAAAAAGCACATGGACACAAAAGCGCTATATAAAAACTAGTTAACCCTATTGGTATTGTTATTACCATTCAGTATATAAAGAAAAACAAATCAGGACAAAGCCTTTCTGCTAATCTCGAATGTTCTATATCCAGTCAATAGTTATTTCCTGCAAAATTCAAATCTAATTTATACACATAATTATGGAAATGATTCAAAGCGGCCATGCTATCCGATAACGTGATGAATTCATTTTTAGTTGATTGAATTCTTTAATTTTATAGCTAAGGGACCCCGATCGGAGATCTAGAATAATAACCTAGATCCAGAGACTCCAATCTCTGCCACTGGAAGATGACTATTCACATACAATAGGGTAGGTAAGGGGATAGGAGGTTGCATTGTATGGACACTAATGATTTCTATCATCTATTATAGAAAGCTGTCTTCATGTGAAATCTGTTTCTTTCAAAGGGACAGAACAAATGCTTCATTATATCAGCATGACTATGAGTGAAAATGCAATCATATAAAATTAATGTTCTGTAAGTGTAGACATTTTAAAAAAAATTGGTTTCGTAACACAAACAATAGCTTATTGTGCCTTTTTTTTTGCATTATATAGCTCTATCAGAGGGCAGACATTTTGTGTAGAATCTTGGGTCACGTCTGTCAGATCTTCTTTTATCTGCTCCTACAAGAAGTAAAATCTGACCCATGATTCCTACTGGCAATTAGGGTTGCCACCTTTTCTTCAGAAAAATACTGGCCCTGCTACACCCTCCATAGACTTCACATTGGCCTCAAGCTAATGTTTTTACCGGCCTGCTGGTAAATCACCGGCCAGGTGGCAACCCTACTGGCAATACAGAGAAAAGGCTCAAAAAGGTGTGATAGAATGGAAAAACACGGTATAAGGTCAGAGGTCATGAACAAGGGTCAAGCAATGCTAAGACTGAAAGAATGGTAAAAATGATTTTAATAAACACCAATATGTGTAAAAAAAAATGCTAACGTTTTTTGGTTATTCGTGACATGGATTTATTTTTTCCACTTAACAATTCTGCTCAAATTGTACATGTGTATAGCATTTAATATGAGTGTGTGAGTGAAATGTATATAATGTTGAAGTGCATTTACAAATAATAACCTATACACCAAAAAAATAACCATTTTTTTGACTGCCGTTCATGTTGTAAGCCTCAGTCGAACTAAAAACTACAGCCCAGTTCAATTGCTATATGAGTTTATTTATAAAGTGCCCTCTTCACCCATCCTAGGGCTCAACTAAATGCTCAGTGTAATAACATTTATAGTTTCTCATTGCCAATTGCTATAAATTTTAAAACAATGTCTAGTTCAGTTCCTGGAGTAGTTTCAAGCTCTTTTCTGTGATGTGCTTTCCTGGACCGTGATGCACTAAAAGCTGATTGGATTGTTTTTCTCCCAAATGCTGCTGTGTATTTTTTCACCAGAATGAATCGTTCACAATATATTATTTTCCATCGAATTCGTCTTGTGCTGCCATTTTCTGCAACTTCCTTTGGTGTCAGCTATGCACCTGCAAAAAACAACAACCTCAAGTTAATTTGATCTGAGCACAAGTGGGTAATCACTAAATCCGGGACTCATTTTGTGCATAGATTTGGGGATTTATTTTTGTCGTTTGTAGTCAAACTTTGTTATTGTAATTTTTTTTTTTGATAAAATGTGAGAGTTGGTTCCATGTTAGCCATAGAAACACAGGAGAGGTATTGAAAGCTTTCACTCTAAACCTACTAAACCTACTCAGCCAATAAAGGTATCAACCTGACTCTACCTGTCTCCCATTTTTTTTTGGCTGGCATAGTTTCATGGGTCGCAAATTAGGGTACAAGTGGACACATAGAATAACTGGATGTGTTCATATTTGCAGGTTTTCCCCTTACATTATTCAAGATTAAGGAAGCCACATCCAAATTGTATTTAAAGGCAAAGGTTAGTGAGTTTGGGATTTAAACAAAGTAGAGGTAATATTTATTATAACATTAGTTATCGTCTAAGATAAGACTCATATGGTGGAACAAGGGGGAGCTATGAACAACTTCCCCCTGGTTAGATAAGGATCTCAGGCCTACTCAGGCTGTTCTAAGACATTGTGCTGCCTGGATCCAAGCTGCAAATGCTGTCCTTCACACAATTACACATGCATAAGCACACACAATCACATACGCACAGTCAAACAAACATACAGTCACACACACAATATCACATGCACAGGTGCACACTTAAATACATAGTCACAATCCCACAACCAGTCACAGACACACACAACCAGATCCACACTCAAATACACAGTCACATACCCTAATTATGCATAGCTACATTTTTAAATATTGAAATATTGAGCAAATGTTCATCTCTCCTGCACTTCATTTTTAGTGAATCGCTCCCAACATTTTCCACAGGGGGCAGTGGGACAGACTGAGAAACAACAAGGCCTAGACCTAGAGGGGCAGCTTGCAGGGGGCAGCATTAAAAAAGTCTCCAACACCTGCAGGAGAGCCTGCTCACTCCGTCACAGTGTGTGCGTGCATGTCTATATTAAATCTTTTTCCCAGATGTGACCAGCAGGATTCTTGTCTGGGTATCTGGGATTACCTCTAGATAGTGAAATGTAGTGTTCACCCCAGCAAGTATGTACCCGAAGGATGAGCCCAGGATACTTCTTGCATGGGGCTTGTGCGGCACAAGCACTATCTACAGTAAGCCAGGAACTAAGTGGGAGCGTAGTGCGAAATGATAGCCGGAGGTCAGGACAGACGGGGAACAATCGTAGTTGAGTTTTTTATCCCAGGGTCGAGACATGCGGAGAGCAAATCGTAGTCGAGTATGGTAGCCGGGGGTTGAGAAAGGCAGAGAGCAATCATAGTCAGTTATGGTAGCTGAGGTTTGAGACAGGCAGAGAACAATCGTAGTCGAGTATGGTAGCTAAGGGTCAAATCCAAGAGTCAGAACAAACAAGATAAACGTAGCCCTAATTACAGAGAAGACTGTATGCGGAGGCAATGGGGGTAGTGTGGACCAGGTTTATATAGTAATGAAAAGAGAGAACGCCCTAAAAGTTTTGGAGGAAAGGCGTCACAAAAATGTGAGTGTGTCACTGTTTAATATTCAAATTCGGCGCTTACTTCCATAGAAAACATAGGAGTTCGCTTGGTACACAAAGATGGCCGCCTCCAGTAATGGAGACGTAAAACCACAGTGACTTCCGTGACTCCAAAAACATGGCCGCTGCGATATCGTGAGCACCTTGGTGGTGAAGATCCCAGGCGGAGATCGGACAGGTAAGTGACACCAGACACTGTAGATGGAACTGCCCCTTTAATTTTTTTGTATATGATTGAAGGTTGCCGTGTTCTTGTACAGCGAACCAGTAGAGTTCTAGAAAGCCCGAGGACTGGCATTTAATTTACATAAATTACTGTCTTGTTTCATTATACATTGAAGCTTCTTGTGGCTCAGTCAATGGCACAAGGGATTTCCCTTCCCATTGGCTCCTGTGCTAGAATGATGTTTTATTCTCTGTTATGTCCACTGTCTTTATAACCTAAGCAGGATGGGAATTGCAGTGTAGTATATTTATATTTTCTGCAGCTCCCACCTTCAGGCCGTTTTTGATCTCCAGAGTTGACCAGCATTTGAGAAGCATTTATTAACCGGCTCTGACCAGTCTGGAACAAAGGGGGGGTTAATGAGGTCTCCTCTTGGCCATGTCAATAAATGGAGAAATAAAAGACATGCCTTGCTGTGACAGTCCTGTCTGCACACATTGATTTTTCCCCACAAAAAAAGGAATGCTTTTAAACAGCTGTTTTCAAAGTGATTCATTACGGCTAAGTGCACCTTGTTGTGTGTTAGTAAAACATGTAGTTTGTTCTGCGCACTAAAGGAATGCTGGGTGCATGGGCGTCCGGAAGTTCACTAAGGGATACTGGGTGCATGGGCATCCGGAAGTACACCAAGGGATGCTGGGTGCATGGGTGTCTGGAAGTACACTAAGGGATGCTGGGTGCATGGATGTCCGGAGGTACACTAAGGGATACTGGGTGCATGGGCGTCCGGAAGAACACTAAGGGATACTGGGTGCATGGGCGTCCGGAAGTGCACTAAGGGATACTGGGTGCATGGGCATCCTGAAGTACACCAATGGATGCTGGGTGCATGGGCGTCCGAAGTACACTAAGGGATGCTCGGTGCATGGGTGTCCGGAAGTACACTAAGGGATGCTGGGTGCATGGGCGTCCGGAAGTACACTAAGGGAATGCTGGGTGCATGGGCGTCCGGAAGTACACTAAGGGATACTGGGTGCATGAGCGTCCGGAAGTACACTAAGGGATACTGGGTGCATGGGCGTCCGGAAGTACACTAAGGGATACTGGGTGCATGAGCGTCCGGAAGTGCACTAAGGGATACTGGGTGCATGGGCATCCTGAAGTACACCAATGGATGCTGGGTGCATGGGCGTCCGAAGTACACTAAGGGATGCTCGGTGCATGGGCGTCCGGAAGTACACTAAGGGATGCTGGGTGCATGGGCGTCCGGAAGTACACTAAGGGAATGCTGGGTGCATGGGCGTCCGGAAGTACACTAAGGGATACTGGGTGCATGAGCGTCCGGAAGTACACTAAGGGATACTGGGTGCATGGGCGTCCGGAAGTACACTAAGGGATGCTGGGTGCATGGGCGTCCGGAAGTACACTAAGGGATACTGGGTGCATGGGCATTTGGAAATGTAAAAAGGAAGGTAGGGGTAGTAACAGTATTTGGGATGGTTGGAGCTAAATGGGTTTGGCCAGATATTAATTGTTCTAGCTGGAAGAGTTGTACACCTGTCCCAGGCCCTTTAAAAAAAAAAAAAAAAGTGCGGGCAAACAGGGCAGCTGCCCAGGGCCCACTCCTTCCTGGGGGCCCAAGGCAGCAGCCCTGTGGGCCCCTGCTGCCCGTGTGACTGTTTCACATGGAGACGGTCACGATCGGGTAGAAGCTTGCCAGGGACAGGGAGCTCTCTGAACGGAAGGGCGGAGGAGTGGAGGACTTTGTATATTTGATCCTAGAGCAGACGGGGAGCCAGTGGAGGGCATTGCAGAGGGGAGCCACCGAATCAGAAAGGCGAGCGAGTAAGAGGAGACCGGCAGCTGTGTTTTGAATAGATTGCAGGGGAGAAAGACATGCCAGAGGTAGGCCAGTCAGGAGGCTGTTACCGTAGTCAAGGCGAGAGATCACAAGCTAGTGCACAAGGATTTTGGCAGACAGTGGAATGAACTGACAACTGAACTGCAAACATCAGGCATTCATATCTGAGTTGGAAAGATAGTCAAGAGCGGACATTTTCCCAACTCAGCAATTAATGCCTCATTTTGTCAGTTCAGTTGTAGTGAACAAACCCAATCTGCTTAACCACTGCATTCTACGAGACCTCACTATAATGACAGTAATCATAAAACAAAATAAAAACAAAACTACTGACCCTGGAGTAAGTTATGCTAGTGGGTGGATTATCCTTGAATCCCACCTAATTATAATGCAGAATACAATAAGAGTACAATTCCTTGTGTTTGCATCATTCCTATGATTGGTCGGTACCTAACAACCATCCAATCACAGAGTACCTTATGCTTCCCAGAATTCCAAAGTGCCCCAGATAGTGCAGCACAACTCTGGTGTGGAACCAATGTCCCACAGTCCTGCTCCTATGCCCACAGAACAGTGAGACACGGGAATCTGTGAGATCACCAGGGACACGGTCAGTGTCAATACTACCACGCATGCGTTGGAGGATACAAGCTACGTGCCACGTCAGCTGCCACGCTGTACTTAACGTCTTCTCTTGAAACCAACTTATGTATGCTGTATTTTTTCAGCAAAAAAACTTTTAAGTTCATTTAATTTGTTTTTTTCTACTTCTTTTTTTCAAATGAAAAATATTGTGATTTTCTAATTAACATTTTGTCCAATTTTAGCTGGAAGGAACTCCTTTACCAAGGAGTCTTCTGATCTGTTACCTTCTTATGTTTCACTTTTGATGATGAAAGATTCTTTGGAGTTAAAGACGTGACTTATCAGGCTTTTTATGTTTCGTCTCCATCTTTTACTCAATAAATCTGCAGATCATCTTGAAATATTACAAATATCCTCCAATTAGTCCAGTTGAGCTCTATCTCTGTTATTATGCTCGGGGAATCAGATCTAGCAGAAGATTTGCTTACTGACTGCCATGGTAGGGTCTGTTGCAAAGTCTGTAAAGGTCCATTGAACATCATTAAATTGTCCTTTACAAAGTCCAAAAAATGTCCACCATAAACAATGTAATGTTGGTGTCTGTTCCTTAATGATCAATGTCATATGGCTGTCCTGCCATGTAGCGATGATCTCGTCACATGACATAACTGGAGTATGTATTTCAAGCGAAATAGGTCATACTACAAGGAAAATCAATTAATAAGAGAATACTGTTTTAATGTGATATTTTGTATATTTTCTATCATCATTTTATTCTTGTATCTTGTTTTGTTATGTGATAATACATTTTGCAACATTTTAGTTATTCTCTCAAATTCTTGACTTAGTGCTCACTGGTTTAATCACTCTCTCTCTTACTTCACTCACTCTTTCACTTGCTGTCTCTTGTTCTTTCACTCCACGTTTGTTATACATTCTGTCAACGATGCCCACTCTCCTACTCGTTCATTCACTCCATTTCGGGCTCAGTTGCTCATTCAGTTGCTCCCTTTCAGTTTCTCATTCACTCATCCATTCACTCTCTGTCTCACTTTTTTCTTCAGCTCAGTTGCCCACTACCCGGGCTATTCACTAAAAGGTGAGATGAGGTGAATTGAGATGAACATTCCATCTCACCAATGTAACTATACATTGTCCAGGGACAAACCTGGTGAGTTACCCCCCGCTAAGCAAACTCACCAGGTTTGTCCCTGCACAATATATAGCTAAACTGGTGAGGTGAAATGCTCATCTCACTCCAACTCACCTAATTTCACCTCAACTCACCTGCAGATCACCTTTTTAAGTTTAGTCTCCTATGTCTTGCTCATTTTTTTCACTCACTCGGTCTCACACTTTTTGTTTTTTTTGACTCATTCTCATACTCACTTTCACACACTCTCTCTCATTCACTCACTAATTTACTCACTCCAGACCTCCCATGCTCTTCCTTCATTCCCTTATTGTCCATCACGGGATAATGGATAAATAATGCAAATATGGCAGATAAATTGATATTTAACTCTAAATCATTGTAGTTCATATTGACTGAGGAACAGCACTTACAAAATCATGAAAAAAGAGAGTCCTTCACAAAAAGTATTCAGCGAGACCCCCAGAAAAATATATGATGATCGCATGCTCTGCAACGTTCAAGCAAAAAAAAAAAAAAAAAATATTCAAGGTTAATGAAGATCAGTCACATTGTATGGAAGACATTGGGGATTTGACCATACTGGACATCTTATGCTAGAAACACAGGGAGCAGGCAGTGCTCCTCTGCATGTGAGTAGTATATATACCGTATTTACTTGAATGTAATGCACACATTTTTTCGCCAAATTTCGTCTACAAAATATGAGTGCGCATTTGAATCGATAGCGCATTCGATGGGTGTATGTTTTATATTGCAGCTTAATCCAAAACCCCCAAAATGTGGCTATTATCAAAAAGGAAAGCACAACATAATAAAGACAAACTGCGCATGCGTAGTTCCCTCTCTTACTAGTCTTACTAGTTGCTAGTATTACAAAATTGGGCAAACTAGATGGACCAAATGGTTCTTATCTGCGACACATTCTATGTTTCTATGTTTCTATTACTTATAGCAATGCCATAATACTGTTGTATAGCACGTAGCTGCCAACATTGGTCATGTTTCCAGGACATATATTTGTTCCACATGCTGCAGAAAGAGCATGCAAAGTGCAGCCCGGCAGTATGTATGGTGGATGATGGATATACGCACAAACACAATCCAATTAGTCCTGGTAGCTACTGTGAGATCTCCACCCTGATTAATTAATTGGATTGTGTCTGTGCGTATATACATCCTACAGGGCTGCATTTTGCATGCTCTTTCTGCAGCATGTGGAACAAATATGTGTCCCTGGAAACATGGCCGATGTTGGCAACTATGATAGCAGTGTACTCTATAATAAAACTATCGTAAGTTGGTAGCATAAACTGATTGTTATAAAAAAATACTTCTTGTACAAATGCGCATTACATTCGCCGGCGAAAAATTTTTTTGCTTCGAGGTGTCAAAATTTAAAGTGTGCATTACATTAGATTTGCGTAAATATATATATATATATATATATACACTACATAAGTACATTTGATAGAGGTTTAATTCAATATATTTTGATGAGTTACAATAAGATTACTTAATAACTTTAAATGGTATTCATTTGATGATCCTGTTAATACTGCAGAAACAATGTATAACACTTTAATACTCAGATAATAGAAGATGCCATTATGCCCTTTCTATCAGTAATAAACCATTAAAGATGATTGTATTTCATCAAGTGCCTTATGTTTATTTACAAGTGTTCCAGACCCAGCAATACTTGTATGTCTAATAAAGCAGTAATTACATTTCTGGAGTGAATAAATGATGTGTTTACTAACCCACACACTGACGGAAGGCACATATTTTTCATCTAATATTATCTAGTAGCGGAGAGAAAGCGGTGAACTTAATGAGTAGCCTGTGGTGTGTGTGGTAGTGCTTTTATAAGAGATTGTAACCACACAGACATTTATTCAAATACAAATCAGTTGCAGCAAGATTTAATTCAAAGGTATATTTTACGTTCAAATCAAGCAGGGGCATCCATGCTGAAACGTATGAGATGATGGGGGTCAGTTAGTAATTAGTTACTAAAGGGTCTACTCATTAAAGAGAGAATGGCAGGAACGGAGAAAGGGGATTTTAAAACTTGGTTACTGAGGCCTAAACACCTCCCTGTAGATTATGGGCCCAGGCTTATGTGCCATAACTCTATACATTAATATTGTTAGTTAGTTATATTCTGTTAGTATATTGGTTTATGTGTAATGTATAATTCTGTGAGTAGACCACTGTGAAGGATTAGAATGTGTCAGTGACAATAATTGATAGCTTACTCCAACATCCATTGTTCTGTATTAACTGGATTAACTGGTAAACTGATTGTGTTGTGTACAGTATGTGTTTTACTGTGTGTATTGTAATTAGGTCTACTCACTGTATGGTAATTCCTATTTGGTTTGCAGTCTGAAAGTATAATGTATTCCTAGCCCCAGTTAGTTGGAGAACTATGCTTAGTTCCATCCCCTCATTGTATACTGTCTGTGATGTCATGTTTATGTCTTTTTATAAGTCTGTGTTATTATATACACAAATAAAGTTGTTGTTCATTCTTGCTGTACCGAACTGCTAGTGGTCCTGTCTGCTATTTGGGTACAAAGAGCAAGGGTCCAGGAAAGACTTGCTGGGTGAATGCTGAGCTGTAATTGGGGGTGATTTCCTACAACGGGCAGAGGGTCTACTACATCCGGTAGACGCTCCGTTACAATCATTCAATTGTCCACCATGAACTACCTCTGACTTCACTGAACCGCATGCTGGCCCACACCTGGACTATAGGTAGTATGCTAAGTGGTCATCAACAGAATAAAAAAATGATGAATGCATTGGGTTAGAATTCCAGCAAATGCATAAAATGAGCGGAAAAAGGTTTTATATGTGTCTGCGGAGTTTCCTGTTCATGACATCACCTTGTGGCTTGAGATGCAAATGATACATTTCCCCTTGAAAATTAGTTCATTTGCATATCAAGCCACAGGTGATGTCATAAATAGGAGCCAGCACAGACAAGTTTCAAATTTCATGTTCTCTTACGTTATGCATTTGCTTGCAATTCTGCTAATACAATGTATAGATCATTTATCATCATTTTCTATTCCGTACATTTGCAGTATTTAGGTTGACAGAGTCCCTTTAACTTGAAGAATCCCATATATAATGACAGACATATCTGCTTTTACTTTATGATATAGATACACTGTATTTGGACGTTTGGTCAGATGGTGAGTTGTTATTTGATCATGGTCTTGCAGGGGTTTCTTTTTTGTGTTAGCACGCATTGATATTACTTTGGTCCACTCTGACAACAACAACAACAACAACAGATAGACATTCCTATAAATAACGGATACCGCTTTCTGCGAATGTCCCCAAGGAAGGACAGTCATTGACGGGAAGCATGCTGTCCTTTACTCAGAGTATTGTGCGGATCCCAAGACGTTAATTGCTGTCACTGGTGATAAGAACCTGTCTTACTGACATTCATAGGCACCAAGATCTTTACCCTTTGTCCTAAAACACGGTCTGTTTGATGACTCGGACTGACCACTTCCTGCCCCCCCCGTGGAGCCAAGTTTAGCACTATAAATATGGAAACTGTCTTAAAATTAAAATAAAGTAAAAAAAAAATAAATATATAAATATCACTTTTCCTAAATAAATGGCCACATTAAAGGACAGCTGTTGGCAAACAATTATCTATAATTGAAAGATTGCAACAAGTGTAAAACTTTAACAAAATAAAAAAACTGCTTTAATGAATGAACAGGAATAAGCTCTATTGGGGTGGGCATGTTGGGTCAGGTGAAAGAAGATTTGACCCATCTCACCCAAGGCGTCACTAGGGTTGGTGTCACCCGGTGCGGTAACTCATGGTGTCACCCCGCTGGATTTCCTTCAATACCATGCCAAACAGATTCCTTAGTAATGCCAGTCAGATGGCCCATTAAATATGCCACATACAGGAGTCCCACAAAATATGCCACACACAGGAGCCCCACAAATTATGCCACACACAGGAGCCCTTTAACTATGCCACATACACGAGCCCCATAACTTCGCCACACACAAGAGCCCCATAAATTATTCCACACCAGAGCCCCATAAATTATTCCACACCAGAGCCCCATTAATTAGGCATCACCTCGGAGCCCAATAAATTATGCCACACACACAGGAGCCCCTTAATAATGCCACACACAAGCGCCCCATAATTATGCCACATAAAAGAGCCCCTTAATTATGCCACACATGGGGCCCAATAAATATACCACACATGGGACCGCCATTAATAATGCGACACACATGAGCCCCATGATATGACAATTGTACAATTCTAAAACAATAAATATCTATACACACAGACATCTCTCTCTCTCTCTTTCTCTATAACTAGTTGCATTTATACTTATTTGAATTTTTTAATATTATATTCAACTATTTTCAAATGTAATAAAAATGTTATTGACAAATTGCATTCCTTGTTATTATTCCCTTCCTCTGCTCCCACATTGCACCTAAAGGACTTAACACAGCACCATACAGTAACCACAGCACTTGCCATGCACCTATATTGCACCTACACGATTTGGCATGCCACAGTGTCAATACAACACAGAACATACCACTGTGTCACTTTGCCCCACAGAACTAGCCAGTGTCACTTTCCCCATAGTACATATTAACTTGCCCCACAGACCATGCCACAGCATCACTTTGCCAATTAAAATAAACCAGTTTCCCCATTAATATGCCAGTGTTAGTTTGCCCATAAATATGCCACAGACAATTTGCCCAATAATATGCCAGTATTATTTTGTCATTAGTAAGCCACATCCAATTTGCCCAATAATATGCCAGTATTATTTTGTCATTAGTAAGCCACAGCCAATTTGCCCAATTATATGCCGGTATTATTTTGCCATTTAATATGCCACAGCAAATTTGTCCAGTAATATGCCAGTATTATTTTGCCATTAATATGCCCCAGCCAATTATCCCAATAATATGCCAGTATTTTTTTGTCATTAATAAGCCACAGTCAATATGCCCAATATTGTGCCAGTATTATTTTGTCATTAATAAGCCACAGACCATTTGCCCAGTAATATGCCAGTATTATTTTGCCATTAATATGCAATAGCCAATTTGCCGAGTAGTATGCCAATATTAATTTGCCATTAAAAAGCCACAGCCAATTTGCCCAGTAATAAGCCAGTATTATTCTGCCATTTAATATATGCCAGTTTTTTGCCATTCAATACCCCAGTATTTTGCCATTCAATATTTGCCAGTGTTTTGCGATTCAATTTTCCAGTATTTTGCCATTTAATATATGCCAGTATTTTGCCATTCAGTATGCCAGTATTTGGCCATTCAATATGTCAGTCTTGTTTTGCCATTCAATATGCCAGTATTTTGCCATTTAATATATGCCAGTATTTAGCCATTCAATATTCCAGTACTATTTTGCCATTCAATATGCCAGTATTATTTTTCCATTCAATATGCCAGTATTTTGTCATTTAATATATGCCAGTATTTTTCCATTCAGTATGCCAATATTATTTTGCCATTCAATATTCCAGTATTTAGCCATTCAATATGCCAGTATTTTGCCATTAAATATATGCCAGTATTATTTTGCCATTCAATATGCCAGTATTATTTTGCCAATCAGTATGCCAGTATTTTTACATTTAATATATTCCAGTATTTTGCCATTCAATATCCCAGTATTTTGCCATTCAATATGCCAGTATTTTGCCATTTAATATTTGCCAGTATTTTGCCATTCAATGTGCCAGTATTTTTCCATTCAACATGCCAGTATTATTTTGCCATTTAATATATGCCAGTATTTAGCCATTCAATATGCCAGTATTTAGCCATTCAAAATGGCAGTATTTTTCCACTCAATATGCCAGTATTTTGCTTGTTACATGCCCCCCTCCTCCCCCCGTCCCCAGTACTTACCTCCTTGCTGCTCCGTGTCTCCGTGCAGTCTTCCTTCCCTCCTGCACGGAGGAGGGAAACACAGCCACCGGATATGAAGTAAGGTCATATCCGGTCACATTGATATAACTTTTTTTTCTGACAGCCGAATGTAGCGGATGCTGCTGCCAGAAAAAAAGAAAAAAAAGTTCAGCAGCACGATGTACTACGGGAGGATGCTGACAGCACAGGTGTCACCCCCACAGGGGGTGTCAACTGGTACGGTCCGCACCCCCCGGGACCCCACTGCCCAACGTTTTAAACAACTTGTCTGCCCCCTGCCAGAGCTATAGAAGCAAAATAAGGAACTTTATTTGCATTCCTTCTTTATACCATTTCTATTTTAAAAAATCCGTACTTAATAATATCTTTCAATTAAACCATTATATTTTTGCAGACAGCTGTCCATTAACCCCTTCGCAAAACAACTGACATGCCAGGCACATTGCGCAAATTGAGCCTGGCATGTCGTGCAGTGAAATGAGCATTGGAAGCAATCAAAAGTCGCTTGCTATGCTCAGCATGTGTTACCGCAATGCCTCGGCAAATTTGACCCCATAACATCAAAAGGTCACTGCAGGAGAAAATGGTTAGGGAAAATGCTAATTTTAGTTATTGCCCTATAACAGAGAGAAAACAGAAAATTTGTAAACATGGGCTTTCTAACGCAGGACAAATATAAGAATCTATTTAGCAGATTTTTTCATTTTCGTTTGTAGAGGTGTAAAAGATTTTTCATGTAAAAGATAGAAAATTGTGCTCTTTAAATTTTTCATCATGTTTCATGATTTCTTTTATATAGTAAATGAAATGATATAATGAAAATTATGGTATATAAGGAGGGTCCCTTTGTATGGAGGTAAAACCAGTATATAATAAATGTGGGTACATTAAAGGAGAATGAGGAAAATTACAGCTAAACACAAACACCGCAGAGTGTAAAAACAATCATTGTCCGGAATAACCCAAAATGTTCTAGAAGTCCGTCACTAAGGGGTTAAGATAAAAACATGCTTTTTTACTTTGCTTCCTATCAAAAACTCTTCCGGAGATATTAGAAATCGTAGCTATTTATTTCAGCAATCAACCTCTCAAGCTTTGCAAAGAGAATTTCCTGTGTGACCTTCTGCAATGTTTCAATATTTACCAACTTCATCTCACAGGCACCTGTGTACAATGTATCATGCAAAAAAAAAAAAAATTCATTCATTGAGCTTTGAGCTGCTAATATCCCTTAGCTGTTCATTTTAATACATTCAGAGGTCACAGAGAAGGCAACATTGCTGGACTCACTAAGTTTGTCTCCTCACAGCAAAGATGCTAGATTTGTGAAATGAATCCTCCCTAGTGTTAGAGATTTTTTTTTGCAGTAAAAGTTTAACAAATCAGTTACCTTGGCTTGGAGAACTGTGCAGGGGGGATTCACAGAGGTATGAGCTGCCTTTTCACAGACATTATATAACAGGGTTGTTCCGCTTGTGGCCATTGGGCCACTGCAGCCAGATTGCCCATAATCTCATTATCCCAATAAATATACACTTTGGCTCGAATAAAGTTAATTTAAAGGGACTGTATCACCTAAATATTGTTTTTGACATGCATGTATAAACATTATTGAAATTGATCTATACATCGTGTCAGCTAACCTGCAAGCAAATGTCTAAATTAATTACAAAGTGAGACAGCGCTATATATATATGAAAAAGGGGGGGTGGTAATAACACACACTCTGGAGACAGATATATATAAAGTATAAAATTTATTACAGAGAAAATATAAAAGTAAAAATAAATCACAAAAACACAAACAACCAAGGCCACTGGAGGTGTAGGTAGGTGGTCACATGGATGTTAAGCATATAACTTAATAATATACACAGATAGCATACTATGAGAAAAAAGGGGTCAGAAATTGGGACCACAGATTTGCAGAGTAAAATAAAACACAATAAATGTACAAAATCCCTTACCCACTGGGTTTGTTCACCTGGTCAGCTATTTAAAACAATTGGGTATTGTTTGCACTAAAAAAACTACACCCCACAGGACACGCCTCGACCTCGTCTCCAGCCGGTGGGTGGCAGTGCAATGGGGAAGAGGTCGAGGCGTGATGATGTCATCAACAGGAGACTCCACAGACACATTTAAAACACATTTGCTTGCAATTTTAGTACCACAATGTATGGATCATTTCCAATAATTTTGTATGCTCTACATTCACAGGAAAAACAATGTTCAGTTGATACCGTCCCTTTAAACTTGTATTGCACTGTTTTTTTTAAAATTACTGTTAGCTAAGCAAAACATTTATTCGATAGCTAACAAGCTATTCTTCACCATTACTGTAAATAAAAACAATTAATGCTACCCAATACGCACACGCATTTCTGATTACGCGCACACTTCAGAAAAGTCGTGTCCCCTTCTGTAATATGGGTAAAAGTAGTAGATAAGGACCGCACTCTATTTAATTCGTTGGTGCCGAAGTCACAGGAAGTCTCCCAAGTCCTTTACTCATAAAAAAATAGTATGAGACCCAGCACTCGGTGTCAAAGAGAGTTTTAATAAGACAAAGGCAAATGCCTTTGTCTTATTAAAACTCTCTTTGACACCGAGTGCTGGGTCTCATACTATTTTTTCACTTCTGTAATATAACACTACTATTAATTTACTACACAATTCCTAGCAGTTGTTTAATGCATGCACAATTCTTGTGTCCTGAATTTACAGATGTGTACAGTAAAGTACAATGCCGGGAACTGAATGTATGTTAAGAGGATTATAAATAATATATGGGGAGGGGGAGATGAGTGCCGGCTTATATCCTTAATGCTCTAGAAATGTAAATACTCTATGTGAATGGGAAATGTTTGTATGAATATTGCACCAACTCACAATTACAAATCCCACAACATGTTTTGAGGCTCCGGTATACATTCAAATATTCATATGGTACACTGTGAATGTAACAGCATCAGAATTACGCGGCATGTATATTAAATGTCTCGCCTCATGCCTAATGATGTCCCTTGGCGGATGTGTTGTATCACGGAAAGGGAGTGTGGATTTATCTGAGAGCTCAATGTCCCACCTTGTCATAATACAGCATGATTAGCGAGCTTGACAACTGGCTTGTTATCTGGGTGACACAGTTCACCGGCCTCCCTCTTTCCTCTCTTTGTGCAGAGATGTCCTGCCTTACAGACCTGGATTGATTCTTGGACATGATAATTTGTAAATTAAAAAGTATCTCCAGACGTTAAGCTGACAGGGGGCAAATATTGGAACTGACAGTGTTTCGTGAAGTGTCAGAGTAGGAGACGATACACCTTATATATTGTGTCATTCGGTGGCCGATTGTTACAATCCAATACCCTGGACGTTTCAGAAGACTGTCTGAATCGCTGCATGTTTACGCTTATTGGATTTAATCAGCTTGCGGACAGATGGATGTCTCTGTACTTTCCCATATATGTGGAAATAGGGCAAAGACACAAGGTGGGGAGTTGTTTGAGGGGCAAACCTGGTGAGACCTTGGCAAACCACTATGAAAACTTGCCAGGTTTGTCCCTGAACATTGGATAACAAAACAGGTGAGATTTAGTCCCTAAGGCAGGGGATAGGCAATTTTTGTCACTCCAGATATTGTGGACTACATTTCCCTTGATGATTTGCCAGCATTATGGCTGTGAGAGCATTATGGGAGATGTAGTCCACAGCATCTGGAGATGCCGAAGGTTGCCTACCCCTGCTCTAAGGATTTTGTTTCAGTGGGCGATAGACAGCAATTAATCAGGTTACAGGAATCCTCATCTAAGCTACAATTCTCACCCATCCTGTGGGGCAAACATAGTAAGGTCTATTCATTAAATAGTGAGCTGATTTGAATTGAGAAGGGAACAGCAAAACTCAGACATTGCTAGCTGAGCTGGAAAGTTTGGCATGTTGGAAAATGCTTCCATGTCAGCTATTAAAGAGTGTAGCAGCCCCAATTTTTATTTTATTTTAATGAGAACAGCCACTAAACACTGCTTTTTGAAAGGCCCACTGGTGGTGCACCAGTAGAGAACAGTGGGCTACCACCTCACAGAGCGTGGCTCCGTGGCCGCACTGAAAAACGGTCTCTTTCAGCTGTTGGTGTGATAACAGCCAAGCTAGAGGTGAGTTAGTTGTCACAAGTACAACACACCAAACAGCTCTGCCAGGTCACTAAACAGCAGTCTCACAACATGTCAGCCTGGGTTTCTCAGTTTGACACGCAGAATAAATAGTAATCACTTCTAAACAGAGATCTGTAGGGACATCCTTCATAAGCTGTTTTAATCAGACACAAATTGCCATTAGTTTGCCTTTACCACCTAATTTGCGCAATTCCCTGGTTAGTTCAATGTTTAGTGATCTGACCGCAGTACCTTTTATTATTTATTTACATATATTGACATATATATGTCATAAAGAAGATTTTCACAGTCGCTAAACCATTTTATAAGACATAACTTGACAAAAACAAATACAGTAGGTTTTTAGGATCTTGCTCACAAGCTTCCAGTTATCTCCAATCTGTTCACTGTCTGTATAATAAGTACGCTTTGGCCAGACCCTTTCCTTCCTTGATTAAGGACGTCCATTCTCTTGCTTGCTATATTTTAGTAAGTTTTTCAAAATTTTATTAAAGCTGCCTGTAAATTTTATTTGAAACCTTAAAAGCAGGGGTGCTGCCAGGTCTCCCAGAGATCTGGGACTAAATCCCATGGCAGATTTGATAGAAATGAAGTAAAGAACATGTGCCAATGAGCAATAGACATATATCATATAAGCAATAAATACATATAAAGGATTTATATATGGCCAGCGATCAATAGGTATATATGTTATAACCAATAAATACATATAAAGGATTTATATATGGCCAGCGATCAATAGGTATATATGTTATAACCAATAAATACATATAAAGCATTTATATGATGATGACAATAAGCAATATATATATATATGTATATATATATATATATATATATATATATATATATATATAATATAATATAAGCAATACATACATATAAAGGATTTATATAATGCCAATGATCACTAGATACATTTAATATAAGCAATACGTACATATAATAGATTTATATGATGATGGCAATAAGCAATAAGCAATAAATACATATATAGCATGTATATGATGATGCCAGTGAGCAATTGGTTTATATAATTTAAGCAATGCAATAAATGTATAAATTATATATATGATGCCAGTGAGCAGCAACTTTGTATGCAAGGCTTTATACCAGTAGAAACAAGTAAATTATATACATGATGCCAATGTGCAGTAAATAAATAAATGAAATACATCAATAAACTTTGGTATATCGTGCCAATAAGCAATACATGCCTAAACTTCGTATATCATGCCAATGAGCAATACATGCCTAAACGTCGTATATCATGCCAATGAGCAATACATGCCTAAACTTGGTATATCATGCCAATGAGCAAGACATGTGTAAACTGTGAATATCATGACAATGAGCTATAATTAAATACACGGTCAAAAAGGTGATGTTTAATGGCAGTGATTCAAATCATAGGTATATTTATGTACAGCAACAAAAAACTGGCAAGGACCACTTGGTCAGCGATTAAAGTCGGCCCCTGGATCCAGCAGACCCGACTAACACCCTTCCAGTGCTGGACAAAGCTATTTGTGCCTTGGTGGAGCCCGGGATATCTCCAATTTGAGAAACTCTACCTGTTGTGGTGGAATGGTGGCTATTATATTTATTTTATCTGGGTTTGGGGCATTTCACCAGCCTCAAGCCCAGATGCCTACGATTGTGTTCCCTACAGCTCTGCAGGAGTTAAAATGTCCACTGACAAAAACCTCAATGTAGAGGAGACTCCGGGCGACACCTCCCAGCTGTAAGTTAAAGAAAAGAAGTCGGCGTCAATACTATCGACCAGCCAGGTGCACAAACTTCGTGGCCATAACTCATTGATTCTAGAATCAAAGGAGGTAAAATGTGCAAAGATTGACTGAAGTCATTATTTTTTTTTAATGTAAAATTGATGGGTTAAAATATAAAAAGAATGGTTCATTGTTACCGGCTGTCATTGAATCACTGTGTGTGCATTAATTGCCCCACATAACAATGTTCCAAATTTTTTTAAAGGGTCCAATAAGCCTCCCTTTGACAGTTTTAGCGGGTGGGGTATTTTTTGCATTAGTGCGCTAATGATATTACCTCAGACGCTAACGTCTTTTGATTTACCGCCAATGCCATTTGTTTGGGTCAATGCACGCCATTTCACCTTCCCCAATATATCAAAGAGATTATCTTGGTGATAAGACTGGTGTTTGCAGCAAGTAGGCATAGAAGATTTAAATGCCTTACCTTGGCAAGAGGTATTTGAAAGGCGTAACATTCATGAGATTGCGGTGTTATTAAATTTGACATCTACATTGGTCCAAAAACTATTTCTCAGTGGAATAGAAAAATCCTCCTCACTTGCTCAGTGTCAGGGGGGGGTGGGGGGGGGGGGGGGTGACGACGGAGTCAAGGAGGGCGCTCGAAGCCTGCTTTGCTAGGGAAATAAACATTGTCTTTGGGTTTTTGTTTCAAATGATGATTAATTGCCATATTTACCTGCCGCTATTCAACTGAAAGATTTTTTTTTCGAAGGACGACCAGGCTGTACCAATAAATCCTAATTTAATGTAAAATGTGAAGTGACTGGCCTTGGTTACATTCCCATATACAAGCCTGGATTTTGGGACTGTAATGGTGTTGGGCATTTGAACTTAACCCTTTATTTTGCTCACCTTGATTGCGTGTGAAGGGTTAATCAGAAAAGATGGGATCAAATGTAAACATGCCAGATAAATCCAATTAATGGGATAGCTAATCCCATTCTGGAATTATGTAACCCTTTCAGTGCATGAATGTAATGAGTTAAAAACACCCGTTGCCTGATGTATTGCTGTCTCTCTTGCACCTATTAGACTCCTCTATACACGTTTATCCTGTGAGTCTAGAGAATGCCAATAAAGTAGTGTTAGCAGAATTGCAAGCAAATGCAATTACATCACCAGGTGGCCTTATATGCAAATATACTTGTTCTTAAAGGGGCTGTATCACCTGAATATTGTCTTTACTGTGCATGTAGAGCATACAAAAATAGTGAAAATGATCTATACATTGGATTATCAAAAGTCAAGCAAAAAAACTAAATAAGGTGTTTTTACCACATCTTTTGTAGTAAATGAAAAGATATGATGAACATAACAGTATCTAACAAAAGCCCTTCATATGATGATAAAAAAAAAACAACAACATATAATTTGTGTGGGTTCAGTATGTGAGAAAATGACAGCTAAACACAAACATCCCAGAAATGTCAAAACAGCCCTTGTCACCAAGGGAAAGACAAGGTCAAAAGCTCATGTCACTAAGGGGTTAAATGTGTCTGTGGAGTCTCCTGTTTATGACATCACCTGTGGCACGGGATGCAAATTACACATTTCCCACTGAAAAACATCCACAATGGTTTCCGCTGTTTTTCCAAATTGACTAGACTGACGCCCCTTGTTGGAGTCAATATTATCTCTATCCCTGTAAGCCTGAAACAATTAGCATCACCATTATTGCGAGCCTTGAAATGTTTCCCTATGAGAGAGGACTGGTTCTGATCTGCTTTGTCTGTTACATGCTCCCTTATCCTTTCGTTCAACTCTCTCAGTGTCATACCGACATACTGGATGTGACATTTTCAAGTATGTAACACATCTTGTGGCACAACTGATATAATTTCTGAATTTAAACCACTTCACATTAACTGTGGAGACTGTTGGGGTCATGTATAAACAGGGCACAGACGGAGATAGTGGCAAATGTTGGCGCTATGTGTGCGTGCACCTAAGTATAAAGCAGACTCCCGACAACTTTTCGGGAACCTGTGCCGCCTCCACCAGAAAAGTACTTCCGGGTTGTGCCGGCGCTCAGTGCCCCAGTGCAATCTATGTATAAAAAAAATCAGGTGCCTTAAAGCGTGCCTGGTTAGTGTCAGGATTAGGCAGAGGTCAAAGTGTCAGAAATCCTACCACATTCCTTGTGGGATGGGATGTGAGTGGGCCTTGGGCATGCTTACGTAATGAAACGTAATCTTGTGAGACTGGTACCAGGTGTACGGAACTCATTTATTCTCGTTAAGGCTGTGTGTGTCTGTTAGATAGAGACCCCTGCAGTGGGTCTGGGTGGCACTTCACCGTTTTTTTTTTTGCTGCATTTAAGGATCACAAGTCGAAAAAAGTTTTGTTATCATTTAATAGCCAAGCTCAAATAACGTTCCAGTGTCCCTAATCTGCCAGATTGGGTATTTTGACCTGTATCCCCCCCCCCCCCCCCCACACACACATTCATTCCCCTCTTTTGTCAACTCACCACTGTTCAATGTTTAGAGAATAGACCCCAATGGGTCAGGGGCGTAGCGTGGGGGGTGCAGGGGGGGCCGGCCGCACCGGGCGCAATATCTGGGGGGGCGCAGCCACAACCGCGCGATACTTCCTGTCAGCCGCCGGATGTGAGCGGCAAATGACGGCGTGACGTCACATCCGGCGGCTGCGCGGCGGAGGCTCTTCTGAAACTGCATCACGGCCTTTCTTCCCTGAGCTGTTGGAAGTGGAATTTGTAAAGGTAAGAATAAAGGGGCTTGGGGGACCTATTGTATTATGTATTGAGGAGGGGGTCATTAATGTATTGGAGAGGGGGAGGGGGGGTCATTAATGTATGGGGGAGGGGGGTCATTAATGTATTGGGGAGGGAGGTCATTAATGTATGGGGGAGGGGAGGGAGGTCATTAATGTATGGGGGAGGGGAGGGGGGGTCATTAATGTATGGGGGAGGGGAGGGGGGTTCATTAATGTATGGGGAGGGGGGTCATTAATGTATGGGGAGGGGAGGGGGGTTCATTAATGTATGGGGGAGGGGGGTTTATTAAATGCATGGGGGAGGGGGGTTCATTTAATGTATGGGGAGGGGAGGGGGGGGTCAGTAATGTATGGGGAGGGGGGGAAGTAATGTATGGGGAGGGGGGGAAGTAATGTATGGGGGAGGGAGGTAAGTAATGTATGGGGGAGGGGGGCAGTAATGTATTGGGGATGGGGGGGCAGTAATGTATTGGGGACGGGGGGCAGTAATGTATTGGGGAAGGGAAGAAGGGGGGCAGTAATGTATTGGGGAAGGGAAGAAGGGAGGCAGTAATGTATTGGGGAAGGGAAGAAGGGGGCAGTAATGTATTGGGGAAGGGAAGAAGGGGGGCAGTAATGTATTGGGGAAGGGAAGAAGGGGTGCAGTAATGTATTGGGGAAGGGAAGAAGAGGGGCAGTAATGTATTGGGGAAGGGAAGAAGGGGGGCAGTAATGTATTGGGGAAGGGAAGAAGGGGGGCAGTAATGTATTGGGGAAGGGAAGAAGGGGGGCAGTAATGTATTAGGGGATGGGGGTCAACTGTGTATTAGGGGAGGGAGGGGTCAGCCGTGTATTAGGGGGAGGGGGGTCAGCAGTGTATTAGGGGAAGAAGGGGGGGATGGGAAAGATCTGACTTGGGAATTTGAGATGAGGCAATGATTATATTTTTTACATTTGTGGCCTAATGAATAATCTATATATATGTGTGTATGTAGAAGGAAATGTAAATAGGTGGTGCTACAGGGGTGAGGGAATTATATTTGTAATATATTTATTAGGAACTGTGGAGGGAAGGAGGTTGGATGAGAGCATTAAATATCATAGCATTAAATATTATATTTATGGGGTAGGAACTGTATTATATATTTTTGGTTTAGTGCAGGGGTAGGTAACCTTTGACACTCCCTTTGTTTTTTGACTACATCTCCATTAAGGCTTGCAAAGCATCATGGGAGGTGTAGTCCACAACATCTGGAGTGGCAAAGGATGTCTACTCCTGGTTTAAAGCATAAGTGTATAACCATTTGGCTTCCCCAGGCCAAAATAACCCCTTAAACTCTTAAAGGATCACTATAGTGTCAGGAAAACAAAGCGGTTTTCCTGACACTTTAGTACCCTGAGGGTGCCCACACCCTCAGGGTCCCACTCCCGTGGCGCTGAAGGGGTTAAATTCCCTTCAGTTACTTACCTTAATCCAGCGCCAGGCTCCCTCGGTGCTGGTGACCTCTCCTCCCTGTCTGACGTCAGCTCCCCGTTCGACGTCACTGGAGCTGAATGCGCATGGCTGCGCGCGCATTCAAAGTGTCCATAGGAAAGCATTTCTCAATGCTTTCCTATGGACACTCTGCGCGATGGAGGCGAAATGTGCCTCCAGGCTCCAGCGTCGCAGATGCGCCTCTAGTGTCTGTCCGGAAGACAGCCACTAGAGGCTGCCTTAACCGCAAATGTAAACGTAGCAGTTTCTCTGAAACTGCTATGTTTACATGTGAAGGGTTAAAACCTGCTGAAAATGTGGAGAATGTGTGTAATGCATGTTCGCACTCAATAAAGTGTTGGAAAATAAACTTGTATTTAGATGCATTTTACTTTAATTACATAAGTATTTTCATAACAAACAATACATGTGCTTGGGGGGTAAGGGTTTCTTTAACTAATCTAGTAGAAGAGACTCGAGTGCTAAAATCCACGGGTTAGGGGGCGCAAATTACTTGCCTTGCCCCGGGTGCTGACAACCCACGCTACGCCACTGCAATGGGTTAAGGAAACTTAAAATGTCAAGAATCAATTCAGTTTTAATATTGTTTTAAAGGTTCTCTTCAAAGGTTAGCAGAGATGAAATAATTAAAATCAGGAAAAAAAAAGTGCCATGCCTTTAATATGCGCGATTGAGTCCTTACTAGGAATATCTGGTACGAGTAAGGAGTGAGGATCCCTTCCACAGGTTTGCTGAAATCAGTCACTTTAAGTGACTCATTGTTTGATTAAGAATCTGTTTTCAATATTATTATCAAGCAAATGGTAAAGGATTGCTAGAAAAAGGATGGTTGGTTTCTGCTGTCTAACTCCCACATGTCATTTAATTTATATATATATGTGTGTATGTATGTATGTAGAGATATATATATATGTGTGTGTGTATGTATGTATGTATATATGTGTGTATATATGTCTGTATTTATATATATGTGTCTATGTGATGTCAATGAGATTCCTTTCTTTTAAAGGAACCGTTTCACCTAAACATTGTTGATACTGTGAATATAGAGCATAAAAAAAAGGATTGAAAATGACCTAAACATTATGTTAGCAGTATTGCATTTAGATGCATAAATAAGGAGAAAAATGTGTTTTCAATGTGTCTGTGGAGTCTCCTGCTTATGACATCACCTGTGGCACGTTAGGCAAATTACATATTTCCCATTGCAAAGCAGTTCATTTGCATAGCATGCCACAGGTGATGTCATAAGCAGGAGACATAAGCAGGGAAGGGGATCAGCAAAAAGCCTCTGGTTCATAACATTAATTTTGTGGAGGGGGGCAAAAAGCTCCCTTTCCCCTGCCTATAAGAAGGACTGGTGGCAAAAAGTCATTAAATAAAGGGGCAAGGACTCAATCCCTTGACCAGATAACTGGCATTTGCACCAATGTATAAAGCAAATTCCTGACAAATTTATTGTGTCTGTGCTTCCTCTAACGAATTGTGGTTGTGTCGGCGCTATTGTGCCGGCGCAGTATATGTAAAAAAAATATTAACCGCTGAAAAACGCATGATTTGTGGTGGAGAATCTCCGCCAAACACCGAGGTCCCTCTATCACACTGCAAGCAGTCAGGAGTAATAAAAAAGACTCAATCGCCACTATACATAACAAACGGCAATTGTCGTTCTCTTATTTTCAAGTGTGAATAATGTGACTTGAAGGATCTCCAGCAATCTATATAATAGCTTTGTAGTTCCTTCAAATAGCAGTTAACAGAATTGTGTAAACTGAATATCGATTACACATGGCGTTCGTGTGATCTGTCGGTCCAATTGGTCGGCATTTCTTAGTTCTTTAGATAAGATTGATGACACGCTGTATAACTCACGCGCAGTCTTGATTAATATCTTTTTGTCGATGCTAGATGGGACCGATGGATGGCGCACTCATCTTTCAAAAGAGTTCAATGAATGCGCAGCGTTCGTCATTCTCTAAAAAGGTTTCCAGAATGAATGTTGGGCACCCGTGTTAGTATTTTCAGCATCTGTTACAATGCTTGATATCTTTGCCATAATTATTGCTCAAATCACATTAATTCTTTGTTAATGTCAGAAAGGTTCCAGAAGGTAGCGGGACCTTTTGGAACCTTTCTGATATATTTTTTGCTGTGATATCAGAGTATTCCACTGAGTTTACCTATCTGCCGCTCCACCCTTTATTTGGGGAGTATTGTCTTTTTTTTTTTTTTTTTTTTACTTATTCTGTTATTTGATATCTGTTATTCTACTTTGTGTACAGTGGTAGTTTTTCAGTTTTTTTTTTACTTACTACTTTGCACAGCTTTCTTAGCAGCTTTCAAAATACTTTCAGACCCTCTTTCTTCAGATTGAGCAAAAGTTATAGATAACCTTTTGCTATTTTCTTCTTTCGGAACTATTTTAGCCATTATGTGTTTATTCTCTATTTGGGGATGATTTATAGGCCCATCATCCTGAAGAAGCCATAATGTTTACATTTAGTAGTTCATTAAATTGTATACAGTCAGTACTACTGCTAACACCATTTCACGATTGCCCGCTAGTGTTAAATACTATAAGACTGTAGATTTAGAACAAACTGGAAGGAAATGAACATCTAGGTGCCCCATGCTTGCTGCTATAGTTTGGGATGGAAAAGACCAAACAGAAAGTGTACCCCATCTTGCATCATTGTCAAAAGTTAACATTAGTAGAGCAATGTTTTTCTTAACTTATGCAATCAACCTTCTGTGTTTGCAGGCAACTGATGTGCCCTGGAGTAGCCTTCCAGCAGAAGAGGTTAACACTGTGAAGGAGTGCATGCTGTCAGGAACTGACAGTACCTGAACTTGAACCCTGACTTCCTTGCTCCGAATTCTTGTCTTTTAACTGTTCACCAGCCTGTGTTTTTCAAAATGCAGCCTCTGTTCTAGTTACCATGAATCTACAAAGTCTTGTTGTTATCGTAAACTCTACTCAGCTGTGTCTGGTCATGTGCTGGCTCTCTGCTTATAAAAGCCACTATACCATTGCCCAGATTATTGTGGTTCCTGCCTGCATTATATCAAGTTTGCCACTGATTTTGCTTGACCTGCCACTGATTTTGGACCATCTGACCACTCTCCCTTCTCCTACCTACTGACCTCGGCTTGCCTGACTACACTTCTACTCTTTGTTCCAGCCTCTCAGCTCTGCCAAAGACCAGATCATCACTCAAAACTCAAAAGCTCAACCACCTGTGTAACGAGTGACTACTTCTGGCAGAAGACTTTTCTGACCTGGCTGCTGGACTCCAAAACCTACTAAACATCTGTATCATTACCCATGCATGGGATAGCCATAAGACTATGCTAGATATAAGATAAGGCCAGGAAGTATTGAAAGTATTCAGATTTGTTTTTAGGCAGAAATTGAGCACACTTGATGGAAATGATTTTATCTGCTGACACATTCTATGTTTCGTTTGCTGAAGTCGTTATACCAAATATAATTGTCCTGCTCTTTACCTACCGTTTTTCCAAAGACTGTTCCCTCATTTATGCAGATAGCTGGTAAACGTTTAGAAATAAATGTAACTCTACCGGGAAACTGTTCAGAAATTGAGCCATAGAATATATGTCTACAATCTGGAAATATAGCTTGACTGCAAAATTCAACCTCTCTACTTTCTGGTACAGTTACACCTGAGATTGAACTACTGCTATGTATGTAATCCAGTTCACCGTCTACCTCTCCCCCCTTTTGATAAAGCTGGAGTTGACACCTCAGGAGTATTAAGCTTGTAATACAACAGACACAGGGGTTAATTAGACCTTTTGGGGATCATGTATAAACGTGGTGCACACACAGTTTGCACCAAATACTGATGCTATTGCCACGTGCGGCATTATGCAAAGCAGGGTTCGCTACAGATGTTGGTGGTGTGTGCGGGCTCCAACAAATGTTTAATTAACTCCTCATTGTGCCGGCCGGCGCAGTCAATGTATAAAAAAACCAAACAGCCACCGAACAGTATTTGGCTGTGGTCCCTTTCCAGCACTGCAGTGTTGGGAATTATAAAAATGCTCAATCGCCATTCTAACAAACAGTGATTGTACCTTTGTATACCTCTCTCGACTCTCTGGAGAGTGGGAGTTTTATACATGACCGCCTATACGTTTTGTAGCGGCATTGCTCTGTATTGATTTTTAAAAGTCTTCGCAATGTGGTTATTGTTACATAAAAACATTATTTTTTATAATTGTGCCTGATACCCTTCAAAGTGCGTACTGAAATAGAATAACTAGAGTAGCAAATGGTTGTTACGCTATAAATAAAATGTTTCAAATTGATGGGATTAAAAGATATCCCAGGTTATGTAATGTAACCTAGACATCAAATTTGGGAACAATACAGATTTGGACTTATGTTTAATCAGTCTTCTTTACTTAATCTTTTTTTTCCATCTGAATGTTCCTTGGAGAATATATGAAGATCGTCGATGAATGACCAAAAAACAATGGGACAAAATGTATTTAAATAACAAACGACAAAAAAAAACCCCAAAACCAAACAATAGCAAAAGGTGAAATAAATAACAAATGACCAAAACAAAAATGGAAAAAGTTAAATGAAAATACAAAGAAATAACAAATGTAGTGTTGTGGGATACAGAGACCGTAATAAAGAATAATGAAAGGAGGAAAAACAGAGAGGAGGGATGGGATTCGAGTGAAATAAAGAGAAACATAAAATAAGTTTTTGGAGGAAATAATTACCAAGGAATCCTTCAAAAGTAGGTGAATTCAGGAACAGGCATTCTGTGATCCAGACAAATAATATAGAAGGAATAGTTGATGAGTGGTATATGTTTCTTTGGTGACCTAGACAAGTAAACCTATGGAAGAAAACCCAAAAGAATTATTAGAACACACAGTGCTAGGAAATAACAAGACAATAATAAAGAACATGAAAGGGGAAAAAAATATAAGAGTATTGGAGGTACAGTGGAATGAAGAGCACCAGTAACAAAACAACCATTATTTTTGGGGGGGATTTGGGGTGGGCTGGTCATAAATCCTTATCTATAACTCTTTCAAAATGTGTTGAATCAAGAAAAATGTATCTGGCAAACTATGACAAACAGCAATATCAAATGTATTCTATGGGATTAAGTGTAGTATCACAGAATTAAACTGAAATTTAATCTGACCTAAGTAAACCCTAATAAAAAAATTATAAAGTTATTTAGAAATAAAGTTTTATGTTTAATATGAATACATTATCTAATACTTAATTTTAACTACTTAAATTTAACTACTATGTGTATATTTCTGTCTAGATAAATTTACGTATGATGTACAATCATCCAAAAATTTCATAAAACAGTAGATTATATATTTTCATTTAATGAAACATTAGAAGTGGCGGTCACTGATTTTCATGTTAAGACTATACAAAGGGCTTTATTCATTGAAGAGGTAATTACAGGGAATTAAGAAGAGCATTTTAAACTGAAAGGGAATGTCTGGTGCCCAAAATTCATACTTGCATTGAATGGGAGGGTAATGTAACTATTACATCACAAGGGGGCAGAGTTATGATCTTGTTTGATCAGGTTAATCTCCTCTCTTTGTGTTGGAAGGCAGGTAAAAAAAGGTTGGCCACTACGCCCACTATGATACACATGAGCCAGTAAGAGAGCAGGGGTGTATCTTATGACATCATCACGCAGGCTTTGGCCACGGTTGTAAAGTGAGACTTGCTGGAAGTTTTTGGATAATGGTGCATCATGGGTAAAAATCTCAAAATGGATGCTGGAGATAAACACCTAATTTTATTTTTACTTTTATATGCAATTAATTCAAACACAGAAGAAAATAAAACGGAGGCATATGTCTTATATACATGTTTGTTTTTAAATTCACAGGTCATCTAGTTACATCTTATGGAAGTGGTAGCGTAAATTTAAGATTGAAATTCTCTCTTTCATGAGTAAAGCCCAAACTGTTTCCCTAGCTGAAGATTTGTTGAGGACGGTGCAATGTGTAGAAGCTCAGAAGTTCAACATACACAATATACGGTAATTAGGTTCACATTTAATAAATGAAAAAAATATTATTAATTCCATTCAACGCTGTATATTAATATAATGAATCCACTAATAATGTAATAGAATCAATTTATAAATGATTTTTGCAGATTATTGTGAATTAAATGTGAACCTCAGTCTTGGGATTATAATAATAATAATAATATTATTATTATTATTATAATATTAACAATAATATAAGCAGTCCCACTTTCTCATGTTTATATCACTTTTGATGTGCAGGACTTGCTCACATGTGAGGGGAGGTACTAAAAATATAATTTATTATATATATATATATTAATAATAATATAATCCAGTAATCAAGTATTATTATTATGATTATTATAATAAATATATATAATTAATTATATTTTTTAGGACATACCCCATTTGAGCCGACACTGAGTATATGATGGGATTTACCATGATAAAATACATCGTTCTTCCGCTAGTTCCTGCTCCTTCTCCTCCTTGCTCCTTCTCCAAGTTCCCTGCGTCTTCCTTTTTCTGCCCTGCTTGTTCATCGCCTGCTCCTTTCTTGTGTTGCTGCTGCCGTTGCCCCTGCCGCTGTTAGGCTTTCCCACTCCTAGAAAGTGCGCAGGAATTCCTTCATTGCGCCCAGTGATGTTGGACTACGCAACTTGAAAAAGCGAACAGGGCTTTTTTTTTCATGCTGCATCTCCGCAAAGGACTTTTTTCTTGCACCCCACTCAGACTGTGACGAGGCAGGCAATTTAAAATTAAAAAAAAAAAAAGCAAAATTATTAAAAATCTTATTTGCTCTCCTCCTTTTAGGCAGAAACCAAGGTAGGGCAAGATACAGCCTGCCCAGCTGACACAATTTTTTTTAGCTCTTTTACCATACTGCTTTTAAAACCTACCCAATTTATATCCCCAAATTGAATTCCTTACTACCAGCCCCCGTCCTTCTGCCCACACATGCCTTTTCCAGTTTGAGGGCTTCCATAAGCCACTGGATAAATTGATGCACAGAGCAAAAAATCTCTGATTGATTTGAACTTATATATTAGGCTTGCTGAGAAAACTGCACTTATTGGGCATGTACAGCTAGGAAATTCGATTTAGCCTCTTAGGAAGGGACCCAACAACTTGGTGTTGATAGTTGGAAAACTTGCAATGAAAATATGTTAGCCAATGAAGGGTATTATTTTAATGCAAACACCTATTTTTCTGCGTCTTGTCTGAGTTACTAAAACTTTACATTGATCATCAGAGTTTTACAACTGAATATTGTTTCCTCCTTTACTTTCATTTTTAATCTGAACATTTTCAAAGACCTATTCACACCACATTTACACTTTTGGTACTTGTCTTGGGCTCAACCTCTTTGTGACCGGTCTTTTGGCCCTTGTCTTACCCTTAATGACATGGTCTGTTTTAATACTCCTGCGGTTTTAAGTTGTTTTGGGATAGGAATGCCTCTCTAAAGGTACCATTATTTTCATAATTTCGTGTAATTTACTATTAAAAACAAACTGATGGAAAATGTACTCTGATAAATAAATTCTAATATTTGTCCTGAGATTAGCATTTTAGGATTACCTAGTGGCATTTTTACCTTAACCCTAGACCTAGCCTTAGCCCAAGACTAACATAAACAAGTTTATAATTTTTTAATTTAGATCTGTTTTGGGGACATAATCTACCCCTACTGTCACTAGTTTCTCCCTGCCCCATCATTGTCTGAGGGCAGGGAGAGACCACTGGCTTTGACAGCTAAAAACATTTGAACAATTGATTGGCTGTCACAGTGGTCAGTGGTCAAGGACTCGCAGTATCTCCGCAAACATACCATGATCAGAACTGCAGAATGTGCCAGACACATCCTATGTTGTGTAGAGAATTAAGGGGGTTAATAAATAATTGTAATTAATCTTGTTTATTCCAATAGCAGAGCTGTGGCATGTAACGTTTGTCCCTTAAATCCCAATAGTGGTTTGAATATTTTATGAAAAAGATCTAAATATCTAAAGTGTAATAAGAAAGTGAAATAAAATAAAATACAGGCAATTGTTTATGTTTTTGAGTGGACCTGTTACCTACTGCGCTTTCAGCAATGTAAATCAATATTCCCAAAAGATTTATATATTCCTCTAAACAAGATGTGGGATTTGTAACGGTAATTACCGCATGAAGATGTGACGGGTCTTTTTTCTGAAAAAAAGTTTAGTCCTTAATTTATTCTCCTGTTCTCACTTTCTTTCATGCACCAAAATTGATTAATTTGTACAAACTACTTTTGAGTTAAGCTTTTGGAAAAAGTTATTCATTTCAGATTGAAGTATAGAAAGCAATTCCATACCCGCAGTCCTGCTTTATTACCCATGTTCTCTGTCGCACATGTTTTCTCCAGAATTCTGAGAGTTTTAGGTCTGATAGTTAGTTTTAGGGTTACTATTAGTGGTTATTATTAGGGTTAGTTTTAGAGTTAGTATTAGGGTTCAGGATTAGAGGTTAATTTTAGGGTTAGTTTTAGACTTAGTATTAGGGTTCGGGATTAGGGATTAGTAATAGGGTTAGATTTACAGTTAGGGTTAGGGGGGTTTTACCTTATTGGGGAGTTCAGTGCCTAAACAGCCACACTGAACTGTCAGCGTCGTAACTGCCGGGGTCAAACAGCTACAGTGAACAGTTTTAGACCCTTCTGAGACCACTGAATGCAAACAAGAACTTGATTAACCAACTATGTTGTTCTTGAATAGTTGTTTAGCCACCTTAAAACTCTGTGCCAATTTAGCTGCTCATCCATGGCTCACTGAAGCATCAACCCTTTGAAGCCACACCCTACTTTGCAAAAAAATATGCAATTCTGGGACAGAGTTCTAGAATTGTCTAGGTTACTATGGAATAAGTCTATTATTCCACTTTTCTGGTCCTGACATTTTCCCGTTCCACACAGACATATGAAGTGTCTGTGTGTTTTTAGGAGTAATAATTTCAGAGGATTTAAGGGTAGGTAGGCAATGCAATAGAGCAGCAGGAAATGCTAGCAGAATGCATGGTTGCATAGGGAGAGGTATTAGCAGTAGGAAGAGGGAAGTGCTCATGCCATTGTACAGAGCACTGGTGAGACCTCACTTGGAGTATTGTACGCAGTACTGGAGACCGTATCTCCAGAAGGATATTGATACTTTGGAGAGAGTTCAGAGAAGGGCTACTAAACTGGTTCATGGGTTGAAGGATAAAACTTACCAGGAAAGGTTAAAGCATCTTAACATGTATAGCTTGGAGGAAATACGTAACAGGGGGGATATGATAGAAACATTTAAATACATAAAGGGAATCAACACAGTAAAGGAAGAGAGTATATTTAAAAGAAGAAAAACTACCACAACTAGAGGACATAGTCTTACATTAGAGGGGCAATGGTTTAAAAGTAATTTAGGGAAGTATTACATTACTGAGAGGGTAGTGGATGTATGGAATAGCCTTCCAGCAGAAGTGGCAGTGCTGTATTTACCGCGAGGCATCCTAGGCGGATGCCTAGGGCGGCAAATTTTGGGGGGCGGCAGCGCCCCCCAGCACTGAAAAAAAAACAAAAAACCCGGCCCTTTAAAAAAAAAAAAAAAAAGACCGCGCTTGCAGGCAGAGACGGAGGTGAGAGGGGATCGGAAGATCCCCCCTCACCATTGCTCTGCCTGCCAGGCTGCACGGGGAGCCGAACAGGCAGCACAGAGAAACCTCCGTGCTGCCTGTTCGGCTCCCCGTGCAGTGTGACACGGAAGTGCTGACTTCATACGTGCGCCCGGTCACGTGACCTGTCGGCACAATCGCCGGGAAGCCGAACAGGCAGCATGGAGGGACCATGCTGCCTGCCACTAGCCACCAGGGAAAGGTAAGTGTGTGTGATGGGAGACAGTGTGTGTGTGATGGGAGACAGTGTGTGTGACTGAGTGTGATGGGAGTAGGAGTGTGTGACTGAGTGTGATGGGAGTAGGAGTGTGTGTGATGGGAGACAGTGTGTGTGACTGAGTGTGATGGGAGACAGTGTGTGTGACTGAGTGTGATGGGAGTCAGAGTGTGTGTGATGGGAGACAGTGTGTGTGACTGAGTGTGATGGGAGTCAGAGTGTGTGTGATGGGAGACAGTGTGTGTGTGATGGGAGACAGTGTGTGTGACTGAGTGTGATGGGAGTAGGAGTGTGTGACTGAGTGTGATGGGAGTAGGAGTGTGTGTGATGGGAGACCGTGTGTGTGACTGAGTGTGATGGGAGTAGGAGTGTGTGTGACTGAGTGTGATGGGAGTCAGAGTGTGTGTGATGGGAGACAGTGTGTGTGACTGAGTGTGATGGGAGTCAGAGTGTGTGTGATGGCCGACAGTGTGTGTGACTGAGTGTGATGGGAGACAGTGTGTGTGACTGAGTGTGATGGGAGACAGTGTGTGTGACTGAGTGTGCTGGGAGTCAGAGTGTGTGTGATGGGAGACAGTGTGTGTGACTGAGTGTGATGGGAGTCAGAGTGTGTGTGATGGGAGACTGTGTGATGGGAGTCAGTGTGTGTGACTGAGTGTGATGGGAGTAGGAGTGTGTGACTGAGTGTGATGCGAGTAGGAGTGTGATGGGAGTATGAGCTTGATGTGAGTCTGAAAGTTATGTGTGATGTGGGGTCATGAAATGGAGGTGATGGGGCATGTCTTGTGTGTAACGTGGGTGTGCAGCTTGGGTAGGGGGGTGCCCGGATTTTGTCTGCCTAGGGCAGCACAAAATCAAGATACACCACTGAGAAGTGGTAGAGGTAAACACAGTGACGGAGTTTAAGCATGCGTGGGATAGACACAAGGCTATCCTAGATATAAGATAGGGAACTGGGGACTAATAAAAGTATTAAAAAAAATTGGGCAGACTAGATGGACCGAATGGTTCTTATCTGACGACACATTCTATGTTTCTATGTTTCTATGTTGCTATGTTTCTAAGTGCTTCTGTTACAAATTTGTATTTCTTTTCTAATCTGAACCATAACAAACAGACTACAGCCAGGCACCTGACACTCGCGGAATTCGAAAAACTATTCTGTAATTAATCTAGGCACTTTTATTGACCACAAAAAAAATCCAATATACTATTACCTGCGAGGAAACGTCTGTACTATGGCCAACGAACGAGTTCCAGAGAAAATAGTTTATTGAATTGGGCTATCAGAATAACCAACATCTAAAATAACCCTCCCAGTCAATGGCACTCTCTTTAAAAAAATGAAAAGCAAACACTTTATTCAATAGTATGTAATTCTCAGTGGGTTTTTTTGTTGCTAAGTGCTACTTTGTCTGCTCGAAAACATTATAGAGCAGGGGAATACAATGCAAGTTTTTTTTTTTTTTTTAATTCGGCCCCTTTGGTAGCATTTGCCGACACAGAATTGGATTTTGTGTGAAGGTCTGCGTGTTGCCAAGAGATACCCAGGAGGTGATTAGTGCGTTTAGTTGCCACTCTGGTTCCTTTCAACGCTAACATTTGTCGGCTCCCTTTTTTAATGTACAGCATTGAATATACATCACATTAAACGTGGCTCGAGGTCAAAGATGATGCATTTCCATCAATATAAAAGAAAGCAAAACATAATTATAATAAATGGTTTGCAATTTTTTATTTGCCAGCCTTGTAAATTGGGTTGAACTGAACAAGAATCCTGCTACTGGATGAACAATGCAAACTTGAATATTTTGATTATTTTCTGTACTATTGATGTATTGACCCAATTCTGATCTTGATTTGTTCCTATATTGATATACTTTTTTTTGCTGTGGTTATTTAGTCCACCAGCCTGAGATATCCACTCTGACCTGTGTACTTAAGTGTACTTAAGGTAGGGTGGGGGCGTGCCGTCCTGGGTGCAAGCCATCAGGGAGGTGCCACAGTGGTTCATGCTGTGGTATGCGTCGCAGAGTGTGCTGAGTTCTATCTGTGTGACTGGTAACTGTTGGCAAGTCTGTGTGGACTGATGAAGCAGAGCCGGTGATGTCACGCCCCAGCGATCAGTGTATACCTCACCGGTGTGCTTAAGTGCTAAGCGGTGGTGCTGTGAAGCATCCAAGACGTACAAAAAAAGATCTTTGGGAGCTGGAAAGATCCTGAGGAGGCAAAAGGTATTGAATCCAGGGAGCGTCAGGAAGCCTGAAAAATGCTGAACTGATGCCAGGGAAGTTAAAAAAAATGGCATGGCAGGTGCCAGGGAACAAGGCAGTCTGGGCAAACATAAGGTAGAGTAATTACTTCTGGAGCAGCGGCAACCAGACCTTTTTACTTCTTCCTGCCATGGCATCTTACTGCTTTCCATTCTGACCTTTTACTGTAATACACTTTGACCGTTGTCTTTTACAGTTATAAATTCCACTGTATTTGCAGCATGCTCACACCTGGTAGGCCTCATTTTACACATGTATATCATTTGGGTCTGTGACTACCAGTGGCGGATGCTCCATATGTGCAAGGTGTGCGCCGCACACCAACACGGAGCACCCACGCTTCCGAGCAGAGAGCACACAAACCCCAGAAATACATCCGATTTGCCAATTCAACAAGCACGAAAAGCATATGAATTTTTGTATACTTTTCGTGCTTGTTGAATTGGCAACAGAGTGAGTGACTCTGTTGCCGAATTAAGCGCAGTGTCGTCTTTCGGATGTAACGACGTCTCTTGTGTATTTCCAGGGGTTTGTGTGTTGGCTGTGTGCTGGCTGTTCTCAGCACACAAACCCCTGGAAATACAGGAGAGACGCCGTGCCTCCGAGTGACAGGCGTGCTCCGGGCTAGCAGCACGCCTGTCTCTCAGGGGCACAATACGCCCCTGGTGACTACCTTAGCGCATTACATTTTTCATTTCCTTTTTGCTCTTTTATATTCCAACCTTTTACCCCCTTACCTCCTCTCACTCTTTGTCTTAGTTTTCCTTTGAGGCTCAATCTATTCTATCTTAATGTTTAGAATCTTGAGCCAGATCTTTCTTTACCTTACCGAATATTCTAAACACCACGTTACCCCCTAAGTTGCTATATATGGATCAAACAGGACTCAGTGGAATCGTTGAATATAATATAACATATTTTTTTTAATACAGTTCCCATTTAATGAGTGGTCACATCCGTTTTAAAAGCATTTGTGACTTGTCCATCTCCAGCTCAAGTGCATCTTGATATATTCAAATTCAAACCACTTTATATTAAATACACTTCCCACAGGGGAAGAAAACACACTAGGCTTGGGTAAGATTAATTTGACTTTGCGTCTATCCACAGAAATCAAGGTTTCAATCAGCAAGGCAAATGCTGCACAGTGTAAACAATATGCAGATGAGGTTAAACATGTTACTCATTTAAAAGGAAAGATGGTTCATATTCTAAAGATGAAGAATCGGAATCATGATGACTAGATTAGAAGCCCTTTCCTCACTCCGGTCATTGATTTTTCCTGTTTCTCATTACTGTAGCAATTTCTCACTAATTAATGGCTGAACTATGCTATCAAATCAGACCTGCAAAATCATGAAGCTACTCAGTAAGCTTCTCGTCCAAAGAGAAATTGGTTAGAAGTCTATACACTTCTTTATATGGCGATCTATAGAATATTAGGTATGTGCTATAGTCAAAATTGAGCAAACCTTGGATCAGGGATCAAATCCAATAGTCAGGGTATTTGTCCTTGGGCCAGCATCAAAGATGGCTGCAGAGACGCATCTAGGTGCCCCCAACAGAGGAACTAACTATGAAATAAAAGGTTGGGGAGGTAGGAGCGTTATAAATACAGGCATGTTACTAGGCAGGGGAGAGAGAAAGTGTTACTTCCAAAGGGATCCAAGAAATTGGGGAGAAAGAGGGGACATATTGAGGGGTAATAGTTTGTGTTTGTTTTATTAGCATGTCATTTTTTACAGTTGGCACAGTGTAGTCAGGCAGGATTCTTCTTTGCTGTGCAGGTCTCATCATGCTTGGCAAGCTATATGGACCATACCAACCATACAGAGCCCGCAGACGAAAGAAAACATTTGAAATTAGGTCCTGACAGGGACATCTTTTTGTGGCATAGTGCCCTTCTTCATCTGGTGACTGGTTCAAACAGTCACAACAACACTGTAACCCAGCAGCGGAGGGAACACAGACAAAAATAGTCTGATTCCGACTCCTGGTTTCATAATGGATCAAATATAATTTGCCAGTAGACCTTTAGAAATGCTATTTTTTGAAGTTGCAATCTAATAATCAGTATGTTCTGATCCTGTTGAATAATTGGGAGGATAGATTTCGGCACAGCTGTTACCTTTCTTGAATATCAGATTAATGTTTCATCTTGTGAAGTATACAGAATTCCTCCAGCAAGAGCCATAAAAAAAATTTAAAAAATGATGCTTCCACTCTTTAGATGTTTTCATTTTTTTTTTATTTTTTTTTAATATAGAAACCTTTAATACTTCAAACATTTCTTCACATTTTTCCACTTATTTTCCACTTTTGAAAGCATTTCATGACTGGTGATTTTTTTTCGAAAATTGAAAATATTAACATAGCTATTCATAAATATCAGAAAGCCAATAAAGAGCAGTAAGAAATAAAAGATTTTTTTGGGCATCATTTAAAACTAAATATACAGAACTAAAAAAAAAGACAAAAAAGTGTGTTTTTTTGTTGCACATAAAATTAAATGATACACACATTAAATATATATTTTTTTTGTGAAATGTGAGAGTAAAATATCAAATTGAAAGTAACATATTATAAATATAATGTAAAAACACATTGACATACTTATCACAAAAAACTGTAGTTTTTTTATTTTGTTTGGAATATTTTTAGGCGTCAGTTTATTTTATGACTAAAGTACGGGAGACCATACCAGATGTTTGAACGTATTTCTGGACAATGGCTGTTTTAACAATTCTGCGGTGTTTGTGTTTAGCTGCAATTTTCATCTTTCTCATTTACCTACAAAAATGTAATTTGCTCAACAGTGAAATGACCCTGATTACGAGAGGGAACCCCACATTTTTGATTGTAATAAAAGAAAAATGTAAGACAGTCTATTGTAAAAAAATAAATAAAAAATAAAATCCATTGTTTTTATTATATGTACACATATGTACACTTATACTTTGTCCCTCACTCAAACACAAATTGAAGTAAAGAATGTGCAGGAGTGGGGGTAATAAAGGATGGGGAACTCTAATTTTTTTTTTTGCTTTTATTAATTAATTTTTTTATTACTTTATTTTCAGGGACACAGTCTCTACACTGAATTGTCATTTATTACATGTGAAAACTGTGATTGGTTTTTACGGTGATAACATCAATAAAGTAAAAAAATAATGGCTGTTCTGCCTAAACTATCAAGGGAACCATGTATTTGGGGGAGCATTGCAGTGGATCGCATGCCTCCCAACTGAGGCTGTGTTCTGCCGAGCTTTATCCCTGCCCCTCTTTTCAGGACAGTGGGATTTGGACAACAATCCTGCATCTCATTCTCCTGTGTCTGGTACTAAACCTGACGGGGGCGGGGGGTTGCTGGGGGTGCTTGAGGGACATGGACAGGATGCCCATACTAAAATTAGTTTCTCCCGGCCCCATGGTTGCTAGGGCAGGGAGAGACAATAGATGTAAAATCAAGCACTGGGGGCCTCCTTGGGCCATCTGAACTCATCCATGCCAATTTTGCCCCAATTGTGGTAGCACATTGGTCATGCTATGATCAAACTGTCAGGACATGCCAGGGACACTAATTGTCATTACTGGTTCAACATTCAGGATTTAGTACTATATGCCACAGTTCTCCACTTCTGGGTATAGCATTTAGTGCTGCCGAAAACCATATATACAAAAAAAAACCATGCCTGAAAAATGTCAGACAACCCATGCTAAATCCATATCGGTGGTGGAGCTATTTCCCGCATATATAAGTCTGGGGGCCTAAAAAAGACACATGTCAAATGTGCCTTTTTTAAAAAATTAATTTCCAACCTTTTATAAATATACCCCATTGTTATGGCTGAAGCACCACCTGTGTCTATAAAACATCTTCAAACTATAGTTACCATGTCGATTCCAACCTTCTGTAATTATAATGTTGCTCTAATATTCTTTTGTGATCTCAAAGTCCAGTAATACAAATATTTGGCTTTAAAGGAAGATGAGTTCGATTTACCCCTTTGTAACATTATAATTGAATGTAAGATAAGCCGGGGTAGATGTTTTCTTCATTAGGCGGATTTTAATGGAAGATTGATTCGGACAGATCCTTACTGATAACGACAAGGATTGCCTATTGCGATTTCAGTGCCTCTCCCTATCCTGTTATGACCGGACCGGTAAATATAGGCTCGTTTTACCAGTTGGATTGGATGATGACTAATCAATATGTTTTTGTTTTCATTTTGAGAAGTGAATTAGAACACCAAACGTGTAGGGGAAGCATTAGTGCTCTATCTGGACTTGCAATTGCGTGCTCTCGGAATTAGTGATAAATCATCAACCCTCCGCGTTTCCTACACTCTCTCTGTGATTGAGATTACACAGGCTTGCCAATTAAACTGGTACATTTTCGAAACTGCCTGACAGAACTAAAGCCCCCCCTGCTGAATCTGTTTACCCCTAGTCAACAGTTTGAGTCCATTTGCTTTAGATATCAATCTATTTAATCATTCTCTTGATTTATCTCAAATGGGGTTTATTGACAACCTCATCCGGTAGGATTCATATATCTACACCAGCTTTCTTTAAGCAAAGCGCTTCAATCAAATAAATGTTTTTTTTTTTTTTTTTAAAGAAAGAAAATTAAAAGAATTTAACACCCGTGATAACCTGCTCAGCAAATATACTTTATCTTTAGCAAACGGTAGTGGGATAACCTGCTGATGTTCTCCCTGCCTCTGCCATGGCATCTTGTTATTTGGCGACCTTATTCTGTCTTTCGTTCTCCGAGATCTATGAAATAGAATGTTGACTAGCTTGATTGTCTTCTGCTTGCCACCAGAGAGGTTTATGATTCCAACTCCCTCCTGCAGGATCCAGCATGATTAGTGGGTACCAGGGAGTTAATACCTGCAGACAGTATCATCTGATACTTGTTTAAACAGGCTTTCTAAGCTTGCCCCTGACCTAGAATGGTTTCTCAGTAGTTTTGACTCATTCCTGTTACTTTCCTTCTTTTTTTTTTTTATCACCCTGGCTTGAATATAATACTACTTTCTTTCCATCCCTGACCTTTTTGAATGTAGCCTGATTTGCTTTTATGTAAAAACTCTGCCTTTGTTGGGCCAGCATTAGTGAATCTTTCTGCATCCGGTTTGTTGTATCATGTTGGCTGAATACAGTAGTTCTGTATTGTGCTCATTAAAAGCCCCTTGGAGTGAGACTGCTATTACTCTGTAACAGTGTTTTCAAACTGAGTCTGTTTTTGGACTACATCTTCCATACTGCCCATTCTCTTATGTGACATTGTATCATGGGAGATGTGAGCTACCCATAGCTGTGGGGCCACTGTTTGACACCTCTGCATAATAATTCTATAACTGAAGGTATAGAAAACACACAATAAACCTCCCAACATCTCTCACCAACAATGCAGTACACCGGGTAGCGAAGCTCGGGAGGTCAAATGTCAGTGCTACCACATATGCATGTTGGCGCTGTCACTCAAACTGCCTCTGCTAGTGCACACGTTTGCACAGAGAGCCCTGCTCACAATATAGAGAGAGTGGGGGACGTCATACATATAAGGGAGTGAAGAGGTTAAAGGGCAGGTCGTTGTAGTAACAGTATTAGGGATGATTGGAGCTAGGGGGAATCGGCTAAAGTTTAATGAATGCGTATTCTAGCAGGATGAGTAGTAAGCTTCCTTTACAGGATTCTGTTACCAAACACACAACAGATGTGCAGGCAATGAAGAAAATAGTGAATTGAAGGTATCTGTGCTTTTAACATTGATACAAATACTGTCAGGCAAAAATATTAATGAGATGATGTCATAGAGCTGCATAATTGTGGCCACCAATATGAAAGTGTGTCATGATATACTAATTATAATCACAATCCCTCCCAAGTGTTGCAAAAATTCGCCCACGAACTGGTAAATGGCTACAAGCACTTCCTCCTAGCAGTGGAAGTGATGTCATTTCATCTCCAGACAAACAAACAGCTGAATACATGTACAGTTTGTGTGAAAGGGACAGATTTCAAATATGTTTTTTTTCACATGCTGAAGATATTGGAGGTTATCTACTGCTTAATCTTCTGAATATTTTCCTTTACTAAATTTGACTAGGACAAGTGAGTTATTAGGTCTCAGTAGTGGTGAGACTGTGTTCTATGAGATACTATTATTTATTAGCCCATGGTGCATGGCCTGCTTTAACCGTTCTATTGTTCTGGGATTGTGCCATGTGGCCTAAGCAGTGGTTTTCTAAGTGGGGAACCCCAGTTCCTCAAAGTTTCATGAACTGAAAGTGACCCACCTGCAACTTATGCATTACCACATTATTATAATTTTTTATTGTTATTTTTAATGGAAAGCTGAATCTACTGGAAAGCTTGTGTGCATTTGCACCTTGTGCTGCCACTTTGGAGTATTATTAGTTTTCACAAACTATGAAGTTACTCATTATACAGCGTACACCTGTGAAGCTGCCCAGACCTACACCTTATGTCCGTTATATTCCATTCCATGGGCTATACTGTCTTGCATCCATTACCCACCCCACAAACAAAACAAATGATGCTTGAAGCATAGTGAGGTCTCTGCAGGGTGCACTTGAGCAAATCACTGTTTCCTCAACCCGATAGCATTGCTTGCCGGCACATAGAAGTGGAAAACCAACATACTAACTTTGCCAAGGATGTATCCGCCCAGAAAAATTCTGCATAACGTATGTATGGCTCTTCTTTTACTTCTTGCACTTATAGATATATATAGATGGTTAGTTTTCATATGCTCCAATGATGAGTCCCTTTAATGAGGTGAGTGAAGAAGGGCTTTTTGAAGTCTGTGAAAGAGGAGGAGAGCTGGATGCTCTGTGGAAGTGAGTTCCAGAAAGAGGGGACAGTTCGGGCAAAATCTTGCAGGCATAAGTGGGAAGAGGTTATGAGGTTGGAGGAGAGCCTAGGTCCATATGAGGAGTAGTATCGGTTACCATATCGGTTAACACACATCAAATCAAGGAAAAGATGGAAATACAGCATATGACAGACATATCTATGATTCTCAGAATACTTCTATTTTATTTTATTATTTGGCAGAAAGTATAATCACCAGTTTGAGTAATAAAATGGAATATTCATAATTTTCGGAATGCAGCCCAAGTTCATCTAATTGCCGGCTCCTTAATTAATCATCAGCATTCACGGTTATGTCTTCGCGTTTTACACTGTATGCGAGGAACGAGCACTGATTTCAGCTCTATTCATGTTACACTGATTACTGCAAAATTTGATTTTCTTTGCATTTAAAATAAGACACATTCAGATTTACTCCGGCTAAAAGGTCAAAAGTAGAATAATGACCTGTCCCAAATCTACTTAATTTGTGCAATAAAGGTAAAGAGAAACTTGTGAAGAAACATAACAAAAATTAACCTGTTTTTAATTGAAAGGTTGCATCAAGTGTAGCCGTTTGGAATAAAAATGCTTTAAAGAAAGAATAAAAGTAAAGAACAATGAAATCCCCATACCTACAGGGAATAGGATCCAAGTCAAAGGATTTGTCAAGGATTGTAAGCATGTGTGGGATAGGTGCAAGGCTATCCTAGATATAAGATAGGGAACTGGGGACTATTAAAAGTATTTAGAAAATTGGGCAGACTAGATGGACCGAATGGTTCTTATCTGCTGACACATTCTATGTTTCTAAGCCCCTTCACGGATGCCTAAAATCAGACAGTAGCGGACACTATATTCGCACGAATATAAGATGACCCTGATTATAAGCCGACCCCCCAAAGTTTGGATATTCCTTTAGGAAAAAAACTAAAAGCCTGAATATAAGACTACCCTATAGGAAAAAAGTTCAACTTGTATATATTCACATGTAAATTGCTTTTTAATATCTAATAAAAATTATGATATAAAAAAATGCATTTCTTGTTTTTATTTCCTTTTATGTGCCAATGCTGCCTCTCTCTTTCCCCTCCCCCAGCTTTGTCTCTCTCCTCCCCTTCCCCCAGCATTGTCTCTCTCTCCCCCTGCACAATGTGCGCAGACATCCTCAGCTGCTGCCCGGCACTTCCGCCGGGACTTCTATGATGAAGCCGGAAGGACCCGGCTTCATCATAGAAGTCCCGGCGGTCGTGCTGGGTGGCAGCGGAAGATGTCTGTGCGCATCGTGCAGACATCCAGCGGCTATTAGTAAGGGGGATCCAGGTCCCATGCAGCTCTGTGGGGGACCTGGATCCCAGTCTTATAATCTGACCTCGATTTGAGGTCAGATTATAAGGAGACCTCGAATATAAGACGAGGGGTCTTTTCAGAGCATTTGCTCTGAAAAAAAAACTTGTCTTAAATTCGAGCAAATACGGTAATAACCATTCTTAAATAAACGAAGGGTTTCTTGAACAAAAGTTCCAATGTTGGTATGTAGCATATCCAGTGGGGGTACACTAGTTTTATCAGGTGTTCACCCTCAAGGGATGATTAACTGGACTAAGGGATGATTAATGTCCAGGGCAAGATTTTCCGTATTTCCAGGCCAAGGTCAAGTGCGTTTGCGTGGAGGAAACCGTGATAGTAGTGAACCATCTTTGCTCTGAATAGCTCTATCAGGGAGCAGAGATGTGCTTCGGAATCTTGGGTCCAATGGAGGAAGATATGACTCAATATTCTGAACAACATGTCTGCCCCCTGAGAGAGTCAGTGGGAGCAAAGAGGGCTCAATCAAGTTTTTTTTTTACATTTATTCTTTCATGAAGTCATTTCTATTTAAAATGTCTATACTTGATGCAGTCTTTTAATTGAACTTATGCAAACTTGCTGCCTACAATTGTCCTTCAAGATAATGCATTTAAATCCCATATATTTTACATATATCAGGTGATCATTTTGTATATGTTAAATAATGAGTTTAAGTAATGAGAATGTTTATTTCTTTTACCTCTTGTACAATATTATTTGGAAACAAATGGATTTTAATTACACATTTGTGATTGGCTGTGCACGTGCTGGCGTTTGTCAGCACGCGACAACCAGGAACTGCTGTGTCTCGCATGTGAGACACAGCAGTTAGTAAACCTGCGTGTATCTATTAAGATAGATAGATATAGATTCCCCATTCATAAGAATAGGTCAATTGACCTATTCGTATGAATGGGGACACTCTTACCCACATTTTACTTCATTTTGCAGCCCTCTAGCCCTTTCCAGGACTTTTTTAGAGGCATTTTAGTGGCCAAAAGTTCGTGTCCCCACTGACTTCAATGGGGTTCAGGGTCAAGTTTGGGGTCAAGTTCCAGCATTTTTTCGAACCTGCCGAACCCGAACATCCAGGTGTCCGCTCAACTCTACCTGGGACGTGTTTTGGTTAAACAATGTTTAATGCTCCTTTAACAGTTGTCTTACAACCTCTATTTCATTTTTTTTAAGCGTGGAACATTTTTTGGGATTTCTGTACCCAGGCCTGGAAATGATCTGTAATGTGCTAGCTAATGCATCTGTTAGTACAACGCAGGAGTCTGCAATTGAGAAGGGGAGGCAGACGGTCTATTGCAATGAAATCAGTGTGCATACGTGCAGAGTGTGCCTCTTATGAAATTCAAATGAGTTGATTAAAGCAATGAACTTTGGATGATAATTATATTTTTCACAGAATCTTTTACTGTGTCCAACTTGGTGACTCAATATACTGGACTCTGGGGGGTACAACTGTATTCTCTGCTAATATGGAACTCTGTCTATTTCATCCCTCCAGATCCCCTCCCCTTCCTAATGTGATGTAATCAGGAGGAGGAGCCTAAGGTATAGCCAAAATGTATATATTTGTAAAGATTTGTATTTTTTCTTTAAGGCCAGATATAAAGAGATTCATGGATTGCAGGATAAAACTGGAAAGGTTAAAGGATCTTGACCTGTAGAGCTTTTAAGGAAGACGAGACGAGAGGGGTATATGATAGAAAAATGTAAATATACAAAAGGGAATCAACACAATAAAGGAGAATAGTGTATTTAAAAGAAGAAAAACAACCACAACAAGAGGACATGGTCTTAAATTAGAAAGCCACAAGGTTTAATAGTAATATCAGGAAGTATTACTTTAATGAGAGGGTAGTGGATGCATGGAATAGTCTTCCAAAGTGGTAGAGGATAACACAGTGAAGGAGTTTAAGCATGTATGGGATAGGCACAAGGCTATCCTAGATATAAGTTAAAAACGAATAAAAGTATTCAAGTTTTGCAGACTAGATGGACCGAATGGTTCTCATCTGCCGGCAGGGTGGATTTAAACCAATCATTTTTTTGATTTTTCAAAAAAAATGTTTTAAAAAAATCATATTTGTTTGATTTATTTTAAGGAGACTGGGACCCCAAGACATCCTTGAAGATGAGATAAATCTCATTGTATTCTTCCTGGCAAAACACTTTCTAAATAAATAAAATAAATGTAGCATGAGGCTTTATATTCATGCTGTATATTTACATTTTTTGGTAAACTAATTCAATGAATCCAAGTAATCCAAACTGAGATAACATGCACTTTTTCCACAGTCAAAATTGTATAAAATAACCAAAGTTCAGGAAAAGACCTTAACTAAAGCAGTTTGCAAGAAAAAAGGACTGCCCACACTAGATGAGTAAAAGTAATTTCCTTTTTTTTTTTTTTTGCTGCAGGCACCAATGATAATAATGCCATTCAAATGAATGGAAATCCTGTCTCTCTAGTGATGTCATCAGACATTGTGTTGCACTGTTAAGAGATCGTACTGTGTACAAGAGCAAGGTTACTCATAGGCCACTCAAAAGACTCAATTTGAGGAGGACAGGAAGTGACTAAAAAGACTCAATTTGAGGAGGACAGGAAGTTACATACTCCGTGTCTATATAATCAGTGCTGCTGCACCTGCGGTAAACATGCAGAGTAATCACTGGGGAGAGCTTGAGTCAAATATTAAAAATGTGATTTATACAGAATGCCTACATCAAATCACACAGGGATAAAAGCCTGTGCACTATACAAGCAGTGATCTTCATCTTGCACCAAAGTGAGTTTGGGGACTAGACTTTCCCTTTAAGTAGTTGTCCTACTAAAACTGATGTGAATCCACTCTGGTATCCTTCACCTATAGACAGTGGAATGCACAATGCTCTGGTGTGCAAAGCCATATGTGTTTCAGGTCACTGTAGGACTCGTTCATTTGATTATATGTGTAAATAAGTTTTTACACATTTAATTTATAATAAAATCAGTGCAGGGGGCTCTATACCAATCATTGTCTGCTGTGTGATGTTTAAATGCCTCGAACATCTTTCTTGTTAATGTATCTTTCTTCCTAAAAATTTAAAAACCTATATAATTGATAAAATCGTTTACTAGATTGAAATGTCAAAACAACCAAAATATCCGATTATCGCTGTAATGTCACCTTCAAAGAGGTTATACTGCCATCTCCTGGTGCCTTTTTGTAACGGTAGATAGGATCCTTGTCCACAATTACCTTAAACATGTCTTGTATGCACGGAAGCCACCTTCTCTTTAAAAATGGCCTCAATAACAGTGTGCTCAGTGACAATGCAACATTCCAAATTACAGTAGCGGTATAATGTGCCCTAGAGTAAGAAGGAAAAGACAGAACAACACATAGTACGGCTACTATTAAAAACCAAGGAGAAGTTCTTGTTGGTCAGAAAAAAAGGTTGTTGTTGATACAAATTCACACAATACAGTGAATGCACAATGTATACACAGATTGGTTATAGAATAGTTACACACTAGGCAATATTCAATAGAGTGAATCTTATGTGAAATGCGTCAGGTTTTCTGGCTGAATGAAATATACACAAACTAGATGCCCTAGATTTGTACATTGCCTAGTGTTTTATGAATTTATAATAAATTTGTTTATACTTTTTTAATCTAATGTATTATTACAATTGTGAAAACACTGTCGTGTTATACTCTGTCGTTCAGATTGCTTTAACCAACAACCATAACTCACAATGTAACATCCATCCCAACTGGGATCCAAGCTACCAGGATGTTTTTGGATGTTGAGAGTAATCCCTAGGCTTTGAGCACCTCAGTGGCTCCTTATTAGAAGGCTACAAAAAAATCTGAAAAGGCGTTGGGGTGTGAGGAAAGCCAGCATTTATTCTGTATATTTGTGTAGCATACACTCTATATGACTATCTTTGGTAGAGTAACCTACATCCGACTGTTTATGGGCAGTCACTATTTCACCTACCTCACGGTTTTTCCTTACTTTACCTGTTTGTTATATATCTGTCATTTTATCTATTACTAATAAAAGTTACGTCTTAATCTATCTAGACTCCACATACATGTATACAAATCTTTTGCCTAGTTTTAGGGTTAACCCCTAGTGGAAGTCTCTTTACTTTGTATTAGAGCTATATTAGAGATCCTTTATATACATTGGTAGCATATACACTGTACATGTTTGTCATCTATAAATTAGCAACTGAATAGTTTAGGAATTATATTAATATTAATGTCACTTCCTTCATTCTGGTTCTGGTCCCACTGCGCCATGGACCAAAAGGAAGTGGATGGTACGCCTGCGCGCTCAACCGCACTGCCGTGGGGTCGATACCGGCAAGATTCCTATACAGAGCATGTCACCCTCTTCCTCTAGATTGTAAGCTTGCCATCGGGGCTCTCTGACTCATGTATCATTCTGTTCTTGTTCTTCTAACAGGTGCATTCAATTCTTTGGAGCAATGCTATAGGAGGACCGGAACCGTAAAAGAGGAATATATATTTTATTGTAGAACCACTCCTAAACGAGGGTGAAACAGCTGTCCATGAGTGGTTATCTGGCTTCTGCAACTCTGTCCTGAGCTGTGTTTAAATGCTGTCTTGTACAGTGTGCATATACTCCATGGGTCCATGTATAAAGTGGATATAGTGAATAGCCATCTTTGTTGACCTGAGTTGCATATGCCTGCCCAGAATCCCTTGCGGTGGTTATAGTATAGTGAATGGGAGATTTCTGTGTGAAAGGCAAGTCTTTTGGCTTTTGTGGTGTGTTTGATAATGCCTCTGCTACCCACTCAATTTCAAGAGAAGGGTTTCTCCATCACCTTTACCCCACCCTAAGTGAATAAATAAGGATTAATACGACATCAAAAGAAAACCATACTTTCCCTTAAAAAATAAAATATTTTGAAAAAAATTAAGATTTAGTCACACCGTAAGGCTATATCATGCTTAGCCGACCACTGCGTCAACTTACTCATTCCCCATTCCCTTGAATTTGTATGTATATTAATACCAACAAGTATTTGGGTGCAGCACAGCACCCACCCACAGGTACTCTATATATTGCGTTCTTCTGTTGGACCCACCAATATTGGAGTACTTTGACATAGTGGTGAGCTAAGCATGATATGGTGTGACTAAATCTCCAATGGTTCTATCTAGGATAGGTATTTTTTAAAGAAGCTTTAAGGTTGTGTGCTGATATTTCTATGTATTATGTATACATTTTGGCCACTCTGTATTAAATATGCTTTTTTAGGGTTGTGCTCCCCATTCCCTCGTATTTGTATGTTCATTCTTTTGCAGATATTTGTTGTACTTTTTGTAATTGTATTTCTACACTGTTCATGCTCCTTGGACAATCGTAAAAAATAAGAGAAATGTTTTCGCCTTGTGAAAAGCTTTATAACTATAAATACAGAAAGCCTCATGTCTGCGGCAGGTAGTGTGAGATTGACACCAAACAAATGGATCTCCATCCAGGCGCAAAAAAGCCTTTCAGACTGAATGATTCTACAGAGAAAGCTGCTAGATTGCAGCTGAGACAAGTGCGCTGTGGCTTTTGGAGCTGGCTGAGCATGACGGGAGTCCACCGTCTCCGGTAGTTCCCTATCGAGGGCCCTGTAACTACAACGTATTTCTTAGAGCACATCAGAGGCCATGTGAATTTATTATTCTAAGTTATTCAACAAACATAAAAACCTTCTCACACTTGGAGTAATTACATTTTGCTAAATGATCAGCCTGTGAATTTCACCGTCAGGACTGGGCAGGAACTGCCAGAAAACGGGCAAAATAACTGGCAAATAGGCAAATTAATACTGGCAAATGGGCAAAATATGAGTGGAAAATGGGCAAAATAACACTGGCAAATGGGCAAAATATGAGTGGCAAATGGGCAAAATAACACTGGCAAATGGGCAAAATAATATTGGCAAATGGGCAAAATAATACTGGCAAATGGGCAAGATATGAGTGGCAAATGGGCAAAATAACACTGGTAAATGGGTAAAATAATACTGGCAAATGGGCAACATATGAGTGGCAAATGGGCAAAATATGAGTGGTAAATTGCAAAATATGAGTGGCATATGGGGCAAATAACACTGGCAAATGGGCAAAATAATACTGGCAAATGGGCAACATATGAGTGGCAAATGGGCAAAATATGAGTGGCAAATGGGCAAAATATGAGTGGCATATGGGGCAAATAACACTGGCAAATGGGCAAAATGTGAGTGGCATATGGACAAAATATGAGCGCAAATGGGCAAAATAACACTGGCAAATGGGCAAAATAACACTGGCAAATGTGCAAAATATGACTAAAAAATGATGGGGAAAATGGCTGTGGCATATTCATTGGCAATCTGAATGTCTGGCTGTGGCATATTAATGGGTAAATGTTCTGTGGGGCAAAATAACATATACTATGGGGGGAAAGTGACACTGTGGCATGTTCTGCAGGGACAGTTCAGTGGGACAAAGTGACACTGTGGCATGTTCTGGTGGGCAAATTTACACTGTGCATGCCAAATCGTGTGGGTGCCATATGAGTACAAGCCAAGTGCTGTGGTTACTGTATAGTGCTGTGTTAGGACCTTTAGGTGCAATGTGGATGCAGAGGAACATAATAAAAAATAGAAATTAACAATGTTTCAATAACATTTTTATTACATATGAAAATAGTTAAATATAATATTAAAAAGTTCATCTAAGTATACATGCAGCTAGTTATATACATATATTTAGGGTCCACCTCAAGCTTTTGAAAAGGCTGGAAATATTTTAAGGTTTTTTTGTGGTCAGAAAAAGTAATATTACTTTACTGAGAGGGTAGTGGATGAGAGGTTAATATATGAAGGAGTTTAAGCATGCGTGGGATAGGTATAAGGCTATCCTTGATATAAGATAAGGCCAGGGACTAATGGAAATATTACTTTACTGAGAGGGTGGTGGGTGAGAGGTTACTATATGAAGGAGTTTAAGCATGCATGGGATAAGCATAAGGCTATCCTTGATATAAGATAAGGCCAGGGACTACTGAAAATATTACTTTATTGAGAGGGTAGTGGATGCATGCAATAGTCTTCCAGTAGAAGTGGTACAGGTTAATACAGTGAAGGAATTTAAGCATGCATGGGATAGGCATAACGCTACCATATATATAAGACAAGGCCAGGCACAAAGCAGAACTGTTGGGAGGCATGTAAGTGGCATTTCTGGGGTGGAGTTGCATGGTGGGGTTGGGGGGGCCCAGGGCAATTTTTGCACCGAGGCCCTGTGATTTCTAGTTACTCCTCTAGGTGCTACAACTTGTGAACCATAAAAAAAAAATATATAAAATAGTTCTAAGTTATTGGCAGCATGTCCGATTGCAACCAGTCCAAAAGGAGGGACACAAATCTTCCAAATGGAAATATGAAACAGCTGAAGAAAAAGGACAGCACCACAAATGGCTACTCACAGGAGGTATGGGAAATTAAATATTGGTGGTGGAGCTAATCCTGGGGTACGTCTGGGACCGCTACAGCAAGTGATACGAGTCCGTATTTTTTAGACGTCCCTTTTTTTGCTGTAGCGGACCCAGACGTACCCCAGGATTATCTCCACCATCACTTTATTTATTTTCCCGTACCTCAATATATTTTTTACTTTATGGATCAGCTGTTATGTGGCAAATAAATAAACAGATTATATAACTAATTCAATGTTCATCTGCTACTGAGTTTATAATAACATGCAGTATAAACTGTGATCCAAATATAAGGAATTAAAAAAAAAACCACTCAAAATACAGCACTTTTAAAATAAAAGTATATAATTTTAATGACAAAAGAAAGAAGAAATTGATAGCGCAACCAAATGTGCCCAAATACCAGAGATGAGAAATAAAAATATTATTCTATAAAAACAACAAAAACACCTTTCCCAGAAGGAAGTGTGCGACCAGGCAAGCGTCAAACAGGATTATTATTATAAAGAGGCATTAAACATTAAAAAGAAATGTTTGTCGTAGTAATAGGACTGGATCACTTAAACATTGTTTTTTTTATTGTGCTTGTAGAGAATGAAAAATAAATTGAAAATGATCAATACATTGTGTTAGCAAAACTGCAAGGAAATGCCTAAATTAGGAGAAAAATGTGTTTTGAATGTGTCTCTGGAGTCTCCTTCTTATGACATCACCTGTGGCTTAAAGGGACTGTCTGGTGCCCATAATGCATCTTCCAAATATTAATGCATATTAATGTGCTTTCAAAGTACATTAAAATGGATCTTTTACATTTCAAATTGCTTAAAATACAAAATACTCACAGCTAGATGAAATGGTGAAATTACAGCAGTGTGCAAGAATACAGGACTGCCCACACTAGCTGAGTAACAGTCAGTTTCCTTTTATTTTGCTGCAGGAACCAATATGAATAATTTCATTAAAATGAATGGTCTCTCTGGCGATATCATCAGACAATGTGTTGCACTGTTAAGAGATCCTACCAGGGCCACCATCACTGATAGAGGGGCACTCCCCCGAAACGTCTGCTTGCTTGGATCTGCCACTAAACAACATTAAAAGTGGTTTCACTTTATGTGCTTTCCTTAGCGCTGGTGTTTTTTTTGTTTTTAGATACTGGTCAAATTATCAGTGGCATATTGATGGACAAATTATCAATGCTAATTTAATGAGCAAATTATCAGAGGCATATGAATGAGCAACTTATCAGTGGCATATTAATGAGCAAATTATCAGTGGCACATTAATGAGCAGATTATCAGTGGCATATTAATGAGCAAATGATCAATGGCTATTAACAGTGAAATTATCAGTGGCTATTAATGGTCAAATTATCAGTGGCATATTAATGAGCAAATTATCAGTGGCATTTTAATGAGCAAATTATCAGTGGCATTTTAATGAGCAGATTATCAGTGGCATATTAATGAGCAACTTATCAGTGGCATTTTAATGAGCAGATTATCAGTGGCATATTAATGAGCAACTTATCAGTGGCATTTTAATGAGCAGATTATCAGTGGCATATTAATGAGCAAATTATCAGTGGCATTTTAATGAGCAGATTATCAGTGGCATATTAATGAGCAACTTATCAGTGGCATTTTAATGAGCAGATTATCAGTGGCATATTAATGAGCAAATTATCAGTGGCATTTTAATGAGCAGATTATCAGTGGCATATTAATGAGCAACTTATCAGTGGCATTTTAATGAGCAGATTATCAGTGGCATATTAATGAGCAACTTATCAGTGGCATTTTAATGAGCAGATTATCAGTGGCATTTTAATGAGCAGATTATCAGTGGCATATTAATGAGCAACTTATCAGTGGCATTTTAATGAGCAGATTAACAGTGGCATATTAATGAGCAACTTATAAGTGGCTATTAATGGTCAAATTGTCATTGGTAGATTAATGGACTAATTATCAGTGGCATTTTAATGAGCAATTGTTATTTAATGTGAGTCATCCAGCAATATGAGACAGTGATTACATTTTAATTGCAAAAAATAGAAAATACCTGCATCCATCAATAAATAACCGGCTGAATCACCTAAACTGCAGTATAAATTCTCTGAATCCCCAGGTTAATTATTAGCATTAATGAAGCTCTCTAATTCCTGCTTTATAGTCTTTAAGCCTGTCATCTGTATAACTGCCACTTGAGGGCGCCTTCCACCTAACATAAAATAGCCCTGTCAGATGTTCTCAGATATTCTGTACAACCAATGATTGATTCTAAAACGCTGGTTCATTCAGAGCATCCTTCATGTCCCTCCATTAGTCTCACCTTAAATCTGCCTCCTGGCTCAGATCAATATCTCATAGTTATTCCCTGGAAACACAGACCCCCTCCCTCCCCCTGCAGAGGTCACCATGGATAATTACATTTTCATCCCAGACACTGTAATCAGGTTCAGTGAAACCAACGTGGCATGTCTGGGGTTAAGAAACACCATATAAGTTAATGTCTTAAGTCATAAAATCATTATTTTCTTGTATCTTACAGATTAGCGATTGCAATTTAAAAAAAGGTATAATCCATACTGTGCGAATGTAGGAATCATCAGCAAGTTTATACATAATTTATTGTACAAGAAGAGAACACAACACGTTGGGAGAGGGAATATGTGCTCCTAGTGAGATATTAACAGATACTCTCTGTATTTCAAGTCCTCAGGTAGCATACTGCTCTCATTAAGTTGCCACTGTAATTCCATTAAGTGACCTGATGGGGGCAGCCTATGGCCATGTAATTTAATGCTGGCATGATAGCTCCTTCTCGATTTAGAGTTGACCCCGAGCTCCGTCTTGTCATATGCATTAGCCCTTGTTGGTGGTCCTGCGGGGCAGTGGGACGTAAGCATGGCCTAATCATAGACACGAAAGCATAGCTCTGTTAGTAACAACCCCAGCTATGACTGACTTACCCCTCACTGCACTGGCTGAGAATATGCATCATGTAAGTATACTTAATGTGTACCGTCCTGATGTTTTGAGGTCACATTGGAATATCATGTTTTTCTCATAATGAAGGCAATGTTTTCCAAACCTGTTGTGTATTTAAAATAGAGAGTGTTTACATAGTCTGCAGGGCCACCATCAAAAAATTGGGATCCTTTAGAGAACACAGTGATCTGGTCCCCCCATAAAGCTAAACCCACTTCCAACACTTACCCCCTGGTGGTTTTGATTCTTCCTCCTTCCCCCTTTATTCCAGTTCTTCTGTTCACCTTTCATTATAACTCCCAAAGCGCAATATAACACAGGACATGCCCATGCACCACATTGCAATAACCTCTGGACTTTCCGGGCTCCCCTACACCTGCCATTGCTATCCCAGGACCTGTCACCCCAGGAGTTGTCATTGGACCCAGAGGACTTGCCACTGCCACAACCAGGACTTGCAATTGCCACCTAAGAACTTACCAGTGCCAAACCAGGACTTATCATTGCACCCCCAGTACTTGCCATTGCACCCACATACTTGGCATTGCACCCAGAGGAGAAAGCAGTTATATTGCCTGAACTGTTTACAAAACAGGTATCCTCATGTGATTATAATAATATATTATCTGCTCACCAAGAAGCTCTTGGTCCAAAGTACACAATTAACAGGTCTTCTCTCTCCTGAGTTCACCACTAGATCTGACATTGTTCTTTTAAAATCAGGTATATTTACCACAATGAGAGTAAATAAGTAGAAGCAACCTGTTTTAAAGAACCAGGGAAGCAGGGCAGGTCCATACAGTTGCATACAAATATTGTAGCCACCAGTTCCATTTACTGTTGAGCAATGACTCCTGGGATCTTTCAGGATGTAATAGAATGATCATTTGTTCCCCTGGCGTATTTGGGGGCAGACTGGGAGGGTTGCTGCCTGTTCTCCCCCTCTTTGAATACACTGACTTTCCGATGACTTTGGGAATGGTCTCTGAGAGGATGGCGCTTTTAGGGGATTCAGCCCCTAAAAACGCCTCCGCGTGAGTACCCCTGCCTTTAGTTACTTGTTTTACTAGACCCTTGTTGTGATAATGTATCATTTATATTTGAGAGGCTTGAAGCTGAATCTATAAAAGATCATAAAGATCAGGGGAGGCGTGTCAAGTGGGACAATTGTCTCTAACCACCATCCCCGCTGCTTTCTAACCTGGCTCATAGGCTCCAGTGTGTAGCACTTTCTATCCATTTGTTCTATCTGCCTATTCATCTATGGATCAGTTTGTGTGTATTGATAATGGCTAGGCTGATGAAGTTACACCATGGGCCACCAAATATTTTTTTGCCAGCCCTCCCCTACTTGATAATATTCTCTCATTGGCACCTATCTTGATTATTTTTTAGCATGTGTTTCCTCCATTTATTGGTACCAAACTGGTCACTTAATAGGCTCTTAATATTATTATCTTCAAACAGCTAGGATAATAGTTGAAAAGGTATTTTAAATCAGTCGGAAGTGGGCTTTGATGAAAACATTTGGGTAGGGTCTGCTCCCTCTTAAACAGAGACTGGTTTTCAAAATATCCTGCTTTCTTATTGCATTAAATGCCTATTGAGCCAACAAACTGTTTAAATTACATTTAGAAAGTCTAGTAATCAGATTTATTGACTAATATAGAGTGTGATATAAAAATAGAGGGTACAGCAATCAAACAGTCATGAGCTGTCTGTGCCACGAGGGAGCAGTGCTGTGAGGGGACAGCACGGAGGGGTTTCATATTGGTTAACCTACATGTCAGAATAAAGGTACTTGTGACCTGTGTTTTTAAAACCTCATATAATCTGTTAACATCATGCAGGCTCATTTTTTTTTTAAAAACACTACTTATTTAATTCTGATACAGACAGGGGTCCATTGCTTCTTCACTGCATCATGAGACAGAGTTTAAAGGATACCATTTATTGGCTAACTAAGACTTTGATTGCAAGCTTGCAGGACCAGTTTGCTGGGTTCCTTCCTTGGGCATTAATGAGGCTGAAATAAAATTCCTCATTACAAAAAACATAGTTAACAGCTTTAATTATGTTTTATACCTCCCAACATTCCCCCCCCCCCTGCACATCTGGAGGGCGGGGGATGGAGCTTGGGAGGTTGAGCGGCAGAGCGAGCCCACATGCATGATGGGCACTGTCAGTCATCCTGACAGCGCTACTGCGCATGCTCAACCTTGTGCCCCTGGAGGAAGAGCTTGGCAGGACAGACCACCCCCAAATCGGGACTGCGGTGCACAAAGTGGGACAGTTGGGGGGTTAATGATGTTTTGTAATTAGTATTTTTTTTAGCCTCATTAATGCCTGAGGAAGGGACCTATCAACCTGAAAGCTTGCAACCAAACTCTCTGTTAGCCAATCAATGGTAGAATTTTAACTCTACCTGTTTCCTGTCTTTGTTTTTTTTTCACGGCTGATACAGTGCTACTCTAATCACTTCATCATGAAATCATCTGTCTGCAGGAGGATTGATCCCTGGGACGGTTTTAGTGTAATTAGTCAGTTCGTAACGGAGTTAATGAACGCTAACATTTGTCACGCCTTCGAAAAAACAACAACTCTTGTTGGTCAACCTTTCCTCGCGAGAATTCTGTGGTCTGTGTTTTCACCGTTCAGAATGGAATCTTCTAAATAGAAGTTTGGATAATACTTAGCAGTTTATAAACGCTGGTCTCATCTTTTATTTGAAATTGGAGGGGGGGAAAAAAAAAAGCGAAATACCACATACAATAAGAGCACAATGAACACAAATATAATTTCCCACAGCTCAGTCCCTGTTATTTCCATCCTTCTATCCTTGGGTCATAAAAGCCAAACTAAAAAAAAACAGTCAAATTCTGCTCTTGAATTTATTGACAGCCACCTGATTATAATGAGGGTCATTATCAAATTAAACCTGCTAAATATATTGTGATTACTCCCCCATACTGTGAGATTACACCCTCTGAGCAATTGTATGATAAAAGGTATACTCAAAGCCAATATTTTTTGTTCATCATACCCATAGTAACTATCCTTCTCAGCCTCACTTGTTAAATCACTCCAGTTTTTATGCTATTAACCAGAATGGATCTTACCTTTACTCCACCCTCTCTCTGTATCTGAGTGAACCAACAAGTACAGCTGTACATCTGGCCGACAAGCCTGCAGATTGACACTGTACATACTCATCTGTGACACACGCACACACTGCAAGTACAGTTATCATTTTAAGACACTTTGTTGCTTTTTAGCACATAGGCTCCAGCTAAATACTGGGGAGCTGAGTGGGATGATGAGTAGAAGCTGCAAAACTGACATCATGAATTGAAAAATGATTGAACGTTCAAATGCATTAACAGTGAGTGGGTCATTTTTAAAACTGGATCGGTCCTTTAAAGAAAAAGTCACAAGCTAAGAAACAAAAAGTAGCGGTCACCCTTATCAAATTCATATCTGATACTACCGTATTTGCTCGAATATAAGACGAGGTGTTTTTCAGAGCAAATGCTCTGAAAAATCCCCCTCGTCTTATTCTCGAGGTGGTCTTATAATCTGACCTCAAATCGAGGTCAGACAATAAGACTGCGCTCCAGGTCCCCTGCAGAGCTGCAGGGGACCTGGATCCCCTTCCCCTAACAGCCGGGGGATGTCTGCACGATGAGCGCAGACTCCCCCTGCTGCCACCCGGCACAACCGCCGTGACTTCTATGATGAAGCCGGGTCCTTCCGGTTTCATCATAAAAGTCCCGGCAGAAGTGCCGGGCAGCAGCGGAGGATGTCTGCGCGTATCGTGCAGACATCCTCCGCTGCCCCGCAAGCCACCAGGAGAATCGGCCAGCCGGGGGATGTCTGCACGATACGTGCAGACATCCTCCATGCTGCCTGACACTGCCGTCTATTATAACGGACCGGCTGTCCGTCATAATAGACGGAAGTGTCCAGCAGCATGGAGGATGTCTGCACGATCCCCCGGCTGCCCCCACTAGCCACCAGGGAGCAAAAAACAGGTGAGGGGGAGAGAGGGGGAGGGGCGAGAAAGACGGGGGGGGGGGCAGAGAAAGACGAGTGGGGGCAGAGAGACAAGGGGAGGGGGGCAGAGAAAGACAAAGGGAGGGGGGCAGAGAAATATGAGGGGGGCAGAGAAAGACAAGGGGGGAGAAAGAGAGAAAAGTTTAGGGGGAGAGAGACAACGCAGGGGGGGGTGGAGAGAGAGGCAGCATTGGCACAATAAATACAAGAAATGCATTTGTTTAATATCATTTTTATTGAATATTAAAAAGTAATTTACAAGTGAATATATACAAGTTAAACTATTTTCTTATAGGGTAGTCTTATATTCAGGCTTTAAGTTTTTTTCCTAAAGGAATATCCAAAGTTTGGGGGATCGTCTTATAATCAGGGTCGTCTTATATTCGAGCAGATACGGTAATACAACCTACGAACAGGGCGGTTTGCTAAACTTTTATAGTCAATGTTGGAATATGCTGAAACAAAATGTTATGCCAATTTCCAAAAAAGACACACAGAAAAACTCACCTGGTCCAATCTTTTTATTTTTTATTTTAACATTGATGTATGTCTTGCCTCGAAAGCAAGTATGATTAATTAGATGCACACCGTGTCACTGCTGATGTCTCACCTTGTTTTCTTGCAAGGCCTATGTCAAAGCTAAAACAAATGTGTCAATCGGAGGACTGGTGGAATGTCGGTCAGTGTCGATCAGACCAATGTTTGGTCTATTTCCTGTACAATTAGTAGTCAAAGACACTCACAGGAAGTGTAATTACTGCTGATTCGCTTTACAAATATATTAAACATTCCGTGAGTTAAGTTCAGGCAAATTAATTTCGAGAGAACAAAGGCTTACGATTTTTTTAAATATTTTTAAAATGCATGAACACAATAATACAAAATAAATGATCTGTAATATAAAATACATGACAACACCTTGGTGATACAGCCTCGTCACAAGCCTGTCAGGCAGAGGCCCCCGGTCAGTGATTGCCCTTCATGGGCTGTCGTTCCTCCCCCTTGGCAGGCTGGGCAAAACCTTTATAAACCTTTGCAGAGGTTTTGCCCAGCCTCTTTTCTACATTAAAGAAATCAGTTCCTTCCCACCCTGCCCTCTTTGTTTTTGTCTATGTCAAGTGCCGTGTTGGCAGGGGGTACTCAAGGTCTGATGCAGGGGGGATGGCCATCTTGGGTATGGCCAACCCGGGTGGCAGGTGCTCTGGTAGCTATCTGCATGGGCTGGTCCCTAGGGAGTGAATATCAGGTGGCTACCGTGCAGGGGCATCGACGCCGGTAACCAGAAATTTTGGTGACGCCTACGCCTGGGACCTTCATATCCAGTTTGTTGTCCGTGTTTTTTGTTGGGGGCAGGGTGCGTTAATTATCCATACATATATCTGAAAAAGAACCTGACGCATTTCGCTGCAAATGGCTTCCTCAGGGGTGCATTTGATTGTTTTATGCTGCTCTTGCCCAGAACAATAAAACATTTATTTTAATTGAGTACACGGTCACCTGCCTGTTGACCCATATGGCATATTTTAAAGCTAAAAGGATTTTATATAACTGCAGTCTGACAGAAGAACTCCAATCGTCCAGCCTCTGTTATGTTTAGTTTAAATGTTGCATTAAATGTATATTTTCTACATAGAAAATGAAGTGCTTTATTGAGACCTCTCTGCTGTTATAGCACTATCAGGGCCCCATGTTCTAAACAACATGTCCGCCCCTGATAGAGCTATGCAAGCAAAGATGGCCCCAAAAAATATATTTCTTTTTAAAATGCCTACACTTGATGTCAATTAACTCCTTTATGACAAAGATGTGCCAGACCGCGATCCCATGCCTTGGGACCGAGACACTCAGCCATGTTTCCTCCATCACATCCAATCACTGTGACAGCCAATCACAGCAACCAGATGTGTTTCGCTGTCAAAGCAAGCTTTAGTCCCTCCCTAATAAAACTAATATATATATATTTATATATATATATATATATATATATATATATATATATATATATATATATATATATATTTAAACTTGATCTTAGGGCTAGGGTTAAGGCTTGGGTTAGAGATGGGGTAATTATCCAAAAAATGGTTAGGAAAAAGCATTGTGCTACTTGAACTTATTGCCTTATAATTTACAAAAATAATAAAAAAAAACATGGGTTATTTCAAAACTTAGGACAAATGTTAGAATCTATTTAGCAGGTTTTATCATTAGCTTTTTTAGATGTGTAAAAGATTTTACAAGTATTTTATTATTTGTCTTGTAGTAAATTATATAATATGATGAAAATAATGGTTTATAAAGAAAATCCTGCTTATCCTGAAAAGTTACCAATATATAATTTGTATGGGTACAGTAAATGAGCAAGAGGAAAATTACAGCTAAGCACAAACACAGCAGAAGTTTAAAATAAGTCCTTGTTCACAATAACACAAAATTTCCAAAAAACAAAAGTCATAAAGGGGTTAAACATAAGTTAATTTTTGGATGACAGCTGTCCTTTAATGTATACACTCCTACACTCCTACTCACCAAAAAAAATACTCTTCTCAACTGCAATACATTCTACATACCTAGAGCTATGACAAAGGCTAGTACCAAAGGTGAGAAACCAACTCAACATATGTTATTTTTTGGTAAATACACTAGCATTTGTATATTGTGCTTTTGTGTTTTCCGTATCCTCGTTCTCATCTTCTGTAAAGGAATACGCGGCACAATGGTGGCTCTGTAACCATCTTTGAATCTTTGAGGAAAGTGGCTTGTTCGCCAGAGCCTGTAAGACAGCACTCCATTAATGAGGTTGACACTGAAATGTACTGGCAGGGTAATGTGACCATCAATCACTGTCAGTCCTTGGAAAACACAGCACACGTACAGCTGGAAAGGGAGGAGGATGGAAGCAGTCTCTATTGTCTGCACGACCATCCGACATATTTATAAAACACTTTAATAGCCGTCTACAGATGCCACAGCATCCTAACGGAAATTCACCCATTAAATTATCTCTAACAATATTATCTGATTTTGCTAAATTTGTTTGTAGCTCTCTCTCTCTTCTTTTTTTTTTGGCAGGAAAGTGCAAAAATTGGATAGTTTTCAGATTCATAAATATTACTCCTTTTCCTCTCTCCAGATAAAAATGGAAGCAATGAGCAGATGCACTTCATATCCTCAGCTTCCTTTGTAATACTCTCTACCAAGTATAAAAATATCTCCGGCACATAATAGCTAGAGATCTGGGTGCACTGTAATTTATTTGGCAAGTCAGAGTTTTGGTCCATAGGATTGTTATTCCTGTAATCATTGGTATCTGCCGTCAATCTCCCACACTAAGAAACATCCCCCTCTATTGCGAGTGCACCTGGGGCAGGAAGGGGAAGGGAGGGGGGAGGGGGGGGGGGTTTAGTTGCCATCCGTGTTTGAGGAAAGCTTTCTGAGAGAAAGAAAATCAGGAAAATGGTACGCATTTAAAGAGATTCTCTTCTCTAACCTGTCTTATAAAATACAGCATGTGCGTAGGTACTTTGGAATTTGGATTCGGCAAACAATTTTCAATGAAATGATTAAACATCTTACAATAATCACATATGGATGTGAATTACTATATGTAAACGGCTATTTTGCAGGTAGGGTTGCCACCTAGCCGGTGTTTTACGGGCTGGCCTGTAAAAAAAAATGGCTTGCTGCCACTGTTAAGTCTATTGAGGCAATAACAAGGCAAGTATTTTTTTGTGGAAAAGGTGGCGACCCTATTTGCGGGGAGGAAATGTAGATTTGTTTTTCGAGGTCTATCTGTAGAATGATAGGTACTGATGGACTAAGCCTGATATGGTCATAGGGTGTCATATACATTGTTGAGACTTTTGTGTCCAAGAGAAATAGTTTGAGTTCCAGGTAAGTCAATTTTAGAGTTTGGACTGACCTATATTGGAATACTTTGATGGAGTGGTGGCCAAAGCAAGATATGGCCATAGGGTGTGACTTAATCTCCAAATTCTTTCAACTATTCTGTTTTTGGATCAATTCTGATTTCGGATCAGGGATACTCAACCTGTATCGTGTACAAGTTATGGTCACTCCAGCAGCATACTGACCATGTTAAGGGTCGTCCTCCCCATTGTTTTGGTTTGATAAGAATAAGCTAAATATGACATATACATTTTGATGACACCTCTTCATCTTTGGGAATCGCCTGCCAAACTACTGTACACACAATGTCTTCGACATGCTTTGTTCTAATTTAACCTACACTTTCGGAAATGCCCTTTCTAGAATTCTGAAATGCTGATTAATACTAGGGTTGCCACCTTTTCTCCAAAAAAATCGCCCCCATAGACTTAACATTGGCCTCAAGCCAATTTTTTACCAGCCTGCCAGTAAAATACCAGCCAGGTGGCAACACTAATTAGTACAAAGTTAACTAACTTATTGAGGAAGAAAGAATCTAGAATCAATGCAATAAAGGTATGAAATTGCCAAGAGAGGTGGTGCTATCAAATACAATAGATGCCTTCAAAAAGATATGGATTTTTTAATTTAATTGAAAAGCCAGACATACAGGGGTATGCAAATAATAGAATACACATTTATATTTTAGAACACCTAGATCCAAGGAGAAATCTCATTGGCTTTTTTTTGGAGTCAAGAAGTGGCAAAATTCAAAATAGCTTAATTAGGTTTTTTTGTGCCTTCTTTTGAATAAAAAAGCAGAACTGATGAAGTAGAAGGGTTGAACTTGATGGACTGTTTTAAAAACCTAAGTCCGTTTAGTAGAGAAAGTCTTCCCATCGAAGCCATGATTTCTTTGATACCAAACCGTGTTCGCAAAATGTAATTCCCTCCACAAAAACTTCTAATCAGACAAAAGTGACTATGATTACACATTTTTTTGGGAAGGAAGTCTCTTTGAGATTTCCAGGCAGCCATATTGCGAGGGGCTTCTCCTCTGTGACCTGGCTTCGCTGATTGGTGAATTGGTGTGCGACAGCAATCTCTTCCCCCGGCTGTGACTCTCTCTCTCTCTCTCTCTCTCTCTGCTTTTTTTGCATATACTAGGGGTGAATCAATCTAGAATGGCGCGCAGACTGTGCATCGTTCAAATTACAAAAGTTTCTTTTTGCCTCATTACAAATTATTTTAGGATTTTTTCAATCCATTTTTAATGAGTAGAATTATATAAGGCACCAAGTTCTAATCACTTCTTTGAAATCTGTTCTGTCAGACTGAACTTTCGCTCAGCCAAAAGTACTTCTCTTTACGCTTACTCTGCTCTGATAGCCAACCATCATTTTTTTTTTTTTACTTCTGCAATCATGTTTTCCCCTGATTAGGAATGACTGTTGATTGCTGTTGTGCACACTGACTGCACAAGCAGCTCCAAACTTTAGCTTCATAAATAGCCCCTTCGCACCTTCAACAATGCATCAAGGAAATGCTCAGACAATTATCCCAGCTTTGTACAGTTATAAAGTGATAGACAGAATATGGCTATAATATGCAGCACTGAAAAAAAGAATCCATGCTATTCTTGTATTCCCATCATAAAAATAATGAGGATTTCTTATTATTTTCCAATTAAAATACCTTTTAACCCAGTGATGTCTGAGTGAGAATCATAAGTCAATTAGGTGGTTGCTCAAGCCACCTCACTTGGTTAGAGGGTCCCCACAATGCATAACTGTGGGGAGACCGTGACTGAGACAGGGACAATAGCTGAGACAAGGACCCTCCATCTGTATCTTTCACGTAGGCCACTTGAACCACACCTTGATATTTGGTTCACAAACATCATCATTCTCTTAACCCCTACAGCGCTGGATGGGTTAATTCTGAGTCCTTTGCATAAAACTTGTGATGCCCTTAGAATCTCCCAAAGGAGCACACAAAGAATCCAGCAAAAAAAAAAAACAACTGCTGAATTTAATTATAAAAATATAATGCTGGTCCTAATCTTTCAAAGAAGGGAAGGACCTGCCATGGCTGCTCTACGAGACTAGAGGACAGGGTTCCCAAAGTGAAACAGTCCTAGGCAGGACAGATGGGAGGTATAGCATCCTGTTGTTATATGTTGCTGTGGGCTAGACTTTCCGCGATGAGCTGAGAACCATAAGCAGATATTGCATTATTTGAAGTGTAGTTCAAACAGCTGGAGCAATGGCTAACTATATGCTCATCAGCTCTTGTGAACCACATTTCCGCGGTAAGAAATGTAATCCGCGGGAGAGAAGAAGCTCTCCAAAATGCTGGGTCAAGACAGGTACCATGTGGTACAAAATGAGGGCCCCTTATGTACCACATGATGGTAGCCGTGGCCCTTCCTAATCCAAACGGTGATACAAAACCACCTATAGACACAGATCTGTTTAAATGGAGGATGTGCTCTCATTCACACTGGAAATCCAGAGAAATTGTATAAATTCTTGTAGCTTCTGGTTTATAATACTGTGCGTGTCATAAAGTAGGATGTTAGCGTACAATCTAATACAGTAGAGTTTTGCATACATTAGGATGTTACAATACAGAGTCACACAGTAGGATGGTACAGTACAGTGTCATACATTAGAGTTTTACAGTAGAGTGTCATACAGTAGAGTTTTATAGTACAGTATCATACAGTAGGATGTTACAGTATAGTGTCATACAGTAGGATGTTACAGTACAGTGTCATACAGTAGAGTTTTACAGTAGAGTATCATACAGTGGAGTTTTATAGTACAGTATCATACAGTAGGGTGTTACAGTATCATGTCATACAGTAAAGTTTTACAGTAGATTGTCATACAGTAGAGTTTTATAGTACAGTATCATACAGTAGGATGTTACAGTACAGTGTCATACAGTAGGATGTTACAGTACAGTGTCATACAGTAGAGTTTTATAGTAGAGCATCATACAGTGGAGTTTTATAGTACAGTATCATACAGTAGGGTGTTACAGTATCATGTCATACAGTAAAGTTTTACAGTAGATTGTCATACAGTAGGGTGTTACAGTATCATGTCATACAGTAGAGTTTTACAGTAGATTGTCATACAGTAGAGTTGTATAGTACAGTATCATACAGTAGAGTGTCATACAGTAGAGTTTTATATTACAGTATCATACACTAGGGCGTTACAGTATCATGTCATACAGTGGAGTTTTACAGTAGATTGTCATACAGTAGAGTTGTATAGTACAGTATCATACAGTAGAGTTTTACAGTAGAGTGTCATGCAGAAGGGTGTTGCAACGCTCTATTAGTGAAGCCAGAAGCAGGAACGCTCGATTTGTTTCCAAAGTTATTGTTCCAGTTTTAGAACCCTACACCATGGTTGTTCTTTATGAATAACTCCTATTGGGACTTGCACTTGCTTTCTCCATAAACTGAAAGATAAATAGACAGTCACATCCTCACCTTCACCACCAGGCCCTGGTGTTGGTTCCTATTCCACATTCTCCTATGCTGTTGTCGCATGCAATCCACGCCACACGTCATGTCTAGTACCTTTTCCCATCAAAGGTAGGTTGGCTCATTTGTGGGTTGCCCAATTAACGAGCTTGGGTTCCATTTCCTGGGACAAATTGACCTTGGCCTTCTCTGCTGACGGCAGTAGAATCCCGCGTGACCTGCCCTTCAGCTCGTTGCTCAAATTGCTTTGCACAGTGGTACTTAACAATCTGTAAAAACTGCTAATACTGCATCCTACAGATACCTAAACCTCTTCAGCATGGGTTCAGCACACTGACAGCTAGTATCGCTACACAGGCAGCATTGGTTCTCTGTCTACCCATTCAGTATTCCTGACTGTCAGAGTAACATGACCTCTATATTGCCATCTCACGCACCATATTGCTACTTCCACCACACTCATTACAAACAGTAGATTAAAAGAAAGCTTGAAATGTGCTAATATTCCAGTAATTAATCATATTTGCCAAGCTCCCAGCTTTTTCATTACTTCATCCTTGAATCTTGTTAAACTTACATTATCAAACTATTACAGAGACACATCCACTGTCTGCCGTGTATAATTATTATGTTTTAAAGGGAGAAAATCAGCAGGCTTTTTACATTACTACAAATTCCTTGAAGCCAGTGCATCACTATTTAATGAGCTGTTTCCCTTTTTGTTTTGGCTCTCTGAGATTTCAGTTCAGTCTACGCTAAAACAATTTCACTATATTGTGTAGAACTTTGACAGTGTTTTTAAAGTATTTGTTCTCCAAGCATTTTCATCAATCTCCTCTTCAGTCATGTGGAACGACGTGTCAGATAATGAACGTGGTACCAGATAAAAGCATGCTCTTGCTTCTGATAACTCTGAAGAATTCAGGAATAAAATATCACAAAGGAAAAAAAAAAGAATAATAAACCTGTTACGAGGTTTACAAACAAAAGCATGCATTTAGAACGGCAGAGATACACAGAATCTGATTGGCTGCTCGTGTTCTGAGCCAATCAAAATACAACTATAATTCCAGTTGTGGCCGCTGTCCAGAAATTGCACGTTTAAATAAAATAAAAGCAGCTTTATAACACTGTAGAGTGTCGACGCCAACATCCCTGCATTTTTTTGACAGAGCATGTTATACCAGATCTTTGTGCTCTTTTGAAATAGATAGTTAATCTCATAAAATATTGTGTCATGTTTACCTTTCAGACAATGGGATATTACATATAGGTGAGCCCCTTGAGGATACAACTGATTTTGGAATGTTGTGCAGTTCAGGACAAATGCTGTTTTTACAACTTTGTGGTGTTTGTGTTTAGCTGCAATTTGTCTTTCTCGTTTATTGTTCCCCACACATTATATATATATATATATATATATATATATATATATATATATATATATATATTCCAGAAAACACATGACAAGAAAGAAATACCGTTTGATGATACATATTATTTACTATAAAACTAAAATAATAAAATATGATGGAAAATGTAAAATCATTTTTTTTCTATCTTTTTCAAAAAAATATCTACAAACGTTAATAAAAAAAAACCTGCTTAATAGATTCTAATATTTTTCCTGAGATTAGAAATAGTAGCAGGTTACATGATTTTCTGTTGTTATTTGCAAGTTATAGACAAATAACCCAAAGTAGTTTTTTTTTAAACCTTTTATCCTTCAGTGAACTTTTGACTGCAACCTTAATAATTACCCCAACCCCAGCAATATCATTAATCTACCACTAACCCTATCCTATCTCTAACTCAAGATCTCAGCCTTTAAAAAAAAAAAAAAAAATAGTAATGTTGCTGACCCGAACGAGAGGCAGTCTAGCAAAAGCAACGAGTGACAAGAGTGATCACCAATAACTTCTGAAGCTCTTCCCACAACTGGGTAGCTCCATATTAGAGTGCCATGCTGCCTGGGATCATTCCATGGAGTGATCACATATCTTAAACCCAGCAAATTTCGGTATTGCTTAATGCCTTGACAAAGAGGCATGACAGCAACAACGCCTGAGAGGTGGCAGGACACCGGAGTGGGGTGACTTGAGAGGGGGAGAGTTGGAGCAAGCACACATGCACGGTACTGCTGTAACTCAAAATGAGCAATATCACTACTGCAGAAATATTAACCCCGTCAGTGCCTGGAAGATGATAAAGCTCTCTCCACTCTTGCAGCAGTAAAATAAATAAAAAACACACAGGGATTGCAGAAACAATTTAACAATTTCAATACAATATACTACATACAAATATTTAAAAACATTGCTCCTTTCCCACACAGCAAAAAAAAACAAAAACAAAAACAGACACATATGAAAACTCAACAAGATGGTTGTCATGCTGCCAGCAGAAGAGCCAGATGTCACCCACGCTGCACCCAGAACATGCCCCAGCACCCACATTGCACACCTAGGACTAGGAAGTTCTCCAGCACCCAGGTTTCATTATCAGGACTTCCCTGGTATCTAGTGCTGGACAGCTGTGTACTACCCAGACAACCTTCCAGCCTGTCTCTCGCAAAACTTGTGCATATATGGAGTCTGAGCGCATGCAGGGACCGCGAGAGGAAGCCAGGCAGCATGCCTGTGTGCCTGACCAGTGCACAGCCATCTAGCTACCTGCTTGCCCGCAGAGAGGACTGGCGGGGGCAGATCTTTTGCAGCCTCTACTGGCAAGCTGACCTCCCCGATGTTGACTTTATGTTCGAGAGGCAAACATAGACAGCATGGTTAGTTTTAAATAGATTTTGCATGTGTGTAATTATTGCAAAGGCTCTTTATTCACTCTGGTGTCCTGAGAAATACTGGACAGTGGGTCCCAGAACGGAACTGTCTCACATGAAGGAGGAAAGCAGAGTGGTCAGTAAACGCACTGCAGTTGAAGCATGCATAAGTAAAAGTTTCATGGTTGTGGAACTCTGTGATATACTAATACATTCCAACGATTTGTAGGAAAGAAGGACACTGGGAAAGGGGGAAGCCACTCTTATTTTTTTCCATTGAAGATCGAGTGAGGGCACATGACATATGAGCAAGATGTCTCCCTAATTTTGGGACCCACTGCTTCTGATGGTAGACATGATCGCGCGAGATAGAAGTATAAAAGAATATAATTTCAGCTATTTAGAAAAAAAAAAAAATTCTTTACACTGCTAAGCTGCTTTACAAAAAATGTTTAAACACACATATTTTGGGGATTTTTTTTACAGATGACCTATTTTATCCCAAAAAAGTAAATCCTTTGACACATTCTCTGCGAATTGGGAATAGTTTGAAGAGGTTTATTGAAAAGCTGCAGCCTCTGTGTACACCTTAGAACAAGTACCAATACATTCCGCTGATCAAATATACCTAAGTTCTGGACTGAAGAGATAAGAGGATTGGAATTCTCCTATCAGCGTAATCCCCTGTCGCTCAGCTGGCAACCGCTGCATCATTCCAGGTCTGTGGGATCACTGGGTCCTTTCCTCCTGATTTTCTTCATTTTTATTTAAAGATCTGTTTTTTTTTTTATGCTAAAAGTAACCTATGGCTTTAAAACCTGAAAATGGCAAATCACTTCATTCTCTCTTGCCGCTGTACAACTATAATCGTCCGCCTACAAACATATTTGTATGTAACCTTCAGAGAGCTTTTGTTTTAAACCCCAAAATTGCTCAGAGGGAATAATAAATGACATATTTTTTCTCTCTCCAGAAGATTGTGCTTAATAATATCACTCGTGCACAGTGCTGAGGAATTTAGGTAAAAGACAAACAAACAGGATTTGTGCTATTAAGTTGCACGGGGTGAGACGGTAGGCACAGCGATGGGCATTTATTGCCAGCTACAGCCTTACTGTATTAGTATGCAAGCCTAGTCCTGTGTTTCCTGCACAGATGCATTAGCTGTTAGCAAATCGGCCCCTTTCAAGGTCTTTCGATTCCGTTCTAAGGATCTGATCGAGTATTTAATTGTAACAAGGTGGTGCTCTCTGCTTACACCAAGCTGCCCTGTTACAGATTACTAGCTGTGGACAAAAAAAATAGATTAATTCAGATTTTGTTTCCAACTCAAGCCAGTGAGAACGTTGTTTCTAAAATCAGGATAACCAAGAGTGTGTGGGGTGGGGGGGGGGGGGGGCTCTCAAAATTGAATGCAATATTTAAGCATAGCATCACCAGGTTGTTGAGTACATTAACAAGTGTTTGTTTTTGGGGCAATTTTGAGGATGTTAAACCGTGTATAGTCAGCACTAAACTAAAAAACACCTTTGACAACTGTAGTAAGTTCATTGTTGTGTAATTTGAATTGTTGTTAAGGGAATACTATACCCCTATCCATCTTGGTGTCAAGCACCCTCCCCTCCATCCTGGCCCCATTTACTGCTCTGCACTTGTATCTTGATCCTCCTCCCCAGACTCGGCTACTCTACTCTTCTCTGTTGCCTTACTGATCTGATACTCTTCTCTACCCTGAGCCATTATTCTTCTTGTATATTTCATGGTTTTACTTCTGGAATAGGTATTTGGCCCATTACCTACTCTCCCCAGCGCTGTGTATGATTCTTCTCCTCTCAGTGCGGTGCTGGGCTTGTAACATTTTTTCCTTTAAAAGGCAGCTAGTGTTTATTGGCTGCCCAATTAATGAGCCTGTGCTCTCCTTGCCCTGACTTTTGGTCCGTGACTCAACTGGGATATTGGTTAGCACTTCGGCACCCTGCTGGTCTTAGTTAACATCGGCTATAATCGTGAGTCTCGACCTCATGGGCTCCCTGTGATGCTCAAACTGGTGGACACCCTGTGAGGCTCAACATGAAGCCTCGTGGTCACTCTGTGAGACATAACCTCATGGGCACCCTGTGAGGAGCAACCTCATGGTTACACTATGATACATGACTTCATGCACACCCTGTGAGGAGCAACCTCATGGTTACACTATGATACATGACTTCATGGTCACCCTGTGAGACATAACCTCATGGTCACCCTGTGAGACATAACCTCATGGTCACCCTGTGAGGAGCAACCTCATGGTTACACTATGATACATGACTTCATGGACACCCTGTGAGGTGCAACCTCATGGTTACACTATGATACATGACTTCATGGACACCCTGTGAGGTGCAACCTCATGGTCACCCTGTGAGACATAACCTCATGGTCACCCTGTGAGACATAACCTCATGGGCACCCTGTGAGACATAACCTCATGGGCACCCTGTGAGACATAACCTCATGGTCACCCTGTGAGACATAACCTCATGGGCACCCTGTGAGACATAACCTCATGGGCACCCTGTGAGGCATTACCTCATGGGCACCCTGTGAGGCATAACCTCATGGACACCATGTGAGGCTCAACCCAATAGGCACCATGTGAGGCACAACCTCAGGGGCACCATGTGAGGCACAACCTTAGGCACACCCTATGAGACTCAACCTCATGGGCACCAAATGAGGCGTAACATCATCGACATCATGTGAGGCTCAACCTGATAGGCACCCTGTGAGGCACAACCTTAATGGCACCTTGTGAGCCACAACCTGATGGGCACCTGTGAGGCTCAACCTCATGGGCATCCTGTGAGGCTCAACCTCATGGGCACCCTGTGAGGCTCAACCTCATGGGCACCCTGTGAGGTGTAACATCATCGACATCATGTGAGGCTCAACCTGATAGGCACCCTGTGAGGCACAACCTTAATGGCACCTTGTGAGCCACAACCTGATGGGCACCCTGTGAGGCTCAACCTCATGGGCACCCTGTGAGGCTCAACCTCATGGGCACCCTGTGAGGTGTAACATCATTGACATCATGTCAGGCTCAACCTGATAGGCATCCTGTGAGGCTCAATCTCATGGGCATCCTGTGAGGCTCAATCTCATGGGCACCCTGTGAGGCTCAACCTCATGGGCACCCTGTGAGGTGTAACGTCATTGACATCATGTCAGGCTCAACCTGATAGGCACCATGTGAGGCACAACCTTAATGGCACCTTGTGAGCCACAACCTGATGGGCACCTGTGAGGCTCAACCTCATGGGCATCCTGTGAGGCTCAACCTCATGGGCACCCTGTGAGCCACAACCTGATGGGCACCCTGTGAGGCTCAACCTCATGGGCATCCTGTGAGGCTCAACCTCATGGGCATCCTGTGAGCCACAACCTGATGGGCACCTGTGAGGCTCAACCTCATGGGCATCCTGTGAAGCTCAACCTAAGGGACAACCTATGAGACTCAACCTCATGGGCACCATCTAAGGCACAACCTCATAGGCATTTACCTTCAATCAGCTGAGCATCATGAGAAATATTGTCCACAATAGCTGTTGCAGATTCCATTTCCCAGGATTCTCATTCTAACCAAATACTGACTGCAGTGTCTCTAACTGTAGTACTTTAACTCTGGAGAGTAGGGTTTATTGCAGAAAGTGACTCCTCCCTTCTTACATCTTGGTATTCCAGTTCATGTGGAAATGCCCCAGATTTATTTTATATATATATATATATATATTTTTTTTTATTTTTTTTTCCTGCAGTTGACTGAAAAAGTTCAGCTCTGGAATGAGCTGTTTTATTAACTCTCAGGTTTAAACACAGATCCTCCCCAGTGACCTTTCTGTTACATATCTCGATGCCCCCGAGGCCCTTTCTGCAGTTTGAAATAGCTAAAGACTGACATATCTGATCTGTGAGTTACAGGAATCTTCACATTCATAGGTCAGCTCTCATCCCATTAAATGCATTGCACGTCTGAGCTGCAGTGACATGCCAGCCACGGTTTGTTTAACTAGGGCGACACTTTGGACAAGAATAATAATAAAAAAATAAAAAAAAATCTTATTATTATTTATCAGGGGGGCATAATAATCAGTGAGGATTAATAGGTTTAAAATGAAGTACCATTCAAGAAGCTGAAACGCTCAGGATCCGGCTAGTCAATTGAATTCCCCCCTCTTCGCTGCCAGCGTTTTCAATGCGATATAAAATTAACAGATTGCAATCTAGATCGTTTTAAAGGATTTAATCTGTAAATTGAAATCAAAGGGATTTCAAACGCAGCTTCAGGGAGGAAAGTTATTTTTAACGTCAAACTTAATAGAACTAAATGTATGAAAACACAATATAAGGGAATATAAGGTTCCAGTACTCTCCTGTACTGGGGAATATAAGGTTCCAGTACTCTCCTGTACTGGGGAATATAAGGTACCAGTACTCTCCTGTACTGGGGAATATAAGGTTCCAGTACTCTCCTGTACTGGGGAATATAAGGTACCAGTACTCTCCTGTACTGGGGAATATAAGGTTCCAGTACTCTCCTGTACTGGGGAATATAAGGTACCAGTACTCTCCTGTACAGGGGAATATAAGGTTCTGGTTCTCTCCTGTACTGGTGAATATAAGGTTCCGGTACTCTCCTGTACTGGGGAATATAAGGTTCCAGTACTCTCCTGTACTAGGGAATATAAGGTTCCAGTACTCTCCTGTACTGGGGAATATAAGGTTCCAGTACTCTCCTGTACTGGGGAATATAAGGTTCCAGTACTCTCCTGTACTGGGGAATATAAAATACCAGTACTCTCCTGTACTGGGGAATATAAGGTTCCAGTACTCTCCTGTACTGGGGAATATAAGGTACCAGTACTCTCCTGTACAGGGGAATATAAGGTTCTGGTTCTCTCCTGTACTGGTGAATATAAGGTTCCGGTTCTCTCCTGTACTGGGGAATATAAGGTACCAGTACTCTCCTGTACTGGGGAATATAAGGTTCCAGTACTCTCCTGTACTGGGGAATATAAGGTTACAGTACTCTCCTGTACTGGGGAATATAAGGTTCCAGTACTCTCCTGTACTGGGGAATATAAGGTACCAGTACTCTCCTGTACTGGGGAATATAAGGTTCCAGTACTCTCCTGTACTGGGGAATATAAGGTACCAGTACTCTCCTGTACAGGGGAATATAAGGTTCTGGTTCTCTCCTGTACTGGTGAATATAAGGTTCCGGTACTCTCCTGTACTAGGGAATATAAGGTTCCAGTACTCTCCTGTACTGGTGAATATAAGGTTCCAGTACTCTCCTGTACTAGGGAATATAAGGTTCCAGTACTCTCCTGTACTGGGGAATATAAAGTACCAGTACTCTCCTGTACTGGTGAATATAAGGTTCCGGTACTCTCCTGTACTAGGGAATATAAGGTTCCAGTACTCTCCTGTACTGGGGAATATAAGGTACCAGTACTCTCCTGTACTGGGGAATATAAGGTTCCAGTACTCTCCTGTACTGGGGAATATAAGGTTCCAGTACTCTCCTGTACTGGGGAATATAAGGTACCAGTACTCTCCTGTACTGGGGAATATAAGGTTCCAGTACTCTCCTGTACTGGGGAATATAAGGTACCAGTACTCTCCTGTACTAGGGAATATAAGGTTCCAGTACTCTCCTGTACTGGGGAATATAAGGTACCAGTACTCTCCTGTACTGGGGAATATAAGGTTCCAGTACTCTCCTGTACTGGGGAATATAAGGTTCCAGTACTCTCCTGTACTGGGGAATATAAGGTACCAGTACTCTCCTGTACTGGGGAATATAAGGTTCCAGTACTCTCCTGTACTGGGGAATATAAGGCACCAGTACTCTCCTGTACTGAGGAATATAAGGTTCCGGTACTCTCCTGTACTGGGGAATATAAGGTTCCGGCACTCTCCTGCACTGGGGAATATAAGGTTCCAGTACTCTCCTGTACTGGGGAATATAAGGTTCCAGTACTCTCCTGTACTGGGGAATATAAGGTACCAGTACTCTCCTGTACTGGGGAATATAAGGTTCCAGTACTCTCCTGTACTGGGGAATAAAAGGTTCTGGTTCTCTCCTGTACTGGTGAATATAAGGTTCTGGTACTCTCCTGCACTGGGGAATATAAGGTACCAGTACTCTCCTGTACTGGGGAATATAAGGTTCTGGTTCTCTCCTGTACTGGTGAATATAAGGTTCCGGTACTCTCCTGCACTGGGGAATATAAGGTTCCAGTACTCTCCTGTACTGGGGAATATAAGGTTCCAGTACTCTCCTGTACTGGGGAATATAAGGTACCAATACTCTCCTGTACTGGGGAATATAAGGTTCTAGTACTCTCCTGTACTGGGGAATAAAAGGTTCTGGTTCTCTCCTGTACTGGTGAATATAAGGTTCCGGTACTCTCCTGCACTGGGGAATATAAGGTACCAGTACTCTCCTGTACTGGGGAATATAAGGTTCTGGTTCTCTCCTGTACTGGTGAATATAAGGTTCCGGTACTCTCCTGCACTGGGGAATATAAGGTTCCAGTACTCTCCTGCACTGGGGAATATAAGGTTCCAGTACTCTCCTGTACTGGGGAATATAAGGTTCCAGTACTCTCCTGTACTGGGGAATATAAGGTACCAGTACTCTCCTGTACTGGGGAATATAAGGTTCCAGTACTCTCCTGTACTGGGGAATATAAGGTACCAGTACTCTCCTGTACAGGGGAATATGAGGTTCTGGTTCTCTCCTGTACTGGTGAATATAAGGTTCCGGTACTCTCCTGTACTAGGGAATATAAGGTTCCAGTACTCTCCTGTACTGGGGAATATAAGGTTCCAGTACTCTCCTGTACTGGGGAATATAAGGTTCCAGTACTCTCCTGTACTGGGGAATATAAAATACCAGTACTCTCCTGTACTGGGGAATATAAGGTTCCAGTACTCTCCTGTACTGGGGAATATAAGGTACCAGTACTCTCCTGTACAGGGGAATATAAGGTTCTGGTTCTCTCCTGTACTGGTGAATATAAGGTTCCGGTTCTCTCCTGTACTGGGGAATATAAGGTACCAGTACTCTCCTGTACTGGGGAATATAAGGTTCCAGTACTCTCCTGTACTGGGGAATATAAGGTTCCAGTACTCTCCTGTACTGGGGAATATAAGGTTCCAGTACTCTCCTGTACTGGGGAATATAAGGTACCAGTACTCTCCTGTACTGGGGAATATAAGGTTCCAGTACTCTCCTGTACTGGGGAATATAAGGTACCAGTACTCTCCTGTACAGGGGAATATAAGGTTCTGGTTCTCTCCTGTACTGGTGAATATAAGGTTCCGGTACTCTCCTGTACTAGGGAATATAAGGTTCCAGTACTCTCCTGTACTGGTGAATATAAGGTTCCAGTACTCTCCTGTACTAGGGAATATAAGGTTCCAGTACTCTCCTGTACTGGGGAATATAAGGTACCAGTACTCTCCTGTACTGGTGAATATAAGGTTCCGGTACTCTCCTGTACTAGGGAATATAAGGTTCCAGTACTCTCCTGTACTGGGGAATATAAGGTACCAGTACTCTCCTGTACTGGGGAATATAAGGTTCCAGTACTCTCCTGTACTGGGGAATACAAGGTTCCAGTACTCTCCTGTACTGGGGAATATAAGGTTCCAGTACTCTCCTGTACTGGGGAATATAAGGTACCAGTACTCTCCTGTACTGGGGAATATAAGGTTCCAGTACTCTCCTGTACTGGGGAATATAAGGTACCAGTACTCTCCTGTACTAGGGAATATAAGGTTCCAGTACTCTCCTGTACTGGGGAATATAAGGTTCCAGTACTCTCCTGTACTGGGGAATATAAGGTTCTGGTTCTCTCCTGCACTGGGGAATATAAGGTTCCAGTACTCTCCTGCACTGGGGAACATAAGGTTCCAGTACTCTCCTGTACTGGGGAATATAAGGTTCCAGTACTCTCCTGTACTGGGGAATATAAGGTACCAGTACTCTCCTGTACTGGGGAATATAAGGTTCCAGTACTCTCCAGTACTGGGGAATATAAGGTACCAGTACTCTCCTGTACAGGGGAATATGAGGTTCTGGTTCTCTCCTGTACTGGTGAATATAAGGTTCCGGTACTCTCCTGTACTAGGGAATATAAGGTTCCAGTACTCTCCTGTACTGGGGAATATAAGGTTCCAGTACTCTCCTGTACTGGGGAATATAAGGTTCCAGTACTCTCCTGTACTGGGGAATATAAAATACCAGTACTCTCCTGTACTGGGGAATATAAGGTTCCAGTACTCTCCTGTACTGGGGAATATAAGGTACCAGTACTCTCCAGTACAGGGGAATATAAGGTTCTGGTTCTCTCCTGTACTGGTGAATATAAGGTTCCGGTTCTCTCCTGTACTGGGGAATATAAGGTACCAGTACTCTCCTGTACTGGGGAATATAAGGTTCCAGTACTCTCCTGTACTGGGGAATATAAGGTTCCAGTACTCTCCTGTACTGGGGAATATAAGGTTCCAGTACTCTCCTGTACTGGGGAATATAAGGTACCAATACTCTCCTGTACTGGGGAATATAAGGTTCCAGTACTCTCCTGTACTGGGGAATATAAGGTACCAGTACTCTCATGTACAGGGGAATATAAGGTTCTGGTTCTCTCCTGTACTGGTGAATATAAGGTTCCGGTACTCTCCTGTACTAGGGAATATAAGGTTCCAGTACTCTCCTGTACTGGTGAATATAAGGTTCCAGTACTCTCCTGTACTAGGGAATATAAGGTTCCAGTACTCTCCTGTACTGGGGAATATAAGGTACCAGTACTCTCCTGTACTGGTGAATATAAGGTTCCGGTACTCTCCTGTACTAGGGAATATAAGGTTCCAGTACTCTCCTGTACTGGGGAATATAAGGTACCAGTACTCTCCTGTACTGGGGAATATAAGGTTCCAGTACTCTCCTGTACTGGGGAATACAAGTTTCCAGTACTCTCCTGTACTGGGGAATATAAGGTTCCAGTACTCTCCTGTACTGGGGAATATAAGGTACCAGTACTCTCCTGTACTGGGGAATATAAGGTTCCAGTACTCTCCTGTACTGGGGAATATAAGGTACCAGTACTCTCCTGTACTAGGGAATATAAGGTTCCAGTACTCTCCTGTACTGGGGAATATAAGGTACCAGTACTCTCCTGTACTGGGGAATATAAGGTTCCAGTACTCTCCTGTACTGGGGAATATAAGGTTCCAGTACTCTCCTGTACTGGGGAATATAAGGTACCAGTACTCTCCTGTACTGGGGAATATAAGGTTCCAGTACTCTCCTGTACTGGGGAATATAAGGTACCAGTACTCTCCTGTACTGGGGAATATAAGGTTCCAGTACTCTCCTGTACTGGGGAATATAAGGTACCAGTACTCTCCTGTACTGGGGAATATAAGGTTCCGGTACTCTCCTGTACTGGGGAATATAAGGTTCTGGTTCTCTCCTGTACTGGTGAATATAAGGTTCCGGCACTCTCCTGCACTGGGGAATATAAGGTTCCAGTACTCTCCTGTACTGGGGAATATAAGGTTCCAGTACTCTCCTGTACTGGGGAATATAAGGTACCAGTACTCTCCTGTACTGGGGAATATAAGGTTCCAGTACTCTCCTGTACTGGGGAATAAAAGGTTCTGGTTCTCTCCTGTACTGGTGAATATAAGGTTCTGGTACTCTCCTGCACTGGGGAATATAAGGTACCAGTACTCTCCTGTACTGGGGAATATAAGGTTCTGGTTCTCTCCTGTACTGGTGAATATAAGGTTCCGGTACTCTCCTGCACTGGGGAATATAAGGTTCCAGTACTCTCCTGTACTGGGGAATATAAGGTTCCAGTACTCTCCTGTACTGGGGAATATAAGGTACCAATACTCTCCTGTACTGGGGAATATAAGGTTCTAGTACTCTCCTGTACTGGGGAATAAAAGGTTCTGGTTCTCTCCTGTACTGGTGAATATAAGGTTCCGGTACTCTCCTGCACTGGGGAATATAAGGTACCAGTACTCTCCTGTACTGGGGAATATAAGGTTCTGGTTCTCTCCTGTACTGGTGAATATAAGGTTCCGGTACTCTCCTGCACTGGGGAATATAAGGTTCCAGTACTCTCCTGCACTGGGGAATATAAGGTTCCAGTACTCTCCTGTACTGGGGAATATAAGGTTCCAGTACTCTCCTGTACTGGGGAATATAAGGTACCAGTACTCTCCTGTACTGGGGAATATAAGGTTCCAGTACTCTCCTGTACTGGGGAATAAAAGGTTCTGGTTCTCTCCTGTACTGGTGAATATAAGGTTCCGGTACTCTCCTGCACTGGGGAATATAAGGTACCAGTACTCTCCTGTACTGGGGAATATAAGGTTCTGGTTCTCTCCTGTACTGGTGAATATAAGGTTCCGGTACTCTCCTGCACTGAAGAATAAAAGGTTCTGGTTCTCTCCTGTACTGGTGAATGTAAGGTTCTGGTACTCTCCTGCACTGGGGAATATAAGGTTCCAGTACTCTCCTGTACTGGGGAATAAAAGGTTCTGGTTCTCTCCTGTACTGGTGAATATAAGGTTCCGGTACTCTCCTGCACTGGGGAATATAAGGTACCAGTACTCTCCTGTACTGGGGAATATAAGGTTCTGGTTCTCTCCTGTACTGGTGAATATAAGGTTCCGGTACTCTCCTGCACTGGGGAATATAAGGTTCCAGTACTCTCCTGTACTGGGGAATATAAGGTTCCAGTACTCTCCTGTACTGGGGAATATAAGGTACCAGTACTCTCCTGTACTGGGGAATATAAGGTTCCAGTACTTTCCTGTACTGGGGAATAAAAGGTTCTGGTTCTCTCCTGTACTGGTGAATGTAAGGTTCCGATACTCTCCTGCACTGGGGAATATAGGGTACCAGTACTCTCCTGTACTGGGGAATATAAGGTTCCAGTTCTCTCCTGTACTGGTGAATATAAGGTTCCGGTACTCTCCTGCACTGGGGAATATAAGGTTCCAGTACTCTCCTGTACTGGGGAATATAAGGTTCTGGTTCTCTCCTGCACTGGGGAATATAAGGTACCAATACTCTCCTGTACTGGGGAATATAAGGTTCCAGTACTCTCCTGTACTGGGGAATAAAAGGTTCTGGTTCTCTCCTGTACTGGTGAATATAAGGTTCCGGTACTCTCCTGTACTGGGGAATATAAGGTTCTGGTTCTCTCCTGTACTGGTGAATATAAGGTTCCGGTACTCTCCTGCACTGGGGAATATAAGGTTCCAGTACTCTCCTGCACTGGGGAATATAAGGTTCCAGTACTCTCCTGTACTGGGGAATATAAGGTTCCAGTACTCTCCTGTACTGGGGAATATAAGGTTCTGGTTCTCTCCTGTACTGGTGAATATAAGGTTCCGGTACTCTCCTGCACTGGGGAATATAAGGTTCCGGTACTCTCCTGCACTGGGGAATATAAGGTTCCAGTACTCTCCTGTACTGGGGAATATAAGGTTCCAGTACTCTCCTGTACTGGGGAATATAAGGTACCAGTACTCTCCTGTACTGGGGAATATAAGGTTCCAGTACTCTCCTGTACTGGGGAATAAAAGGTTCTGGTTCTCTCCTGTACTGGTGAATATAAGGTTCCGGTACTCTCCTGCACTGGGGAATATAAGGTACCAGTACTCTCCTGTACTGGGGAATATAAGGTTCTGGTTCTCTCCTGTACTGGTGAATATAAGGTTCCGGTACTCTCCTGCACTGGGGAATATAAGGTTCCGGTACTCTCCTGCACTGGGGAATATAAGGTTCCAGTACTCTCCTGTACTGGGGAATATAAGGTTCCAGTACTCTCCTGTACTGGGGAATATAAGGTACCAGTACTCTCCTGTACTGGGGAATATAAGGTTACAGTACTCTCCTGTACTGGGGAATAAAAGGTTCTGGTTCTCTCCTGTACTGGGGAATATAAGGTTCTGGTACTCTCCTGCACTGGGGAATTTAAGGTTCTGGTACTCTCCTGCACTGGGGAATATAAGGTACCAGTACTCTCCTGTACTGGGGAATATAAGGTTCTGGTTCTCTCCTGTACTGGTGAATATAAGGTTCCGGTACTCTCCTGCACTGGGGAATATAAGGTTCCAGTACTCTCCTGTACTGGGGAATATAAGGTTCCAGTACTCTCCTGTACTGGGGAATATAAGGTTCCAGTACTCTCCTGTACTGGGGAATAAAAGGTTCTGGTTCTCTCCTGTACTGGTGAATATAAGGTTCCGGTACTCTCCTGCACAGGGGGAATATAAGGTACCAGTACTCTCCTGTACTGGGGAATATAAGGTTCTGGTTCTCTCCTGTACTGGTGAATATAAGGTTCCGGTACTCTCCTGCACTGGGGAATATAAGGTTCCAGTACTCTCCTGTACTGGGGAATATAAGGTTCCAGTACTCTCCTGTACTGGGGAATATAAGGTACCAGTACTCTCCTGTACTGGGGAATATAAGGTTCCAGTACTCTCCTGTACTGGGTAATAAAAGGTTCTGGTTCTCTCCTGTACTGGTGAATGTAAGGTTCCGGTACTCTCCTGCACTGGGGAATATAGGGTACCAGTACTCTCCTGTACTGGGGAATATAAGGTTCCAGTACTCTCCTGTACTGGGGAATATAAGGTTCCAGTACTCTCCTGTACTGGGGAATATAAGGTTCCAGTACTCTCCTGTACTGGGGAATATAAGGTTCCGGTACTCTCCTGCACTGGGGAATATAAGGTTCTGGTTCTCTCCTGTACTGGGGAATATAAGGTACCAGTACTCTCCTGTACTGGGGAATATAAGGTACCAGTACTCTCCTGTACTGGGGAATATAAGGTTCCAGTACTCTCCTGTACTGGGGAATAAAAGGTTCTGGTTCTCTCCTGTACTGGTGAATATAAGGTTCCGGTACTCTCCTGCACTGGGGAATATAAGGTACCAGTACTCTCCTGTACTGGGGAATATAAGGTTCTGGTACTCTCCTTTACTGGTGAATATAAGGTTCCGGTACTCTCCTGTACTGGGATATAAAAGGTTCCGGTAGTCTCCTGTACTGGGGAATATAAGGTTCCGGTACTCTCCTGTACTGGGGGATATAAGGTTCCGGTACTCTCCTGTACTAGGGAATAAAAGGTTCCAGTACTCTCCTGTACTGGGATATAAAAGGTTCCCCTACTTTACTATACTAGGGAATAAATGGTTCCAGTACTCTCCTATCCAAGGTACAAAAGGTCCCTGTACAAATGAATGAAAGGTTCCAGTACTCTCCTTACTGGGCTATAAAAGTTTCCACCACCTTACTATACTAGGCAATAAATGGTTCCAGCACTCTCCTGTCCAAGGAAATTAAAGGTTCCAGTACTCTCCTCTACTGGGCTATAAAATGTTCCACCACTTTACTGTACTAGGAAATTAATGGATCCAGTACTCTCTGGTCCAAGGGAATAAAAGGTTCCTGTACTTTCCTGTCCAAAGGAATACAAGTTTCCTGTACGCTCCTGTCTTAGATAATAAAAGGTTCTTGTACTCTCCTGTCCAAAGGAATTCAAGGTTCCTGTACTCTCTTTTCCAAGGAAATAAATTGATCTGGTTCTCTCCTGTACTGGGCTATAAAAGGCTCCGCTACTTTACAATATTAGACAATAAAAGGTTCCAGTACTCTCCTTTACTGGGGAATATTAGATTCCAGTACTCTCCTGTACTGGGGAATAAATGGTTCCAGTTCTCTCATGTCCAAGGGAATTAAAGGTTCCAGTACTCTCATGTCCAAGGGAATTAAAGGTTCCAGTACTCTCATGTCCAAGGGAATTCAAGGTTCCAGTACTCTCATGTCTAAGCGAATTAAAGGTTCCAGTACTCTCATGTCCAAGGGAATAAATGGTTCCAGTACTCTCATGTCCAAGCGAATTAAAGGTTCCAGTACTCTCATGTCCAAGGGAATAAATGGTTCCAGTACTCTCATGTCCAAGGGAATTAAAGGTTCCAGTACTCTCATGTCTAAGCGAATTAAATGTTCTAGCACTCTCATGTCCAAGGGAATTAAAGGTTACATACTTCCCTATATTGGTTCTGGCACCATCCAGATGTGATTATTATTATTTTTTTTTACTGGTTGACTAAAATAATAGATCAGATAAAACTATCTGTACTTCCCTATACTAGGAACCAAGGTTTCTACAACTGTACAATTTAAGAGGTGTTTAGTACTGGTTAGTAACTGATGATGAGTGTCTTATACGTGTTTGTTTTTGGGTTAATTCTGTATTTTTTCCCTCTATATGTGAATTATGCTCTTTTTTAAACAAAATCTTACTGTATAACTTGACCTTTTTTCCTGCAATGAGAAACAGAGCCCGTGGCGCTATAGTGCAGAATTAATGGACCACTATAAGATCTGATGGATTGCAGCATTTTTTTTTACCCCAGACTGTTAATGCTGAAGCCTTTCCTCTTTTTCAATTTCTTGCATGTGTTTTTGTTTCCTCCAGATTTGCAGCACTTAATTATGTAACCCAGTTAGATACACTGATATGAATGCGTACTCAGCGGTATAAAATTATCCGTCTGTCAATTGCAAAGGATCCAGGGAGGAATAATAGTAGTCTTAGCTCTCTGGTGAGATTAGATTGATTCGAGGGCAACTTGAGCGCAGCAAACTAACTTTAGAGATCTTGTAGCATTTAACATTTTGTACAGGTTTCCCCCCCGAAAAACTGCAATCAGACATTCTTTAGAAAACTCTTGCAAAGGTTTTTGCTCTAGTTATCCCGCTACTTTTTCTTACTTGCAAGAGGATCAGTGCAGATGCACTGGGTCGTCACGTCATGAGCGTGTGCAGTAATAACCTTGTGTAGAGGCTAGTAACTGACATTTTATTTGTTTAGAGCAGGGATAGAAGGGACAGAATAATCTGTGTAATGTCACTGCTAGTATCACTGCATGTGCCTGCTGTGGCAGAAACAGTTAGCATACTCTCTGTGAAGACACACTGGAGTCTGTTCATTAAACAGTGGCTTGTGACAAACTGGCAGCAGGTATCAGCAGTAATACTTGAGCAAGGAAGCTGGGCATATTGGAGAATTTTTTCTAGCTCATCCAAATGGCCTATTAACTTTAAATGCAGACTATGGGGGCTATTCACAAAACAGCGAGTTACAGTGAGTTTCCATTTTCCGGTAAGCAAACTCACAAGGTGTGTCCATGCTAGGGTGCCACATTTTATTTCTGCCATTCCGGGACACATATTATATAAATTATTAGGAAGAAAAACTTGCCCCAAAAGGGCAAAGACGGGCGCCAGACGGTTGCTCAGAGTATCCGCTGACCTTATCTCAGAGCCCTCAATCTGGGACTTAGTATTGTCCTGGACTGAGGCTGTCTGGGACCCGGGACATAGCATCCTATCGCAGGAATGTTCTGGGCATTCCGGCACACGCGGTCACCCTTGTCCCCACACAATGTATAGCTAAATTGGTGAGAGGAAATGTTCATCTCCCCCTTTAGTGTATACCCTCCCATGTCTTCTCTTGCACTTGTCACCTATAAGTGGACTCCAAGTTCGCCCTCTCTGCTGTTAATAATCATAAAAAAGATGGCTACTTCTTTTACGATGCAGACGCTTTTTTTAATTATTATTAATTTAATAGGGATTAAAGAATATAATTCCAGCTGCCTGTTGACTGCATAATAACCTGCAATATTTCTCTATCTTATACACTATTTATATATCTATTCTCACCATTCCTGTCTTATCAGTGAAAGACCTCCGTACCAGCCGTTAGTTAGCTCATGTCTCTTCCAGTAAGCTGTCCTGTGGCAAATTACTCTCTGTAAACAAATAAAGGATGTTTTTGTTGCCATGTGATTGTCCTCGAGTGATGACTTACTCTGGAGTGCTATATGGCCTGTACACCATACGCAGAGCAACTCTTTCCTGATATCACTATATAAAAGCTTGTATGGAAATGGTCTTATTATTGTAATCAGTCTTTTTATTATCCATCTAAAATTATTTGTGTCTTAAGCTTCGTTTGTAAGTTTTACAGGCTGTTTTTGTTTGAAGCACCACTCTGGGGGTTATTTACTCAAAGGTGAGTTGCAGGTGAGAAGCAACTGAGATGAACATTCCATCTCACTGATTTAACTATACATTGTGCAGGGACAACCCTGGTGAGTTTGCATAGTGGGGGGATATCACCTTGTTTGTCTCTGCACAATGTATAGTTAAATTAGTGAGATGAAACGTTCATCCCACTACATCTCATCTCACCCTTTAGTGAATAGCCCCATCTGATTCCTCCCCCCCACATATAAAAATTAATAATTATAATAATGTATGTATTCATTACAATTTATATATTTGGGGTTGGGACTAGGCTACCAAGCGACAAAGAGGGGGGTGGGTGCTACAATGCCCGAGAACAAACAGTACTGCAATAGTCTGTCCTGTAGGATAATACCTACTCGGGAGAGCAACTCCATTTTTTGCCTGCTTACACCATTGCAAAGGAACCACTCCATTAGCATATCAGACTGATCCCACCAATAAGGGCAGTCCAGATCCGAAATGCATGGCTAGTACCCTCTACACGAGGAACACAGCAAACCACAGACGTCCGTTTCGGCCTACATTGGCCTCGTCAGTGTGGTATGGCTGATGATCCTCTAGGTGCAAGCAGGCCAGGGATCCAGGGATTCCAGAGTCAAAATGAGGCAGGCTTATGTGACGGCACAGGCAAACTGATAACGATACCAACGCATTTCACAGTTACTTTTACTCTAATGGCCTCTGACTGACTGGATGGACCCACTGCTTGCAGACAGAGTGTCTGATTGTGACATATGAGAAAGAAACTCCCTTGGGAGATAGGCTCCACTTTGGCTAATAGACCCCCCCCCCCCCCCCCCCCGTGGACTGGAAACACCAGCTTGTTAATCATGGCTTGAAAGAAAAATAGTGAGCACTCCTCCGGTTGTGAAAAATTGAATAGTTTAATAAAGTGGATCCAATAAAAGGGAACAGGTGCACAGCAACAAGTAGGGTGAAGGAAAAGGGAAGGTCGCCTTACGCGTTTCGCATGATAAGACGCTTAATCATAGGCCTGATTGTGAGATAGTCTTGTATTTTACTGCATTGATAATCACTGGTAACATGCAGGCAGCCATAATAAGAGGGCCGATAATGTCACCGGGACTTTACAGTATACTTTTCATTGTTACTCTGCACTTTGTATGGAAAAACTAATCAGGACTGAAACTTTTTTTTTTCTTTCAAGAAATGAACGATAATCATTACTACATTATGTGTTTTGAGAAGAATTGCATTTCAGTACATCTCTGCCCCATTAGCTAAATCAATTGGATCATTAGCGGGAGTACAGAATTTACAGATGGCTGCTCTCCTTGTGTTATAGTACATCTCTTCCGCTATGTCTTTGTTATTTCGTTAGAGAAGTCTGTGTGAACAGCCAGTAACTCTTTCCTCGGCGTCGTATTACCTGGAGAGGGTACCCTGGGTTGCTGAATGATGGTGTGACTAAGAAATAGGGCTTAATATTGATATCGCTAATGTAGTCAGGAAAGTAAGGGAGGATTTAGCCATATTCCTGAACTGACTTTTGGGTCTGCTCCTGCTGTGTGAATTTCTGTTGTGTCATCAGATAACTCTCTGCTAGTGCAGTCCTGAGTGATTACAGTGATTAGGCGCTAATAAGATGCCTACTATAGTATACTATAGTAGTTTTTGACCCTCCTGGTACAATCCTGATTTCATATAGCCAGTTTAGTTCCTTGTAGGGTGCATGTACTAATAGGGTCTTTGATCCTGCTGGTACAGTCCTGACTGCTTATAGCCAGTTTAGTCCCTAGTAGGGTGCATGTACTAATAGGGTCTTTGATCCTGCTGGTACAGTCCTGACTGCTTATAGCCAGTTTAGTCCCTAGTAGGGTGCATGTACTAATAGAGTCTTTGATCCTGCTGGTACAGTCCTTACTGCTTATAGCCAGTTTAGTTCCTTGTGGGGTGCATGTACTAATAGGGTCTTTGATCCTGCTGGTACAGTCCTGACTGCTTATAGCCAGTTTAGTCCCTAGTAGGGTGCATGTACTAATAGGGTCTTTGATCCTGCTGGTACAGTCCTGACTGCTTATAGCCAGTTTAGTCCCTAGTAGGGTGCATGTACTAATAGGGTCTTTGATCCTGCTGGTACAGTCCTGACTGCTTATAGCCAGTTTAGTCCCTAGTAGGGTGCATGTACTAATAGGGTCTTTGATCCTGCTGGTACAGTCCTGACTGCTTATAGCCAGTTTAGTCCCTTGTAGCGTGCATGTACTAATAGGGTCTTTGATCCTGCTGGTACAGTCCAGACTGCTTATAGCCAATTTAATGCCTTGTAGCGTGCATGTACTAATAGGGTCTTTGATCCTGCTGGTACAGTCCTGACTGCTTATAGCCAATTTAATGCCTTGTAGCGTGCATGTACTAATAGGGTCTTTGATCCTGCTGGTTCAGTCCTGACTGCTTATAGCCAGTTTAGTTCCTTGGGGGTGCATGTACTAATCGGGTCTTTGATCCTGCTGGTACAGTCCTGACTGCTTATAGCCAGTTTAGTTCCTTGTGGGGTGCATGTACTACTAGGCTTGTACAATCCTGACTAAATATAGAGTTTAGTCCACTGTATGATATTACATTTAATCCTGCTGGTACAGTACTGACTGGTTATAGGGATAAAGCACTAGTCAGATGCATGCTACAGTGGGGTATTTCATCTTGCTGGTACAGTCCTGACTGGTTATATACAGTTTAGTCCCTTGTAAAGTACATGCACTAGTAGGGTCTTTGATCCTGCTGCGACAGTCCTGACTGCTTAAAACCAGTTTAGTCCAATGAGAGCGAGTTTAGCAATCTGCAGCCATGTCGTTGTACAGCAGCCAGGCCAACCAAAGTTGGATCATTTGTGATAAAGCCCAGTGGACTGCTACGGACAGTGATATGCGCAAGTTCATTACCTCTTTCCCTCTCCACCTGCACCCGCTTTCTTGCCTCCATCACGCCAGGCTGTCCAAGTCTTAGGAAACCAGAAGTCACAGGCGGGAGTAAAAGACTTCATAATCCTGTTTAAGGTAACTGGGTGCTTTTAATACTCCATAATCACACGTACAAAGACATATGACAACCACGGGCATAATTACCTTACGCATTTCGTGCATTTAAACACTTACTCATGGGCTCTTCAAAGTCGGATAAAAGCAGACGTATTCTCTTCTTCCCATGTGTCCAGCTGGCTACTCTGAACATGTTGGGTACTATAGTCTATGATCCCCTGTTTCAGCAGAAAGCAAATATATCCTAAAGTCTATGTCTTGTGTCTGTCTGCTGTACGTTCCAGTGTAAAAGACACTATGTAGCCCCCAGACAAGGTCGGGGAGGGGCAATCATGACAGGGTGCTGAGAGGATATGTCAGCCTATAGTGGGAATTAGTGGGAGGAGTTGGGATAGTATAAAAGATAGGAACAGGAAGTTTAGGGGCCATTTTGGGAAAGTTTTTCCCCCATACCTGTTGTCCCACCCACCCTCCCTAATTTTACGGTTAATGAGCCTTTATTTATTTATTTATTACATGTCACAGCGTTGGCGGAAGCTTGCAGGGTATCCAGGAGGGTTAATGGAAGATTTGGATTGGGGAGAGTCAATCGGGACTCTGGTGGGAGGTTCGAGGGGAAAGTGGTACCTCGAACCTCAGGTATTGGGGGCATTGGGATATGCCCAGAACATGGACTTCGGCAGCCACCTGGATACTCTTGCAAGCTTGGTTGGTTTTCCTGTATATAGAATGTTTAATGTTTATGTTTATGTTTAGTCATTGTATTAATTATGGATATATATATATGTGGAATGTGTATATATATATGTATATATGATTGTAAATGCAATGGCTATTTAAATAAAGTGCTGTGGCAGTTGTTTTACCCCACAGTCTGGTTTTAAGTTTTAGTTATTTCTAGGCAAATCCATATCCTCAATGATAGAAGCTACCATGTCATGAGCAAATAAAGCTCCTACATAAATATGACAAGAGGTTTGCCACCTGTATAATCTCTGTTCAGTAGAAACTGCTTTCCTGAGCACCTGGGCAAACCCAGGGCCTCTAGGTTTGCCCAGACAATAGACTCCTGGCCTGATTATACTGATCTATTTTATCTTTAAAAAGAACAATAATGAGAAAGCAGTTACTAGATAAATGCAGAGTTCAAATCTCTAATAGATTGCCAATCACCTATCACCTCTATTAGATTGCCTATCACCTCTATTAGATTGCCTATCACCTCTATTAGATTGCCTATCACCTCTATTAGATTGCCTATCACCTATCACCTCTATTAGATTGCCTATCACCTCTATTAGATTGCCTATCACCTCTATTAGATTGCCTATCACCTCTATTAGATTGCCAATCACCTATCACCTCTATTAGATTGCCTATCACCTCTATTAGATTGCCTATCACCTCTATTAGATTGCCTATCACCTCTATTAGATTGCCTATCACCTCTATTAGATTGCCTCCTATTAATGCAGAATGTCGATTATTTTTGTCCTAAGGGCTGACATTTCAATACAAAATATTGCAAAATGATTTACAATTGTACATACACAGGGGGGAGGGGAGGGGGCTTGTCGGGGGAGTATAAGGGTGGATAAGTAAAAGAGATAGACAAAGAGACTGAGAAAGGTGGGCCCTGATAGCGGCTGAAATATGACCCCATTACATGATCTATCAAAATAATGGTCGTAAACACACACACACAGGAATGAATGCTCCATAGAACAAGACTAGCTCCACAAGCTGTGAAAGCTATCAGCATCCAAGCACGCACACAGCATGAGATCCGGGGGCAATCGGGCATGCTGGTTACATTTCCTAACTGAGCTGAGTGTGCCATGTTTCACTCCGTGTAATTAGCTAACATGTTCCTCTGGTTCCTGCACACGTTACTTTGCACACACTAGTACTGCATGGTGTGAGACTCTCTCATTTAAAATGCAACACAAACAAACATGGTTTCAGATAACCTCCGATCCTCCACATTTATTTGATGGAAAATTACCACTTGAAAAAAGAGAGAGTAGCTAATTATAATTAGCGGCATATTACCAGGACACATTAAGGGTTACTATCAGGTAACACCAATTGTCTTCTAGCACAGGCTCTATTTACTAAACAGTGAGTTGCAGGTGAGTTGTGGTGAGATGAACATTCCACCTCACTGACTTAACTATACAGTGAGCAGTGACAATCCTGATGAGTTTCTCCTGCCAGCACGTGGTTCTATTCAATTAAATTCTAATTAGTTTCAAGGTGGTTGAATAGGGATGTTGTATTTGTCTCAAATGGAATCCTACCTCCCAACTTGACAACCTTGAGTTTGCATCCAACTCAACCACCAGTCCATAACCCTTGTAAGCATCAAACTCCCAGCTCGCCATCGGATCCCACAGAAAAGCAATTTCAGGAGGTCGACTTGGGAGGTCGAAAAAAAGGGTGGCGAGCCCCATCATTATCAGTGAGAGAAGAAATTATACTTTAGGTTTTGAGACTAACTCTCAAACTCCCATTTCTCCTCCTATTACTTTTCAATGGGAGAAGAAATGCCCTTTAAAAAATGTTGCCCCCTCATTAAAATACCGGGACGAAATTAAATTGTCCCTGGACCCCAAGACCATATTGGGCCAGAGGCTGGTCAAGTGCACCTGGTTCCCCTTTTAATAATCAGGAGCTTGCCAAAGGGCCTCCTAGCTCTCCTGGCTAAGGGGGGATGAATTAATAAACTGTAAATCCTGCAATTAATATTCCTGATTGATCCCAGATGCCCTGGATCCTTATCTTCAGCCCAAAGAAAGAGACTATCCAAAATAATCATCCTTTTCTAATTTTATGTGCACAAGTGCACTTGACCATCCCCTGGTCCCTTATATTTTACAGGGCCCAGGAGACTTTTAGATTGCTCCCGATTATTATGAGGAGGCCAGGAGCACTTGCACATCCCCTGCCCCATATATTTTATGGAGGTCATTTAAAAAAAATGATTTATTGTTTGCTGTTTCTGACGGTTATGCAACTGCACATGGCAATTTTGGCTTGTACCGACTCACGATGAGAGCTTTGTCAGCTATCACCGGCTGACCTCGGGATTCCTGGACGCCATAAGCTCCCTTTTGGCTTGTTACTGCAACTGTGGGTCCTTCGGTTTATCCAGAGCAGCAGGTTCAAACTACACGTGTTGAAGGATTTCAGTGAGAAGGGGGGCGTGTCAACAAATGCGTTGAACCGAATCTGGCCTCTTAAAGTGTAGTACAAACCTCTTATCGTGAGTTGGCACAAGCCCCTCCCATTTTATTCGGAAGTAAGCTTTTACTCTGCTGCTTGGAGCCGACTTTTAAAATTCGTATCTAAGAAGCCCACAAATGCTATAGTATAATAGAGGCTGTATGTGCAATATTGTTCTTTTGTACTTGTCATTTGCTTAATTTTGTCTATTTCTGTGAGTTTTTTTATTTATTTTTTACATGGAGTGGCATATGCTTTATCCAAAAGAAAGATTTAAGTGATATCCGCTTCCAATGAACATATCCAGGTGCCACCAGAGCTTTAATCTGGTGTAAGTCTGTTGATTTATTTATTTTTCAATTTATTTCTCTGTCTTTGTAAGTGGCAGAAGAGTCTGGATTGTTTCAATTGTCTGACTGAACTTCCTGTTGAATCAGTTTTTGGCCTATAATTTGTTTTAAGAGCTGTACAGTTTATGGGCAACAGAGCCCCACACCTGTACGAAACAGTTTAACACTATTTTGTGCAAAACTTTTTTGTCTTTCCAGAATCAACGTTATTGAGGAACTGGAAGCAAAAATCCATTTCAACACAGCACTATGTATCTTTTAACTTGTTTATTATAATATCTGTTTTTGCACAGTACAGACACATTTTTACAATTTTAAGCACTCCTTCATTTAGTTTCTTTGTTTTTCTGATTTATTTAGTGGAGATAGAGGTATTTTCTCCACCTTGAATGGAGCTGCATTTTTTAAGTAATCATTATATTTTTTCAGTAGCGCCAGGCACTTTTTGAAATTTTCAGTATGTAGGATGGATGTACGTACAGACACAAGCCAATTAATTAATCGTGGTAGGTTCTATGAGATCTCCACCCTGATTAATTAACTGGATTCTGTCTGTGCGTATATCCATCCTACATACTGCCGGGCTGCACTTTACATGCTCTTTCTGCAGCACGTGGAACAAATATATGTCCCTGGAAACATGGCCGATGTTGGCAACTATCATCTTGTAACGGTGATGACTTAAGACTGCATAATATTACAGACTAAATCTTTCAATTAGCCCCTCCTAACTCACCAGTAATCCCATTAGCAACACAATTTAGATTTTTGGAAAAGACGGCTTTACGATCGATTATTTTCCGACACTAGATTGCTTTGGTATTTTTAACTGTGCCCCTGTGTTATCTGCTACACCTCAGAAATAGATAACATATGCCAATGTACACTCAAACGTGCTCTCGTCCAAACCCTGTCCCATTTCTACGTGATGCTGGGGAGATAAGTGACACATTATTAAATACACAAGCTAGGCAGAGCCAATTTCAGCTTTCTTTTCCTCATGTCTAGGAGCAAGCTGCTATTTACTTCTTTTATTCAGAACACTATTGTGTTCAGGATGCAGCATCTAGAGATAGAACAGCTGCAATTTTCCTCGGAATATTCTCTCTTTGCTTTTTTTTTTATTTTTATTTTATTTTAAAAATGGCCCTTATCTCTTTCTAAAATAAAACCCCCATATCGTTTCTCTAAAATGCCAGGATTACGAACAACGCAAGTGCCTCGGCCAAGAGAAAGTTTAGGGTTCTTGTAATTTTTTTTTTAAATGTAATTGCCCTTGGAGTATCCTTCCTCTGCCACTTTAATGGATAAAAACCCGCCTGTGCAGAAGGGGTTGTTGCTAAGCAACTGGAGCCAAGCTGGTGTATTCGGGGGGGACGGGACGGGGGACGCTTGCTGAATATTGTAAAGGGTTAAAGGAGAAACTGAATGCAATTTTGTATTTACCGAGATGATCTGTGTTTTGTTTTTTTTTTGTTTCTAGTTACAAAATAAATACATTTTCCATCACGTTTCTGCAATTTTAGAATGTGACATCTCAATAGTCTGCTGCCAGTCAGTGCTACAACCCCCATCCCACCTCTAAGCCAAGCAGCCTAGTATGCAGTAAATAAACGGATAGACAACATGTACTGTTTGTTTAAATTAGGGATGGAATCTTTTGTATGGCATGTTACACTCGAATAGGACACCCAAAGTTCTATCACTGATCAGTAAATGGATGTCTGTTTATGACATCAAGATAACTAGCTGACATTTTTTTATATGAAGGAATTGGTGCTGTCGCTGGGGGAGGAGTCTGCCTCGCCTGAAAGACATGTTAAAAACGCACAAAGTGTAATGCATGGATTGTAAATGAGGGAATACAAACAGATATGTTTTTACATAGTTACACATTAATTTAGGTTGAAAAAAGACTTGCTCCCGTCAAGTTCAACCCATTTCCTATTCCTTGTTTACCACTGTTGGGCTCAACTAGCACAATGTTCTGGTTCATTAAAAAAGTATCCAGGCACCTTTTAACCCCTTGCCGACAAAGGACGTGCCAGGCACGTCCTGGGAGAATCTCCCATAATGACAAAGGACGTGCCTGGCACGTCCTGCAGTGAATGAAGCGGTTTTCGCGATCAACGATCGCGAAAACCACTTTAACAGTGCTGGTCTATTGCCTCGACATCGAGGCAATAGCCGGCACCGATATTTCTATTTTGGGACCCCCATGATCGCCCCACGGAGCGATCGTGGGGAGCCATATTGACGGAGCATGCTGCTCCGTCAATATGGCTAAGTCCTCTGCCGGTCTGAGCTTCGGAAGTGAAAGTAACTTCACTTCCGTCGCTCTGAATATGCTACTTGACTGCCCCTAGTGGTAGTTTAGTAGCATTGCAATGGAAAATAATTAAAATACATATTTAATTAAATAAAAACAGGTTATTTAGCTATATTAGCCTATAGGGTTAAAATTAAATATTTTTTAGCATAAGGGATAGGGTTAAAATTAAATTAAAGTTAAAAAATATTAAGGGATATAATAAGGATTAGAGTTGGGGTTAAATTTAGTGTTAGGGTTACATTTTGGGTTCGGGTTGGGGTCAAAAGATCAATATAGGAAAAAACCAAAAAACACTATTTTTGGTTTTTGCCCCATAACTCGCAAAAAAATACCGAAAAATATGGAAACATGCATATTTTTGAACTCGGGACAACATTTAGAAACTATTTAGACGGGGTCTTTTTTAATGATTTTATTTGTGTAAATTATATTTTAGGTCAAAGTTAGAAAAAGTGGGTTTTTTTTAATTTTTCATCATATGTTATGATTTTTTTTGTAGTAAATGATAAGATATGATGAACATAATGGTATCTAATGAAAGCCCTTCTTATGACGATAAAAACAACATATAATTTGTGTGGGTACTGTATGTAAGAAAGAAACAAATTACAGCTAAACACAAACACCCTAGAAATGTCAAAACAGCCATTGTCACCAAGGGAAAGTCAAGGTGAAAATGTCTTGTCACTAAGGGGTTAAAGGCATCTAATGTATTTGATAGAACCACCTCTTCAGGCAGTGAATTCCATAACTTTATTGTCCTTACTGTAAAAAAAACCTTCCTTTGTCGTAGACTTAATCTCCATTCTTCAAGTCTAAGCGTGTGACCTCTTGTCCCTTGTACTTTTCATGTTTTGAAACATACTCAAAGTTGCGTTTAAAATAATGCAATGGCATCTCTTTGTGCCCCATAGGCAAGGGGGATGTTCAAATGAAGGATATGTTTTCATACTGTAGGTGTATAACAGTCGGCAGGGCCATTGCCCAGTGAATTCAGACTGGGGTTTGGGAATATAAAACAAGTATTGTTACATGTGAATTACGAAAAATTCTGGCAAGTGAAATGTTCATGGAATCAAGAAAATGTAGCACTTGCCTTTTAAGTGCGTCCCAGGCCGTTTTCCAGAAATGAGTCTCATGCTGTATATACAGTCTTCTAGGCATCCATATATAAAGTATATGTAAGAGGCAACTAATGCTGGCTTTATTTCTATAACCTTACCCAGAATCCCTTGCAGTGGTGTGAAAATTTAATTTTGGTTATTTGTGTGGGAAAAACAGGTTTGCTTACTTGCCTGGTCAAATCCTGACATTGTAGGAATTCACCTTTTCCTCTGCAAAAAGGCTGCCAAAATCCTGCTGCCCACGCTTGTGACCTCTCATCTTGTGTGCTCCGCTCTGCAAAGACCTCCACTGGCTTTCCTGCATAAAATGGCTTCCTTTGAGCTAGGATAAAATCTAAAATGCTATGTTTAAGCTACAAAGTCCTTGCTGAACCTAACGACATTCGGTTTATAGACTTTCGGTTTATGGAATGTGTAGGTCAATTGATTCGTACGAACGAATAAAACGAAACGAAAATAATGAACGAATTTCATCTGAAATGAATGCAGTAATGAACGAAAATCGTTTTAGACGAAATAAATAACATTTTTGTCCGAATGGACGAAAACGAAACAAAAATTTTGTTTTGCACATGTCTACTCTCTACATTGCCTTCCTCATTATCCGATACTACGCTGCGTGACCACTACATTCCTCAATTGGACTAGGGCTTTCCTCCAACCTCATCACCTCTTCCCATTCATGCCTGCTAGCCTTTAACCAAGCTGCCCCCTGTCTCTGGAACTACTCTTTAAGCGAGCTTACTATTCATTGCACTACAACACTGGCCAAACACACCTAGCTCCAGCTGCCTCCATACGGTTACTGCCACCTCCCCATTGACCTCTTCACTCACCTTATGTTTCTGCTGTCCCTTACTCCCTCTAGTTTGTAAGCTTGTGAGCAGGGCTCTCTACCACATGTATCTGTCTCTGTCGGTCTGACATAGTTACCCTCAAAGCTCTGATGCGCTAATAGTCACGTAAATTGTTGGCACTATATAAATAAATATTAGGTAATGTACATGTAATATAGTTTGTTCATTATTCACAACAATTATCTGCTCACGCTACTGTCACTTTACAGTGGAGAGGTTTCTAATTGCCCTTACCACACTAGAACCCTAACTCTTCCATATCATGTCCTATACTCAAGGGCTAATTACATTACACTTCCATTTATTCCTTTTAGTACTACTCTGTTACTACTACAAGGATCAGAGAGATGATATGATTATGTTGATTGTGGTGTAAAATGTACTCTGTGTGTAAAACAAGGTATCATTTTTGTGGGAACAGTACAGTGTCTACTCAATAAATGTTGATTATTCCCAAATTGGATTCGGGTTGACACTTTTCCTGAATTTCACAAATTGCCAAAATGTGGGTACTCATTCAATTCGGTTCTGAATCAGCACTTTGTAAAATTCTGAAACATTTGGGACATTTTTTGCAATGAAAACCCATAGGTTTGGGCTACCCAATATGCCCCCTGATCACATCCGCTCTGAATTCGGCTATGATAGCCCCGCAATTAAAAGCTGGCGTATTGAAATGAACACCATAAAAAAAAGTAGAAAAAAAAGCCCCTTTGGGTCAGCTTTAGCATACTGGGTAGCTCGTATTTTGTTTGTGATGTGTCCCTGATGTGCCACCAACCAATCCGGTCTTCAGAGGCACCATTTCACGGCTGAATATCGGCACATGTTGAGTAGACTCTTAAATGAGAAAGAAGAAGAATTACAGCTAAACACAAACACTGCAGACATGGCAAAACACACCATGTCATGAAAGGCAAGATATGGTCAAAAAGTCCTGTTACAAAGAGGTTAATGTACAACTGTCATCAATATAAAATACATTTAATTAATTAAAAGATTGCATCAAGTTTAGGCATTTTTAACTCAAAAAGATTAATTCAAAAAGTAAAGCACCTTATTGAGCTCTCTTTCCCTGTATAGCTCTATCAGAGGGCTGGTTAGATAAAGGAAGATCTTAAACATCTTAACAACAGCATCTGAAACAACATTCTTATACAACATGTCCACCCCCGATAGAGCTATACAAGTAACAAGGCAACTTTATTTAAAGCATTTAATGAAAGCATTTCTGTTCAAAATGTCTACACTTGATGCAATCATTCAGTTAAACATAACAATTGCCGACAGTTGTCTTTTAAGGAAAATGTAAGAGATCTGCAGGAAACCAACTACAATAAATGTGACAATTAACGGTTATTGACTTTCTTCAGATGGATTCATTGTTCTCTGTGAAGTACGGAAAATAAAAACTGCTACATTGTATAAAATAATCCTCTGACCAATTTCAAATCAACCTTCCACAACTCGATAAGGGGAATAATGTAATATAAGATCACATCCGCAGAGAATAATTAACACTGAGCGTGGTCACACCCCTTTGTAGGTAATGTTTTAAGAGCCGTTCTCTGCCGTTATTCATATTGTATTGCGCTGCCAATTAATAATTAGACATCAGCCATATAAACAGCTGTAATTTACTTTATGTCCTCAATTCTAAAACAACTTTTTCCCGATTTTAACACCCCTGGGAAAGGGGTGGATCCTGGAACACCCAACTTCCCTCGTTTTTTGACACCCGAGATTCACGTTTCGACAACCGAGATTCTCTTTTCGGCAACCAAGATGTTGACTGAGATGTTGAGTTTCAGCACTGTTGACCTGTCACGCTGGTACATGGGACAGTCGGCTTCCGAGGTCGTGGGACAGTCGGCTTCTGAGGTCGTGCACAGTAAGTACCCCTACAGTATTTCCTGCATTCTAAGACTTTCCAGCTTGAACACCTCTGGGTGCGTCTTAGAAACAATGGCGTCTTAGGATCTAGGGAAATGCTGTAGTATCCACAGGAAATGGGTCTCTTAGCTATTTTAAGCTCCAGTGGTTATTGGGTGATAGGACACTCGCAGGTTAAAATCTCAAAAAATATATTGGGGTTATACAGAGAATTCTGGAGCAGTGACCTTGGAAACCAATAGACTCTTGTGGCTGAATGAGTTCCACTTTTTCCCATGAGAGACAGGACAATGTTTTTTGAACTTTTAAAGAACTAGCAAACATTAAGATAAAAGGTTTTGTGTCCCTTTAATATCCGAAATCTCTTCTCTCCATTTAACTATATAACACCAATTTCATAAGAAATCTCGTATAATGATGATGTAACAGCTGAAATTGTTGCAGTGTTTTATTTTTTTTAATGTGTTCCTTTGTGCTCCAACCTCTAACACTCACTTAATACAGATTTATCCAACATACTTGAGATGGGTTAGATTTATATCAAAGATTTTGCCAGGCAGACAGTGTATTCTCTAACCATGTAAGTATATGATCTGAGCTTGGAGCTCAGTATGTTCATTGGGACTGTATGTGTTTGAGTGGTCCCTGGTGCAATCTATAAGCATCAAATGGGTCTTTGTATTTCTTCCAACAGTCCTTTTTAGTTTTTCTTTGTATATCCACAACTAGCTGTGATTAATCCTGGAAGGGCAATGTGAACTAAATCTTGAGTGTTGTGTCTATGACCTTACACTTTCTTTGTACTGTGCTGTATAATATGTTAGCACTATACTAGCCCTGTCACCATAATAGATTTCTAAAAAAAAAACATATGACAAAAGACTTCAAAGCACAATTTGAAACCTACATAATAATTGCAATGGTCAGATTGGCAGCTTTGACCTTGTCAGAATCCCCAGCATTCTATCAAGGTCAAAGATGGAATTCTCATGGACAACAATTGGGAAAGAGTATAAAAGAGAAATAGCAGGGAGAATATATGACATCATGAAAAAAATGGCTACAGAATTTTTTTTTTTGTAGCCCATTACAGGTACATTTTTCATAAACTGCCACTGTCTTTGAGAACAGCCCTGGTAAGTATATAATCTACCTACAAGAAGATTAGAATAATTTTGTTTCGAAGAAGCAGTAGACTGAGGTGAAATGGAGATTTCTGTGTGCTGTGCAGAACACCTATGGGAAAGGAGGTTATGTGGAATGAATTATCTTCGGCTGATGTGCTGGCTTGACAAGTGTTTTACATAGCAGGAGATTATTTGGGGATAAGTATTTTCAATGTTTGTTGTTTAAAGCTCAGCTTTTTTTTTTTTCAGTCTTTAAATATATCCCAGCTGATCTTCTGCCTGGCAAACCCTTCGGCTGGCATGATAATACCTTTAATTAATGCGTGCCACACTGTAATTTTAAAGATACTCCAAGCATGTTTTTACAGAAAACCTTTGTTCTCTTATCATGAAAAACGTTACGCAATTATGTGTACTTGCTTGTTTTGTAAGGAGCCAAGAGGAGGACATGTTACATGTTGATGTCTTTAGGCAGGCATGATGTCAGTTACCATGTGATTGTCACATAGCAATGTATGTAAAATGACAAACTATGTGCAAGCTTGCTGTTCAGTTATATGATTGTGAGTGTAGACTGTGAATAGTGTGCTATTTTTTTAAGGACCAGCAGAAGTGGGGTAAAAACAAAAACCCTGTAGATGGTATACAATAAGCGTCTACTCAATACAGTACAGGGGATTACAGGGAATTGAGATGGGAATTTCAAAATTAAGGCCAAAGTAGCTGAGTTGGAACAATTCTCCCATTCAGCTACAATTCTCTCTTTATTGAGTAGACCCTTAGATGATCACTTTGTAAATACTATGGTGGCAGGGCTGCAATCAGAAATCCTACTTAATTTCTCCTGTACTCCTTTTGTTAATACAACTACATCCCTTGCCATAGCACCACCTTGCAGCACCCATGGCTCTTGAAACAGCACCCAGCTTGCACCCATAGGTCTTACCAGAGCACCCACAGGTCTTGCCAGAGCATCAAGATTACAGCTACAGATCTTGCTAGAGCACCCACTTGTCTTGCCAGAGCACCAATAGTGCTTTTACTAGATTGCACCAAAAGGACTTTCCAGAGCACCCAGATTTAACACTCAGGACTTTCCCCAGCCAGCACCCAAGACTTTCCCCAGCCAGCACCCAGATTGCACTCAAAGCTCTTGCCAGAGAACCCACATTGCACATGCAGGACATGCCCCAGCCAGCACCCAGATTGCACACCTAGGACCTTCCCCAGCCAGCACCCAGGACTTTCCTCAGCCACAACTTAAATTGCACACCCAGGACATGCCCCAGCCAGCACCTACATGGTGCCCCAGCCAGCACCAGCATCCACAGGACATGCCCCAACACCTACATTGCACACTAAGGACTTAACCCAGCCAGCACCTACATTGCACACATAGGCCATGCCCCAGCACCCACATTGCAGCCCCAGGACATAAAACTCCTTTATTTACAGATGGAATATTTCATAATTACTTCATGTTTACTCTTGTTTTAATTTTGTGTCATGCAAATATTTATTTCTCAAGTGACATCTAATTATAATAGCATGATAATAACATCTAATTTATATATATATAAAGGACCATCAGTGGTTTAATGATGGGATAAGCCTATTGCCAATGTATGTTCTTGTCAGTTTTACAACCTCAACATGAATCCAGGCATTATCATCTGCCTGGCACGAATGTCTTACTAATACAGCTATCAGCTGTTTATCAAGTAAAGTGAAGGTTTCTCCATTTTTAGAATTATTAACTTAAAATGATCACAAAACCATTTGAATGGTCTCCACAAATGTAAACAAAACATTCCTCAGGTAGGGTGAGTTGTACGTGGGTAAATCTTAAAGCACTTGTATTAGAGTTTCGGAGGTCAGTGGGTTTCTTATCATTCTGTATTAGCACAGATGCTCTAGTTTAAGGTATATATTAAGATATTTTTTGTTGACGTACTTGGTGGAGCTACTCACTTCAACAAATATTAACCAAATCCCATTCGATTTGCCAAAAACCCTTAATGAAAAGCAATCTGTCGAATTATGTTCTTTATTTTTTATTTTTTTTTATACAATTTAAACTATTCAAAATGTAGCTCAATCTGCGGCAACACACCATGATGGTCAGATAGAGTATTATCATGCGGTTTAGAGTTTAGAAGGTGACTACACACCTGTTGTATATGTTCCTCTGTTTTAAGACACTAGTCATGCCCTGGATAGAACGTCTCCTCTCAGTCCCACCCATATTTGTATAGTTTTCAAAGCTCAATTAAAAGTAATTGTTGATAGAAGACACACAAACCATTACCCCACCTCATATTCCCTCCTTCCTTTACATTCCTCTAGCTAGAAGACTAGGTCTTTTCGTCCTACCTAGTACCATATCTGGCCAGTGGTGGAAAAAAGGCTGATTTACCCAACTGTTTTTTGTCTATTTAGTTCTACTATTGGGGGAAACGTAACTTGGTCTTGGGCCTTCTTTGTTGGTGGCTCTGGGAAATTGCTCACAGCTCCCTTTGGACATGGCAACCCTGGGTGAAGTAGCTGAATCCCTTACTTTTTTATGAGACTAGAACTTTTTTGTGTGTTTTTTTGTGCGGCCAAGCTGGTTAGATTGGCAGCAGGTTAGTACATATGATATAAAATTGAAGATTGGCTGGTCTAAACTAATTCCTTCAACATAGCATTGAATCAGTTGGTTGGTCCATCCAGCTAGCCGCTTACCAGTTTATCATTTTGGCCCTCTATACATGATATCTCTGAATATAGACTCACACAATATGCAGTCCACTAGCTGATACCTTCCGAAAATAAACCCTCCAAGTATCTATTTTCTTTAGTAAAAGAATTTGCTTGGCTCGAATTGCTCCCCATGGGGCAGGCAATTGAAAACAACATGAGATTGCTAAAAAAAACAGATTAAGGAAGCTCTCTGGAAGTAGCTTGTGGAGAATAGAGATGTAACAAACATTCCCCCAGGTCGTGGAAGGAATATATGTCCCTGCAGATTCCTTTTAGAAATGGTTCTTTTGATGTATTTTGTTTTGTACTTTTAACTGTAGACAGATATTTAGCATTTGCTAGTTTTAACAGCACAAATCATTAGTGTAGATAAAAGGTAATTAGTCTGTACAGAGAGTGTATGTTGGTAAAGACCAGTTGGTGCGTATTGGTAGATATCACAGAGTATGGTCCATCAAGTCTCAGAGAACGTGTGTAGGTTGGTATCAAATGGTGTGAGAAGGTAGTAATTAGGGAGTGTGGGTGGGTTAGCTATTAGAGGCTAGGAGTAGGTGTGTGTCAGAAGGTTTAGATGGTTAAATATCAGGCAATGTCAATAGATCAGAGGGCGTAATCATGGAGTGTGGATAGGTATGTTTGAGTTATTTAAGTATCCGGCAGCCTGTAGGTAGGTAAGTATCAAATAATGGGGGTATGTAGTATTTGTGACTGTGCGGATCTGATCAGAATGTGAGAATAGCAAGGTACCTGGGAGTGTGGTATTGGTTGCTACCAGAGGGTGTCCATAGGTAGGTACAGACAATGGGCACAGACAAGTATTAGAGGGTATCAGTAGATAGGTATCAGAAGGTGTGGCTAATTAGGCATTGAAGAATGTGGGTAGGTAGGTATACAGGGTGTGGATAGTTAGCTAAAGGAGGTCTGGTAAGGATGGTAAATAGGGTGTGGCTAGGTAGGGATCAGTGAGTGGGGGTTAGGCAGTTACACAGGATGTAAACTTATTATAATAATGCTGTTCGCTGGTTCCTGTCATTTGTAGGCACTGAATGCACATCTAACAGGTATGTAATCTAACTGGAGAAGAAATAGTGTTAATTTAACACAGTGAACTGATGTTCAGTAAGTCTGATAACAATCCATTAAAATACAGTGATTACTGTTACTTTCCTTTCCCTATAGAATAGGTCATTATTCATTGACGTCATCTCGTAAAATACTCTCTCTCTTGCGATTAGTACAGACTCTCAGATAATTCACTTGCTTGTAGTCATTTCTCAAAGGTACTTGCTCCAGGCATGTGTTACTACAGCCTAGCTAATAAGTCAACCCCAAATCAATACTTAGGCTGTTAGTAAATACTGATGTCTGTTCTGAGTCCCATCAGAGGAGACATTCGAAGATGTTACATGATCCACAAAGGAATCCCATCAGGGAGGTGCATCAGGTAATAAATTAGGGAGCAAGAGCGCTACAAGCTGGAAGACTGATGCTGAGGACATGCTACATTGAACAGTGGTAGTGGTTACATGGAATCAACTCCTAATAATTAGAGTAAAAGCTACAAAAAAAAAAGTGAAGGAACTCAAAATTCTTTAAATACAGAGAGTACTTTATGTATAGAAGGGAAATATGTCACGGAGCACATTTATGACACACATGTTCCTGGGGAAGGTTTTCTTGGCGCTAATGTTTAAATTGCCCAAATTTCAGCATTCCTAGACACTAGTGTGGTTCCATTAATTATGCATAGTGTTTATTCATTCTTTGATCTATGTACTGACTGGCTTTGTTCTGACTGCCCAATCTATGTATTACTTTGGCTTTGTTCTGACTACCTGAGTATCTTTTCTCACACTGGATGACCACCCATTCTATATGTTGACCCTGACATTCCCGACCATCAGTTCTCTTTATTGCCACTCTCCAATAACAGCCACATGTAAGGTTCACAACAGTTTGGGATCATCTAAGTCCCTGTTGACTCGGGGCTCAGTCTTGTGGTAAAGTTGGTCAGGGTATATGTTCTACACGTATCAGCACTGTAACAGGAACATTCCAGTTTAGAACTTTGATGAATAAATACTCTATACAAATAAGTTCATTTATATTATGAACATTCTCTCTCCCAACATGATGCGCATGCATGGTGAACAACCAGGCAATGTTTTAGTCAAGGGTTAAGCTTGCAATTATCCTCCACAGCTATAATCGTGACACTAGAGGATGTAGTTGGGGACCGTGAGTCCCGAATATGGACTGCATCAAGCAGGTCACTACTGTAGGAGTTTCTCCATAGCCCCTCGGTGGGAAAAAATGTACACTGTGATAATAAATTGCTCCTCTATAATTCATTCCCTCATCTGTCTTTTCCATAGGTGAAGCAACTGCTGATTATGGAACCTGAGATGATGTCCAATCGTAGGGTCTGTATTACTATGACTGCCTTCACTGCACATGCTCAAATAAATTCATAAACATAGACTTTCTGGGTCCGTATTGGGAGACAGAGCCGGAAGTCTGCAGGGTTACGTGACGCCCCGTGACCTCCCAAGCTCCGCCCACGGCGGTCATGATTCGCCTTAAACAGAGGATCACAGCCTCCAAATCAGGACCGTTACACAGGAGACACCCAAAACACATTTATAAATTATTTTCTTACAATGATGCTTAAAAAAATATATAGCTAATTTTTCCTCATTTTTTTTTTAAATTCTCTGCATTCACAGTACAAGCCATATTTAGGTTGACAAACTGTCTCTGAACTGTGACTAAAATGAATCCACAGGGCTTTTGCTGTATATTAAATACTGCCAGTTTCATCTCACTGTGATAATAACATATAACAACAACTGTTACCAGCACATTTGCTATGTGCAGCCAGAATCTTCAGCCAAACTTAATACGGAATTTATTTCTGTATACTGCTCAGGGAGGATTAAATAAACTGTTTTTTTTTTCCAGGCCTAACAGTAATAATCTGATAATCTCTTGCCGCGAAAAGGTTAAATACAAAGTGGCCCCGTAGCACCCTGTTTATTCTGATTTGGAATAATTTGGGATGGCTTTTTTTAAAAAAAAAATTTTTATATAGATTTCTTCTCTTTAAACCACTGCAATACTAATTTTCAAGTCGAACACACACAAAAAAGACAGGATTTCCATGGAAACAGAGGTCACTCCGGCATAAAGATATAGGAGGGGAAAGGACTTTGCAGAAATCAAAGAACTAATGACCTTTTATTCATCCTGTGCAAGACGTATCCATACACTTTTACAATAAGGTCAACTGAATATGCACCAATAATCGGCCCCTAAATGGGTGCCACTGAATTGTAGACATCTTCGGGGCACATCAGGATGCACAACTCGAAAATCATAGCTGTTTCCACGATGCTATCTCCCAACACAGTCAACTTAATTCCCCAAAACAAACTCATGGCCTCGTAGACTTCTAGTTGGAGGACTTTGACTTTTTTCGGCCATCTTTGCCGGACCTTGACTATAACGAAATAGCACAAGTTCTTCCGAAATAACCCTAAGTGTAATAAAATAAAAACCAGTAAAAATAAAACACGATACATTAATTAAGTACATGCAGATTAAGTAAACGAATATAAAATAATTTCAAATCTTTTTTAATTTCAAAGTTAGCAATGCTATATTAATTTAAATATACTAATATAATATATGACATGAATGTTTTATAATTGTATTTAAAGATTTTTGTGTTTAAAATCAGTTTACTTTAATGATTCTACTCTTTTCTATTCAATTATCATCTCCTGGGAGATAAACAGTTGCCTCCAAAAAGGGAATGCTTATTACACAAAGTCAGTGACATCAAAAAATTGTTGTGCTGCTTTGATCACTGCTGTAAAACAATCAATAAAATAGGAAGAAAATTACCAGTTTCTGGATGAAGTTGTAACTGCCCTCACTCATACACTGATGATCTGCACTGATCCTCTTGCAAGTAAGCAAAGATAGAGAAGGATATGCCTGCATGCAAAAACACAATATTCAATGTACAGTTTACACATTATTAAAGGAACCAAGTTTGTTGAAAATCACATATTTTTCTATAAATGTCTATACAAAAAATTAGCCAATTGTCTAAAATATAAATACTGCATTATGAGCAGTTTTATATGAAACAGTTGCATATTGCATATTGGAGGTACAAAAAATGTAAATAAACAAGCAACTAGAATGTAAATCTTTAGATAATTTGATGATGATAATAAAAACAAACTGTTGCATGTCAGGTATTCATTTCTAGATCATTATAATACATTATCCATTTAATTTCTAGATCATTCTAGTACATGATATAAGAGATATGTCAGCTAGCAAATAACAACTTACTATTTTTACTAGCAAATCTGTAACATTTACCAAATTCATTGTCTCTTGTTCGAAAGAAACATAGAAACATAGAATGTGTCGGCAGATAAGAACCATTTGGTCCATCTAGTCTGCCCAATTTTTTTTGACTACTTTTATTAGTCCCCCGTTCCCGGTCTTATAGCTAGGATAGCCTTGTGTCTATCCCACGCATGCTTCAAATCCTTGACTGTGTTTACCTCTACAACTTCTGCTGGAAGGCTATTCCATACATCCACTACCCTCTCAGTAAAGTAATACTTCCTGATATAACTTTTAAATTGTTGCCCCTCTAATTTAAGACTATGTCCTCTAGTTGTGGTAGTTTTTCTTCTTTTAAATATACTCTCTTCCTTTACTGTGTTGATTCCCTTTATGTATTTAAATGTTTCTATCATATCCCCCCCTGTTATGTCTTTCCTCCAAGCTATACATGTTAAGATGCTTTAACCTTTCCTGGTAAGTTTTATCCTTCAACCCATGAACCAGTTTAGTAGCCCTTCTCTGAACTCTCTCCAAAGTATCAATATCCTTCTGGAGATACGGTCTCCAATACTGCGTACAATACTCCAAGTGAGGTCTCACCAGTGCTCTGTACAATGGCATGAGCACTTCCCTCTTCCTACTGCTAATACCTCTCCCTATGCAACCAAGCATTCTGCTAGCATTTCCTGCTGCTCTATTGCATTGCCTACCTACCTTCAAGTCCTCTGAAATTATTACTCCTAAATCCCTTTCCTCAGATGTTGAGGTTAGGACTGTACCAAATAGTCTATATTCTGCTTTTGGGTTTTTACGCCCAAGGTGCATAATCTTGCACCTAATTATATAATATATACGATATAATTTAGTAATTGTTATGGAGCTAATATAGAAGCACAAGTGAAAAGTTAGTGGTCCCTAGTATGAGGATAAACTGGCAGGTACTTTTGATGGTACACGCCAGTTTATCCTCTGAACGACAGCTGCCATGCTTCCAAGCAGGCAGCCATGTGGTCAGCGACCGGCAGAGAGAGACCCTCGTTTTTGCATGGGTACAGCAGGGGAGGACCTTAACAAGGTCTCTTTCTGTGCTAGCATTCGGCTGCGAGCCCCCACTCCGATTGACCGTGCACGTGGAGAAGTTTGTCAGCACACGTCAACCAGGAACTGCTGTGTCTCGCATGTGAGACACAGCAGTTAGTAAGCCTGCGTGTATCTATTAAGATACACATCGCGTTTACTTAAATATCCCGGGACATGTTTTGTTTAATCCTTGCCTTAACAATGTTTAATGTTCCTTTAATGAAAAATGCTCTAAAAAATTGTTGAAAAAAAGCTAATTTCCTTTTTTAATGTAACTGTTATTGCATCGATCTTGGTTTAAAGAATTGAACAAATCATGCCGGTTTTGGAAAATGGAGGCCTCTGCACGACATTTATTAGAAGGGATTACATAACTGGGAAACCAATTTTCCCCTTTGCAATAAAAACATTTGACTAAGCAAGGCGATCTTTTGTGAAACAGTATTTTTGCTCACAGTTAGGCTGACCTCGAACTTGGAAACACTTCTGTGAAGCTCAGCATGTCTCTTTATATTTTACTGGAAGGCAGATACATTTAGTTCTTACGGAGAAATAAAGTTTACCTTAGACTCATGTCTCATTGTGCTTTTTTTTTGTTTTGTTTGAGGTTTGCTCCTGATTTTAAATGCACATAAATACTTTCCCTAAGTGTGGAGGTGGACTAACGACTGCAGCTTTTGGAAAGGGTTCATGTGGGGGGATTAGAAGGGGGCCAGGAGCGGAAGCTGTGCTTTGAGCTCTGGTAGGAATCTTATATTCAGCCACAATCTGCTTTCATCTCCTACATGTGATAGACATGTGGAGAGGTCTCCTAATGATACATATACGGAAAAAAAACAACATCACTGTATCTTGTATAATGTTTTAAAACCGGATCTCTCTTCAGAAAGGTCAGCTGAGAAACAGGTTAATAAAAATAAACATTTAAGGTTCAGTAAAAAAAATAAAGCTTCAGAATTATATGTATCCAGATGCACAGAGTGTATTATTTCCCTGTATAGAAACATATATATCCAAGCTCCTTGACTTGACCTTCATCTTTAGAATGTTGAGGGAGTACGAGGTATTCGACCAGGTAGTTAACTGTGGAGCAGTTGGACACTATTAGAAATGTCTAAAAGTGACGGTCTGTATACCTTGCCAGTGTCCCAGTTTCAGCAGGATTGTCCAGATTGGGGACCCGCGTCGTGGCATGTTGCTTAGTCAAAAATTCCCCAGCCAACTCTACAGCTTCATCCGTGCAAGCTGGGAAGTGGGCACTGGATCGACATGCCCCCTTTTCGTTGACACACTCCAATCAAGACCGTGCCTTTGGGCTGTCCCCATTCGACTATGTTATTAATTTAATTTTATATCCAAAGGGGGCCCCATGGGAAAATTAAAGACAAAAATGATAGGGAAATTGAAGACAAAGCTTTAGATCTAGAAATGTGGTTAGGACGTGCGCCAGATAAAAGGGGGGCAAAAAAAAAGCTGGAAAAAATAGCTGGTATTTGTTTACTAAGCAGATTGCTACTATCCACTGGTAAGACAGAACCTGCAAGCAGTAGTCCCTTGGAACTGCTACCACACTCCATTACTGGAAGATAGGAAACATGTTATAATCACACTGTGCCCTCCAAACCTTGTCTATATTACTGCCAGCAGGCATCTAGGCCCAGCTATCCTGCCAATTCCATTTGAAGTGCCAGCAGAACTTGATATCTTGCTATCTCACAAACTTAGTGAATGCTCATCATTTTTTTACACATCCATCTTTGCGAAGAGTGTGGATATATCTACTATCTACATGCAAATAGTGTTTTCACCATTATAAATAGGAACCCTCAGGGGAAGCCTGACGGTGAAACCCGCCAGGGCTCCAGTTTTTGCCAACAAGGTTCTACTACAATATTCGAACCGTTGTAACCTTTATGTGTATATGTAATTTTATTATTTATGTTTATTCATTGATTAAAATGAGATAGTATATATTTTTCTTACCTGTGTTTACAGTCTTTCCTTATTTCTTTTACATTCCTAGTACTTATAGCACTATTTATCCAAAGCTTTAGCTCTAGAGCTAATTCTGTTTTTATGTTTCATAATGTAGATAATTCAAATGGCTACCAATTATTGGATCAACCCTTTCCAATCAGTTTGGATCTTCTTTGAGTCACAGCTTCTGTAATCCAGTTTATAATTTCTTTTTTTTTTTTTTTTTTTTTGACATTCAGATCGGTTATATGTCTTAGGGTGGCATTATTAACATATGCAATTGATCATCCTTATGTCTATTATCCTCAGATTTCTTTTTTATTCATGATACGAAAAGTGAAAATCAATACATAATAAGCAGCAGCACAAGCAGTGTTTGTTGTTGATCGAGGATTTAAAAGTGTAGTCTGACAAACAAGGGGGAAGAAAGAAAAAAGATAAATATATAGGAGGGGAGGGGAGAGGGGGGGGGGTATAAATGGTTGCTCCAGGCCTGATGGGGGGGGGGGGGGGGTGTGGGTCGCTAGCGATATTATAGCCCACCAGTATTTTACAGTATTTCTCCGTCGGTTTAACTCTCGGGGTTCTCCTTTATGTAGTTGGTCCAAGGGGACCATATTTCCAAAAACTTAGGTGATGTCTTACCCAGGGAATCGACCATGGCTTCTGCTTCCATTTGGAAGTTAATTTGGGTTTTTATACACTCCCACGTAGGAATTTCTGAGCTTCTCCAGTGTCTCGCTAATTGTAGCTTGAAAGCAAGAAGAATATGGATAGCTAGTGATCGGTTGGAAACCTTCGGGAGATTAAGGTCTATATGCAGAAGGAAGGCCTGAGGGGACAGGATATACTTAGATTGAAATATGAAACCGAAGATATGGGAGATCCTAACCATCAGGGGCCTGATTGAGCTACATCCCCACCATATGTGGGCCTGGGTTCCCTCAGAGCGCTCACACCGCCAGCACAGACTGGAGTTGTTCGAGTGGATTCTAAACAGTTTCTGAGGGACCCAGTACCAGCGCAGTGCGATTTTGAGAAATAGCTCAATCAAGTTGAGCCCCTTAACTGCTTTCCTGGTGGTGGAAACTGCGCGGTACCATTGGTCTGTAGGGATATCAATGTTTAGGTCTATTTCCCAATTGTTAAGGGCCCTGCATCTAATAGGGTCTGAGAGATCTTCGAGTAGGACCTTTAGTTTGGAAATGTTTTTAAGTTTATTAACCGAATCTAAAAAGGTATCTAGTTTCGTATGCTCTATCATCTGCTTAGTGTTTATAAAGCTTTTGATACTGTGATATGTCAAGAATTCCTGATTTGGTAGAGAATATTTGCGTTTTAAATCATCAAACGGGGCTATCTGGAGTCCCTGAAAGATGTCGCCTATTTTCTTAATACCATTTCTATGCCACCGGGAAAGGTTGAGATTTTCTATGAATTGGGAAAGTATTGTAATAGGGGCCAGTAAAGTCATCCCTAAGGATTTAGCAAATTTATGTTTAAATTGGATCATAGCTTTAGTTATATCTTTTATTATCGGGTTTGAGGAAATTTGTTTTGTCAGAAAAATCTCATCCATCCAAAAGAAATAAGCAGGATTTAGGCCGTTAAGGTCACTTGACTCAATTTGGAACCATATTGTAGGAGAGTTATTAGCGTGGTGCCAGGCCAGAAAGTGGGAAAATAAGCAGATCTCGGCAAGTTTAATTAAGTCTGGAAAGCCCGTGCCACCGTGCTTCGTGTTAGATTGTAAGACTGCTTTAGCTATTCTTGGTCTCCTAGCTTCCCAGACGTATGATGAAAATAGGAGGCCAAGGTGCTTTAGATAGGCATTAGGAGCTCTCATAGGTATAGTTCTCATACAGTATAGTACCTTTGGAAGGACGTATGCATTTACAATTTGTATTCGCCCCAGCCAGGACATCTCTAACCCCCTCCAACGCGTGAGGAGACCTTTGATCTCCTGGGTAAGGCCCTCATAATTATCTGTCACAGTCTGTCTTAAATCCTTTTTAATCTTTATGCCGAGGTAGTCTAGGGTTTTATTATGCCAATCTATGTGAATAGATTTGTTTAATTGAATAATTTGGGTAGGTGCAAGATAAAATGCTAATGTTTGTGTTTTCGCGATATTTAATTTGTAGTTAGAGTAAGTACTGTATTGATTTATTAGCTTAATAAGTTCAGGAACGGAAGTCTCGGGAGAGGTCAAAGAGAGTACAACGTCGTCCGCGTATAGGGCTATCTTGTATGAGGTTTTGTTCCCCTCTATCCCTTTAATAATGGGGGATTGTCTTATTAACACAGCAAGGGGCTCCATACTCAAAGCATAAAGTAGGGGTGCTAAAGGGCATCCCTGTCTTGTCCCGTTTCTGATGTGGAAGTATTCCGAGTTCAGAAATGGACCAGTAATCTTAGCTTTAGGGGTGGAATATAGGGCCATAATGTAGGTTTTAAACTGGCCTGTGATGCCAAAGGCCTCGAGGGTATGAGCTAAGAAGGACCAGCTAACACGGTCGAAGGCCTTTTCGGCATCAAGAGCCAAAAAGACCGATGATGTTTTTTGGAGTTTAACCCTGTGTATCAGATTTAGGATGCGTCTAACACTGTCCGCTCCCGATCTCCCAGGTATAAAGCCGGTCTGATCTAGATGGATAAGATCTGTAATGACACCTTTTAGCCGTTCGGCTAGGATTTTTGAGAAAAGCTTGATGTCCAGATTTATCAAAGAGATGGGTCTATAATTAATAATAGCTGTGGGGTCTTTGCCCGGTTTAAGGATAGGTGAAATTGAGGCCTCCAACATCTCAGAGATAAATCCGGAACCAGCTGCCACTTCGCCAAACACTCGCAAAAGTACTGGAGAAATAATTGGCTGTAATGTGTGGTAAAACTTAGCCGAGAAACCGTCTGGGCCGGGGGCTTTATCTTTTTTGATTGTATCTACTGTTATTTTTAGTTCAGCTTCTGAGATGGATTGTGTTAAAACTTGTAGTTTTTCTTGTGAGAGTTTTGGAAGGGATAGCCCCTGAAGAAAGCTTACCATATCTGAGTTAGATCTTACTGTCATGGGTAAATTATACAACCTTCTATAGTATGATGCGAAAGCATCACTTATCTGCGCGGGAGATAGAGAAGTGATACCTTCATAATTAATCTTATTAATCCTAACTTGCTGGTTTTTAAATTTAAGTTTTCTGGTGAGTGTCTTAGTTGGTCTGGCGTTGGAGTAATACCAGGATTGTTTTAATCTGGCCAATGCTTTCCTAGTCTTAAGCTCCAACGCCTTTAGGATAGAAGATTGTATAATTTTTATTTCGTCCGCGTTGGCTTGAGTCGGAGCTAATTTATTATCATGTTGTTTTTTGGCCAGAAGAATGTATAAATCTGAAAGCGGTTTACCATAAGTTTTCTTCCTTTTCGCACCCATTTTGATCAGGGTTCCTCTAAGGAAGCACTTTAAGGAACACCACAACATTTGATCTGAGACCTGTCCATTATCATTCATTTCTAAAAAATTGGATGCCTCTAAACACAGTTCGGCCTTGTTTTCTTCCGAGTTCAAAATGGTCTCATTCAGTCTCCACTTCGACCTAGGAGCATAACCAGGACTGTCTTTAAGCAGCAGTTGCAGCGGAGCATGGTCTGACCATGATATGCTGTCAATGCTACAGTCTTTTATACACCTCAGATAGGGAGCCCTAGTAAAGAAATAATCAATTCGTGAATATGAGTTATGAGGGTTGGAGAAGAAGGTATAGTCTCTACCTTGGGGATTTTGAAGTCTCCATATATCAAAAAGCTGATTTCTAAGTGTGAAGTTAGTGAATGCTTGGGCAGCGGATTTAGCCTTGTGGTCTATTTTACGACCGTGTGGTAAGCTTTTATCCCATTTTGGATCAAGGATACAATTCATGTCCCCTCCCAATACCAGAATCCCTTTTTCTATATGCTCCAGCCTATCCATCAGTTTATTAAGGAATCTGATAGTCCCAGTCGAGGGAGCATATACATTAACCAAGGTGTACGCTACGTCGTTAAGCAGACAGACCAAGATACAAAAGCGAGCACTGGGGTCAGATTCAAAATGAATTAGTTGAAATTTAATAGTAGAGGCAATTATGATTGCCACTCCTCTTTTTTTTTTGTCAAGTAGTGAGGATTCAAACAGTCTTAGGTATTTTTGGTATTTCCACAGTTTTAAAGAAGATTGATTCCAATGCGTTTCCTGGATAAAACAGATATCTATTTTTTCCCTGTTTAGTAGATCATAAAGGTTAGCCCGTTTTTGTGGGGAATTAAGACCCTGAGAGTTTAGAGAAACAAGTTTAACCGGCATTAATCGATTTAATGACTAATTCGCCAGCAGACCCTCGACCCCCACCCCCAGAATCCAGCGAGGAGCAAAAAGGGAAAAATAAATAAATAAATAGATAAATAAATAGAAAAATAAGGGAAGGGGGGAAGAAGGGAAGAAGAAAGAAAGGGGGGAACAAAAACACATTCATTCCTAGTTCAGTAATAAGTCAAAGCTCTACTAAACCAGTGAGCCCTATATATCTTATAGGGGGCATTCAGGTGTCCATGGATTGGTTAGGAGGAAACCGAGGGGGAAGGCAACAGCAAAATAGCTTTAATGGGGGAAAGGTTGTTGTGGATAGGAGGCAAGGAAATGGGGGGAGTAGGAGGGGAAGGAAGAGAAAAAAAAAAAAAAAAAAAAAAAAAAAAAAAATTTTCCTCTCCCCCTTTTCTTTTTTTCCCCTTTTTTCTCCTTCTTATATGAGGGAGGGGGGGTGGGAAAGGGAGAAAGGGGGCAAGGGAATAGATCAGAATAACGTTTAAAAAATTTTTGGATTAAATTACCTATCAAACGTGTGTATGGTTGTCAGATTTCCATGCAGATACATTATTATTTTGTCAATTGTGTGTAATTTTATGCCAATTCGATGGTCCAGAGTATATTTTATGACTATAGGTATACTTCAGTTGGTGACCCCTAAAGGAAAGTGCGTGTCGAAGGGATAATACATATCTGTGCATGTGCTATAGTTACAGTGAAGTCTAGCCCGATTTCCTACCGGGTCAAATTGCTAGGTGGGATATATAAGAATTAAGAATATATTAGATTGTGATATTAAAATTGTACCCATTCATTCTTAATTAGTCTCAGGTGCATTTCTTAATCTAAATCAATTCCTATGGGTTCCCCCTAGGAAATATGTGTATCTAAAAAATCATACAGGTTGTGGTAAGGTCGGTGCAAAAAAGATTCCTATCAAAGGGAGAGAGAGAAAGAAGAGAAAAAAAAAAAAAAAAAAATATATCTACTCTTTCCTTCCCTTTTCTCTTGATTATAAGCTTCCCCTAACAGGTTTCAATTCTCACAGGTATAGTGAGATCAAAAAATTATTAATATTCCTTTAGAGGGTTTAAGATTCGGTGCAAGTTTGAGTACATCAGTGCGGTTTTGTGTAATCTTCCGATTGTGTTAAGGTCGATGCTATAAGTTTCCAACCGAAACATGGAAGAGGAGAGAGAAAAAAAAAAAAAAAAAAAAAAAAGGGGGGGGGGGGGGGGAGGATTATATATTTAAGATTTAGTGCGAGAAAGAGTTCATCCGTGCAGGTTTTGCATATTGGTTCGTACAGTGTAAAAAAAAAAAAAACACCCCCGCTGCCTATTTTACCCCCTCCATATCTTCAATCCTAGGTGGATACAGTTATGAGAGTCCCCAAGAATGCAGGAAGTCCTTGAGTGAGTCTGGTGAATTAGCAGTGTGGGTTTTACCCTGATACTGTATTATAATTTTGGTGGGGAAGCCCCATTTGTACAGGGTACCTCTGTCCCTGAGGATCCTGGTTTGAAATTGGTATTCCTTTCTCTGTAGTCTCGTCGTCTGGGATATGTCAGCATACAACGTTATAGGTGAGAACTTAGGGTCACTTGGAGGGTTTTGTCTGATTTTTTCAGTCAGTAGATCCTTTAGTCTTGAATTATGAAAGCATGCTATTACGTCCCGAGGGGAGTCAGCAGGGAGATTTGTTGGTCTTGGCAAACGGTGAATACGTTCGAATGGGAGCTTTCCTATAACTCCGGGGTCAAGGGATATCTCCAGGAAATCAATTAGGTAAGCTTCCAGGTCTTTATTTTTTATGGTTTCAGAGATACCTCTAAATTTAAGGTTTCTCCGGCGTGAGCGATCCTCTAGGTTCGACAGTTTGTTTTTTAGAGTATCGTTGGCCACCTCCAATGTTTCAATACGTTTTGCCATACCGTTAGTGTTTTCCTGTAGGGACTTTATTTGATCTGTTTGGTTTGCGATTAGTACATAAAGTTGAGCAGTCTCCGTTTTGATATCCGTGAGATTTACTTCTAAATCAGACTTAATTTTAGAATATAGGTTGTCTAGGGCCATAGTGAGTGATGATTGAGAGATTGGAATAGAGGCCTCCAAAGGTACCTCCTCCACCGTGGCGTCTAGCATTGAGTTATTAGATACATCAGATGGAGGGTGAGACGTTTTAGGTGAATAAAAAGATGAGATTCCCTTGGATTTACCATGTTTATCTCTATCTTGTACCTTATCTTTTTCCCTTTCCTTGTATTTTGGCGGCATTGTGTGTGGTAGTTTTAAAGGTGGCAGATATTAATAAGGAGGTAGGTTTTACCTAATTCACGGTACAGAAGGTCTGCTAGTATTTATAGAATAGTTTCCAGGAAATATACGTTGAACTAAATCCAAATTAGGGTCAATGCGTTATAGTCTGGTATTTCTCCTTCTTATATATCGTCCCTTTTTGCTTCCACAAACACCTGCACACCAGGGGTTAGATATGCCAAAGAATACCAAGCCACTACTAAGTGGATGTATTCTATATGTATCTATATGTATTGGGAGGTTGCCCCTCCCAAATCATCGCAACGAAAACATCCCAGGCTTCCAACAACACTGGGGAAGAGTGTCAGGCAGGTAGGCAGGTAGAGATATTAAGTTAATATATAATAGCAGATAGGCTATCCTCCTCTGTCCTTGCCCCCCTCCTCTCACTCACTCCCCCTCCAGACAAGTAAAAAGTAGTTATACTTATCTGCGCATATGAATTGTCCAGGTCTCGGTTTCTATATTCAGGGAACAACTCGGTAGCCGAGGGTGAGAGAACCTAAGGCTTCACGCCCGACTGGGCTTCGGATGTGGGATCCCGCTCACGCAGCTCTGGGTGTAGCAGCAATCTGGTGTATCAGGAGCAAAGCAGAGTTTTTTGTTCAGACTTGGCTTCGGACCCCGCCGTTTGCTCGCGCCGTCATCCCGCCTTCGACTTCCTCCAACCTCCTAGACACGCCTCACACGTACACGCGCACCCACGTCATTTCGGGCCCAGTTTATAATTTCTATACGTGTACCCAGCCTAAAGATTGTCATTTGCTGCTGGTTTCTACACCCCCAAATTAGACATCAATTTCTCCAATTTCTTTTATGGTAAATTAATATCCATACTGTTCATACAGGCTGCACGTTACAGAGCTGTGATTATGTCTTGTGAATGGTAATGTTGATTTAATCCACAATTTGAGCGAATACAGCCTCCAGAAAGTGGTGGAGTTTGGAGCGGATCAATGTGGCATCAAACTGGGAACATCACAGCAAAGGAAACACAAAGGCAAGCAAATAGTTGAAATTGTTTGAGAATTTGGATAAAATGATATGCTGTACACACAGCACAATGGAGGACATTGAGTCACTTTGGGTAAAATTATAGATATTTTTCTCAGCGGCGAAAAAGAGCAAAGATGCAAAAGGTTTACATTTTTAATACATTTCTGATTTGAAGTAAGGATAAAGAAAGGCAATTACTGAACCGTGGGGATCTCAGCCAAAAGATTAGCTTTGAGAAGTCTAATGGATATCTATTTTTTTCCTTAGTCGTTTCCTTAGCAGCCAAACTGGTAGCACCTTTTAAAAAAGCTAGAATTTCTTTGGAAATGTATATCTCAATATGGATTTACTGCTTCGCACATCAAGATATGTTTAAAACCTGTCCGGGTGGGTGGGGGGGGGGGGGGGGGGGGAGCCTCACACTGGGCCACTTTAAGGAATGGGAGAGCCCTGGTCAGAGGTTTCAGTAATGGGACCCTCAATAACTTACAGTTACAAAAATATAAAAGCATTATTAATAGTGTTGAGCGAACCTGGACCCGAACACGGACATTGTATATAATGCTATTGGCTTTCTGTAAACCAAAATAGAGTCCCCGTTCATTTTGCAGCCCTCTAGCCCTTTCCAGGACTTTTTTAGAGGCATTTTAGTGGCCAAAAGTTCGTTTCCCCATTGACTTCAATGGGGTTCAGGTTCGGGGTCAAGTTCGGGGTCAAGTTCGAGCACGGACCCGGACATTTTTTCGAAGTTCGGCAGAACACGAACATCCAGAAAAAAGCAACTATTGCTAGACGAAGCACAAACTATCTTTTCATACCTCCCCCCTCTGAATTAAACTCTGGGCAGTTGTTTTCTCCATTCTACTCATACCATGCCTGGCCAGTGACCCTTATCTCTCGTAAAGCTTTTGGAGACCTTTGTTCTCTGTTTGTTTCTCCATTTGGGGGAAATTGAACATGTCTCTGAATCCTCCTTTGGTAGTGGACCTTGGGGTAAATCCTTGCATTGCCTATTGAAGGTAGTCCTGGGTTAACAAAACACATCCTTATTTTTAAGTGAAAGTGAAACAATGTAACAGCTACAAAGGGTTTGCCGCCAGTGTCCAAACCACAGAAAAAGTATAAACAACTAACGTAAGGAAATGTGGCAGCCAATCCTTTGTAGGATAACAAGACATGGTACTAAATAGAATTACAAAGACTTTATTCCATATTAGACAGAAGTTATTGCCGACAAAATAACAAAGTGTCCCATGGGGTGAAACGCATAGGGTTATCTTGCCTACCCCAACGTCTTGAGGAAAACTACATCCAGGGTTTAAGCATTGCCTTTTTTGTGGAATTAAAGCACACAATTGTCACTCACTGTGCATCTTATTTGACATAACTGAAGTCCCGGGTGAGGTGTCGACATCTTCAATTTGAGTGCAGTTCCAGATACTAATTACTATGGAATAAAGACCCTTTGAATCCATTTGGTTCCATGTCTTATTGCTCTGAGAAGGACTGGCTGTTGTACTTCTCTTATGCTACTTTGTTTATATATTTATAAGTTTATACTATTATATATAAAAAAAAGTGTATATCATCAATATAACTACACTATTACCAACACAATCTCTCCGTATATCAATGTACGAACAAAGGTACAATGTTAATTTTACAAAGTACTAATAACAATCTGCTCAAACAAATTTAAAAAACATTTGCACAGCATGATACAGTGTAATATATCCTTTATTTAATTTCTAATTTTTTAAGCATACATGACATCCGTGCTTAAAATACAGTCTGACACCATTTACAGACATTTAAAATGCATTGTATAAATATATTACATTTGGTCCATAGAACAGATTGCAGGTTACTAAAATTAAAGAATACTGTATTTTGTTTTAAATCAGGCTCTGTATATATATATATAGGCTATGTATATGTTACATTACATATATTTTATATAGAGATACAATTTTTATTTGTGTTTTGACGATAAAACTCTTATTGCAAGTAAGCTTATTTGATTTTAATAAGATAACAGGTTTGTCTTAGGGCAAATACTACAAAAAAGGATACATCTATTCACAATTTAAACACAGTTGTTCCTACAACACCATCTTGCTAATGTCTAGAAGATATCTGTAAAGAGGGTGGCTCAACAGAGCACCCAGTGGTCATGTAGTATCTGGGTACAATTACATGTAATACTGTTTTTATTATTTAAGAACATTGGACTTCAATACATACATAAATTCTGCATTACAGAATGAAGTTCATGAACATGATGTTAGTAGACGGATTATGAAATATACAAAATTAAACTTACAGGACATTTTGCTTGGTTTAGTTTTATAGAACCTAGCTACAGACATTTAAAAAACATTATACCAGAATAGGCAACATTGAATAGAAGACAGGGTTAGAAGTTACTAAACAATACCAGTGTACAAAGTCATTTAAAATATCCGTATATATTTTTCTATAATAATGTGCTTGACGTTGTGCGAATATTACTTTATTGCAATAACATTATATATCATTTTTTTTTTTTTTTTAATTTTAATTTTTTTAAACTCTTTGGACAATAATGACAAACAAAACCAACATTCACAGTTAACACTGTACTAAATACTAGCTATAAGAAAGGTGTGCTATAGAACAATAGGATATGCACAAGAATTAGCTAGAAAGCCATTGTGCAGTCCGATCACAGTATAAGTTACTAATACATCTTTTTTTTCTTGTCTTGCTGTTTATGCTATAGCTGCCAAACAGCAAAAATGTTAAATGCAAACTGAGTGACTTCACATTGCTTATTTTCAATTGTCTAGGTTTCGAAAATATGATCCATTTAAAAGGTGCATTATATCTGAGCAGGGGTGGTATGTGGCTTTATAAGGTCTTAGTTAATCTACCCCTCTCTCTAATAATCTTTTTTATTATCATCCCGCAAACCGCTGTAACTATCATGTGCTTGATACAGTTTGTAAGTGATAATCTGTAGAGATTAGAATGCAGATTAGAATGCCCTTATTGTAAAAAAGAAAATATATATATATATATAGTGTCTTCTCTCCCACAATGTACAGTCAGACAGGCATAGCATTACTTTGTTAATGTGTTTTAATGATTTTTCCCCCCCATATATTGTGCTATTGTGTTTTCCGAGTACAAATCATAAACCAAGCTGGTGTAATTCTATGTTAAAATATACACTTGTTCTATTTGGTCCCCTTTGAAGTATCCTGAATTTTTTTTTGTGCTTCTACATCTTTATATATATACATAAAAAAATAAAAAAAATAAACAAAAATGTTTTTTTTTTTTTTTTTAAACGGAACGGAAAAAAAAAAGCAATACATTGTAAAAACCAAACAAGCATAAAAACATACCACCCAAAACTTTGCAACTCCGGCAAAAACAGAATCCAACAAACCAAAGAAAATAAAAAAATAAAATAAAAAAACTCCCCACGAAACATAAGAGATAAGTCATATCATGTTTTGAAAAAACGCATATACACTAGGAATGTAAAAGTAGATACCGCACTTTCTAGTTGTTGAAAACTAATCTTGGAATGTTACGTTAAATCTGACATTTTTAAAAATACTGACTTAAAAAAAATGTTATATTTTTTTTATTTTAATATAATTCTTCCAAGTTATTGGAGCTGCCTATTATGAACATATTATTCAGTAATTAAAAATCTGCCGCACAAACCCTAAAATCTTTGCGCCGAGCACATATCTTTAAAAATGATGCATTCTGGATAGAAATGCAAAAGCTCGCATAAAGATAAAAACATTAACAGTCTAATTTGCCTGAAGAAGCACACCATTTGATTACGGTGTCCGACAAAACGGTAATACAATAACCTAGTTGATTTCCTTGTGCTCTACTGGTGATGGTTTATCCCTTTTTCGCCACTGGAGGTAGGTAAATTCTTTATTCCAGATGTAAATTTGTGGTCATGTCAACCATTTTGTATTCAGAGATTCGTTAGAATACAGTTTCTTTATATATAAGCTTCCTTGCTCGCTGAATTGCTCTGTGACAATTGTTCCGGCCCATTTTCCGAATAAGCGACATCATCAGTTGGCTGGATCATCAATTGGAGGCGCTGTGGGTACATAGAGGATATTACCTGGTTAGTGTTATAGCAGGAGTGATGTCATTTTCTGGGAGATTTTATCCAATGACGCAACTATCTAATTGGGACACGTTGGGGATGTGTAAAGTATCACCAGATGTGTTTTTTTTGCACATATATAAATGATTGGCTGTGAGGAAAGTGTTCCGTTAGATTTAATTTATTATGTTATTACAATGGATAATTGTTAGTAGAATCAATTCTTATCTTTTTTTTTTATTAGCTCCTTGTTAATAAATTCAGATAACACCGTGCTATGAAAAATTCAGGAATTCTGGGTACTGATATGCAAAGGAGGTCATAGCACATACCTGTTTTAAAGAACCTTTCAGGGATAGGAACAAATAGATCATGTATCCAGGGATCAACACCATTGAAGACAAAGCCATGAACCAGCCAACACCTTGTCCCCAAGATGGAAAAACATAACTCCCCATTGTCAGAGGAGTCATTTGGATTGCGCTAAAGAGGAACACACCCTGAAAGAAAGTAAAAAACAAGAGTGAAATCAACACAACGGAATGTTAATTCTCCCTGTAAGAATCCAGGTGATCGCACTAGTGCAATGCTCCTGTTAAGGTCCTCTCAATGAAATGTTCGTCCAAGTGAATGACCTTGTGAGAGATCAGGAGATCTCAGTAACACAATAGACCTGCAAGATATCAGGAGATCTCAGTAACAGAATATACCTGTAAGAGATCCCACCTGAATGTCCCCACAAGAGATCAGGAGATCTCAGTAAGTAAATTTGCTTGAAATAGATCCCAACTAACTGTGTCTCCATGAGATCGTTATCCTGTAGAGTTTCTTCAAAATTCCAGCAAAAAAATAACCACATTGATGTCTAAGAAGACCTGAGGTTTTTGTAGTCTCGTAAAATGTTTGAATTTGTGTTGAATGAATGGTAACGTTAACACTCAGAGAATTAACTAAATCTGTGGTATTACCAGCATCAAGTGAGACAGAAATAGAAGCCAGTTTACAGTGATTTCCTAAGAGAGACTTGTTGACATTTCATTAATGAATGCATTACTAAGTAGTTTCTTGTGCAAATGAACAGTCAACATTATTTTATTTTGATGCCTTGTAAAATTGTATAGTTACACCTTTCACACAGCGGGCTGGGTTAATTTTTACAAATGTACTAAGTGATAAAATACACAGGATTTTAATTTTAATATAGCTATGCTTACCCACAAACCTAAAGGCTCACTTATACTTCTTTCCAAAACATTTTTACAATCGTCAGCTCTTAACCCAGATTTTACCATTTTGAGAAAACAAGATGGAATTTTGACAAATGATCAATTCCCCACGAAGTCTAGGGGTTCGCGATAATTTTGCAACCCCCAGTGATTCATCTTAGCAGTGTGTAAACCCCATTGCATGGCTTTATCGTGTGATCAAGTGTAGCTCACAGAATGGCTCTAAGCAATGGTAACAATCAGAAATACGTATTCTAGGGAGGAATTCTTACAGCAACGACAATGGGTGTGAAGAAAGACCAGCAGAGTTTCCACCAAAGGCATGGTCTGTAGCCAACCATTTCCTCAATGTTGTCGTAAAATCTGTTGACTCCTGGAGGAGAAAAAAAAAATGACAATAACATAAAGAATAAATATTCCGGACACATTTGTAAAACCAAAATGAAATGGTGATAAATTGTTTTAGATAATGTAATCTCCCCCATGGGAGTCTTCTCTCTCAAAGGACCCAAAAGGCCAACTTCCGAGGTGTCCCATTAAATTTGGGATACCTGTTAAATTGACCTTATGAAAGGAACCATGGAGGACTTTAACACATTATCCCCAGTAGAATGGGATCAAGTGATTACAAGTTCTTTAGGTCAGGCTTACCATAACACCAGGATATGGAGATGCACTCAAAGAATACAAGAAACAGGAGGCTCATCCCACTGGCTGAATAGTAGTCGAAAAGCTTAAAGACGTAAATTCCACCCTGGAAGAGAGAACGATTTCTGGTTACAAGCACAGATTTCGATGGGCACACTTTTAATTATTTTCAATGCAGAAAATTATAGATTTGATTGCTAGCCATTCGTTAATAAGTCTGGAACATGCTTTAATCACATAGCTGTACCTTACCTGAGTAATATTGGAGAGCCCCACCAAGTAGGAGATGACACACACGATGGCAATAAATATCTCTCTTCGAGTTCGCAGTAGCTTGGGAAATTCATCCACAAGAGCAGTGATAAAACCTTCCACGGTGCAGAACTGAAATTAGAAGATTACATGACCGTGGTCATCTGGCTGAGCTGAAGATTATGGACACCAGGAGAAGTTTATTCAATAACTCCCCCGTACAATAACATTTCTCCCAAAACCTTCAGCATATTTTCCTTGAACCATAAAGGAGTACAATGTGGTCCAAATGGTGACCAAGTCCTCCATTAAACTGTATAATAACCCATGAGATACCAGCAGTCACAGTAGGGCAAATATTACACCAAAAGGATAAAATAGGCATCATTAGAAATATTCCTGGCTCTATCACAGTGATTTGTACCTGGACACATTATTATAGCTAAGGCCGCTTTTGAACATCTCAATTTTGAATGAAGAGTATGCCTTTCATTATGCACGTTTCATTTTTACGATAACTTATCCCAATTGACCTAATTTTGCTAGTTTATCGTTGAACAAAATAGATGATGTGTTTGCTAAACATTGAAATGTGTTTTTTAAAACAGTTTGAGGGAGAGATTCCTGGGTGTTCTTGCAAATGACACATTGCCTATGATGTAATCTGTGAGGTCACAAAAGGTGAGTATCCGTGGTTATTAAAAGATTGCCCCAATGTGCAGTGTCAGAATCAGTTTTGAATGTGCACAGTTTTATCCCTCATTCTATATTCTGGGATTGTCCAAACTCTTCTGTAGATGGACAATTCCACAGACCATATCTGTGCCTAGAAATGTTTTCTACGATCACTTGAGAATGTGCCTCTAAATACTCACATATTAAGTTCTAATAATGTGATATTATGTGTATTATGATCAGTGGGCCTGGGCACCCAACTGATCTTGTCTTGGAATGCTGTCCAAAATGGGTGGTGTGCAGTCCAGATGTGACACTCAAGGATTTGTATATGGCTCCTGGCTCCCACTCTTCAGGAAAATTCAAGGTGTCAAAAACTAGAACTGCTTATTGTACTGCAGATATTGATCAAAGGCCTCCATGCACCATGTACTGAGTTCTAGACAATGAACATGTGTCATTCAGTCAGATTCATGTAGAGCAGGATTGTGACTGGAGGATAATAATGCATGCCTGACGTTTGAGGAGACTTGTAGTTTCTGGTTGTTTTTCTGTAGAAGTAGGTTATATACTTTGAGGAAGGATGATTGGAGATTAAGGTGGCAAACAGGAGTGGTCATGATTATTGATATCAGCATCTGGGGTCAATCGGAAAGGCCTGGGAACTATCCAAGCATGGAGTTCAGCATTGGTTAAGTAACGTCTATGGTGCTGGGGAACCCCTTATACCATACAGCAGATATGCACAAAGGATATATTACCATTAATACACTGTAGCAGAATTCCAAAGATTCATTAAGCCAGTCTTTATTAAACTATAAAAACGAAGGAGCTATGATTTTACACACACATTTCTCCCTGTTAAAAAAGGTCAGCTTGGATTTGATATTTAGAAAGAGCCCTTGAAACCACAAGGATAATTAATGGGATCTGTCAGTTTGCTTTTCGCTACAAGGCACAACTCCGAATTCTCCCAAATTGTATTTTCACGAGCATTGATTACCGGATTAAACCTGTAAATATCAGTTTGCTGCATTAGGGTGCAAGATTCAGCCCAGTGTTAACACTGTTCTGCTATAGGAAACATTCTCATTATAAATACAATTGTCTCACGTAATACGCCATTGTTCTATTCCTGGTCCATGATGTGACCTACATTCTGCTATGGGCTTGACATGTTCTCAACAAATGACCAAAATCTCTGGATTCGAAAGAGAACATTTGTGACTTCAAAGGTACAAAATCTACCTGTGATTTATATTAAATATATTCTCTTACGTCAACCTGTCGGGGATGTTGCCCAGAACATGGTAAACAACTGGATGCGCTGACAAGCAGCCCATCAAGGAAGGACCACCATGGAGCATTCACGTTGTTTCTGAAAATCATTATATTTATCCATATGTCTTATCGGGGGTATAAAACAGTTACAGTACCCAGTCTATTCCTAACCCATCCCTGTGCCAAAGGAAGAATAGAAAATTGCTTCCGACGCCCAATAGATTTTCAGAGTAGTTATTTTGCAGGAAAATGTATATAAATAACAATAAAACTGGTGACTGACTAATACTTAGTATCTGCCAGTATAGAGCTGGCCAGACATGGCTCCCATCAATACATATTTAGGTGGTGTCCTCAGCGGATTGTGGCGCTTATTTTCTCCCAAGCTGGTCCTCTGGTATAAAGCGGTGTTGAGGTGCTGGCTCTTCCCAACAGAGACTACTTGCAAATTGCTGTGTGCTGTGCTGGAGTGGGGAGATATGCCTTTACATGCTCTCATTGGATTATCCTTGTACATGGCATGATTGACTCGATTGTGCAAGCTGAGAGTGGAAGACAGCTCAGTTGCATGATAGTGCATGCCACTATCCGAGATGCGCCCACCCGAGTCGACTCACTCTTGTTACAGTTCTGTCATTTATTTATTTACCCAATAATCAGGTAGATTTAGAGAAATGTGTTTACCTGACTGTCTATTCCCAGCATCAGCAGCATAGAGAAAAACAGTATGGCCCAGAGAGGAGATATCGGAAGCTGTGTGACGGCTTCGGGATACGCTAGGAAAGCCAATCCGGGACCTGGGAATGATAGAATATAATTACACTAGTATGCAGCAGTTTGGTGTAAACCAATATCACCATAAAAGGAATTTGTTAAATCGTGTGTTACAGGGTTTAAAGGGACCTGTCACCTAAACATTGTTTGTGCTCAGAATGCATGGAATAGAAAATGATCTATACATTATGTTAGTTGAATTGTAAGCAAATTCATAGGTTAAGAGAAAAAAGAGTTTGAAATGTGTCTCATGTGTCTCCTAGTTATGAATTACTATGGCTTGATATGCAAAGAACCTTCTCCAATGGAAAAGGTGTAATTTGCATATAAAGTCACAAAGCGTTGTCATAAATCTGAAACTCACTTGGGGATGTAAAGAAATGTTAAATTAAACACTTACTTACTTGTGCTTGTAATTCTACTAACACAACATATGTAGATTTTTTATTGTTCCTTTGCAACAAACTAATATTTAGACACAAAGTCCCTCTGATGTGCAATCAAACAGATGTTTAAAAAGACAGTGGACAGCAGAGGGAATTATATACCTGATGCGGCAACCTGCGCTATGGGTCTTTTAGTGACATGTGCCATGAATCCAACGATGGAGAAAATGACAAAACCTGCAAACATACTTGTTGCAGAATTTATACAACAGACGATGATTGAATCCCTGGAGAAGAGAATAGAACACATTATAAATTTGATACAGTGTGCATATACTGCAAGATAATGCCATGCATGTTAGATTAGATATGGGAAAAACCGAACGGAACTAACATTAATCCATGCCTGCTCACCTGATCACCATTACAGAAAGTGTGATCTGCCATATTAACAAACCTCAATTTAATGTAATACTTGCCGGTAAACATTGTTGTGGAAAGGGTTGTAACTCCCCAGGGCTATTAATGACCCAAGACCCAATCCGTATGAAAAAAAGATCTGTGTGGCAGCATCCAGCCAGACCTGTGATACAAGAAGACCCCCATTTTACTTTACATTCACCCCCAAAACTTTCTAGAATGTTAAGATCCAGTGGTATGCTTACCTCTGAATCAGAAAGCTTGCTGAAGTCTGGCGTTATATAGAATAAGATTCCGTCCACGGCTCCAGGTAGGGTGACTCCACGGAAGAATAGTACAACCAACATGATGTAGGGATATGTGGCAGAGAAGTATACAACCTGCCGAGAAAGTTACACAGGCTCGGTTATAAAATATGTCTTCAAGATTTCGAATGTGCCTACGATTTGAAGACAGACTTCGACTAGACTAGTATGGAGTATCTAAAACATCATGGCTTCCAGCTCCCAATTGCATAAGATATGATGGATGTAAAAATTACACAGTGAGAATGTTGTATCTCAGATGGTTTAATGTTGAGATGGGTTTTGAAGTCTCAATTACTCACCTTTCCAGTCCAACCAACTCCTTTCCAGATACAAAAATACACCAGCACCCAGGCGATTGCAAGTGTGATAGCCAAAGGCCACCGGATGTGTCCTGGTTTTTCCAACCCATCTGTCATTTGGTGCATGTTCCGTCTGAAAATGTTAGCAAAAAATACTTCTAGCAGTGTAAAGGTAATGACAAAAATGTGTCACTAGACAACACAGTGATATTTCGGATGGAACGACACAGTAAAGGAAGAGAGTTTATTTAAAAGAAGAAAAACTACCACAACTAGAGGACATGGTCTAAAATTAGAGGGGCAACGATTTAAAAGTAACATCAGGAAGTATTACTTTACTGAGAGGGCAGTGGATGTATGGAATAGCCATCCAACGGAAGTGGTAGAGGTAAACACAGTCAAGGAGTTTAAGCATGCGTGGGATAGGCACAAGGCTATCTTAGATATAAGATAGGGAACCGCGGACTAATAAAAGTATTTACAAAATTGGGCAGACTAGAAGGACCGAATGGTTCTCATCTGCCGACACATTGTATGTTTCTATGTAACAAGGGGTTATCGGCAGTGGTGACTTCAATGGTTACGCATAAGGCATATTCATTGATCTGGGTTACACTGATAGGTGAATAAACATAATCTATTTGATGCTTTATTATATGGATCTTCCTTTTCCCCGTATGAGGAATGCTGCTGTTACCCCTGTGTCTCTTTATCTATCCACACTCACTGCTTAGCTTCTCTTTATTGCCTTTCATTCCTCTTTTAGGTCAGGCCAATTTTTTTTAGCCAGTGAATAGATGGAGTATGATTTTTTGTGTGTGTTACATTTCCTTGATATTACAGATTAGGCTAATTTGCATTTGAAGGATCTCTGATTGAAAGTGCCTGCCTATCCTGATTAGAGTCTGTCTGGAAAGCTAAATTATTCCTCTCCGTTACCATTACAAAATCCTCTTTGTTCCATACACAGTTTTAACAAATGTACATCTCGTTTTTCCCAACTTGCATGTTTAAATTTCCCTCTGTAAAAATCTCTGTAGGTTTCTAATAAATGTTCTTATAATTACTTGTTTTGATATTGATGTTATACATTACATTTATTTAATACATACTATGACTATATCCCTCTAAATCATATTTAATTGGGATATTTGGGTTTACCTGAAACTCTAAAATTGTCTTCTGAATCCATACTAGTTGTGCCCCATTATTCTATTGAAAGCTCAGTTGCTGGTCAATTTTTACAGCCAGTCTTGGTTTCTATGGGGGCTATTCACTAAAAGGTGAGAGGAACATTTAATCTCACCAGTTGAACTATGCAATGAACAGGGACAAACCTGGTGAATTTGCTTAGTGGGGAAAAATCACCAGATTTATTCCTGCAACACACCTTTCAGTGAATACACCTATTCCCCTTCGCCACATTCCCTTCCAAGGTCTAGTCTAACCTTACCATACCGCTTATTGGGTAGCTATAAACATGGAAACTACTAGGACATGAGACATTCCATTACCTCTTTCAACATTCCAAAATGGCTGACACCTCAACTTATTGCACTCTGGGAAAATGAGACCATCATATTCCTTTAGACTGTAAGCCAGTTTGGCCAAGGCCCTCATTTTATGAAGTTCGTTTAATTTGTCAACTCCTCTATTATTTGTATGTTTCAATTACCCCTTTGTAAAGTGCTTTATAATAATAATAATGATAATAATAATAACACAAAATGTATCCTTGCAAGATAATAATTAACCAACTTACGCTGCATAATAAATTGATTGTATGCATGATATTTCCCCACATTACAATAACATATAAAACTGAACAGAAATTGTCACTTACTCCCAGAATTCCAATACAGCGCTTGTCATGTTGGTGGTGTTTGTCAGACTGTAATTTGAGAAACAGCGTTCTGTGTTCCAGTAATTATCACAATGTTTCCAGGGCAGGGACTGTAAAGAAAATGTAATTCCAAGAATTGGTATAGGAATGGAACGGTGCACAGTATTGTTACCTTTTACAGCGATGGGCTGTTATTTGTGATTCGTTTAGCCTTAAATCTAATCATTATTCAAGGGACAACTTTCTCTTTCACATTTCTGAATTTCTCTCCCATATCTGCCCACTCCTCAAGGACAAAGGAGCCCGGAGATGATTCCTAGCATGGAAAAGAAGTACTGGAAGTGCTTAATAGGCACTAGTCCACTCGAAGAAACCAAAATTCCTTTGGAAAACAAATTCCTGTATGGCGATGGTAATGGGTTTATACAATAACACCACAGTGCTATAAAATAACACCAGAGACAAAGTTACATAAATAACAAATAATAGTCTATCATGATAATACTAGTGGGAAAAGGTGAACTGTTCCTTGAGTCCTAGAAAAATAATGTGTAGGTCATGGTAGACTTTAAATACCCAGTATTTCTGGTCAGGGGTGTTTGTAATCCTTGGAATTTGAGACCCAAAACAGATGTTTTACAAGGAATATAGTTAGTTATCAGATTATTGGTACACATTTTGAAATACTCACAGTAGTGAATGAATTGTAGAGGTAATATATAGCCCAGGAGATTATAACAATGTAGTAGATATTTAGCCAAAAAGATAAAACTGCAGCCGCAAGACCCACACCTGTAGGAAAGAGATTCATTTAGAAGATACTTTCATTCATAGGTTGTAAAATACACCTAATGGGAAGGAGGTATAGTGAAGGGAATTGAGCAACAGCAGGTCAGCAATTGGACAGCTCCTAAGACGTTTCAGGCATTGAGCTAAATATTAGACATGTGCCAAACTAAAAATTTTGTTTCGTTTTCGTCCATTTGGACAAAAATTTTATTTATTTCGTCTAAAACGAATTTCATTCATTACTGCATTTGTTTCAGATGAAATTCGTTCATTATTTTCATTTCGTTTTGTTTAATTCGTTCGTTTTATAGAATACGTGTAATACTATTGGCTTTCTATAAACCGAACGAGAGCCCCATTCATAAGAAATTCTTATGAATGGGGCTCTCGTTCGGTTCATAGAAAGGCAATAGTACTACATGTTTTCTATAAGCCGAAAGTCTATAAGCCGAAGGTCGTTCGGTTTATAGACTTTCGATTTATAGAATACATAGAATTACATTACCACTCGTTCATTCGGCTTTCGTTAGCTTAGCATTTTCGTTATTCGTTTTTCAAACGAATGAACGAAAATGCATTAGTCCGAAACGAATGCACATGTCTACTAAATATTACTAAAAGGGGCATTACTGCATCCAGACCAGGAACATCAGGTGGCAGCACTGGGCCAACAGTCAATGGCAATTCAGCTCTGACCCTAACAACTAGCAAATCAAGATATCAAGTACTGCATTTTATTAGACTGGAGTCTTGCTGTATAAAGACATTTACTGACTGTATTCATGAAATAGGGAAATGAAAAGCAATCAACAATGATACATACATTGAGTTAGCATAACTGCAAGTAAATGCCTCAATTAAAAGAAAAATGTTGTTTAAATATGTTTTAACAGGAGGTGATCTCCTGCTTATGGCATCACCTGTGGCTTGATATGCAAAGCGTGCATTTGTTTATGATAGCAGCTCATTTGCATATCAAGCCCCAAGGTGATGTCATCAACAGTGGACACCAGAATCACATTTAGAAACTGTTTGAGCATTAGGGGAAAACAAGTGTAGACATGAGGAAATCCCTAATAAAATTGCTTGAGAGGTATATTCATCAAAATATGCTGATGCAGATAAATACTTAATGATTTTTTTAAACGTACCTTTGAACATGGGAGCAAGTCTCCAAACCCCGAGGCCTCCTATTGAGGTATACTGCCCCAGTGAACATTCCAAGAGAAACAGAGGCATACCAGCAAAAATTAGGGTTAGGAAATAGGGAATCAGAAAAGCCCCTAAAAACGGAAGAAAAGGCTATTATTGTCCACAAAATCATTAAAAAAAATAAACAGATTATGCGAATTTCATATTAACCAATAAACATTTATAAATTATAATACATTATAATGTATCGCCCCCACACAAAAAAATCTGTCCTGCAATATGTCACAACATTTTTTTTACTAAATTATAATATATTAGCCCATGTTTGTATTAGCCTTCAATTGACCAACCTAGGATTGTGTTAACTGATTCTTGCAATGGACAGTGAATATAAAATACTGGATATCTGAATATATTTTAGTTTCCCCCATGTTTTCCTTGATTTTCCTTTTAGTGGTTTATTTGACTGCCAGATTGGTCCTCCTGGTGGGCTTTCAAGGCTCTATTTTCACCAACAGGACCCACTCATTCTTACAAGCGTGGTAGCAAATCTATATAGTCAGTGGATATAAGTGATGGAGCATTGTATTGTTCCATTAGTAATCTGACTATAAGTCATCCCATTAGTCTGAGACAAGCAGAACGGTAACATTGGATCAGACTGGAATGAGTTGTTAGGGTAAGGTGGAACAAAACCAAGAAGTACAAAGTTCCGTACTCCAGAGATAGAGGCCATGCATTGGGAAGGGGACACACATCATAGAGAGGGGACACAAGCTGGGAACCTGAACATAGGTCGAAACCTCTACCGGGATAAGAAACATTAAAGGAGACACAGCAAGATATTGACATGGGTGGTTGAAAGAAAGCATAGAAACAGGGAAGTTAACCCAATACATGGATTTGAAGGAAAAGCAGAAATGTGTCTGAATAAGGCATGGTTTCGGAAATTCACAGGCTAGGCCACATTGTGAACATGTGAAGCATCATGGTCCTAACTTACACCTCCATGTTTTAATCTGGTCATGTGCATGGCTGGGTTTTGGCCAGGAGCCCAAGTATTAGGAGTGCCCTTAGGGTAGCGGTGAACAGTAAATCCACCATGGATGGCTCACCTCCTCCATTCTTCCCGCACAGGTAGGGGAATCTCCAGACATTTCCAAGCCCGATGGCATAACCAACGCAGGACATGAGGAAATCAAACCTCCCCTTCCAGGTATCCCGCTCCGTATCCACCGGTCTCTTCTTCTGTACTTTCACCACCAGGGTCTTAGGTTTGTCATTGGTAATAGGGGCCTCGCTGAGTTCGGTGGAAATGTGCCCATCGGACACTTTCGTTCCGTTGGTCGCCATGTCTCTGGGTTTGGAGTGGCCGTGCCTGGTAGCCAGACGAGAGATTTCAGCACCAGTCCACGTGGACAGCAGCTTCGCGGCTCTCTCTTACTTCACTAGGGGTACAAACTGGTGCAGAAAGCCTCTCAAATGGGGATGGAGGCACAGCCAGAATCACATGGAAAATTGTTGATCTGTAAAACAGAAAGTTACAGTTTAATTTACAAATACAGTATCTGTAGCATTTTCCTGAAAAATCTTTAATCCGTGTAAACTTGTCTTTCTCTCCTTTTCCGACCATAAGTTTATATGTTACAGTTTATTGTCAAGAACATTCTACACCTAACAGCTGTTAACAATGAAAAATAACCAGTAATGTGATGGCACCCTGTAGCTGACATCGCATTATTATGTTGGTGTGTAAAATAATATATGTTACTTTATATGTATAGATATATAAATATAGCTATAGGGGAATCCCAACTTTTTATTAGGTTTACTAATGGTAATAGTGCTGAGAGCCATGTCTCCGTGTTTGCGGACGACACTAAATTAGGTAAGGCAATAAAGACTAATCTTGATGTTTTTTCTTTACAGGAAGATTTGGACAGAGTGGGGGACTGGGCAGTAAAGTGGCAAATGAGGTTCAATATAGACAAATGTAAAGTTATGCATTATGGGAAAAATAATAACAAAGCAACATATACGTTAAATGGTTTTTCCCTGGGAAAAACTACTAATGAAAAGGATTTAGGAATAATTATAGACAACAAACTTGGCAACAGTGCCCAATGCCAGTCAGCAGCTGCAAGGGCCAATAAGATATTGGCATGTATAAAACGAGGTATAGATTCACGGGAGGAGGATATCATCTTGCCTCTTTACAAATCAATGGTAAGACCTCACCTTGAATATGCAGTACAGTTCTGGGCACCAGTCCTTAAAAAGGATATTAAGGAACTAGAAAAAGTGCAAAGGAGAGCTACAAAATTAATAAGGGGTTTGGAGGATCTTAGTTATGAAGAGAGACTTAAAAAATTGAATTTATATACGTTAGAAAAAAGGCGTCTCAGAGGGGATATGATAACATTATATAAATATTTGCAGGGCCAATATAAAGAGCTCTCCAGTGACCTGTTCATTAACAGAAAGGTACAAAGAACAAGAGGTCACCCCCTCAGACTGGAAGAGCAAAGATTTCATAGACAGCAAAGGAAGGGATTCTTTACGGTTAGGACAATAAAGTTATGGAACTCACTGCCAAGAGAGGTAGTGCTAGCAACCACAATAGATGCATTTAAAAATGGTTTGGATGTTTTTTTAGGAAAGCAGAACATACAGGGCTATTAATAATAGAATAAGCATTAATAAAAGAGCTTATTGATCCAAGGAGAAATCTGATTGCCTCTTGGAGTCAAGAAGGAATTTTTTCCCCCAGGAGGCAAAATTCGAAATAGCTTCCTTAGGGGTTTTTTGCCTTCTTTTGGATCAAAAGCTGTAATGATAGGTAGAAGGGTTGAACTTGATGGACTTGTGTCTTTTTTCAACCTAAATTACTATGTAACTATGTAACTATGTAACTATGTAATACTAATTTAGGTAAGTCCATCAAGTTCAACCCTCTTCCGATCATTCCTGCTTTTGATCTAAAAGAAGCCCCCAAAAAGTAAGTAAGTATAGTTGAGACGATGAGATGAATTTAGCTTTGAGACCTCATACTGTACTCTATTTTGCTTAAAACATAAACAAACCACACAGATAGAATAAGGAAGTTTAGCTATCCTTTGTTCAACACAAATATTATTGTGAAGGTTTTAAAATGTAAGAACCAAGATATCTACGAATCCTTTCACACTTTCTAATCACTGATTACTCCAGTAAAAGAAACAATACAAGCAAAATCTTAAATTGCCTTCCCTATATTATCGAAAATATCCAGCTATGCAAATAATTATATTGCACTCTGCTTCAACCTCTGATTTATCTTCCAAAAAGACATTCCTGTGACTTCTAAAATCGGCTTGCTTTTAATCCCAAAGCTGCTGATTTTTACAAGATTTCATTTTTTTTTTTTTATATGGAAATTACTGTTTTACTTAACACCTTGCAGACTAATTATCAACATTATAGAGGTTTTTTTACTATGGTGTCAGTAAAGAGACAGGTTCACTTGCTGTCCGTGGTGATAAGGATTAACAGTCTGGCCATTTATTCAATGTCACTAATAAATAAAACCTTTGTGTCTATCTCTTTGTCACCCAGAATAAGTGCAGGCAAAACACCGGCTGTGATTGGGATCTCATGACATGGTAGCTTCTATCATTGGGGATATGTATTCGCCTAGAAATAAATGAACTTAAAACCAGATTGTGGGGTAAAATAACGGCCACAGCACTTTATTTAAATAGTCATTGCATTACATTATATATATACATTTCACACATATATATCCGTATTATACAATGACTAAAAGATAACATTCCATATAATAGAAAAACCGACCAAGCATGCAGGAGTATCCAGGTGGCTGCCGAATAACTCCATGTTCTGGGCATATACCAATGCCCCCAATACCTGAGGTTCGAGGTACCACTTTCCCCTCGAACCTCCCACCAGAGTCCCGATTGACTCCCCCCAATATAAATAAAGGCTCATAACCAGAAAACATAGGTATGGGGGAAAAACTTTTCCTAAAATGTCTCCCAAACTTCCTGTTCCTAACTTTTATTATTTCCCAACTCCTCCCACTAACTCCCACTATAGGCTGAACATATCCCCTCAGCACCCCGTCATGATTGCCCCTCCCCGACCTTGTCTGGGGGCTACAATAGATGAGGTCATCTGAATAGCGGGTGTGATTGTAACGTCCTGTCTGATGTTGGGTCAACAAAAATAACGATGTAATGGGTTAGATCACAAAGTCTACTCAGTAATGAGAGTACTGCAGGGAATGGAGTCAGGAATTTCAAACTTTAGGCCAAAGTATTCGAGCTGGAGAAAGTCTCCAATGCAAATGCAGCTGAATTGGAGATTTTTTTCAACGCGGCTTCTTTGGCCTTACTTTGGAAATTCTCGTCTCTTTATTGAGTAGACTCCCAAGTGACAGATTCCTTTAAAACGTCTAAAAGGGATCGTGAAATATTAAAGGATAACTGTCGGCAACATATTCAGTTGTAGTAAACTACAAATACAATACCATATTAAGGCCTCTCTGCTGCACATGTGATGGGGCGGACATGTTGCTTTGATTCTTTTGTCAGATGAAGGAAGATCTGACTCAGGCCGTCCATTGACATTCATTGAAACTCCACTCTAGCCACCTCAAATTTGAAGGGCAATATCTAAACTGCGACTGTGCCTTCATTTTTAATATTTCAGAGACATACTATGCATCAAAATGTAGGTCTGGGTCTTGGGATTCTCACAATATAAAGTTCTTCGCTGTAGGATTTATAATTTTTAAAATACGACCGTTTGAAGATAGCAACCGCACTCCAACCGCACAACAGTTACTCAAGCCACTCCACCCAGTTACTCAACCCACTCCAGTTGTAGACTACTGGTGGAGGCAATAAAACTTCACACAATTTCCCCAGAAATTGTAGCTTTTTTAGTTTAATGATATTCTTTCATTAAAGCATTTCTAATTAAATTGCGTACACATAATGCATTTTTTCCAATTAAACATACCTTGTTTGTTGTCTTTTAAAGGATTTCATTTAGCATTTGTAGTTAGAGACAAGTATTTGATCCTATCCCAACCAATCCTGTTTGAGAATTGGATTACCACTGACATCCAAGTTGCTGTTGAACGTCTACTCCCATCATGCTCACTGCCTCTTTAATCAGGATTACGTGATCCACATAAAGCCATGTGGGACCTTTATACATAACACAGTGGGGGTTATGTATAAAAGGTCAATTGTGGGGCAAAGTTCTAAATGGGGTCTAGTCACCCTGCAAACCAATAGAATGCTCCTGCTGATTAGATCACGTTTAGAACTTTGCCCAGGAAATGACCTTTATACATAACCCCCAACTAGGCGTTAGATACCTAAGGATTTCATGAAGGTAGGTAACATAATATGTAGGTCATCACATATCTAAGTGCCCAATATCCACTAATGTCCATCTTACATCATAACATTTACTGGGTCGTCCATAACTGATGCCGATACTGTAATCGCATGTCATCTCACAGGTCTCCGAGTGCCAGTTAATTTAAAGATACAGTGCATATTTCCAGTTTAAACCATTAACAAAGTAGTTTATAAAAAAGGTAGAATACACGACACAGATCCTCACGACTTTAGCTTTTGAATTCCATACTGTGCTCAATCACAACTTGCTACCAAACATGTACCTCCAGCCTCCTACAATCTCTCCAAAACTCTTCTTATCATATCCCAAACTTATACAAATCAAAAGAAAACATAGTTTTAGACTTTACTAAGGCATTTGATACAGTTCCACATAAAAGGTTACCGTACAAATTTACTGAAATAGGCTTAGGGCCAAAGGTTTGTTAAATCAATGTATTTGGCGTGTACAACGCAGACTCCCTGGAATTAGTCGGGGTTGGCTTTATACATTGGTGCACACGCCAATTGCGCCACTACCTGTGTGTGCGCTGTGTTTCGACATGCCCTCCCCCCCCTTGTGCCTTACATGTGCCTTAATTTCTTACAACACAAGCAGGGACACCAATGTGCATCTCTGTATTTCATGTGAATAAAAATAATAATTAAATATCATTGCTCATCTTCTTTCCCAGTCTTAGCAGATGAGACCGGGAAGAATTTAATTCAATTAATTGTTTGTTAGCCTTACTGTAAAATGTACTTCTCATGAGAACGGGTGTTGAATAATCTCTCTTGCTTTTGCAAACCAGCAACACATTTTTTCCTTCTCCCTGGAAACAAACAAGAGCAGCGATGTGGCTATAAGAGCGAAATGCCCGGGGCTCTCGTTTTGCCGTCGAGACCTCGACGGTGGAGTAAAGAACATAGAACAAATGACCTCAGTACTTCAGAGTCAATTTATTAGTCGGCTGAAGACGGATGCACACTAAGAGCTGAAATCAGTTAGCAAGATAACACAAAAACATCAACCCAGTCTCAAAAATGTTGTAGGCTTGAAAAGGAGTGAGCCAATTCTTACAATGAGGGGCTGTTGATTGCACAAATCCAGACATGGGGAAGGATTCCTTAAATAGGGACTAAACCTGAAATTATTGGTCTTCTGCCTCATTAAAGCTGCTAAACTAGAAAGTATTTAGCCCTACTTTCCCCGTCTCATTGATGCTTGTAACAATCACACAAGCCAGAGCCAGTAATGGGAAAGAAAATGTGGGTGTGTGTGTTTGGCGTCTCTGATGCCCCATAAAAATCAGGAAATGTTATTTCTTTTGAACGTTGCACTCTGGCCTTCTGTCTGATTTTGAGGGTGTGCTCAATATACACCAATTTGTCATGGAAGGGATTCGTATGGGGCACTTTAGATGAATTTCACAAATCTCTGAACTCCAGCTTCTCAATATCCCAGGTCCGAATCGGCAGTTTGGGCAGTTTAGAAACCATAGCAAAGTTTTTCGGCTAGCTAATATGCACCAATCGCCACCGAAACATGCCCCAAATTCGGATTAAGAAGGCAAAATTTGCCCATCCCAATTCTCCAGATTTTAGTTAAACAATTAAATAGAAAAGTGTAGATGAATTAAGGTAAACATATTTTAAACACAATAATATACAGTTATAATATAAAGTTATGGAACTCACTGCCAAGATGTAGTGCTATCAACTACAATAGATACATTTAAAAATGGTCTGGATGTTTTTTTTTTTTTTTTTTTAGAAAAACCAGGACATACAGGGCTATTAATAATGGAATAAGCAGTCATAATAGAGCTTCTTGATCCAAGGAGAAATATGATTGCCCTTTGGAGTCAAGAAAGATTTTTTTCCCCCTCGGAGGCAAAATTCAAAATAGCTTCCTTAGGAGTTTTTTCTTTCTTTTGGATCAAAAGCTGGAATGATAGGTAGAAGGGTTGAACTTGCTGGACTTAGTGTCTCTTTTCAACCTAAATTAGTATGTCACCATGAAATAGTATATTAACATTAATATAAGCATATGAAAGTTTTAAGGAAAACATTTATTTTATTTTATGTTCACTTTATTTTTATGTACTTAAGGAATGTATCATGTTGTATTGGCACTGATTTCTATATTATTACACTTATTACAATTTTGGCAGAACTTTGCTATTTCAGCTATGGACAAAGCCCTCCCATTGACTGGCCAAATGGTTCAGAAATAAGCCAACGTCTTTCCCATATAAGTCTACGGGGAGCACCAAGGCTACCACTTTGTTTTGGTGTGATTCGACTGTTGTCAGGAGATATCTGTGTTGAATTGGCTATGATTTCCGAGTAGTGAACGTATTCATGGGATACATTGGGTCCACCTGGTAGCTCCACATTCGGTCCCAATGTTCCCCAGTTGTGCCCTAAACCTGTTTGCAATTTGGAGGCACGGTTTTGACTCTTAGGTTGCTCTTGAGGTGCAGTGCCTCTTTAACAAGCTTCAACAGGATTTTATCAAACATTACCATGCACTATGGTCTATTAAGCACTGTTTTATTTTACATTTTTACTCAAATCCCTATTGCAGTCCATTCAGTAACATGAGATACATTGACTCAATGAACAGAACCCAATGTCTGTACACACCCCAAATACTGCATGCAATACACTATGCGTACTGTATTACACACTGAACAGCTGATAAACACACATTGCCCTCACTCTGACAAAACCCCAACATGCCTGTTTGGAAGGCATCGGGCAAATTAATTAATTATAGCTTAACTAATGTCAGATGATGGAACATAAAGGGATGTCTCCATGACATTGGCATTGGGAGCAAAGAAAAAAATAGTTTCCTACTTCCTCAAAATAATTTTCTAGGCCACAAATCATCCTTTGTTGCATGAGGAAAAATCCCCCATTGGTTTGTCCAATTAAAATGGAGCCTTCTTCCTCCATTTCTGGTTTGAAGCTATCCCACCATCAATGACACTTTGTAACAACAAACTAAACAAACTAAATGAAACAATGAAACTAATGAAACAATATGCATCAAGCCTCCTTTCATAGTGGCACGAATATATCAATGGCCTCCCCTTACCTACCAGGAAACTGACATTGGCTCATATACCATGATATAGTCTGGATTTTCATCAGCAAATGGACCAATAAAAATTCCAAACGACAAACCCAGGAACGCAATCATGCACACACCCACATACAACTTGTAATTTGAAAACACAGCACATCCCAAGACAGTGGACTATTTTAATTATCAGAAATAGTAAATGTTTTTTGGAAACGAGAATCTTTTATCCAAAACCAGAAAGCTGAAGTGCTACAAATAATTCCAAATGCTTCTTGTATTGTAAGGGATGCTGGCAACTTAACATTAATTATACTGTGAATGTAGAAAATACAAAAGGAAAATAATATATGTTTTCAATGTGTCTGTAGTGTCTCCTTTTTATGACATCATCAGTGGTTTGATATGCAAATGAAGTACTTTAAATGAGATGTTCAATTTGCATATTGAGTCACAAATTGGTGTCATAAACAGAAGACACCACAGGCACATTTAACACACACTGTCCTGGATTCAGTGGCGGGCTGTGTTAAGGGGTAAACAGATAAGTTTTGATTCAATGCCCAGCGCTAACACAATTAACCGGTTTGGAAAAATCCTTACCACACTGGATAAAAAAAAAACCCTATACTAACAATAAACGGTGTGGCATTTAACCATTTTTGTCCTAAAAAAAACCTTGTGCTTAACACAGCCGATATTTGCAGATTAACTCTTTCAGTTTCGCAGGGAACGCAAACAGTGCTCGCTTCAGTACTGAAAGGGTTACCTCTAGATGAAAAAAAAAAAACCCTGCTGGGAGTTCCTCTTATGCCCTCTACTCCTTCCTTCAAATTGCAGTACCGGGGGGCTGCTTGAAAAAGGCCCCCAGATTCCCCAAAAGTATATTGGGTATTGAGGCTTGCAAAATGGACATGTGGCCCCAGGCCCACTATTAATACATGTAGCCAGGGACTGCCCAAAAGCTCATGGCCTAGCTAAAAAAATCCTCCACAAGGTGAGGGGCTGCCCCAAATCCCCTGGCTCTCCCTAATAAATACACAAGGCCAGAGGGCATTGAATCAAAAATGTCCGGTGACTGAACCCCTTTAATTATAATTGTGTCATGCCTTATTAAGGGGCGCCCATACAGAAAACAGCGCAGCCACAAACAGACAAAACTTGTCTGCATTTTGCACGACTAGCACTTTATCATAAGCTGAATCCGTCAGTCAGTCTTATTTCTCCACACAAATACATTGTATTACAAGGACAAAACTCACAACATAACCCCGACAGTAATAATAATATTAAAATTGAATAGCATTTCCAGTCTAATGATTTGAGGCAGTCTACATGGTATCAGGGAAATGCATTTTTTTTTTTGTCTTTTAATCCACAGGACAAAGAACTATTTTTCAGTCGCAATTGGTACCCATTTTTGCCGTAATGTGACTTAAAGAACAGACGACACTGACAATGAAAATGATGTCTAGTGAAACTGTGTTACTTTTCTGCTCTGTATAAACTATTTGTGACTATAAAGGGCATTTTTTATTGCTACCCTTGTCTGCAGCTCCACTCAAGCATGTTCCCCACTGTCTGAGTGAATAAGACTCAAGATCCGAGCTGCGAAAGATTGTACGACAATGCCACCTGGTTTGGCATTGGTTTACAGAGCCCACGTTTGCAAAGCTCATGGGAAATGCAATTAACAGTGGAATTGTGGGTAGAAAAGTTATTTAGGATAGTATTTAGGATAGAAGGATTTTAGTAAGTTTTGCAAGACTCTGCCAACGAATACATTTTAGTTATAAAAAAGCTGTTTATAAACTAAACAGGATTTGAACTATAAGTACACTATGACTAATTTCTTCACTGCCCTTTGACTTAAGGAGCAGTTTTACCTAGCTAATTTTCTGTAATATATATGAATTGCACAAATTCTTACTTTAAAATCAATCAACAGTTCTGAGATAGAAATTGTTAAGAAAAAAAAACGATAAGACGGATCTATTTCATATTCTTTACTTAACATGATATAAATATATATATATTTTTGGACAATATAGTCTGAACTGCCTTTTTAATTCTCAAGGCGTGGCACAGAATTTAGTCAAGCTGTGTCCGCGGATTAATCTAGACAGCTGATTCATTTAGCGTCTATGGTAAGTTACGTAATGAATAGGCAGATAAATCAATGAACTGCTCCCTAAGCAAAGTAGATCAAGATCCATGGCCCATGTTTGCCTCTGTCGATTGCGGATGTAAATTGGAGAGGCCTGATTTAAAGGATACAGCACAGCCTGCGTCTGGTGAGATAACGAAATGGCAGCTGAAATGGTCTTCCATTTTGTTATCTGTGTGACCTTGCTGTTAGGAGATTAAGACGTAACTGAAAGTGTGTTCGAGTGTCTGCATTCATTTAAAAATCTCCCTGTGACATATAACCTAGAAACATAGAATGTGTCACCTGCAGATAAGAACCATTCGGTCCATCTAGTCTGCCCAATTTTCTAAATACTTTTATTAGTCCCCTGTTCCCGGTCTTATAGCTAGGATAGCCTTGTGTCTATTCCACGCATGCTTAAACGCCTTGACTGTGTTTGCCTCTACCACTTCCACTGGAAGGCTATTCCATACATCCACTACCCTCTCAGTAAAGTAATACTTCCTGATCTTACTTTTCCTGGGATTGTTTGTTGTTCATTATCCAAATTAATATTTACACAATATGGCTTTTGTTATGTTGTGTTTCTTCCCAATTGACCAATTCTTGAACTGTAGAATAATGTCATAGGCGGTCACAGATAAAGACCAAAGTTCTAGGAGTGGAGCACTCAGCAGAATTATGTTGCTTTTAGAGTTTATCACAGAATAACAGGCCTGAGGGAAGCAAGTAGGACATGGGCAATGCATGGTGGAAGGTTATAGCGATAACCAAAGCCTAAGTGGAAGAGAACGGCTCAATTTCCCCATGCACAAGACCTGAGCAGGACATAGACAATAGACGTGGCAAGACATGGATAGAGAGAACTTGGGCAATGCATGGAGGGGGGTGAGCAGGGCATGTAGAAGGCATGAGGGGAGGTAAGTAGAACATGGACAATGCATAGACATCAGCAAGCAGGATATGGTCAATCCAATGGGATGAGGTGGCAGGTGAAGGTGAAGAATTATGTAAATTACTTTTCACTCTCAATAAAACATCAAAACTAGTGTTTTATTGACTCAAAAGCCCATTAATATCCACTCATGGAGTGAAACCGAATACGCATAGGTGGATCTTTTTATAGATCAGATAAATAAAAGTCCCCGGGGCAGAGATACACAGTTACACGTATCGTGTGTGAAACCGTCTGCCTGGAAACAAATGAAATGTGTCTCACAAAAGGATCCACTACCAATAACCGGTCCTGCGCACACTTCAAGCCCCCTTTTAGCTCAATATAATATTACACTTTGCTCATAACACAGTGAAATAGATTTATCAGGGCCAGTTTCTTTTTTTTAAATTTATATAAAGTCTGTCTAATTTTTAAAGTAATTAAATGCTAAAATACAAATTACATATATACACATGGCTAAGTATTCACAAATACATGCATTAATTACATAAAAACTGTACATCCTCTTTTAGGAATTTTAGGGATTTTTTATGGGGATTGTTTAGCTATTTCATTTTTTTTAATTCTCTATTTTTTTATTTATTTTACAGTAAATACAAAATAAACAATAATAAACAATGTTAAAATAATAATTAAAAAAAATTAAATTAAATTAAATTAATGTTCACATGAGATATTGAATTGTATTTATGAACGCACAGCATATGAAATTTTAATTACAGCCAATGGTCTTCCCAATAAAGAGAGATTTTCAGGGAATTGCGATGGTAATTTCAAACTTTAGGGCAGTGATGCCTAGTTGGAAAAAAGTCTCTGATGCAGCTGAATATGATACTTTTTCCAACTACTTTGGCCTTAAGTGTAAAATTCCCATCTCAATTCCCTGCAGTGTGCCCACACACTGGTGACTCTGTATCTGAGGTGCTGAACATATCTCCTGCTTGGAGAAGATACTTATCACCACTCCTGCTATTGGTTGTGCATGGCATGATTGACATGCCCACACACCAATGAAGCTACACTGTCAAATTATAGCCCCTCCGTCGACATCTCAGCACTGATTGGTTTTCTGTATCTGAGGTGCTGAACATACTGTATCACCCGCTTGGAGATGAGACTCATCACCCCACCTGCTATTGGTTGAGCATGGCATGATTGACATGTCCGCACACCAATGATACTGCACTGTCAAATTGTAGCCTTTGCACTTGCAAATCTACGGGTGACTCGTTTTTGAGTGATGCAGAATTGGCGCATTGTACAAAAGGCCGTTTCAGTCAGACCGTGCTTTGTGTTATAGAGAAATATTATTTAATAAATGGCAGATAAAAAAATACAAATAGATAAATAATAATATTCAGACAAATAATAATCTACACAATATACACACCATAATAATACACAAGATAACAAAATCTGCAAAAAGTACAAGTGAAAAAAATACTTCTGCCATGGGGAAGTGCACTAAAAACCGCTGTACAAATAGCTGAAATAATGTGTAAAGCACCTAACCAAAACAGAATGTTCGCACCTGGCCAGACGAGGAACAGTCTACACAGCTGAGGAAGTATCATCAAAATGCATCCTATGGAGGCGCAAACACTCCAACCTGCTGCTTTATCCAATTTCTGGTCAACTTCGGGGATTTATTTATTGAGAATTCTAATGATTCCCCAAGTCAATTTCCCCAAACCAAATATGGCCGAAAACCTTCCCAAAATCAGCAAAAATGACTGATTTTTGTGCTGAAATTGGATGTATTGAGTAGCCAAATTTCCCAAAAAATACGAATTTTGTCTACTAATACTGGTCAGATGCTATTTCAGGCCAGATCGGTCTTTATTGAATAGACTCTCCAGTGGGAGGTCTTCAAGTGATTCTGTCATTATTCATCCTATAAAATATATTGCATTATTATTATTATTATTATATTCATAGTTTAAAAGGCACATTCCTGTTTGAGATGTAAAAGGACAAAAATCAATTTAGAGCAAGTGTTTTTGCACCAAATAGCATCTTTTATGTATGCTTATTTTATATATTTTAGACGCAGGACATCTTTGGAAAGCGGATCGGTCGTTCGATCACCATTTCCTAGCGTAGATGCGAATTTACTTTCACTTGAAAACTTGCATTAACCAGCTTGGCATTTTGGAACATCCTTTTTTTTCTGAAGTACCATTTAAAGCCAAAGTACAGGTAAGGATTAGAAGATGTGACTATCCAGCATTATTTAAATGCCCATTGTCACCCTAGTGGGAGAGAAAAGCCTATTCAGTGGTAATGTTAGCTAGGGTAGGCCCCCACTCTTTTCGTGGAGAGTGTTTATTGGACTTTGTGACCTTCACAGTCCTTGCCTCGACAGTGGTGTCCTTGTCTGGACACTTTGCCTATTATACAAGCAAATTAAGCATATGTACTCATGCCATGCTTATCTTAAGATGCTGCCACCTGAGACACAAAGCACCTGCTGTCTGCACAGTCACACCAAGCAGGTGTTTGATTCTATATTCCATTGGCAGGCTAGCCGCCTGTCCACCTGTGATTCTATATTCCATTGGCAGGCTAGCTGCCTGTTCACCTCTGATTCTATATTCCATTGGCGGCTTGCTGCCTGTCCTCCTCTGATTCTATATTCCATTGGCAGGCTAGCTGCCTGTCCACCTCTGATTCTATATTCCATTGGCGGCTTGCTGCCTGTCCACCACTGATTCTATATTCCATTGGCAGGCAAGCTGCCTGTCCACCTCTGATTCTATATTCCACTGGCAGGCAAGCTGCCTGTCCACCTCTGATTCTATATTCCATTGGCAGGCAAGCTGCCTGTCCACCTCTGATTCTATATTCCATTGGCAGGCTAGCTGCCTGTCCAATATTCTATATTCCACTGGCAGGCAAGCTGCCTGTCAACCTCTGATTCTATATTCCATTGGCAGGCTAGCTGCCTGTCCACCTCTGATTCTATATTCCATTGGCAGGCTAGCTACCTGTCCACCTCTGATTCTATATTCCATTGGCAGGCTAGCTGCCTGTCCACCTCTGATTCTATATTCCATGGGCAGGCTAGCTGCCTGTCCAATATTCTATATTCCATTGGCAGGCTAGCTGCCTGTCCACCTCTGATTCTATATTCCATGGGCAGGCTAGCTGCCTGTCCAATATTCTATATTCCATTGGCAGGCTAGCTGCCTGTCCACCTCTGATTCTATATTCCATGGGCAGGCTAGCTGCCTGTCCAATATTCTATATTCCATTGGCAGGCTAGCTGCCTGTCCACCACTGATTCTATATTCCATTGGTAGGCTAGCTGCCTGTCCACCTCTGATACTATATTCCATTGGCAGGCTAACTGCCTGTCCACCTCTGATTCTATATTCCATTGGCAGGCTAGCTGCCTGTCCAATATTCTATATTCCATTGGCAGGCTAGCTGCCTGTCCACCTCTGATTCTATATTCCATTGGCAGGCTAGCTGCCTGTCCACCTCTGATTCTATATTCCATTGGCAGGCTAGCTGCCTGTCCACCTCTGATTCTATATTCCATGGGCAGGCTAGCTGCCTGTCCAATATTCTATATTCCATTGGCAGGCTAGCTGCCTGTCCACCTCTGATTCTATATTCCATGGGCAGGCTAGCTGCCTGTCCAATATTCTATATTCCATTGGCAGGCTAGCTGCCTGTCCACCACTGATTCTATATTCCATTGGTAGGCTAGCTGCCTGTCCACCTCTGATACTATATTCCATTGGCAGGCTAACTGCCTGTCCACCTCTGATTCTATATTCCATTGGCAGGCTAGCTGCCTGTCCAATATTCTATATTCCATTGGCAGGCTAGCTGCCTGTCCACCTCTGATTCTATATTCCATTGGCAGGCTAGCTGCCTGTCCACCTCTGATTCTATATTCCATTGGCAGGCTAGCTTCCTGTCCACCTCTGATTCTATATTCCATTGGCAGGCTAGCTGCCTGTCCACCTCTGATTCTATATTCCATGGGCAGGCTATCCGCCTGTCCACCTCTAATTCTATATTCCATTGGCAGGCTAGCTGCCTGTCCACCTCTGATTCTATATTCCATTGGCAGGCTAGCTGCCTGTCCACCTCTGATTCTATATTCCATTGGCAGGCTCGCTGCCTGTCCACCTCTGATTCTATATTCCATTGGCAGGCTAGCTGCCTGTCCACCTCTGATTCTATATTCCATTGGCAGGCTCGCTGCCTGTCCACCTCTGATTCTATATTCCATTGGCAGGTAGATTTGCTATTTCCAAAAGCCAATAAGTACCAGACAGTCAGCAGCACTGCACTTTGCACTGTTAGACCGTGGGATAGCTGTACATGTTTTGGGGGTTACTTTTTGCAAACAAGGTGGACTGAGTCATCGCCAATGAGATTGGGATTTTGTTGGTATGTGCCTCCTGTTGTGGGGAGATGGGAAAACAAATATTGGCAGAGAAAGGTTGATGTGGAGAGGGGTTTGGTGATGAAACTGGATTGGTGAGAAGATAGGTAAAGAGGAACAAATGGGTTAAGGCCTGATTTTTCATTTATAACCCCCAAAAATCTAGTATTGACCCTGAACCTACTAGATGTGAACATTATATATAGTCTGGTATAAGTGTGTAATATATCTTATAAATGAACCATATGGCCACAGTTACTGCATAGCATATATACATTTCCATGTTTAGCTGTTTTTATACTTATTACTTATACAATATTAGTTTGTCATTGTGCTGCACTGTTATAGAATTCTATAAGGACACGCTTCCTATTTCTTATCTCTCATGCATTTGTCATTCACACACTGCATATTATCTACATTATCTATTTTTCTTTCCACATATCCCCAGTATTTTAAATTCAGTCCATTCAGAATACTGAACATATCCAGGGCTATGTTTTATCAATAAAGAGATCTAGATGAACAGGTGCAGATCAATTAGATCAATTTCCTGATATAGTTTGTACCATTTTATGTTCTCTCTGTATCTTTCAGATGCTACAACATATAAACCAGAGTCAGCACTGGTGAGAATTTATAATTTGTGTAAATTTCTAAAATTACATTAGCATCTATATAACCAAACTCGGCACTCCTGACATATATAATTCAGGATCATGGGATGTATAATCTATCTGTAACTGCCTACTCATTTTGTGTGTGTAGAAATTGTATCATATGGGCTCTAATCCAAGATGGCAGAAACAGTGACCTTGAGTTAAATGAAATAGATGCTGCACAATTACCTACTCATGGGGGGGAAATGCCCACCATTTAAAAGAGAGGAAGTCTTAGAAAGAGGTACAGGTCACTGTTGACTATTATTACAAAGCAATAACGACCAATTGTTATGTATGGCACTTTTCTCTCCAAGGGGAAGCAAGGAACTTTAGGGTATACTCTTACACTTAATGGAGTCAGCCACTGAAAGAGGGGGCCATTATTAACCAACTTCATGGAACACATGTTTATAAAAAACAAAGGTGCGGGATCCCTCTCAGCGAGAAAATCACTGTTTCTTGCTCGCTTGCACCATTACCGTGGAAACCTCTCCATTACCATATCAGACTGGTTCCTCCCATAAGGGCTGTCCAGATCCAAATAGCCTGGCAAGCCTACTCTGCACGAAGAATACAGCAACCACAGACGTACGTTTCGGCCTTCATTGGCCTCGTCAGTGTGGTATCCCTCTAGGTGAACATGTTTATAAGTCTTAGAAGGATGGAAGGTGACCCTGTGAAGATCCTAAAACTCCTAGTCTCTACAGTTAAGTTTTTATAATATAGAGTTTATTAAAAGGCACAAAATTACTCTATCCTATTCTAGTTCTGGAAGCTTTCAGGGATTTAACCAATGTACGTGAGCTAGTGCAACCCATGCATAAAGAATTAAACACTCCTTGATGAAGGTTCCTATCATGCACGCTAAAATGACAAGATGTATAAAAATGGTACAAACATGGTGCAATTGATATTATTCTTCCCAACACTTTTGGGAATGTATACACATATCCCCCAGTGTATCCATTCAGTGTGTGTTCCATTCAGAATCTAGAGGTAGTGGTTAGTTGATGGTAGTATGCCAGGTAGAGATCTGTAGGACTAGGGAATAACAGCATCTCTGTCTGATTGGCTGATAAACCTCCAAATCCTTTTACTATGAAGTGAAAAAAACACAGCCCTGTCTTCAGTCCTGGTAGTCTTGGACTTTGTGTCTGTGACTGTCTACGCCAAGGTATTGGAGATGCCTACAGTAGAGGTGAGCCTCCTGTTGAGATGTAGCCTTTAAAAGAGTTGTCCTTCTGTCGACAATCCCTTCCAGCTAATAAACATAAAGCCTGAGGCCTAGAGGACTTAGCAAACATCTTACCACCCCACCAAACACACAGAGACCTCTGTCCCCGCTCAGAGCCTGGTCAAACCCAGGAGATACCTATAGTAAAAAAAAACCTTGCTCAGCAGGACCCCTGAGGCTGTTTCACAGACTTCAAACCTGCTACATGTGCATACATGATATTATGCAGATAATTCACACCTGGGTGCATGTCTATAAAAACCACAACTAAGCCAGCGAGTTATTATACAGATGTCAATACCCACTGTAGAATGTCACAGATAATCCACACACGTCTAATCAGCAAGCTGGTGGCCAGATCACCAAAGACTGCTTTTGCATCATTAATAGGGATCGCCGTGCCATGCTTACAAAAACCGTGTATTAAAAATGAGAAGATTAAAGCTATGTAATCCCATAACGAACGTAAGACAGAATATAGTTTTGGGTCATAAAAAGCCAGGGACTGTCAATTCTTATAGATGTTGGGTTATATTTGCTTCTTCATGCACAGGTTCTTTAAAAAAAGGGAAAATGAACACCATCAAAATGTGTTTTAATCGGGCAGAAACGTACGCCTGCCTGATTAAACCGCTACTGAGTAATGATCTTAATTGAGAAATGCTCATAAGAATTGAATGTTTTATTGGATGTCTAACAAAGACTTTCAAGCTGCCATTTCCCAGAGCTCAGCTCTGTGAGCATGCTAATAGACATTTGTCACTGTGATTACATTATAAAATCTTGGTGACGCTTGGGCATAGTACAGTTCGGATCAGTTATATAGCAAAGTGTGTCTTGTGCTGTACATTGGGAGTCAAGGACCGATGCAATCTATTCCATACAATCAGAGAAAAGTAGAGTTGAAATTATACCCTTGATTGGCTGACGGAGATTTGATTACAAGCTCTCAAGACCAAGCTACTAGGTCCCTTCTTCAGGCCTTAATGAGGTCTCTTCTACAGGCATTTTGAGTATTTAGCAAACTGAAAATCGATTACACACAGGACCACAGAAATCTGCCGCTGCATGAGCTAAAAAAAGAAAATGGAGACTGTAATTTTAACAAGAATGAAATGTGATGTGCTCTGGATCACTTGTCATGTGAAAATAATTGTAGCCTAAACCGTGTAACATATCCAGCACACAGCTCAACTTATAATATAGAAAGACAAGGTCAATACAAAGCTACGCAAGGTGTCGTAACCGGGGAACGGAGGAAATGGCCTCTTTTGGGCCATATTCTTCATTACCACTTGAACCGCGTCTCATGTGTTTTATTGGTTTACGCATATTGATGCTGGTCTGCACTTTAGGATAGTGAAACACTGTGTCTTAATGGATACATATATTATTTGCATCATAATGTTATGCTAGTTGTTACATATCTTTTTTAGATTAATTATTTATTGAGCTCTAGTTCCAAGTGAAAGAAATATGTCCAAAGCATTGGTACAGTGCAGCGATAATAGAAAGGTTTATTTACATGGATCATGCATGTAAAACTTTCTCTAGGGCATTTTAAATTATTGATAGAAAAGCTTGTCATGCAGTAAACTCATTGTACAAATAAACTAAAAGGTATAAATGTAAAATTGACAATGAGGTTCATCCTATGTCATTCCTCTCTTCCGTGTTTTGCCCAGTGTCCGTTATCCGTGTGTACTACCCAGTAGTGTATCTACCACAAGGCAAACAAGGCACTCGTCTAGGGCGGCACTTTACCAGAGGGCGGCACTTTGCCAGAGGATATTAAAGCACACTTCTGGTGCTTCAAACATAATCACCCCCCCCCCCCCACCACTGTTCAGCAAGCTTTAGCTCCTTCCAATTAATCAGGGTGATGGGGGCATGTAATGGACGTGATGGAGGTATGTAAAGAGGGCGATGGTGGCATGTAATGGGGGTGATGGAGCATTTAGTGTGTATGCAATGTGGGTGATGGGGCATGTAAAGGGGTGATGGGGCATGTCGTAGGTGTGCAATGTGGGTGGGGGGGGCACATTTTGTCTGCCTAGGGCAGCACAAAACCAAGATACACCACTGGCACTACCCCTGTTTGGCTGTTTTTCACATTCTACCTTAGTGACCTCTGGTGTTACCATACGTCATATCCTGTACAGTCAGTACAGTGTTATTAAACAGGAAGAAAAGGCCCAAAAAAACCTTGACAAATATGATGAGTGGATGAGATTTCTATCACTTATTATTGCTAATTTATTACACTTTCAAAGCAGAAATGTCTAACACTAGGAAGGTTTTATTTAACAGGACACACAACTGAGCTAGGAGAAGAGATTCAGTTGTTACAGAATGTATCGATATTCACAACTTCCATTGTGGGTATATAAGAATACCCAGCTTTTTTGAAGGATACATTGAATATTTCTTTAAAATGCGCCTCTGAGCTGAAGTGCTCCTAAAAGTCTCTAAGCAAGCAATACTTGTTAAAATGAGGCCTAAACAAGTGCTTAAATAAAAATAATGAGTAAATAAATATCTTGTATAGAGCTAGTGATAAAAAGAAAATATAAAAAATAATTTTATTCATCTTAATTTTTTTTAGGAATAAAACATTTTTACTTTACTCCCACTTTAAATATATGTATACATCTCAGAGTGGTCAGCACTTAGCAGACCTATTTTTGTCATAAGAATCCCAGTGCTGCCAGGGATTCTGCATAAGGATGTGCACATTCTAATCTGACCTTTTGTTTCCAGCATTCTAACATTCTTTTCAGTCCTGTTTTTCCTAGTGCCAGTCCTTCTACTCTGCTTATTATAATATTTTGACACTATTTATGCAAACCACCCACCACTCATGTATATCATCCCTACCGATCCTTGTCATTTTTTTCTCTCCTTTCTCATCTATCAAGTCTCGCTCATTGCAGTAACTTTTTTGTGTATTTTTAATCATTCTATCCTCCCCAAACATTCTAAAACACACTCCTACGCAACGTATTGTACATTCCAACTGAAGTACAGCACACAGAGGATCACAAAGTGACTGCTAATGAATTCAAAATCTTTTCTGAATTCCAATCTAATTACAATTTATTACCAAAGCTTAGCTTGCACAGAATATTGATGATGGTCAAATGATAGCAAATCAGAATACATCAGAACAAGAAACAACACAACATTTTTATAGACATATGGGTCTCTTCACTAAAATTTGTGAATAGCTCGAAGGGGAAGGGGGGGGGGGGGGATGGGGGTGGCCGGTAGTGAAATGATTTCAGCTATGTTTGAGAAGATGGGGAAGATTCTAACCTGGGTGGTTAATTTGACTTAGTCTCAGATTGAGCCAGGATTGAACATATTCTTCAGATGATTCCAGTAGTCCACAGAGTTATCTCAATGGCTCAATCTTTTTAATGCCTTTCGATCATCTTGACAAACTATGATTTGTGGAACATAACAAAGTAACATAGTAATTTAGGTTGAAAAAAGACACAAGTCCATCAAGTTCAACCCTTCTACCTATCATTCCAGTTTTTGATCCAAAAGAAGGCAAAAAACCCTAACCAAGCTATTTCGAATTTTGCCTTCTAGGGGGAAAAATTCCTTCTTGACTCCAAAGGGCAATCAGATGCTTATTCTATTATTAATTGCCCTGTATGTTCTGCTTTTCTAAAAATAAAAAAATCCAGACAATTTTTAAATGCATCTATTGTGGTTGCTAGCACTACCTCTTTTGGCAGAGAGTTCCATAACTTTATTTTCCTTACCGTAAAGAATCCCTTCCTTTGCTGTCTATGGAATCTTTGCTCTTCCAGTCTGAGGGGGTGACCTCTTGTTCTTTGTACATTTCGGTTAATGAACAGGTCACTGGAGAGCTCTTTATATTGGCCTTGCACATATTTATATAATGTTATCATATCCCCTCTGAGACGCCTTTTTTCTAACGTATATAAATGCAATGTTTTTAAGTCTCTCTTCATAACTAAGATCCTCTAATCCCCTTATTAATTTTTTAGCTCTCCTTTGCACTTTTTCAAGTTCCTTAACCCCTTCGTGACGCATGGTGCTTGCGTCCCAAACGACGCAAGCACCAAAACGTCATGATCGGTATCCAGGAACACTCTGGCAGAGACCCGATCAGGGTCTTAATAGACCCTGTGGGTCCCGGCCAAAAAATCGCGAGATCTCCGGACGTCACGTGTGACATCACAAGGCGTGCCCGATCCCGGAAGTTCAGACACAGCGCGATTTAGAGAAATGTTTTTTGAGCACCGGCTATATTTCTCCTGTCAGACTGAGGCCACTTAAAGTGGCCTCATATGACAGGTGGGATCCCGCTGCAAGTCCCTGCAGCGGGATCCAAGATCAGCTCATCGTGGGGAGCCTGTTTAACACAGGACGTACTATGCCGTCCTAACGACTTTTAGGCACTTAAAATCAGGACGGCATAGTACGTCCTAACGTCAGGAAGGGGTCAATATCCTTTTTAAGGACTGGTGCCCAGAATTGTACTGCATATTCAAAGTGAGGTCTTACCATTGATTTGTAAAGAGGCAAGATGATATCCTCCTCCGGTGAATCTATACCTCGTTTTATACACGCCAATATCTTATTGGCCCTTGCAGCTACTGACTGGCATTGGGCACCGTTGCCAAGTTTGTTATCTACAATTATTCTTAACTTCTTTTCATTAGTAGTTTTTCCCGGGGAAATACCATTTACAGTACATGTTGCTTTGTTATTATTTTTCCCATAATGCATAACTTTACATTTGTCTATATTGAACCTTCTTTGACACTTTATTGCCCATTAGACTGAGGGTTTTACTTGTGAAAGAGAAAACTGCAGGCAATTGACAAGTGAATTGCAACATTAAAGCCAACAGAGTAGATTTTGAAGCTAAATAGAAGAGCTCGGCTACTTTGACCATTTGCAATTACATTATCAGTTAATTGGAATTCCCTTTTTCATTAATACAGCCCTTAACTTCCTCCAAATCTTAGCTTTGTAATATATGTGGAAAGGTATTTCTTCTCTAAGTTTATTGTAAATGAATCAAACTTTTTTTTTTTTTTTTTACTTTTTAGCTGTAAAGAGGAGCATAACACTGAGACTGACAATGGTCAGACGGATAGACTTTCAGACCCATTAGTTGCCTATCCTCCTAGTGACATGCTAAATTACACAGCGGGAGCAAACTACAGAATTGGATAGAGGGTAATAATATGTGCTGCCAAATCGTACGTTCTATTTTTACACTAAATGACTAGAGAGCTTCCATTTGTATCAAATGCATGTTTAATGCTTCCATATATCTGGTGGCAACTGACAATTGTATTAGATTGTTTTTTTTTATGCGTGTCTATGTATATCTGGGTTGTGTTTGTTTTATTCAGTCATGATTGTGCCACTGTTAAATTTGCATCTGTGCATAATATATATGTTGCTTTTATCTCTTTATATTTGTGTGAATGCCTGTTTATGCTTCTGTACTTGTGTGCATTCGTGTTTGTGTAGTTCTGTGCTTGTATGTTGAACTTGTGTATGTTTTTGTGTGCATGTCTGTTTGTGCCTTTGTGTGCATGCTAGTTTCTGTATGTAGTTCATTTGCACCTATGCATTTTTGTCTGTAGTGAGTTTGTTTCTGTGAATTTGACTGCGTTTTTTTGTCAGCAGCCTGTTTTGTGCAGTTTGTTTGCACCTATGTATATGTTTGTGTTCTTTTTGTATCCATGTTATTATGTGATTGCTTGTTTGTGTCTGCATTCAGTTGTGTCTTTTTTGTTGTCTGTGACTTTCAGTGCACGGCGTGTGTGAGTGTAATCAATGGTTGGTCATTGAGTCTGTCTACGTGTCTGTTTGTAAATCCTGATTTTGTGTATTTGTGTTTGCTCCTGTTCGTGTGCAAACTGTTTGTGAGTTTATCTCTGTGTGCAAGATGAGGTTTCATCTGTGAGTTTATTGCTGTGTATCTGTGGGTGTGCTGTGTGTCTTTGTATTTGTGTGTTTCTTTTCTCCCAGTGAGGTTTTCTTTGTGTATTTGCGTGCCTTAGAAGGATTTGTGATGTTTACATGTTTACATGTGTGTGTTGACACCTAATTGTGACATATGTTTTGCTTGTTTGGGGGATATGCAAGCTGTATTAAGGCCAGCATGGAAGGATGTATGAAATGAAACAGACGGCAGAGATAATTCATCCCTAGCCCTTGGAATACAGGAGTGCAGTCTGTAGACCAACATGGGGCTATTAATATTCAGCTCAGAGACCTCCAGCATTTATTGTATCGTGTAAAGAACATCCATTGTTGTCAAGGCAACCTGTATCCTCCAACCAAGTGTGTCATTATGGCGATTACAAGCTTCTCTGTTCTCTTGTGCCAAAGCTATCATTCTGAACTCTTTTACATTAACAGTTTTAAACACATTACGGATGCAAGGACAGAGGCATGAAATAAGGGGAATTATGTCCCAATAGATAAGCAGGGCTGGATGCATTTACTGACAAGGATAATTTAACTTGATCAGTTAAGAGTTAACGGCATGACATCATTACTAAGGTTACGGATTCCGAGATTACCCAGATCTCTCCTAATTAATTGCACCCAGTGTCTCAAAACAAAAAGGGTTTATATTAAATTTGGCCCCCCAAAAAATTGTGCGTTAAAGACAATGTTATTTCCTTATAGTCTTGAGTGAAATCAGAGAACAATGCATTAAAAAAAAGGATAGCCTGTAATGAATCTAAAAGAAAATACTTTACAAAAACATAAACAACTATCTCAAGTGCTATAAAAACATTTATTTGGTTAACTCAGAACAAGAGTAGGCATATTTTGGCACTTATTGTAGAAAGGAACCTTGATACGTATGTCCGTCAACAGCATCCTTAAAAAATGGCTAAGCCATGAATAATGTTTTGAACAGCCAGAAGTACTCTGGGAGACACACCCCTGATTTATTATAAGGGTCCCTACGGTGCTGCTTATCTGGACAACTGTACCAAAAAATGAACTTCTGTTTAATTGAAATATTGTATCAAATTTAAATGATTTATAAAGAAATTCTTTAATGAACGAATACAAATAAAGTTCTTTATTAAGCCTTCGTAACTCCATATAGTTCTGTCACGGGGCAGACATGTTGTTTAGAACCTTGGGTCAGATCTTCACTCAACTTGGTTCAGATGGACAAAGATCAGACCAAAGATTCTAAACAAAATGTCTGCCTCCTGGTAGAGCTAAATGGAGTAATGATGGCACAATAATATACTTTATTTGTATTCTTTCATTAAAGCATTTCTATATAAAATGTAAACAATTAATGCCATATTTCAATTAAATAGAACTTCATTTTGTGCTACAGTTACCTAAACATTGTTTTTTTTTTTTTTACCGTGGATGTAGAGAATGATCTAAATTAGAAGAAAAATATGTTTTAAGTGTGTCTGTGTCTAATTAACTGGTTTTAAAAGGGGAAATGTTTTATTTCCATATCAAGGCACAGGTGATGTCATAAACCCAATACTCTGCATGCGCAGTAAAAACTATGTTTCGGTGATACAGTCCCTTTAATACCTGATTTGCAGTTCACTTGTTAGTTTACTTTTAGTGAACAGTCCCATTGAGTCATATTTAGCTTCCCTATGTCAAGGGGCCCTCAAGAAAATGGTGAAATTATCAAAACAAACAATTATCGGGACTCATATCAATTCTCCAGATTTTAGTTAAACAATTAATAGAAAAGTGAAGAAAAATTAAAGTAAACATATTTGAAACACAATAATATTTGTATACAATTTTAATATAGCAATGTAATATATTATGATATGTATATTTACATTAATATAAGCATTTTAACATTTTAAGAAAATTTTACATTCATTTACATTATTGTTCTGTATTTAGTTGATGTATGATGCCATTTTTTATTATTATTTTTAATAAACAATTTTATCTCTAGTAGAAGTTCTGCCATTGACTCCTATAGTACGATTTTGGCTATATTAAAAATAGATGATGTCCTCCGAAATGGCTGTGAAAAATGCCAAAGTCCTCATCGTAGCTTTATATTGGGAGGACTAAGTCTTCCATTTTGTTTTGGGGCATTTTGGGAGGTATAGGTGTGGGATCGGCCTATGATTTCCGAATTGGAGAAATCGGAGCTACCTGAGTAGCACGGAATTTGCGTGCTGTCTTCCCACCGCTGTAATTCGGAGGCATGATTTCGGCTGTAAAATCGGAGCATATTGGGTAGATGCTTATATGTTTTTTTATTATCTCCTTATATCATTCTGGCAAGATCTGCATTCTCATTGGTCATAAGAAAAGACAAGGTGACACAAATGGTGACCTACATCCCCATGCAGTCTCCTTCACACTACACCAATCAACAACAAACCTAAATCAAAACAGACAACAAGTCTATGAGGAGGTGTGTGCATCCCTCTCCTCAAATAACAATATAACAAAACACGGGTTTTAAAACCCAGGAAACGCTCTAGAAGAACACGGTAAGTTTACAAAAAGGATTTTAAAAAAAACCAACAAAGAACCCCTGTTATAATAGAAAAACAAAATAGATGTTCCCAAGCAAATTACCATTTTTAGACCAGGAGAAAAATAGGTGGATGCCATCAAAGTAGCATTTTCTGCAAATAATCTACTGTTAATTATTTGTATATAAAGTCAATTAATGAATCATGTAGTGGTCTACCGAATTAAATTCATTGTTTTTTTGTATAATTCCGCATTCTCTAACAAATTATGCATTTGGCCATTGTTAACGCTGCAAAAATATCACACCAAAAAATTCCAAAAATTAGGCAGCACTAATGGAATGGGGCAAATTCTCCAACATGTATAGCTTAAAATCACCCATTAATGCCTCATTTGTGCAGTTCACAGGTCGGTTCATTACGGTTCACTTTCTAGGGCCAAGGCGTCCAACTGCGGCCCTCCAGATGTTTTTGTACTACAAGTACCATAATTCCCTGCCATTCTAGAATGCTGGTGGAGAATTATGGGGTTTGTAGTCCTGCAGCAGCTGGAGGGCCACAGTTCGACACCTAGGTTCTAGGGAATAAAATGGAGTGGGCTAATCAGAATACATGCAGCTTTTTTGGTTATTGGTGGCTGAATTATACAGTGCTTTGGATCCAGAAGAACAATAATAAGAATTAAATAAAAGCCAATTTAAGACCTACATGCATCTGTGTAAATCAATGAGAATGAAACTTTACACCAGAGCAATTTATTATTTACATACTTCACTTCACCTCCATGGTAGGTTATACAATATATTTCCCTCCTCCACCTTTTCCGGGGTCCGGTTTCCACCACACAAATGGAAATATTGTTTCCGATAACATGAACATGTTATTTGTTCCCCCCCCCCCCCCCCTGTTGAGATAAATTCCCTACATTTTTCAAGCCACTGGTCACACGTAGGTACCGGCTTCCTCCAACTGAGCTGTCACAAATCACATCTAAAGAGTGGGGGAGGAGTGGAGGTTTTGTCAGTGAATTGAATATTCCTCCATCTCCCCAAATTAACATACTTCTGATGGCAGACATGGATATTTCATTTACTACCATTACTTTGTGGACGTGACATGATGAAATTGGAAAATGCATGAGATTATATTTCATCTGTAACATATAAGGTAGTTTGCAGTGTTGGGGCTGTATACTCTTTTTTTGTTTGCGGTTCAAATCTTTATTGTTTTAGTATTGGCGCAAACTAGGGTGACCCCATTGCTGTTTTTATTCAGAGCTGCATTTGCTAAAATGACTGCAGACTTGTATATATTTAACTAATTATAGGCCATTTGATATAAGTATCCCTATATAAACTATCAATGTGATCACCCTAGTGAAGGCATATATTTGTCCCCTTCCTCTCCAAAAATAGCCTTGGATGGTTTTACCAGGGGGCTATTCACTAAAACTGAACTGGCTCACATACTGAAAAAATCAAACTTTGATAGCTGGAGTGGAAAAAACGACTCAATTTGAGTTAGAAAGCTAATTCAGCTATTAAGGACTGTTTCTTGCACTTCACTTGTCCATAACCTTCCAACATGCTCCACTGGTGAGGTGGGAAAATGTGGGCGTGGCTTGGAATGGGATGTGTCCGTGCTACTGTATCATAGCGCGGACAGTTACTATGACAATCCAACTTCAGAGCTCATTATTCTTCATCATTCTAGAGAATTGAGACTCCGAGGTATGAGGTCAAGACTGTGGGGTTAGCAGTCTCGTATTACATCTGTCCCACATTGGTCGGGACACTTGGGGGGCATGCTTACCAGCTTACTTTTAGTGAATAGCCCCATTAGTGTGGACAGGTGAGCTATTTTTTGGTGGATGGGATCTCACAGAACAACGCTGATTAAGAAATTGATTTCCTTCTGGACATATAAGATTTCGTCATTCTGCAAGGGAGTAGAATGTTATATGTGTCTGGTAAAGAGAGTCCAATCCGGCAGCCGTTAATCAAAGGGTTAATATTTGCTTTGATGTCCTCTTATTACATTCTCTCTGTTCTCTCTCTCGACGTGGTAGAGTCTTTTCTTTTTCAGAGACTGGACGACTTCATGAATATTAATCGCGGGCCGATAAAGAAACAATCAAAATGTAAAACAGGGTTTTGCGTGACTCAATGTAAAAAAAATTTCAGTCAAGCCGTCGAGTTTCACCATTACCCATGCTAGACTGAGACGCAATGTCTTCTGGGAAATTGTGACAAATTGGCTTTTTTTACCAGGAATAACACATTTGGGTGGGACGGACATATCTTCAAATGTACAAATTTACCACTATATTACAGATTTTTTTTTATGAGGTAGGTAACGATATCAAAAATTAATTAGTAGAAAAAAAGTTCTGCAAGGTGATGTCATAAACAGAAGACAACATAGAACCATGTAAAACATATATCTCATATTTGTTGCATGTTCTTGCAATTCTAACATTATATAAATCCATCACGCTTAATATAGTCACCAAATACAGTGGATATCGGTGCAAAACACAGAATCTGAGCATTGCCTGGGGAAAAAAAATGCGCAAAATTGGCTTTTGAACACAAAAGATAATTTTTGTATCAGATGTTAAGCAATTCCACACAAAAAATGTACAACTTTATGTTTCAAAATTGAGTAAAAGAATGGAATACCGGATAAAAAAAATGAGGAAGAAGACTTGTGCAGGTAGGTACAAAGGCAGAAATACAAGTGTATTGTTAGAGGATTAATGAGGGATTTATTTGGAGTCCTTAAAATTCTCATTATTATGTATATTTTTAAAAACAGGAATTAAAACTTTTGTAAAAATTGTGATATTGAGGGGTACACCTAATTATTACTCATTGTGCTTATCCAATGGGCTGGACCATTCATCTTAGCTAATAGCTATGAATCTCAAGTGTGATCTTTGCTCCCTCTTCTATTCTTGCACTGTCACCTCAGGTCTCACTCTATACAATGGCATGAGCCCTTCCTTTCTACCTTTCTATGTGGTCTCTATATCGCTCAGTTTATCAAGCCTCCAGATCATATGCATACGTTAATAGTTCATGATATATTTATGTGACGCGTTATACATAAATTAGCCAGTATGGTAAAAATAAGCACTTCAAGATTGGAATCTTTGAGTATAAAGTTTTTGGTCTAAAAATCACCCAAAAAGTTAATATAGAGTAACTTTCATTTCTTCAAATAAAATGCAAATTGTGCTAATGGTTTTGTTTCTTGGGATGTGTAAATGAGTCAATTAAATACCCCCAGGTTGATTGAATTAACATCCAACGTCTAGAGATTACGGTTGAGAGAAAAAAAAATCTCATCTAATAGATTTAATTACTGCTTAACCATCATAGACATACAGGGAACTGTTAAATCACCAGGGATTGTGCTTGATTCTCCGGGTGAAGAGATACATTAATATGATAGATGGGCAGCCCTTCAGGGTCTCAGGTTTAAATTTATGATGTGGGAAAGGGGTTGCCTGAAATGGCTAGTTTTGGGACTAACGCATTATTAAACTTGCCTTCAGCCCTCAAATGTGTATTGGATTTAGCTGCAAGAGCCGTGCAATGTGTAACTGGTCCGTGGGTTCATTTCTCAGTGTGTAAGTCCTTCTGTTTGCCATGCTCCAGCCCCTCTGTTCCTCTATGTCTTTCTGAGGGTCTTACTGCTTGTAAAAACAGATTCTTTTTCACTTTATCAAAATGGAGTCTAAAAAAAAAAGAAGAGGAAAATAGCGTGCAGTGTATTCCCGATGTGTATCAGAATTCCAAAAGTCAGTCTCTCACACTGGGAAAAAAAAAAACACAACTACCTTTTAATTTACTGAAATATTATAATATTGTACAACACACATATATTTATGAACAATTGAACAACTGATCAAGCCCACATAAATATGCACTATTTGGGTAAAATATGAGCAATATTTTGGGGCAATTTACCTTGCATTCTAAATGTATAGACATTGATATGTAGTTGGTCCCCCTCTTTGCCGCTATAACAGCTTCCACTCTTCTGGTCAAGATTTTGTAGTGTTTCTGTAGGAATTTATGCCCGTTCATCCAGTAGACCCTATGTGAGGTCAGGCACTGATGCTGGGTCAGAAGTACTGGCTCGGAATCTCCATTCAAGATCATTCCAAAAGTTTTTAATGGGGTTGAGGTCAGGGCTCGGTATATGCCAGTCCAGTTCTTTATGGACCTTGCTTTGTCAGGCTGCAATAGAAAAGGGCCTTCTCCAAACTGTTCCCGCAAAGTTGGAAGCCTAGCATTGTCCACAATGTCTTGGTATGGTGAAGAATCAAGATTCTCTTTACCTGTAAGTAAGTGTCCTAGCCCAACCTTTGAAAAACAGCCCCTCCTCCACCAAACTTTACAGGTGGCACAATGTAGTCAGATGGACCAAACTGTCATCAGACTGTCAAACAGTGAAGACTCCACAGAACACGTTTCCACTGCTCTAGAGTGGCGGGGGGCTTTACACCACTGGATCAGACGCTTGGCATTGTACTTGGTGATGTGAGGCTTGCATGCAGCTGCTCGGCCATAAAAACCCATTCCATGAAGCTCCCACCGCACAGTTTTTGTGCTGATATTAATGCCAGTGGAAGTTTGGAATCTTCAGCTACGGAATCAGCAGAGCATTGGTGACTTCTACACACCATGCGCCTCACCACTCAGTGACCCCGTTCTGTGACTTTATGTGGTCTTCCGCTGAGATGAAATTTCACAAACTGGCTTATTGCAAAGGTGGCATCCTATCACAGCAGCGCACTTGAGTTCTTAAGTTCCTAAATGTTTGTAAATGCAGACTGCATGGCTAGGTGCATTAAGTGGTGTGTCCCCATACCTTTGTCCATATTGTGTATCTCTCTAGATGCCCAATTATTACCCATCATCTTAGCAGTGTGGCCTGCGAGAGATCGTCAATACGTTTCTGGTACCTGAGAAAATCATGGAATTATTATAAATGATCCAAAAGAAAGAATAATAGGGGGGAAAACAATGAATAACTAATGAGCAGAAGAGAAATGAAATCCATACAGTAAGATGACATTCTGCACGCTGTATATTATGCAAATGGTTACAGTAGCATGCTCTGTTTGGCGGAGTCATGATAATGAGACTTTAAATGATGATGAGATTTATCAAGCTTCTTGCTGCCTCGATAGTCTGGCATTGGATAGTTAGATCCTCATTAAGTCGGGAATTTAGCACAAGACGGAAGATGATGCAACATTAGTTATCATTATTTCATCCTTGAGTTAAGCTCTATAGATAATACAAACTCATTTAAAGTGGTTTACAAATGGATAATACAAGTTTCACGTACAAATGATTTCACCATGCATTTTCACCTAGCATGACCTATAGTGCTATGTTCCTGGTAGGAATAGTTTTACAAAATGTATTCTGGACCAGCGACCAGACATTAGCCAGATTCACACACAATGTATGGCGCTTGTCTAACTAGCCTACTTACAGGTGCCAAACTGAACTGGACCATGGCCTTTTCTGGCCTGTTCTATTTTCTTATACATGTGTATCTTTCGACCTGTTCTATTTTTTTTATACTCATGTATCTTTAGACCTGTTCTATTTTTTTTATACTTGTGTGCCTCACAAGTGCCAAACTGAACTGTGCCAAGGCCTTATTTGGCCTGTTCATTTTTTTTTTGTACTAATGTCTGTGACCCAGACTTGACAGATCTGAACAGACTCAACAGATTCGAGAACTAGTTCAATTACTTGCAGTTTCAATAAAATTGTGATGTTAAAGCAGAATCAAGCAAGCTGGAGACATGTTCTAACTCAAGCTACTATTAATGCCAAATTTTTCAGCTCGTTTTTAGTGACTAGACCCCCTATCTGTCCTTTACCCATAGGAACATATTCTGCTTTTAGGTTTTACAGATGGAGTAAAGGCAAAATGCTTCCTTTTCTTTCTTTTTTAAAAAGGCTGACTTTATCATCAGTAAAATGATTTATTTTGTTTGTTTTTAACACTTGTGATTGCAGATTTATTAAATGTTTACTGCTGGCATTTTTAACTTTAGGGAAGATTGTTAAAATGGAAGACTACTTTTTAAAATGGAATTCAAGTGGTATTATATTACATTTTTTTCTGATGCAAAAATGTAAAAAAATCCTTGTTCTAAAGGCGACGTGCATCTTGAGGATACCTTTTACTACCTTTCCGAAACAGTACAGAAATGGTTAATCACAGTTTGCTTCCATCAAGCTGTTGTCCAATCACAAAAATGACATGCTCCACTGGAGATCCACTGCAATCTAGTGAATAGATGTTTAAAGGTATACATACATAGCATTCCCCACACTATGCAAATCCCACTACCAAATAAAGCATGTAATATTAAGACAAGATAAAACTATCAACTCTTCCTGTCATCTATCATATATTACATGACAAATGATCCTGGAAACAGGCTGACAAAGACGAATCACTCCGTGCAATCATCGACAAAGCAACAGCACTCAGACGAAAAAAAGATCCTTATTAGAGGCCTCTTTCCTTTTTAAATGTAGAATGACATATTTTTTCTGTCAAGCAATGCATACTTCTGTAGGTTAATAAGGAGTATATATTTACATTTTTTTTTCTTTCAGATTCTCGTATACGACACATGGATGGAGGGAGGCATAATTCGTACATAATGCTGACTTACATGGCAAACTCAGCGAAATGTCAGGCATGGTATGGGGAAACTGCTACTTACAGGGATAATATGAAAGGCAAGTATGTGCCTGACATGGGAGATGCCATAATAAAATGTGTTCAGTGCCTCTACTAAACATGTGCAAATGGATATCTTGTTGGCCACAGATGTCCGATCAACTCCACACATAACTCTATAAATGTGCGAAATGCATGGGGCTTCCTGCCAGAAGTACCAGCGCATTTCAAGTACAAGAATATGGCTTTTCTGCATCGAAAGGAGACAAAAGAATCGAAAAATAATGTACTAACAAAAGTATGAGAATTCTATATAACACAAAATATAAATTCTTATAACCCACTGCTATAAACTAAGAAACTGATTCTAGAAATTCACAAAATAGATTTGGGGAACAACTGAATCTATTTTTTTTTTTTTTTATCAGACTATTGTCAATTAAGGTGCCGGCTGATTGGCTGAAGTTCAAGTAGATCTATTTTCTCGTTGTAGATAAAAAAAATTTGTGTCGATTGAATCCCTTTCCATATTCCGCATTGTAGGTTTGGAGCCTCAAGAAACAACTTTGCAAGTTCTTTGGGGGCAACTTTTTATTTTTAAAGTCAGAGCTATTTTTCAAGACGTGTGATTTAAATGAGTTCTTAAAAGTTAAATTATGCTTCAGAAGTATAATTCCCTCATCAGTCAGCTACAAAGAGAAAGAGTTTGACACTAAAGAAGATTTAGACTTATGGCACTCGTTTGATGCCAAGTAAATCCACCTTGTTGAAGTGCCTGTCTCACAGCTAAATCTTCTGACCAGAAAAAGATAAAAAAAATACATTTTAACGGCTCTGGAAATTCAGGCACATCACTCTCAAATGATAATAAAGTGATCTAATTGTCAAATCTTCAAATCGGAAAAAAAAAAAAATCACTACCCAACAAAGCACCGATATCATCTTAACGATCACATAAATCTGCCATAGTCTTACATACTAACATACTGCCACTTCTAAAGCACTGAGTTCCGAAAATATTTCAATCGGTTAGTCACATTTGCTAAGTGAAAACGCGAATGGGTCTATTCGCTAAAATTCGACTGTGGATGTTGACTTACATTTTGAGACCCGAGTTTGACTTAGAAAAAAAACCCCCGTCTTTGAATCTTCCCCTTCGAAAGTAATGGGAGGCAAAATGATTGAACCTGTTTTTGTGACTCAGGTGCCAATTTGATCTAGTCTCAAAAATAACATTGATCATGCCACCTCCCGTTACTTTCAATGGCGGAAGATTCGAAACTCGTTTTTGTTTTGTTTTCCAAGTCAAACTCCGGTGCCGAATAAGCCTTAGTATCAATATGAAAGTCGACCTCCGAAGTCACATTTTCGTGAATAGACCTATAAGTATAAAAGGTGGTATCTATGTGTAAGATAGCCTAACACTTCAGGTCTATTGAATCATGGGAAATAGGGAAAAAATTGCATCACGTGTTCTTTCGTGAACAAAGCTATATGTGTTTTCATACACCTGTACATCAACACATGACATGCTTTTCTATAGATATGTCCTCAAAAATGTCACGATTTGTAATTGTTTTGGTAAAATGTCATACTCATGTGTTGATGTACAGGTGTATGCAAACACATATAGCTTTGTTCATGAAAGAGGGGGCTGCATGCAGTTGACAAGAGAAATGCAAAATGAATGCCAAAACGGTAGAGGTTGAAATAAGCTGAACTGCAGATTTTCTTTCCAACTCAGATATTTTGGCCTTACATTTGCAATGTGCCTGTCAATGCCCTGAATTAAACCCAAAGTATAATAAAGGACTATGCATCAACCCTGGCATAGAGATAATATGAGAATCTTTACATTTTGGGGTTCATGTGTAAAAACAGCACAACGTAAAAAGTGAATAGCCCCCCCCCCAAAAAGTGTACTTGTGCCCAATAAGATTACAAAAAAAAAATTGGCCAAAATATTTGGTGCAGTTTATGTATGAAGTAAATGTGCAAATTAGCACCAGAAATTCACCATACAATCTCTGCCAATTCCATATTGCTTCAGGGGGTGTTTACCCCGCCCATGACTATGGCAGATGGGGCGATTGTGCTTTTTGCTACTTTCTCGACACTTTATTGTGCGCAATTCTTTTTATAGATCAACACTTTTGTCTTTCGTAAATACTAGAGTGTGACATTTCTAGCGCTTTGCTCTTATGACCATTGAGACACTTTAACCCCTTTGTGACGCATGGTGCTTGCATCCCAAACGACGCAAGCACCAAAACGTCACGATTTGTTCCTGGCCACCGATCACAAGGTGATCTGTAGCCAGGAACACTCTGGCAGAGACCCGATCAGGGTCTTAATAGACGCTTTGAGCACCGGCTACATTTTCCCTCAAAGTGGCCTCATCTGACAGGTGGGATCCCGCTGTAAGTGCCTGCAGCGGGATCCGAAAACAGGGGAGCCGCTATGAGCTGTTTAGTACAGGATGTACTATGCCATCCTAACGACTTTAAGGCACTTAAAGTCAGGAAGGCATAGTACGTCCTAACGTAGGGAAGGGGTTAAGTACATTAATTTTAATACAACTTTTAAGCTTAAATATATATATTTTTTAATATATATGTTTTTCAAAAACTATAAACACTGAAGGTGGTGGAACTCACTCCTAACTCACACTAAATGTGAGTTAAACTAAATACTCAGTAAATGGTAAATATTTGGAATGAGATTTCTGCTGGAATATGAAGAAAAGAGACAACTGGCTCAATAAATACTGCTTTTTAATAGGCAGGGGGAAGCCATTTTCCCTTGGAATCATCACTTCCTACCCCATCAGCAAAAGAAGTGTATTTTTTAAAAATTGGTGCTTGCTCTCCAGATCACTTCCTGCGACAAAAATTCACGTGACACAGAGCAGGAAGTGATGAGTGGGCTGGAAAATGGCTTCCCCCCTGCTTATTTAAAAAAAAACCCACTATTGCTAATTCAATTGTTTTCTATCCAGTGAAGGAATGGGAATGTTTCTATGCTTGTTAGCATGTTGTTGGTTTCTCTCTAGTCAATCTGGGGACAAGGTTATTAGTGTGGCTCAGTTCCTTGGGCATTTAGTGCAGCGGAGTGTGTAGAGGGTTAGAGACATGGATACTCAGTGAAGCCTAAATGCAGTATCTGATCGCCTGTATTCCCCCAGGAGAGGGCACTTGATGACTTTTCTGCGAGCCATTGACATTTTCACCCTGACTTTTAATGGTGAGATATTGTCCCATTCTTTGGCAGTTATTACTTATTGATTTTTTTTTGGGGGGGGCTGTATTATAAAAACAAGAAGGTTTTTTTATGTCATCTGCTAAACAAAGACAACCTTTTCTGCCGACCACAACCCTCATCATTCCTATCCATCCTAACGCGTCCTACATCACTCATGTAATCTCCTTTGATAAATAATATATATATTTTTCTTTTTAAATGCTCTAATTTCCTTGTTACACACCGTAGGCTAGAAATCTAGTTTTGGACCAAAGTGCTAAAGTATTGTCTTATCATATAAAGAGATATTATTGCTTTTGGGTGCTGGTGACCATCGTAGGAGTTGTAGTCAGGCATATGAGATCCAGTATAAGAAGGCACCAGGAAGGTAGTGAGAAAATAAAGCACAGATAATAAAGAAGGACAAAGAATTAACAACATATTCCAAAGGGGCAGTTTCCAAAGCCCAAAAGAAACCGAACTGTAGTGTAAATTGGAGTATGCCTCAAAGCACAGAACAAACAATATACATATACACAATATTTCATATATAATTAAAAGATGAAACATAAAACAATATTTTTCTGTTATTAGTTAGCTTGTAGCAGATGATAATGGATCACACTAGGTGAATTGAATATATAATTAAAAGACATTACATAGTACATGACGAAAATAGGCATATATACAAAAAACAAAACACCATATGATACATAATAACAATACTTGCTGTTAATAGTTAGCATGTAACACATGATAATTCAGACCTAGTATGTCCCATTATTTTTCATATTGTGTTTAGTATATATGTACACTTTCGTTATGTGCTAAGTAGTGTATTTTGTATATGTATTTTGTTTATTCTGTGCATGTTTTTGCACTCACTCAAATTCACAACACAGTTGTAGTAAGTGCAACTGTGCATGTTACTACGCTGATTAACCACCGCACATGCTCAGAATGCATTGCCCTCAGGTGGTCCCAAAGAATTTCAAACAGTGATGTGGGGACATGGGTTATGATTCAGGACATTTGGGGAGACAGTAAGGTATATGACATATCCATCCTTCGCTGCATTCATCCATCATCCTATCTCCATATCTCCATGACACACTCAGGCTAATACTCTTTTTCTTAAAAATAAAACCCAGTTTATGAAAGTGACTGAAGAAGAGCGAGACAACACAGCTCCAGAAAGCCTACATCTAACAGAACTATGCATTAGTCAATCACAGACAATTTGTCATAACGCTCCTTACAGCGACTGTATGGTGCCTAAAATGGATCGTCCAAATGGTAATGCATATTAAAGTACATTCAAAGTACTTACAGCTAATGAATTTGTGAAATGACTGCAGTTTTCAAGAAATTAGCATTGCCCTCACTAGTTTTTTTTTTGCTGCAGGAACCGATGAGAATAATTTCATTCAAATGAATGGAATATCCTGTTTCTCTAGTGATGTCATCAGACAAGGTGTTAAGAGATCCTACTGTGTACAAGAGCAAGGTCACTTAGCGTCCACACAATGTATTCTATTCCAGCAGCACAGGAAGTGCCTCAATGAAACAAAACTTTATATGCTCAGTGTCTATATAATCAGTGCTACCGCACCTGTAGTATACATGCAGAGTAATCACTGGGGGAGGACGTGAGTCAAAGATTAAAAATGTGATTTATGCAGAATGCCTGCATCAAATCACACTGGAATAAAAGCTTGTGCACTATACAAGCAGTGATCTTCTTCTTGCACCAAAGTGAGTTTGAGGACTAGACTGTCCCTTTAACACCCCATTGTGGAAAAGCTTCTTTTATGTAACCTAGAAATGAAAACAATAAAAATATGTTTAAAAAAATCCCTTCAAATTATAAGTAGAGAACAGTCTGACATCAGGGAACCAGCACATAATGTAAAGGGTACAAATTATACCATAGTTTCCATTTCTTACCTTTTATTTCTGTCGAACTGAACACTTGCTCTGTTATAATGACATGGTGCGTGGGGCTGTAATGCACAGACGGCCACATCACCGAAATGTCAAACGGAAAACGGCAAAGTACTAATTTCAGATAATTTTTTCCTTTGATATTCAGAATAATACAGATATAATGTACAAAACAAAAAAAAATGTCTTAAAGGGACCACAGTGGCACACACACATTGCGCTGAGAGGAGTTCAAAATGGTAGAAAGGGTCATTTATTGGCATATATTATGGTTAAAATCAGACCGCTGTCTTTTCATGATGCTACCAAATATATCAGTAATACAATTCAGCTAAAATATGACATGCCCAATGCAAGAGCAGGACACTTACACACAATTATATGGACCAGATAAGGGAAATTAGAATATTAGGGCTAAAAGTGAGCTAAGCTGAACCAACATTCCATTGGTTTCCACAGTAATTGGATCATTTTTAGAACTCTGCCCCACAGCTGACCTTTATACTTAACCCCCATAGTTTGTCACTCTATGCTAAGTACAATTGTACAAAAAGAGTGGTGTTTTTTTAAAGATGTTTAAATATAAGTGTGCTACATTTTGTCACCATCTCCCCCATCTCTTCGCTTGGCTTGCTGTAGGACTCAAACATCCCATTTGGTTGGAACAGACATAAGTCAACCAAAGGGACTGGAAGCCCTCTTCCAATGTTAAGAATGCTGCTGGGGAGGGGAAGAGGTAGTATAGTGTAATTTAACCTTTTATTAAATTTTTTTTTTTAAAACCTTTTAACCTAAAAGGACATTCAACATCGTTATAACCAGATACGGCACAATCGACCGTCCTTTGAATAGCAGCTGAATTATTGTTCACAGGACGTGAGCGTAGGAGCTAAAAATGGGGTGGGTTCAGGCAAAATTGCATTACCCCAGAATACTGCGCTCCAACCGTCCTGGTACCATGCCTCCCAACATGTCAAATGGCCGACCCTTTTCTCCATTTATGGGATTAGTTGAAGGTGAGGCTATGGGGACGGGGACGACAGACATTTTTCAGTGACTTTATGGCCAATCAATGATTATTTATGTCATATGGTAAGTACTTTAAAATAACTGTTATACATTTGCAGTTTAAACACACTTAAGGGTATGCTCAGTATTCCCCGATCTGGCCCAAATTCAGTCAGTATGCCCCAAACTGGCCCAAAGTCAGAAACATTTGCAGTTCAGCTACCCAATATGGCTATTTTTTGGTCAAACAAAATCTGCAATTTTCGCCAATTTCGGGCTTGGTTTCGGCCACATTCGGTTCAAGTAGGTCAGGCAGTGAAATCCTATATATTTTGCTCACTCCTAAAGGACCGATCCCCCCCCCCCCCAAGTTGGCCCCAAATCATTGGAAATTGCCAAATTTTGGGGAGTTCAATTCCCCAGATTTTAGCTGGCGAATTGAACAGCGAAGTGTAGAAGAATTTATTATAATTCATTTAATTACTATGTCATGTTTCTTTCATTTTTTTTTTTACAGGTTTTAATTTAATTTAATTTCTGGGCCATTTCAGTGAGGACTATGGCTATTTCCGTAATAGCCAACTCCTCCCAAAATGGCCCCAAGATCAGAAGTTAGTAGGGAGGACTAAAGGCTACCATCTTGGTAACCAAACTCCGGAAGAGTTTGGCTTCCGAAATGTAGGCATGAAAATTGTCCACAACTCAGAGATCTGATTTTTTTTCAAGAGAAACGGAATTACCCAACTGTAGATGATCCGTATTTTGGGAGTTTTATTGGTCAAGAGCTTAGTGATACAGATATACAAACCAAAAATTCACCACTCCCAGGGGGACAATAGAGAAGAAAATCGGGACACTTGGGAGATAGGTGGTACAGATACCAAGTCTCTGAAGTTCAATCCTCCTCGGTTTAGGTTGTGTTTGTCTGTAAGACACATACAGCTTAAATGCTAAACTGCCTGTGCGCAGTTCAATGCACAGGTATAATTTAAAAAAAAATGGGACTGTGCTGGAAAATTCAGGACTTTTGGCAGCTATGATAATGTACAGAGTAAAAGGGAATAGGAAAAGTCTGTTTTTTTTTGGGCACCTTGCACACTTTTTGATGTAGCCTTGTAGGCTCCTGCAGGTGACATACTACTAGATATCACAATATATGAGACAGTGATTTAAACAGGTTAGTAATTCAGGACAAGGTCAGCCCAGCTAACGCAACAGGCAAACCATAGCATAGCAAAGGACGGAAAAGGTGGCCCTAAGCAAGAACTGTATATCCATCACCAGGGAAAAGGAAAGTCTCCAAATAGCCAGACGAGCTACAGGAGAAACCCCAAACCTAGGGAAACTGCAGGCATAGGGTTGTAGCTCGGGCTCTGGATAGAAACATAGAAACATAGAAACATAGAATGTGTCGGCAGATAAGAACCATTCGGTACATCTAGTCTGCCCATTTATTTTTTTTGAGTACTTTTATTAGTCCCCCGTTCCCGGTCTTATAGCTAGGATAGCCTTGTGTCTATCCCACGCATGCTTAAAATCTTTGACTGTGTTTACCTCTACCACTTCTGCTGGAAGGCTATTCCATACATCCACTGCCCTCTCAGTAAAGTAATACTTCCCGATATTACGTTTAAATCGTTGCCCCTCTAATTTAAGACTATGTCCTCTAGTTGTGGTAGTTTTTCTTCTTTTAAATATACTCTCTTCCTTTACTGTGTTGATTCCCTTTATGTATTTAAATGTTTCTATCATATCCCCCCTGTTACGTCTTTCCTCCAAGCTATACATGTTAAGATGCTTTAACCTTTCCTGGTGAGTTTTATCCTTCAACCCATGAACCAGTTTAGTGGCCCTTCTCTGAACTCTCTCCAAAGTATCAATATCCTTCTGGAGATACGGTCTCCAGTACTGCGTACAATACTCCAAGTGAGGTCTCACCAGTGTTCTGTACAATAGCTCAGGAACCTCCCCATTAAGCCTCCTGGTGGCCACTGGGCGGAATATATAGACAATAAATCCCACCGTCTCCTGGTTCAAGTCCCAGCAGATTCCGAGGGTCAGAGGCATGTATATATAGAAGCCCATTACATGTGTAGCATTGATGAATGGCACATTAAGCAGTAATGCATCCATTTTATTGCTCACTTACTTGGCCATAAAACTGGTGATGCCATCAAGCAAATGGACATGTTATCTGAACCCTTTCCTGACTATAAGCTTTTTTTTTATAGGGCTGCTTTTGATAGTGATTATACAGTGCGGGTTTCTGCAACTGCCCTTCAAGAAATTATACTTGGTAGTTCAAAATCAACATGGGTCATACACGTCCACCCTTTTCTTTCATATGTTTCCAACCCATAACTCAATAACACAATATTGGACAGACTGTCAAATCAGACTGTTCCACAAAGGTTATTTGTTTCTACCCATGTGGATGAGGTCTCATCCACTATTTTTGGGGGCCTTGATGCTCTTGCTTAGTAAAAAAAATAAAAAAAAAAATAAATAAATAAATAAAAATAAAATCTTAGTGATTATTATACTTCATGTCATCTCCAGCACAGAAGGTGTTTGAGAGCATCTTTGTTTTGTGGGGATATTGACAGATATCCTGTCAAACAGTTATCAAGGGGGCATCACATCAATAAAAACACTGAAAGGATCCAGTCATGTTAGAAATGCAATATTCCATCCTGTGTCAGTTGCCTTTAAAAAAAAATCCTTGATATATCTGAGTCCTTGATAGGTGTGCAATGGTACATTAATTTCCTCCAATTTAAATTATACATTATCAACATGTTCTGTTGATAAGGTCTTCACTGAGAATATGTTGTGGGACTGACAACATTAATTTAGCTGTCCCTTTTAGAAAGTCATAGAATGTTGAAGACAGTACCCAAAAGAAGTCTATCATATGTTCTAACTGCGTTGAATCACTTGGTGATGTAAAATGGAGGCATATTGCATTGGGCTTAGTAGTGTGGCAGTACTTGCTCAATGGCCAGGCCACATTTAAAAGGTTTTCTGGCAGCGTTAAGATTAGAAAATCCTTCCCATGCCAATGTGTCATCCGTAGGTTCCAGATGTGGATCGGTAAGTGGAAGACTGAAGACAATGGCGCTTTTCTCATGCTGCAACAAGGCAAGCTGTCAGCTAGGGACAGGATGAAGAACCTGATAGTTCAGTGTATTCGATGGGACCGCAACATCCAAAATAAATTCTTAAAGACAACAAGTTGTTCTATTGATTTTCACTGAACATGACTAGTCTTCGGGGAGCTGAAATCAAGTTAGATCAATGAGGGAGACAGCCAACCCCTTTGTGACCTGTTGATCCAACCTAGGCTTTGTAACCCCTGTTACTCTTGCCTGGTAAAACTGTCAATAGAAACGGACCAAGAATTTTACACAAGTTCATTATTCATATAAACTCAACATTGGTGTTGAAAATTAGGCAATTCCTTCTGGGACTGACTAGGAATTTCAACCAATAGGGAAACAATCCAAAACATCACATGGAACAAACACTCAACTCCTATTGGGTTCCATCATACTCAATGGCCAATGAGGTTTTATCAATGGAATAAAGCTCATTCGACTGTTACAAAACTCCATGCAGCCGAATATCTAGATTATGGGCATTTTTACTAAATAAAGCAAACCATGGGATGTTCAATGATAGGTTTAACATGTACTATGAACAGTACACAAAACATATTTTGTTTACTATATGCAGAGTAATGAAAAAAATGCAATAAAAGGGGAACCACTAAAATGTATAATACCTATGAGCATTTTTTCCTGCAAATATGCACTTGTGTGAGCATATGTATGTAAATATACGTTGTACTAAAATAGGATATAAATATAATTTCCTGTATATCACCCACCAGTGTACAATATCCTTATATAACAAAAAAGTAAGACATCTCAATAGAAATTTGTACCCACAAATAGTTGTCTTTATAACAACTTAATTCCATTTGTTAAAGGAGAGCTCAGATTTGTGTCCTCCCCCCCCCCCCTCCAGTGGCTGTGAAGACCATTTTCAGTTCATTTGTTTAATTACATTATACGTTGATATGTCTATTTCAAATATAATATAATGTATATTATAATTTAAAGGAAATCTAAACTGAGTTTGTACCAAAATTAATTGAAATCAGAGTTTTTGCGCTTGAAATCCAATTATACAGCTTTTATCTGCCGACCATAGCATCTCCTTCATGTAAATCAAATGCTGAGGGGGAAAAAAATCAAAATGGCTGCTTCTCACCATCGACTGTCGACTACGCAGATACATGGAACCACGGCCAATGGGCACAATTTGGATCCTAACCAGGTGGATACATCAGTAATATTCGATAAGGCATTAAAACAATCTCTTTCACCAAAACATTGTTTATATCATAAATGTAGAAAATACAAGCATTATCTATGCACTGTTTTTGCAGAAATGCAAACAAACCCATACAAATGTATTTGTGACGACCCCTTACACAATTCTCGTTGAAAATAGTTAATTTGCCTATCAAGCCACCGGTGATGTCATATACAGGAGACTCCACAGACACATTTAAAACACATTTCCCTCTTAATTTATACATATGCTTATAATTTTGCTAACACAATCTACACATTATTTCTGATTCATGTTTATTCTTTATATTCACAAACAATTTGTAGATGATTGAGTTCTATTAAGATATGATTACAACAATGCCTTTATTTTTTTGGTGGTGGGCAGGTGTCTTCTCTAATTAACAAACAAGACACAAGGCCAAATCCTTTCTAACTATTGATTTGGTCAAGCACCCAGGAGATGGCCAGTCCAAAGCAGTATGGGAGAATTCATTAGAACTACACATTCAATCTTTTGCAAATCCTCGAACAGTTTCTTCAAAGCTACAGCCAAGTCTAAAGAGCAAACCAATTTCTACCATTTGTGTTTTTTTTCTTTCGTCATTTTTTACTTAGTCTACAAACACATAATCCACACAATATGGAAGATACATATTCTCTTAAAAGTTAACAGTCTAAAGTCTACTTAGTTTGAAAGCCGTGGTTACACAAAGAAAGCTTTGTCCTTGAAGATCCTGGCTACCATCTCCTGTGCTGCTACCCTAACGCTATCGTTGGCTTTTGTAAATAGGAATATCTTCCAGGAATTGTTACTGACCTGATTTATTTTGATATGGTCTCATCCTATTTTTATTTGTTTCAGCTTGGGTTTATGGTTGAGTGCCTTGGATAGAAATGATATCAACGATTTGGAAAAAAAAAATGCAATTTAAAAAAAACAAAACGAAAAACAACATGAATCATTGATGAGGACTAGTAGACGTGATGCTTGCCACTCCAATTTTGTTTTACAAATAAATTGTTGTAGATAATCCTCTTCAATGAATAATACCTTCTAGTGACAGCTATAAGATGTAATCATTTAGTGTGTTGCAGAATATAATGCTGATTAAAAAAAATCTGCGAGGCTTATCAGTCATAGTTAGAATTGAAAAAGAATTGCATTTTCTAAATTGTGCATCGGTACTTAGTATGTATAAAATCTGGCATAATGATGTGTCTGTCTCCCAAAGACTGGAAAAGACAGAGCAAGACAAAAGATAGCAAGCAAACGGGTGAATTGAAAGGGGGGGGGAGGCATTCTGGCTTAGTCAAAAAAAGCCTTTCACTTTTAATTCAAAGTTGAAAAATTCTGCTTTTTGAAATATATATATATATTTTTTTAGCAAACATTCTAAGAACATCAACAAATTCTCAAAAACAGTAACATTCCACCAAAATACACACATATATTACCCTACGGACAAATACTATATATATTTGTTTAAAGGATAATGTTTTTTTGTTTTGTTTTTAATATATGTTGTTAAATTCTTTTTATTTCACCTGGGAGATTCAATCTATAACATGACCCAGTCATATAAGTAATAATAATGCTCATCAATCATATTACTGAACCGTGCAGTCGAATGGAGCTGCAGAGTATTATTTATTCAAATACAGACTGCAATAAATTGTAAATTATTAGGATAAAATAATGCATTCTGTAATGTATGTGCTTGTTTTCAGGTGACTTGTCTGCCATATTTTATTTTAGAACAAATAATAATATAATTGCATGCAAAGTATTTCAAAACAACTGGAAATATTTCATATTTGTTAATATTAATAAATAGATTTTTTTTTTGCAAGTACAATATTTTTTCTCTGGAATGGGGATCCAGAACCAAGAATAAAGACAATGAGTATATCATTTCGACTGCATTATAACTAATTACCATGAAGGAATTCAATTATATACATTTTCCTGACGTTTCAGCAATTTAAGATACACTGGTGAAATAGTCTCATGTTGCTTTCATCGTAAGTGATTGGTTAACTTTTCCTGAGTGGTAAACCACTGTAATGCTTTTTTTTTTTCCCAAAAAAACTCATAAATCTTCCATTTTTAAAAAAAATAACATTTCTAATAGAAACACCTGAACATTGCAGCACAGGTGGAGAGCAACACGCTCTAACAACTGTCCCTATATTTCTTTTTAAACCTCTTCATTATTTTGTATCATTAACATGAATATCCTCGCTGCAAACCAGATTAAAATGCTGCAGATTTGCATATCAATTGGGGTGTTTGAAGAATGACTGTTCAGTTTCAAAAGGCATGCTTATTTATTTATTATTGTTTTTTTGCTGTAAAAACTGAATAAATCCTTCTGCGATAAGCTGCAAAAAGAAATGAACAATTCCCATCTGAATGGACGATCAAACACGTTCCTGGAGTTTTTCATCACAGTGACCGATCTACTGAGATGTTCCAGTATTAGAGCATCATTTTTTTTTTCTCCAACATGCAAAGTTTCTTTTAATTGGTTTTGATTTAATACATTTTTTTTTTAAAAAAAGCAAGAAAATCCTACCTGCCACTGATGGGTCCTTCTGAATTCTGTTCATTTTTTCATCCTTGTAGCTCTGCACAGGAGAAATTCAGCTGTGTTCAGTACCAGAACAGCTCTGCACAGCTCCCCAGTATACCCTCCACATCAACATTTAGACACACCTCTGTCTGTGTCATCTGTTACTCTCTCCAGCTCTCAGGAATTAATGCAAGGAACTCAGCCTAATAAAATGTGGCTAGAATCAGTTACAGATATTAATCACATTCAATTTTATTAACTGAAAATCTGCTAGGGTTTGCAAAAAAAGAAACAAAAAAAGAGAGAGAGAGAGAGAGAGAGAGAGAAAAAAATGGGGGTGTCAACTGCCGAGAATCTAGTTTGTATAACAATTTGGTAAACGTTAGATTAAAGGCTAGTGTGATGTCACATCATGTCTGGATAGCCATGTCATTTTTTTAGTGGTATCGATGCTCTTTCGACTGCAAAAATTCGATGGAGCCGGGTTTTTTTCTAAAATCAAACTATGGCTTTTATTTGGACAGAGAGCGAATTTTACAATCAGTTTGCGAAAGGGGCAGATTCAGCCTTCAGGATTCTATCCATTTTTTATCCACACTTGCTCCATTATTCTGTTTGACTCACAATTTCTCATCCAATTCATTTTTATGAAGGCTGTACACGGTGGGGGGGAAAAAACTATGTTAGGTCCCCCAGCATAATTATTTCAATTGGGAAGGTTCAGACGCACTGGAATTTCGTTTTAGTCATTTGTGTGCATAGCAAACAAAATAATGATAAGATTGTATTTGTCTTTTATATTCAGGTCAATACAGTAGCTGTATTATCCGCAGAGCCCTGTGATTTATTAAAGCAAATGTTTGATTTTGCAGCAAATATTTATATAGTGGGTATATATTGTGCTTCTAATTGGCTGATACAGTTATATACAAGGAGGAATTATTATAATTTACTGGTATTTTACACAAGAGAAGCCTGTATGCTAACACATCTGATCTGCCTACACTGTAATACACTAATTTGCCTTACAAAGGAATACCACAGACTAATTTACACTAATACACCTTACATGGGTATACCATCCACTGATATACCTTAAATGGGTATATTGTACATTCATTTACACCAATAAACTTTATAATGGTATACTGTACACGTATTTACACTAATACATCTTACAAGGCTTTACCGCACACTAATACACCTTACATGGGTATACTGTGTACTAATTTACACTAATACACCTTACACGGATACACCGTACACTAATTTACACTAATACACCTTAAATGGGTATACCATACACTAATTCACACTAGTACAACTTACATTGGTATACCATGCACTAATTTACACTAACATGTGTATGCCGTACACTAATTCCCACTGATGTGTATATTGTACACTAATGTATACTAATATGTCTTACACGGGTATACTGTACACTAATTTACACTAATACACCTTACACAGTTACCGTGTACACTAATTAACACTAATACACCTTCCATGGGTATACTGTACACTAATTTACACTAATACACCTTACATGGGTTTATTCTACACTAATTTACACTAATACACCTTACATGGGTATACTGTACACTAATTCACACTAATAAACCTTACATGGGTATATTGTACACTAATTTAAACTAATACACCTTACGTGGGTATACTGAATACTAATTCTCACTAATACACCTTACATGAGTATATTGTACACTAATTCACACTAATACACCATACACGGGTATACTGTACACTAATTAACACTAATAGTTCTCACAATAACCTCAATACACTTTTTTTGCCACCATATTGTTTTTCTGCCTTTTCCATCTAGCCAGATGTTACTTAATGAGCGGTCTTGTTGGGTGAATTGTACACCTCTTTGAAGACGTGAATTATAAAGTGGATTGTGAAAGAGTGAGGAAGATAGCTGGATGGGATGAGTTCCAGAGATGGGACAGTTTGAATGACGTTTTGGCACTAGTGTAATGTTTAGGAGTCATGGAGGAATGGAGAAGAAATACAATATAGGGGGCTTTGTACGTCAGTGTTTTAAATTTGATCCTGGAAGGAGAGGGAAGCCAGTGGATGGGCTTTGCAATGTGAAACACCAGAAGAGGATGGACGCATGTTTAAAAATCAGCATCACATCAGCATTTTGGATAGCTTGCAGGGGGGAGTGTCGAGCCAGGCAAAGACCAACCAGGACTAATAATTAATAGCTAGGGTATTAGCATTTTTGCGGCCTCAGTGGTGAGTCCCAAGAGAATACGAGAAAAGTTCTTCAGGTGTACTCAAAAGGATTTAGCATGTAGTTGGCAGTGTAAGAGCCTAGTCAGAGGAGACTCCAAGACAATAGGTTCTGTCAGATGCAGAAATTGAAATTACTGGTGAATTTGGGTGCAGGGCTGGTGCTCGAAGGAGGGAAGAGTATCATTTGCGTTTAAAAGACATGACGTTTTAGGTAGTGTTTATCGACTGGTAGAGATGGCGGGCAGGAAGTCCGGGAGACGTGCGACATGAGAGAGGTGGAGAGTTAGCGGAAGAGAGTTAGATTTCAGTGTCACCAGCATACAACACATATGATGTCGTGAGAAAAAAATAAATGATAAGGTCTCCTGTAGATAATACCTATCGGCAGAAAACACAGAGGTTCCCTGTTCACAGGAATAGAAGTACCTGACACTGGTAGAGTCTACTTTGATACACCTAATGATGGCACACCTCAGACACCTAAAAGAGATAAACTGTACACTAAAAAGTGAGTTAAGGTGAGATGAACATTTCATCTCACCATTTCAGAATATATTGTGCAGGGACAAACCTGGTGACTAGACCCCTTGTAATGCAGTTAGTTATGGTCAAATGTTATGTCTATTTTAAGTGTATTGAGGAAAATGTATTATAACCACAAATCCAAATTTTTGGTGGATAATATGTATATTTATTGGAGATGACACACCTTTATGTAAGTAAGAAATTGTTGTCATCTTTGTTCTACTTTTGTATGTAATAAAAAATAATAATAATGGAATACTATATCACTTTTGACATACTGGACAAATACCAGTTCTAGACAAGGAACATCTGATGATAGAAAGGGCTATTTAGGGCTTTGCAACATAATTCCTGGTTACAGTTCTAAAAGCAGAATAATCAGCAGGAACATTCAGTTGGTTTCCCTGGGAACAGCTCAATTTTTAGAACTTTATTATGCCCACAATACACCTTGCTGCATTAACCACAATGTATTATACAACACAGCAGCATTCTGACGGCCATGTGGATATCAGACTGCCGAGTTTCTACTTGTCTTGCTATTGTGTCGGCTGAATAAAGCATCTGCCACTCAGATATCAGCTGTTTGCACAATGTGACATGAAGGATATATTTAAAATGAGCTTCTCAGTGATACAGGTATGATCTAGTAATCATTATATTGAGACCTGCCTATTTTACAATGGAGCAAAACACACATTACAAGTACTGGATGCTCTGTTTCTCTCATTGTTAGGCTGGAGGTAAGGGGAGGGGGCCCTGGTCCTACAATTGGCCCCATGGGTACAAAAAAACCCACCAACACTGCAAAATGCAAATTATTGCTGATTCCAAGGATAACATGAGTCTGTGCTTCAGGGCATCTGTAAAATGTGCTACAATAGAGGCAATGAAGACCAGGCACCAAATAACGTATTCTGATTATTTACTAATGTGAAAAAAACCCATAAATGGACTGTATCACCTGAACATTGGTTTTACTGTGCATGTGAAGCATAGAAAATGATTGATCTATACATTGTGTTAGCAAAACTGCAAGCAAATGCCTACATTTATAGAAAAATGTGTTTCAAATGTGTCTGTGGAGTCTCACGTTTATGACATCACCTGTGGCACGGTATGCAAATGACACATTTCCCATTGAAAAGCAGTTTAGTGGAGTCTCCTGTTCATGACATCACCTGTGGTTTGATTTGTTAATGAACTGCTTTTCAATGGGAAATAAGTCATTTGCATATCAAGCCCCAGGTGATGTCATAATCAGGAGACTCCACAGACACATTTAAAACACATTCCTCTCCTAATTGAAACATTTCTGCTAGCACAATGTACTAATCATTTTCAACCCATTTCTCTTCTCTACATTCACAGTATCAGCAATGTTTAGTCCCTTTTCAAAGTGTGATGACACAATTACAAATATATAGCTCAAGACTAGCAGACTGTGGATGTATTATTAGCAGTGGTGTATCTTGGTTTAGTGCTGCCCTAGGCAGACAAAATTTGGGCACCCCCCACCCACGTTGCACACCTACGACATGCCCCATCACCCACGTTGCACACTCACGACATGCCCCATCACCCACGTTGCACACTCACGACATGCCCCATCACCCACGTTGCACACTCACGACATGCCCCATCACCCACGTTGCACACTCACGACCTGCCCCATCACCCACGTTGCACACTCACGACATGCCCCATCACCCAATTATATGCCCCATCTCCTAAATTGAACACACATTAAATGCCCAATCACCCCATTATATGCCCCATCACCCACATTTCATGCACACTAATTGCCCCATCACCCCCATTACATGCCACCATCACCCTCATTACATACCCCCACCACGTCCATTACATGCCCCCATAACCCCAATAAATTGGAAGGAATTTAAGCTTTCTGAAGGGTGGGGGAGGCATCGGAAATGTTTGAAGCACTAGAAGTGTGCTTTAACACCCTCTAGCAAAGTGCCGCCCTCGTACAAAGTGTCGCCCTAGGTGAGTGCCTTGTTTGCCTTGTGGAAGATACACTACTAATTATTAGTAACTGTTATTAAGAAAAAAAAGTATTAACAATTGGTGGTGGTCAGAGGCGTCGCTAGGGGGGGGCTAGTGGGGCTGAAGCCCCGAATATCATCCCCATAGCCCCGAATCCCGAGTCACCAAACATTTTTTTTTTCTCTGCAAGTGGTGGGTAACTGCAGGGGTCGCGGACCTGCCGTTGTTGGTTGCCTGTGGCGACCCCTGGGACCACCCAGCATCTCCCCGTCTTCTAGTGTAGTGCGCCGGATATGATTTCATATCCGGCGCGGTGTTCAAGCCCTCACGCAGCCCTGTTTGTGTCTGGCTGCGTGTAGGGCAGAGGTACCTCCGTAGCGTGCCTCCATCGGGCATGTGGAGCTGAGAGAAGCGCTAAGGGGTGCGTGCTCCGCCCCCTCGCGCTTTGTTACACCAGGACCGGCTGCAGGGCAAGGTAAAGGAGCAGGGAGGGAGATGGTTCAGACACCACTACTGCTGAAAGAAAAATCTTCAAGGGTGTCTGTCTGTGTGTGTGTGTGTGTGTGTGTGTGTGTGTGTGTAAGGGTGTATGTCTGTGTGTGTAAGGGTGTATGTCTGTGTGTGTAAGGGTGTATGTCTCTGTGTGTGTGTGTAAGGGTGTCTGTGTGTGTGTGTAAGAGTGTCTGTGTGTGTGTGTGTGTGTGTGTAAGGGTGTATGTCTGTGTGTGTGTGTGTAAGGGTGTCTGGGTGTGTGTGTGTGTGTGTGTGTGTAAGGGTCTATGTCTGTGTGTAAGGGTGTCTGGGTGTGTGTGTGTGTAAGGGTCTATGTCTGTGTGTGTGTAAGGGTGTCTGGGTGTGTGTGTGTGTAAGGGTGTATGTCTGTGTGTGTGTAAGGGTGTCTGGGTGTGTGTGTGTGTAAGGGTCTATGTCTGTGTGTGTGTAAGGGTGTCTGGGTGTGTGTGTGTGTGTAAGGGTCTATGTCTGTGTGTGTGTAAGGGTGTCTGGGTGTGTGTGTGTGTGTGTAAGGGTCTATGTCTGTGTGTAAGGGTGTCTGGGTGTGTGTGTGTGTAAGGGTGTCTGGGTGTGTGTGTGTGTAAGGGTGTCTGGGTGTGTGTGTGTGTAAGGGTCTATGTCTGTGTGTGTGTAAGGATGTCTGGGTGTGTGTGTGTGTAAGGGTCTATGTCTGTGTGTGTGTAAGGGTGTCTGGGTGTGTGTGTGTGTGTGTAAGTGTGTCGGTGTGTGTGTGTAAGGGTGTCTGGGGGTGTGTGTGTGTAAGGGTGTCTTGGGGTGTGTGTGTAAGGGTGTCTGGGGGTGTGTGTGTGTAAGGGTGTCTGGGGATGTGTGTGTATAAGGGTGTCTGGGGGTGTGTGTGTAAGGGTGTCTATGTGTGTCTGTGCATAAAAGTGTCTAGGAGTGTGTGTGTAAGGGTGTCTGTGTGTCTGTGCATAAAAGTGTCTATGTGTGTAAGGGTATCTCTGTGTCTGTGTGTGTAATGGTGTCTGTGAATAAGGGCGCATTTAACTGCCAATCTGCCCCCTTGCAAGCTGCCGTGCGACACCCAGAAGTGCTCTGCAGCCAGCGGGCTCACACACCTCACGCCCTATAGGCTATACCTGCCATCCTTGTTCTTTGTGGCCTGAGCCTGGCTTATCCTTGCGAGATCACGTGCAACAGTTTCCTGGAGTTTATGGTGACTTCTAGTGCGGGTGCCTGTGGCCAGACCCAGTGAGCCCATACGGTTACTTTTTAAGGTATTTTCCTTATTTAGATTTTTTAAGCTATTTTAGTGGTCTTTATTTAGGATGTTTTATGTATCTATATATTTTGATGCTCTGTTGGTAATACAAATTATATTTATGCCATAGAACATATGTTTATGTCATTGTGTTTTTTGTATTTTTGTGTATATTTGTATTTATGTTTTTTTATTTATATGTATTAAATTATTTTATGCACATTTAAATAATTAGAAATTGTATATATTCAATTTCAAGACAGCATGCTTGTGTGTGTCTGTTGGAGACGTGTGTGAGACATTGTGTGTGTGTGTGAGAGAGAGACAGCATGTGTATTTGTGTGACACAGTGTGCTTGTGTGTGTGTCTGTGTGAGACAGCGTGCTTGTAATGCGTGTCTGTGTAAGACAGCTTGCTTGTAATGCGTGTCTGTGTAAGACAGCGTGCTTGTAATGCGTGTCTGTGTGAGACAGCGTGCTTGTAATGTGTGTCTGTGTGAGACAGCGTGCTTGTAATGCGTGTCTGTGTGAGACAGCGTGCTTGTAATGCGTGTCTGTGTGAGACAGCATGCTTGTTATGTGTGTCTGTGTGAGACAGCATGTTTGTAATGCGTGTCTGTGTGAGACAGCGTGTTTGTAATGCGTGTCTGTGTATTATTCATATACCAGGGCTTGACAAATTTAACTGAATTTTAGGAGCCAGCAAAAAAATCCAGGAGCCAGAAAACGGCACATACACACAAACATACACAAACGTTTACATGGAGTCACATACACACCCAACATACACACCCAATCACAGACAGTCAAATACGCAGTCAGCCACACACGCACACATACATACATACATACAGTCAGTCACAGAGAGACACACACATACAGCCAGTCACATACACACATAGAGTCAAGAGCATATACACAGATAGACACACACATGCAGTCAGTACCATACACACAGACACACACAGATGCAGTCAGTAACTTTTTTTATACTATAAATCTTTACATGGATTTATTAGGTTATAAACTTCTCTTCTTAATATTACTTTGTACAGACAGACACTCATTAACATACAGACACACACAAACATACAGTCCATAACATACAGAAACACAAATACAGTCAGTAACATACAGACACACACATACATTCAGTAAAATACAGATACAAAAACATACATCTAGTAAAATACAGACACACACATACAGTCAGTAACATACAGACACACATACACATACACTCAGTAACATACAGACACACACACACGTTCAGTAACATACAGACACAAACAGTCAGTAACATACAGACACACACACGTTCAGTAACATACAGACACACACACGTTCAGTAACATACAGACACAAACAGTCAGTAACATACAGACACACACACACACATATTCAGTAACATACAGACACACACACATACATTCAGTAACATACAGACATACACAGATACATTCAGTAACACACAGACACACACACATAGTCAGTAGCATACATACAGACAAACAACACATAGTCCCAGACAGACACACATACAGCTAGTCACACATATATATTCAGTCACAGACAGTCACATACACACACATACTCAATCACACACCTACAGTCAGTCCGTCACACACACTTACACACAAGCCAATAGTTTTTTTTTATCTATCAATATGTCCCCCCCTCTTGCTGCCATACCTCATTCCAGTCTGGTCTGTGCCTCTCACACAGGCACAGACCATCATTGTTTCTAGTCCTGCTGAGCACACCCGGCACTCATTATAGTGTGGTGCGCATGGGGACATACCAGGAAGTAGGTGCACACACTTCCCCCTCGTGCTCCACTGGATAATACAAAAACAAAAAATGATCTCAGCAGCGAGGGCACCATGTGGGGACAATAATACCCGGGTGCCAGGTCTAATTTTGTGGTGCCTGGGATTTGTTGCGCCCTGATATATACCCAAATATACTTATTGTTAATTGGCATCTCATATATTCATCTGTATGCCCGCCTAAGCATTCACTCCACTTCTATCAAATCTGCCCTGGGCTCCAGCCCCAGGTCTTTTGGAGACCTAGCAACGCCCCTGGTGGTGGTGCTGGCTTATTCGACTTTATCATCTCTGAATATAAATAAAATTCTACAGCGGAGAATAATAATTTTTTTCACACAGATATTACACACAAGGATTGTTCACATGCCCTCTACAACAATCCAAATCCTGAGATAATACGGAATGATGGAGCATAGCGAATACCGAAAATATTTTTAATACAATCAACCATTTTAGGAGACGTTCTTTATTTAATATAAGGACATCTTATGACAGAAGAATCCGTGTGGTTTTGGTTTAGGAAATACTTGTATACAAATGTACAAAGCTACTAAAGCACACCAGGCAGCCTCAGTACAGTAAAATGGCCAGATGCATGTTTATTTATTTTTAAAACTGTTAACATATGTGCAACCACAGACTGACACTGAAACAATCAATACACTGTTGGCAGCAAACACTAACCAACCTCACAGTGCAAATGAAATGTGTATAAATAAACAGAAAACCGAAAGTTATAGAAAACAGGGAAATAATTGTAATAATAGCTGTATTAAAAAAGAGGACATGTTTGTATAGAAGATAGCTAATGATATATTACATATTTTAACTGATTATTTTTTTAACATTAATAGTACGGGTATAGAATATTTTTTTGCAGCTAGTTTTTTTTAAAACTTTATTTTGTTCCTTTCTTTAAAAACAAACAAACTGAGATCTCCTCCAGTTTGGTAGGATGCTGTGCATCATTTTATTTTATCATAACTTCTGGTAAGAGATCTGGTATTCATTCCTGCAGCTGCCTGATCTTAGGGGGAAGCCATTAACAGAGAGAATTATCCTCTCTCTTCATCAAACAAAACACAGCAGAGTGGAATATGGCAAGATATCAGAGGAATGCAACTCAATGTCAAGTAATGGATCAGGAAACCATTACAGTGAGAAAAACAGGTGAGAGCGGCTGAGACCAACCTGTGAATGCAGGTGTGGGTAATCAGTAATGTGTACATAATTATTCACAGTTATTTCCCGTGCCTTAGTTCCAACGCGTTTTATTTCTGTGAGTGTGTTATGAATTGCAGCTGGCCTCTATTAACCCCTTCCCGACCTTATGACGAGTTAACTCTTCATAAGAGCCGCAGCGTTAGCGACCTTATGACGAGTTAACTCGTCATGCAGTCTAGCCGGCGGTGCGCTCCGTGGGCACCGCCAGCCAGTCTGCAACGGGTCCAGGACTAAGCCTCGCACCTGAGGCAAAGCTCCTGGCCTCGATCGGTCAGTTTCCGGGCATGTGATCGCGGTGATTTAGTCATCACCGCGATAACATGCAAATTAGATGGCAAAGTCAGTGTGTTCACACACTGCCTCTAATTCACTCCCTGTGCTTCACATTCTTATAGTGAAGCACAGAGAGTGACCTGTAAGTAAAAATAAATTAATTACATACACATAGGTAAAAAATAAATTTAAAACAAATTAACCCTTTCATTGCTGATCACAGTTTTTAACTGTGATCAGTTTCCTTCCACTTTATGGCCCTCATTTAGTTGTTTTTTTAACAGATTTTTTTTATTTTTACAATTTATAAAGTTTTTTTGAATAAATAAAGGTAATTTTAATATATTTATTTAATAAAATTTAACCCCTGCATGCCTGTTGCATGATTTTTACTGATCTGACATCGCACTCTTCAGAGTTTTTTTCTGTCTTTTTTGTTATGGGGGGTTTGGGAACCAATATTTTTCTTTTTTATTAGTTAGTTAATTAGGGGGGATAAGTGGGTTAGTGTTGCACTAGCTATGTAGCTTATTATTGGGAAAATAATGGGGAAAAACTTTTTTTTCCTCAAAAATTTCCTCTTTTATATGTATTTTTTAATACTAAAATGTAAATCATTTTTATGTATAGGGTATCAAAAGAAAGCTCTAACTGTCCTCTAAAAAACAACATATAACTTGTATGGGTACGTTAAATGAGAGAGAGTAAATTTATGTTTCAAAAACCGTGTATTAAAAATTGAAAAACGCTCTGGTCCTTGGCCCAGGAAAATCCCTGGTCCTTAAAGGATTAAGGTATGTGGCATCAAGTGCAGGCATTTTAAATAAAAACAAAAAAGCTGTAATGAAGAATATAGTAGCTTATTAAACCCTCTGTATGGTTTTAACAGGGGGCAGACATATTAGGTCATCTGACCAAAGATTCTAAACAACATGTGCATCCATGTATGCTTTCATTTGATGCAATCCTTCCATTAAAAATAAGTTCATTGTTTTGCTGACTGTTGTCCTTTAAATGCCGCTTAATATTCCTGGCTCAATTGAGTCTGTGTCGTTTGCAGAGACCTAAAAGCTTAAAGGATGAGGCAAATTCTGACATCTTCTGGTAGAGCACAATCATGTATGTATGTATTCAATGGCACATGTGTACAAATAACTGTGCAGACAATGATCGTCTAATGCCTAGCTGAGTGTGTGTTTGTTTTTTAAAATGTACACACTAGGTTGCAGGGAAACTGCCCTTTGAATTGAAAGTTAGCCTAAAGAGATATCCCAGATATCAAAGTAACTTTGATGCATCTGGTGGTGTCTAACCTGTACAGTTTTTTTGGATATAAAGGCATACAAGGAATCCATACTGTATTGCAATGAACATATTTTATAAATGCACAAGCAGTGAGTTTCAGATACCGGTACCTCCACAAGACAGGCTGAAGCTCAAACTTAGTAATACACTGTCACGTAAGCCTGCACCATTTTGTCCCTGCCCCCGCTGCATCCTGGGACACTTTGCCCAGATGTTGGTGGGAATAAAACTGCACCAGTCAGGTACTTGAATCATGCATTAATCCTAATACCAGAATATCTAAACCGTATCTTTATATGCTCATAGCCGCACCAGTTCCCCAAATTCTCCTAGAGCTTTATTAGGAGAATTTTTCAACTACTTTGGCTTTACGTTTTCGATTACCTTCTCAATTCCCTGAAACTCCCTTTTTCGTAAATCAAGTCCCCAGATTTCTTATCTAAAATGTTTTTTCTCCCGTTTGAGTTTGGCTCTACCGACACAGAACATTTTGCATTGTGGGTCGGATGAATATCTGAAGTAATTTGCCAGGGTAATCACACGTTTTCACGGATTCCGTTTTTCGCTCATCATCCGCTTTCTGCATTCCATCGGCATCGCCAGATTCAGAATGTTCAGCCTTGCCCTATCGGAAGCCAGAGATAAAACCTAGCGATACATTTAGGACAGAAATATAGTCCCCTACATATAGTCCCCTACAGATGAAAGTGCTTGTCAATAACCAAACCTTATCAATATGGATAAAAAAAACCTGTTTCCCAGAGATAAGACTGAAAGGCCAATACAATTCTGGAGGAAGGAGGTAGAGAGGGAAAGTGAAACATAGCTGTATACATTATGTTTGTTCTGCACCGATTGCTTATACATAATTGATTTCCAAAATCAGACCAGCCCACCTTCTTCCACTACCTCCGTGGTCATGTGCATGTGCACATTATAGGTGCTTACGGCACTGGACAGGGGTCAGCATGGGCACCCTGACTCGCCACAGCTTTTCATCTAATTTAAATAAACCAGTGAAAAGCTGTGGTTTGCAATTATTAACAAGATTAAGAACCTTATAAAAAATAATAAATATTGAGTTGCATTAAAAAAACATAAGCACACCCTTCATTTCTGCAAAATATTGATCAAGGCTGCAGTGTCAAAATTCAGTACCGATAAACAAAATATTTTGAAATAATGTAAATACAGAGTAATACATTTCATAAAAATAATTCCAAATATGTACTGGAACAATAGTGGAATAATGCATGTGCATCATTATAAGGGTCTATATCATTACACTATGATCTTGCTGCGAGGTTCATTTTCATAACTTGATAAAATGTGAAGGTCACACAATCCAATTAATAAACACCTATGATAGATATTGATTTAGAAACAAGAGACCAGAATCTCATCAATAGCAATTAGAAAAAGAAACATTCCCTATCTTATATGTTGCTATTGTTCGTTTCCATCTGACATTTGCTATCTGTGATTTTGTGTAGAGTCTCTATTGGAAAACCCTGCCTTTTGTTTCCTTAAAAACAAGCAGCAAGATAACTATGCTTTCTACATTTCACATTAAGGGCTTTTTGTCCTAAAATTCCATAGGGGGCTATCGTCGATGTTTGGTGGTAGATGTAAGCCGCTAGGTGTGCGTCTAGTGTACTGGAATCAGGTTGCATTGTGGCAAGTCAGGTTGCACTGTCACCAAATGACTCAATATTATGACACCTTACCAATCCTCCCAACGCATTTGACGTAAATAAGGGATTAGGACAGAGGAGAAATGCTGCCTGTCTGCATTCCAGCCTTGATACACCCAGTGGTGATATTAGGAACTGCATATTGAAAAAAAAAAATAGAAGTGTCTAGCTGCCCAAATGGTACCAAAATTATTCAGTTGACAAGGAAAGCATTAAAGAGGGACTAAACAACCCAATGCAACTTTAAATCAGACAGAAGCCCACTTCAGTCTGATTTAAAAAAATATTCTGCTCCAACAGAGCACTGTTCTAAAGCAATGCAACTTTATTCTGAAAATCTTAGAAAGACAAGAATGCCAGGCAATTGGTATATGGTAGCTTACAAGCCAAACATGCACTCAGCTAGGTAGAGACACTTATGGATCTCTTGTCAACCCAACAATGACCAAGAGAGACAATCCATCGAATGGTACCCTCTGCTGCCATGGATTGCAGCTCCGTCCAATACAGTCACTTCATCTTTACTTTCCTAACTACTACTTCATCTTTACTAACTTTTGAACAGTACACGATGCGAGTGCCCTTCAAAATGCAGTTTTAGTCAGGCAGAAGTAACCTTCTGCCTGTTTAAAAAATGATCTTAGGGTTTAATCCCTTTTTAAAGACGTAATAGTCTTATGTCATGTAATGCACTGCCGGATCTATGTAGAATAGGACAGAAATCGGCTTACATGGGGTTAATCGGAATTAGGAAACATTGTTTAGAATTATTATGTTAAAGCTTCTTTGTACAGTAGCTCAATAAATACAAGCCCCCTTCTCCAAACCATGCCCTCGCCTGGGAGAGCTCACTGCACAGTAATGATATTTTCCACTGCAGCATTAAACAGTGACAGATGGCGAGCAAATGAGGGGTAAACTAACCTGCTAAATAATATGACATTAAATTTACCATTTAAAATCCCATCTGGATTGGCTTTCCAGTCAAATGGTCTTGTGGGGTTTGGCTATGATTTTACAAAACGTGTCAGACATTTTTCAGGCAATAATGTAATTTAAATTGGCTGGCAATTGGGCAGCCGCACATAAGTGCTCTGTGGAAGCGTGAACCTCTGGGACCACATAAGGTAGTAATTATATGACATTGCAGGGTGCTTGTAGCTTGTGGGCTGGAGACTGATTAATCTGTGGCATGACATCGAGCTGCTAGCACACAGATCTGGAAGTCTATCAACAAACTGCACTGAGGCATGCAAATATTGCTGAATATCCCATAATTCCAGCCCAGCTGACTGCGCACACAGCCACATATATATATATATACATATCTACACTCAAACACAGCAGAAAAGCTAAGACAGTCCTCAAATTAAGAAATGTTTCAGAAATATTCTTATCTCTTTCTCCATTCTCATATAAAATAATCACCCAGTCTTCAATAAACTAGAGCACTGACGTCAAACTGGGGGCCCATGGGCTAGTTACGGCCCTCCAGGGTTTTTGTGCAGTCTTTACCTATAGTTGCCAACCATCTGAGATCTTTGGGTATATATAGTTATTATAAGCATATTAATTGGCAAAATCCCGGCATATTGAGGGGCAAAATCCTGGCATATTGAGGGGCAAAATCCTGGCATATTAATTGGCAAAATCCTGGCATATTGAGTGGTAAAATCTTGGCATATTAAATGGCATATTGAGGGGCAAAATCCTGGCATATTAATTGGCAAAATCCTGGCATTTTGAGTGGCACAATCCTGGCATATTAAATGGCATATTGAGGGGAAAAATACTGGCATATTACATGGGAAAAGAATGGCATATTGAGGGGCAAAATCCTGGCATGTTAAATAGCAAAATACTGGCATATTGAGGGGCAAAATACTGGCATATTGAATGGCAAAATAGTGACATGTTAAATGGCAAAAGAATGACATATATTCCCCATATTGAGGGAAAAATACTGATTTATTGGGTGGCAAAATATTACTGGCATATTGACCAACTGCTCCCAACCACCCTTCATATTACATAAGACCGGGATAACATGCTTGTGAGGGTAGGTGGGGCGAGTGGGAGATATTGTGGGGGGGGGGGGGGGGGGTTTGTTGGGCAGAAAATGTGTTCAGTAAGGGGCCCTGAAATTCCTGGTGGCGGCCCTGATTATTATTAGTATTATTATTATTATTATTTCCCTACTATGGACTCTGCATTGTAACTCTGTATGTCTTCAAGACATTTCCTAATCTAAATTGACAATAGAGGAATTGACGATTACAAAAAATGATCCATGTTTAGTTCACTTGTGGCTTGATATGCAAATGAACTACTTTTCAGTGGGAAGAATATGCAAATCAAGACACAGGTGATGTCACAAACAGGTGACACAAAATATACTTTTTAAAACACATTTTCTCTTAATTGTTTCCCCACACGTCAGTAATGTTGTCTACCACAACTAGAGGACATAGCCTTAAATTAGAGGGGCAACGATTTAAAAGTAATATCAGGAAGTATTACTTTACTGAGAGGGTAGTGGATGTATGGAATAGCCTGCCAGCAGAAGTGGTAGAGGTAAACACAGTCAAGGATTTTAAGCATGCGTGGGATAGGCACAAGGCTATCCTAGCTATAAGACCGGGAACGGGGGACTACTAAAAGGACTCAAAAAAAATTGGGCAGACTAGATGGACCGAATGGTTTTTATCTGCCGACACATTCTATGTTTCTATGTTTCTATGTCTGATTTTACCACCTGATTTGTTCATTCTTTATTACCAAATACATTTCCTGGTGTATTGCTAATAAATTGATCGTATTTTACAAATGTGAATGAATATACTTTTCAGACAATGATATTGTAACAAAAAAAAATGCAAATTTTAGTATCAGACTTGACTACATAGAAATGTATACATAGTAGCTCACAACTTGTGAATTTGATTATGATTGCTTGTGCAATATGACTTATAAGGGTTGACTCAGTTACCCCCGGTTGTGGAACAAAATGGTGCCTCCAATTGGCAGATGAATTCGGAGGGCACATCACTACCCAAATTTCAAGCTACCCAGCCAGCCCAGATGTGCCTCCAAATATGTCCGCAATGTGCACATCATAGCCGATATCTCCCAACAACGAAACCATCCGAAATGCACCAAAACTGAATGGTACCCTCGGCCCTCCCCATAGAATTCATGAAATTTTGGATTTGTGAAATCTGGCCCGACCACAATCCATTTCGAGATTTATTGGTGTTTATTGAGTCGACTCTATATATAATGTATGAATATGTTAGATAGTAATACTTTATTGGGAAAAGAAAAATGTTGGTGCTGGTCACAGGCTCAAAAAATATACCATATTTGCTTGAATATAAGATGCTTTTTTTTTCAGAGCAAGTGCTCTGAAAAAGACCCCTCGTCTTATATTTGAGGTCGTCTTATAATCTGACCTCAAATCGAGATCAGATTATAAAACTGTTATCCAGGTCCCCCGCAGAGCTGCAGGGGACCTGGATCCCCCTCGCTAACAGCAGGTGGATGTCTGCGCAATGCACGCAGACATCCTCTGCTGCCGCCCAGCACAACCACCGGGACTTCTATGATGAAGCCGGACCTTGTCTCTCCCTGGTGGCTAGTGGGGGCAGCAGGGGGATGTCTGCACGATAGTGCAGACATCCTCCATGCTGCCGACACTTCTGTATATTATGGCCGTCATAATGGAAGGAAGTGTCGGGCAACATGCCCCCACTAGCCACCAGGGAGAGACAAGGTGAGGGGGAGGGAGGGAGGGGGGAAGAGAGAGACGGGGCAGATAGAGACAAGGGGAGGGAGGGGGCAGATAGAGACAAGGAGAGGGAGGGGGTGACAGAGACAAGGGGAGGGGGGAGAGACAGAGACAAGGGGAGGGGGAGAGAGACAGAGACAAGAGGAGGGGGGTAGACAGAGACAAGGGGAGGGGAGGAGAGGCAGAGACAAGGGGAGGGGGGGGAGAGACAGAGCCAAGGGGAGGGGGAGAGAGACAGAGACAAGAGGAGGGGGGTAGACAGAGACAAGGGGAGGGGAGGAGAGGCAGAGACAAGGGGAGGGGGAGAGAGACAGAGACAAGAGGAGGGGGGTAGACAGAGACAAGGGGAGGGGAGGAGAGGCAGAGACAAGGGGAGGGGAGGAGAGGCAGAGACAAGGGGAGGGGGGGAGAGACAGAGCCAAGGGGGAGAGAGAGAGAGACAAGGGGAGGGGGAAGAGAAGAGGTGGAGAGAGAGAGAAAAGTTTGGAGGGAGGGAGAGACCGATATCACGGAGGGAGAGAGAGAGAGACAAAGCTGGGGGAGAGAGAGGCAGCATTGGCACCTAAAAGGAAATAAAAACAAGAAATGCATTTGTTTAATATCATATTTTTTTTATTAAATATTAAAAAGCAATTTACATGTGAATATATACAAGTTGAACTTTTTCCTATAGGGTAGTCTTATATTCAGGCTTTTAGTTTTTTTCCTAAAGGAATATCCAAAGTTTGGGGGGGGGTCGTCTTATAATCAGGGTCGTCTTATATTCAGGCTCGTCTTATATTCGAGCAAATACGGTAAATGTATAAAATGATGGTTACCAAAGAGGTGTGAGCACGCTGCAAAAACAGTGTGACTGGCTGTACAACCTACTCTCACCTCCTCTCCAGTGGGCACACAAAGCAGTTTATACTGCAACCAAAAGCTTTATAATATGCTGGAAGAGGTGCAATTAAACCTCCTCCCAATTAACTCTATAACAGCAAGCTGCAACCAGACAATGAGGAGCCAACAACCTTAAATATGTGCAAGCAGGGAAAATAAAAATGTCGGTGGGCTAAGCTGGTCACAGGCTCAAATAATATAAGTGTGTAAAATGATGCTTAACATGCTTTTTTTTTCTAGTAATACTTTATTGTTTTAGGAGATTTTATATACAATTGGTCATATTTATGACTTTATCGGCATCCCTAAAAAAAATGCAATTTTCTTTAACTTATTTTGGAACCTGAATCAAAGCTGTTTTTCTGTATTAAATGTCTACACCGTATGTCAATAATAATAATGATATAGAAAAATAAAGTCAAACCTTGCCTGTTGCTTTTGACGTCCAAGTCACAGAAGCGATCTATATAAAGCCCAGAGCACAAATTCAAATTAATAGTTAGTTAGTTAGTTAATAAAGTGAATTCGCTCTCCGGAGAAGCATGTTATGGACAAGGGAAATGTTATACCAACAGTAAAGTCAATAGGATCCAAACCATCTCGGCTGTGATAGACCCTAAGGAGAGCTAACCAACACGCTGTTTTATAACATGCTAGGATAGAGATGGCTGGATAGTTTTTCATTATTTTTTTTTTCGTTATTGTGAAAGACAATTGGCAATTATAAAATGCTACGGCTCGACTACTATAAAGAGAGAACTGGAGGGAACTGAGATGGCAATTTCACACTCAAGACCAAAGTAGCCGAGTTTGAAAATCCCGTCTCAATTCTCTGCAGTTCTCTTTTTATTGAGTAGCCCCTTTACGGTTTGAACATATTTAAAGGACAACTATAGGCATAAAATTAAGTGATGTTTAATTTAAAGATTGCATGTGAGGACCATAAAATCAAAATTGGAAAATAAAAATGCCATGTTTAAAAATCAATCTTTAATGACATAATAAATAAATTCTAATGTTAATTTTAAGCCATAAAATGTTACATATTTAAGGTGGTTTTCTTTTGAGTGTTTGGGGGCAGACATGTTGTTTAGAATGCTGGTTCCAATCCTTTGCCATCTTGCACTGGAAGATTCCAAACAACATGTCCGCTCTATAGAGCAATGAGGGCTCAGTAAGGTACTTAATTTGTATTCTTTCATTAAAGCATTTATATTAAAAACATCTACACCTTCAATCTTTCAATTAAACATAAGTATTATTTTTTTTTCCTACAGCTGTTCTTTTAATTAATATCAATATCTAAGTCAAGTCTCTTAACCAGGTATCAGTATTCATCCAGCATCCCAGTTAATGTCTGCAAAAATATATTAACTTCCTACCATAAACTGGTTAATTTTTGAGAGGTACTTGGCCATTATCAGTTAAAAGATCCCCTAAAGTTTCTCTCTAGTTCCCAGCTAGTTATAGCCATTCTTAATTTAGGGCTAGTTACCCCTCCCTTAGTGATTATTGGCTTTTTTTTTAAAAATCCATACTTCGAAAAAAGTATTTTGAGAGAGATTTAACAATGACCAATCAACATTATGATGTGTACTATTCATTGGAGATGTATTTCTGTAATATAAAATGTGTGATATCCTGTTTTCCTGAAGGGCTATTATAACAGTCATTTGCTTAATCAAAGGAGTTATTATTGGGTCTGTTTCAGACAAGAATCCTAATCAATCGTCTATGAAGGCATCTCAGGGAGAAGTGGATGTATGAATGAAAGAATGCATATTAAGCCAAGTGTTTAACATCCTTACAGAGCAGTGTGGGGTCACCTTTACTAATGATCTCATGTCTGCTGTGTATAACATCGCTTTTAAATTAACTAATGTATCTGGGTTTCTGCTCAGTGACCTAAAAGCCACTGTGAGGTTAATCCCTTTCTTCATGGTATCCATTGGCACTTTATCCCACGTATTGATAGGTGGAGGGATCAATTCTTATTGAAATAAGCTTTTTGGACTGGAAAAAAGCAGCGAATGATTTAAAAAAAAAAAAACTTTAGTCAGACAGAACATCATTTCGACAGCATGGGAAGGTGCTGCTTATTGGCTGGGGGGATTTGAACTATTGAAAGTCTCTGATAGAATTAAGTAGAACCGTGTTTATTTATCTACCAGGTGTTGCTATTGGTTGGGATGACAGGATTTAGAGCCCTAGAACTATACTGTATTGTATTTCCCAGTGGATACATTGTATAGCAATTATTGTATAAAGTAGCAGTTAATTAGTAGCAGTTTATCTATATAACTGTGGTGAATGTTTATATTAATCTTTACAATTACTGTACACACCAGTTGTTTTATGTTTACAGACACTTACTATATTTGCCATCTTATCCGTCGTACTACTGTCCTACTTGTTGGAGCGAATTGTGCCTAACTGACTTCATATCCACTAATGATGTTCTTGTTCCTCTTCAACCTGTCTTTAGATCCTTACATGCTACTGAATCAGCTCTCACTAAAGTATCGACTAGACATGTGCATTCGTTTTCGGACGAATGCATTTTCGGACGAAAATAGCATTTTCGGACGAAAATAGCATTTTCGTCCATTCGTCCGAAAAACGAATAACGAAAATTTTAACTAACAAAATCCGAATGAACGAATGGTTAATAAACGAAAATCATTCGTTCATTCGTCCATTCGTCCATTCGTGCTATTGGCATTCTAAACCGAAATAGAGTCGGTTTACAATACCAATAGCATTGTACTACATTCCATAAACCGACATGAATGACTTTCGGTTTATGGAATGCATGTAATGCTATTAGCTTCCTATAAACCGAAATTGAGTTCCCATTCATACGAATAGGTCAATTGACCTATTCGTATGAATGGGGACTCTTTCGGTTTATAGAAAGCCAATAGCAGCATGTATTCTATAAGCCGAAAGTCTTTAAAACAAACGACGTTCGGTTTATAGAATACATGTAATGCTATTGCTGTTCTATAAGCCGAAAGACTTTCGGCTTATAGAACAGCAATAGCATTACATGTATTCTATAAACTGAACGTCGTTCGTTTTAAAGACTTTCGGCTTATAGAATACTATTGGCATTCTATAAACCTAACTAGAGTCCCTCCTCATTCATAAGAATTTCTTATGAATGGGGACTCGACTCTAGTTCGGTTTATAGAAAGCCAATAGTATTATATAAGCCGAAAGTCTTTAAAACGAACGACGTTCGGTTTATAGAATACATGTAATGCTATTGCTATTCTATAAACCGAACGACTTTCGGTTTATAGAATAGCCATAGGATTACATGTAGTACATAAGCCGAAAGTCTATAAACCGAAAGTCGTTCGGTTTATAGGCTGTCGGCATTTAACTATACAGAGACAGAGTCTCCATTCATAAAATTATGAATGGAGACTTTGTCTCCGTGTAGTAAAATGCTGAAAGCCTATAAACCGAACGATCGGTTTATAGACTTTCGGCTTATGTAATACATGTAATCCTATGGCTATTCTATAAACCGAAAGTTCGGTTTATAGAATAGCAATAGGAATACATGTATTCCATAAACCGACAGCCTATAAACCGAACGTTCGGTTTATAGGCTGTGGGCATTTTACTACACGGAGACAAAGTCTCCATTCATAATTTTATGAATGGAGACTCTGTCTCCATATAGTTAAATGCTATTGTATTCTATAAACCGACTCTATTTCGGCTTATAGAATGCAATAGTACTACGAATGGACGAATGAACGAATGATTTTCCTTTATTAACCATTCGTTCATTCGGCTTTAGTTAGCTTAGCATTTTCGTTCTTCGGTTTTCGGGCGAATGGACGAAAATGCAATTTTCGGACGAAAATGCATTCGTCCGAAAACGAATGCACATGTCTAGTATATATTCACATGTAAATTGCTTTTTTAATAAAAAATTATGATATAAAAAAAATCTTGTTTTTATTTCCTTTTATGTGACAATGCTGCCTCTCTCTTTCCCTTGCCCCCAGATTTGTCGCTCTCCCCCCCTTAGTGTTGTCTCTCTCTCACCCTCCCTTTGGCTCCCCCCTCGCTCCCCTTGTGTCTGTCTCTTCCCCCCTTCCCTCCCCTTGTTTCTCTCTGTCCCCCCCCCCCTTGTTATTCTGTCCCCCCCTCACCTGTTTCTTGCTCCCTGGTGGCTAGTGGGGGCAGCCAGGGGATGTATGCACTATACATAATAGACGGAAGTGTCGGGCAGCATGGAGGTTGTCTGCACGATTCGTGCAGACATCCCCCAGCTGCCCGATTCTCCCTGGTGGCTAGCGAGGCAGCGGAGGATGTCTGCGCGATGAGCGAGACCTCTCCTGCTGCCGCCCGGCATGACCGCCGGGACTTCTATGATGAAGCTGGTTTATAGGCTGTCGGCATTTTACTACACGGAGACAAAGTCTCCATTCATAATTTTATGAATGGAGACTCTGTCTCTGTATAGTTAAATGCCGACAGCCTATAAACCGAACGACTTTCGGTTTATAGACTTTCGGCTTATGTAATACATGTAAACCTATGGCTATTCTATAAACCGAAAGTCGTTCGGTTTATAGAATAGCAATAGGAATACATGTATTCCATAAGCCGACAGCCTATAAACCGAAGGTTCGGTTTATAGCCTGTCGCATTTTACTACACGGAGACAGAGTCTCCATTCATAAAATTATGAATGGAGACTTTGTCTCCATGTAGTAAAATGCCCACAGCCTATAAACCGAACGTTCGGTTTATAGGCTGTCGGCATTTTACTACACGGAGACAAAGTCTCCATTCATAATTTTATGAATGGAGACTATGTCTCTTATTAGTTAAATGCCGACAGCCTATAAACCGAACGACTTTCGGTTTATAGACTTTCGGCTTATGTAATACATGTAAACCTATGGCTATTCTATAAACCGAAAGTCGTTCGGTTTATAGAATAGCAATAGGATTACATGTATTCCATAAGCCGAAAGTCTATAAACCGAAAGTCGTTCGGTTTATAGACTTTCGGCTTATAGAATACAAGTAATACTATTGCCTTTCTATGAACCGAACGAGCGCCCCATTCATAAGAATTTCTTATGAATGGGGCTCTCGTTCGGATTATAGAAAGCCAATAGTATTACATTGTATTCTATAAAACGAACGAATAAAAATTAACGAAACGAAAATAATGAACGAATTTCGTCTGAAACGAATGCACTAATGAACGAAATTCGTTTTAGACGAAATAAATAACATTTTCGTCCGAATGGACGAAAACGAAACGAAAATTTTAGTTTTGCACATGTCTAGTATCGACTTACTTAATCTCTGCCAAAAATAAAGACCACTTCTCGTACCGATCCTCTTAGATCTTTCTGCTGTCTTTGACACTGTTGACCACTGCCTCTTTCTCAATAGATTAGCCTCCATCGGCTCTCTCTTTCACCCACCATGTTTCGTCCCTGGTAAAAATCCTGTTTGCACCTAAGGAACATGGGACACATTGCCCCATTCCTCAGCGAAGAGGCCACCAAAACCCTAGTGCACTTGTTTGTGTTCACTCATCTTGACTACTATTATACTTTCCCACCTGGCATTCCTCTGGTTCATATTTTTCCCCTGCCAATATAATCAAAATGCAGCTGCCAGGCTCATCTTTCTCACTCACTGCTGCCCTCTAGAAAGCCCTGCACTGACTTACTGGCTGCTCTAGAATGAAATAGTTCCTCATTTCCCCCACTCTCTCTAGATTGTAAGGTTGCGAGCAGGGATCTCACTCTCATGTCAAAGTCTGTCTCTGTTCGTCTAACATAGTATGTAGTTCACTCTGTACCAAGCACTATGTTGGCGCTATATAAATAGATGTTAATGTTACCGTATATACCAGTGGTATAGCAGTAATCAGGATGTGGATATCATCCATTACTGTATGTTACAGAAATAATCTGTAATAATAAATATATGAAAGGTTGCCAATCTTAGTCTCTCAGCCAATAATTGCCCTTCATGGGCTGCTGGGTTGGTGGGCTTTATTGGTAAAAACAAATGAGGCTGGGCAAACATCTGCCAGGGTTTATAAAGTTTTAGCCCACCCTATTTTTTTTCACCAATAGAAAATGACTCCCGTCCCCCCCACCTGGCCCCCCCTTTTTTTGTCCTTGGCAAGTACAGTAGTCATTTTTTGGTTGGGCATGGCCAACCCAGCAGGCAGTAGCTCTGGTGTGTATCTATATGGGCTCCCCACGGACTGTTCCCTGGGGAGTTAATATCGGACAGCTACCGTTCAGGGGCAGCAACGCTGGTAGCAAGAACAAATTGGATTACGCCTGTGTTTTTTATCTCGGTATACAGGTTATACTATGAGTTGACTGGTTGTATGTTTAATATGAGTTTAATATTTAAGTAACGAACAAAATATAAAACTACGTTGCAGTATTTTACTCAATAAATACTGTGACCTTTCTATCCAATTCGTTGTCTGTGTAGTTTCTTGGAAGTATGGTGTGTTATTCTCATATCTTTTCGCATGTGCTTGCATTTTATATTATCCATTACTCTGTGTACCAGCAGTTATGTTACATATGTGTCAATTGCTATTATATATAGCAGCAGTAACTAGTAGCAGGTAATGCATGTAGCACCACTTACATTTTATACCATCCATTACTCTGTGTACCAGCAGTTATTTTATATATGTAGTATATATATATATATATATATATATATATATATATATATATATATATATATATAGCAGCAGTTACTGTAAATACCAGTAGTTATTTCCAGGCTCTGTTTTCAGCTTGATTTCTCCCCTATGACTATTACCCAGTGTAATCAGTAAAAGTGACAGATTAATGATCTGACAATTAGTAATTCGATATGGTACTTTACACACAGAACATTTTTTCTTTCTCTTGGAGAATGTATCCAGTAATGTGTATTGGGATTTCTATAAAATAAACAGATGATACAACTTTCACACCTTCTGATCCCTCTAATGTGCTCTGTAAAATAGTAGATGACAGTTGTATAGTTTCAAGATTTATCTAAAAAAAAAAAAAAAAAAGAAGAAAAAATTTGAGAGACAAGACATTGGGAATGCAATGCCCTCAATACAAAGCCAGATTCACAAACATCTATTCAATAAGCACTGAACTGTGATTAACAAACTAAAAAACATAGGACATTGTGGGTAGAACTACCCCTTTAGAAATGTCCAAAACCTCAGAGGAATTCTCTGACGATCTTCAAAGAGTTACAAATCCAGAATCAAAGTAAATTTTCCAATGCCTTTATTAATCATAGTGAATGCAAAGGGAATCTGGGAGAAGCAGAGGAACCAGTGTGAATGCATGTCAATCTGGCAAGCAGCTCCTAATCATAGGCCTTGATTGTCCCTGTAAGAAGTGAGGGGCTCTAGCCACTAGGAGCGTGGTGCAGATGAGTTGGCCTGAGATGAAAATGTAATTTATCACTATGACTTGTTAATACTTTGCTGTGGCAGTTTTAATAGGACAATATACCTTGACCTCTGGTAACTCTGGCCAATAGGCACGTGCCATATCCACAACCAGGGGATGGCTGGCAAGGGGGGCAGAGAGGAGCATGCCCCCTGGACTGGTCATGTATTAACTATTTTAATTGTAAATTCTGGTGGGATTACGGCTCCACTGACAGAACACTAACTGCTGAGGGGTAAGTGTTGGCGTGACCAAATCTCTCCATGTCGACAGTGCTGTATTTACCGCTAGGCATCCTAGGCGGATGCCTAGGGCGGCAAATTTTGGGGGGCGGCAGCGCCCCCCAGCACTGAAATGAAAAAAAAAAAAAAAACGGCCCTTTAAAAAAAAAAAAAGACCGCGCTTGCAGGTAGAGACGGAGGTGAGAAGGGATCGGAAGATCCCCCCTCACCATCGCTCTGCCTGCCAGGCTACACGGGTGAGCCGAACAGGCAGCACAGAGAAACCTCCATGCTGCCTGTTCGGGTCCCCGTGCAGTGTGCCGACACGGAAGTGCCGACAGTCACGTGACGGGCGCGCTGACGTCATACGCGCGCCCGGTCACGTGACCTGTCGGCACAATCGCCGGGAAGCCGAACAGGCAGCATGGTGGGACCATGCTGCCTGCCACTAGCCACCAAGGAAAGGTAAGTGCTGATGTGAGACTGTGTGTGTGTGTGTGTGACTGAGTGTGATGGGAGTCAGAGTGTGTGTGATGGGAGACAGTGTGTGTGACTGAGTATGATGGGAGTCAGAGTGTGTGTGTGATGGGAGACAGTGTGTGTGACTGAGTGTGATGGGAGTCAGAGTGTGTGTGATGGGAGACAGTGTGTGTGACTGAGTGTGATGGGAGTCAGAGTGTGTGTGATGGGAGACAGTGTGTGTGACTGAGTGTGATGGGAGTCAGAGTGTGTGTGATGGGAGACAGTGTGTGTGACTGAGTGTGATGGGAGTCAGAGTGTGTGTGGGAGTAGGAGTGTGTGACTGAGTGTGATGGGAGTGTGTGTGTGATGGGAGTATGAGCTTGATGTGAGTCTGAATGATGGGGCATGTCTTAGGTGTGTAACGTGGGTGTGCAGCTTGGGTAGGGGGTGCCCGGATTTTGTCTGCCTAGGGCAGCACAAAATCAAGATACACCACTGCATGTCGAGGTATAGGGTACCAAGTGGCTCCTGCTAACATTCACTTCATTGGATCGCGCATGATAACATAGTGAGTAGTGGGGAAGCTATCTACATCCTGACATTTATCTATTTTGGACAAACTCAACCCTCCCCTTTCCCATACATTTTTCAATAGTGATGGCTGAAGCCATCACCTCCTTTCATAACAATTATCAGCGATCAGTCGTGTCTGACCATAAACCTTAGATTTAGCCTGGGGCAGGATAATGACTTTGATTTAGGGTTTTTAATACACAACTGATTGCTGAAAGCATTAGGAAACCCATGATAACAGCAGATAAAACGCATACAATACAAGTATATTAATAAAGCTATTAGTACAGTACATACTGCTGGACACATCAGAGCAAGACACTGTAATATGCATTCCTAGATCATTAATGTGCAATGCTGAGTGTGAAGGCTTATAAAACAATGATACACTCCAACTGCTTTACCCTAATATTTATAATTTTGCCTATTCCCAGTAGCACGTGACTAATGATCCGGTCACAGCAGAGTGAATAGGCTTAATTGCATACATTAGTTTACAATAATGAAGATATTGGTTTGTATCGCAAGGGTAATATATTTCAGAAAAACTCGAATTGCTGGTAAAAATTGCTTTATGTGAATGGTGCAAAAATATTATAATTTTTTTTTTATTTATTTATTTTTTTTTTAATAGCTAAACAATTTTCTGTTACACATAACACTTTCTATACAATTGAGAAAATGATGAATGCAATAGACGGTCATTTCCTCTAACTATTTTTTGAGATGCACCATTTTTGAATAAATTATTTTTGCTGCGATTAAGTGGGATAGATTTTGTGCGAAAAGGCTTCTTTAAAATTAATCTATATGAGCATTAACTCTTTCCTCCCCCGAAGGTATCTGAGGTGACTACTTGATTTGCTACACAGCACTTTCAGATGCTCCCCCCACCCCCTGCTGGTAGAATCCTAACTGGTTGTACCCAGTATAGGAAATCTGCATATAGGTGTAGCTATAGGGAATCAACACAGTAAAGGAAGAGAGTATATTTAAAAGAAGAAAAACTACCACAACTAGAGGACATAGTCTTAAATTAGAGGGGCAACGATTTAAAAGTAATATCAGGAAGTATTACTTTACTGAGAGGGTAGTGGATGCATGGAATAGCCTTCCAGTGGAAGTGGTAGAGGTAAACACAGTCAAGGATTTTAAGCATGCGTGGGATAGGCACAAGGCTATCCTAGCTATATGATTTTGGAAACTGGGGACTAATAAAAGTATTTAGAAAATTGGGCAGACTAGATGGGCTGAATGGTTCATATCTGCCGACACATTCTATGTTTCTGTAGAGAGGAAACTAGTCTAGAATTCTTTGGTACAATTAGTTTTCAGGCTGCACTAATGATGGCTGAAGTTTGTCCTCCATTTTTCTACTGTGTGTTTATATGAGCTGCTCACTGTGCACTCAAAGGTCCTCCAAAACAATGTCAGCAATCCTCCAAACATGCCCAATAAACAATGGGGTACACTGATTGGCATGGCTTGAGAGAGGGAATGTAATCACTACTATGCATGCACGGTGGCACTGCAACTTGCCATGCCAACCTTAGACGAGTATGCGACTACATGATAGCGGTCCAGTGGGCAGAAGCCATATGCTGATGATATCCTGTGTTCACTGCCACCTGCATCACTACAGAACCTACTACCCTGAGCCACGGGAAAATCTAGGAGATACTAAGGGGGCTGAGGAGGGGGGAACTCCCCCCCCCCTCCTCCTTTTGATTTCAGGTACACCTCCTCCGGGAATATTGTTGCTGATTGCCACCATTGTATGAAAATGCTGAAGTAATGATATTGGGCATTGCAGAGGGTAGAAACGAAGCCCCTGAGATATGGTGGTGTGGCCCGGTGACAGATCTGGGTCTCAGTGAAGCCTGGCTTGGCCTGTGGAACTAGTCTTACCATCATTTGTATCAAAGTGAATGGAGCATTTTTAGGATTCTAATAATCCAATAAACCAACCATGACCGTTGTCATGGAAACTGCATTCCCAGCATATACTCCTTGAAGGGGTTTAACCCTTTGTGTGCCAGAGTGTGATGTATGTGTATATATATATATATATATATATATATATATATATATATATATAAATAAGGTTTAAGGTGTTTATATATATTTTCCCCTTTATTTTTCACCCCTTTTACTCTATTTTATTGCTTTGTTTTACACAAAACCTTGTGACAATGTGTTGCCATATGCGGGTAATGTGTATATGTGTATATGAGTTGAGGTGGAAAAAAATTGGGATGTTTTGGATTTGGTGATTATTATTTTTTTTGCTGCAGAAACCAATGAGAATAATTTCAATCATGGTGGATTTTGACAGGCGCAGGATTTGGCCTCCAAGATTAGGCTAAATCAGAATTTTTTTTTTCCCACTGTTTATTCGGATAGGTACTGCTTGTTATTGATGTTAACATTTTATAGATGTGTTACTGTTACCCTGAACTTTAGCACCCCAACTTGTCTAGCCAACCAGGAAGATGGGGTAGCGAGATAGAATCTGGCATGGACTTGTTGTAATAATATATGATGATGGTGAAAGTATATTGTATATATTACATCTTGAATATATGCCAAGGGATCTCCAACGCATACGTATGGCAGAACAAAAAAACAAGAATAGCCCATAGCACCCTCTCTAGGAATATCAACAAAGGTGGAATCTCCATGCCGGATGTAGACAGTTTGCATGAGGCATGTATGATTTCACACTACTTAATGTTCAATAATAAAGGTGATGTTCCGTCTGATTGGTTCAGAATAGAGGAATCATATAGTGTAACCCCCAATCCCTATTACATGTTTTGGACAAATATCCCAAAGATACTAAAACAACAGCAACCTAAATTAATTATAAAAAATATCCTAATAACTTTAGATAAGCTTAAGAAGAAATTCAACATAAGGGATCAGATTCTGCCTTCAACACCAATAGGAAACTTGGAAGTATACCTGGAAGCCCTAAACCTAAAGAATAGGGAAGAGGTGAAAAAAAAAAAACCCTGGCAGAACTGAGGACTAACGCTAAACTATTAACATTCCCCCTTCTTGGGCTAGAAGAAGTAGAGAGGTTTCCATACCTTAGAGTTGCGCATTTTGTTTCTGTATCGCAGGTTGATGAGTGCCCTAATCTGGAAGAATTCCGAGAAAAGAAATATGAGAAAGGGCTTATCGCAAAAATTAGGAAACTATTAGAAGCAAGTAAAAAATAAAGCTATGGGAAAACGAGATGGGGAAGACGTACTGTAATGAGGAATGGCTGAAGGCATATTGTCAAATCAGGAAGGTTGTTCACTGTATGAGCTTACAGGAACTCTATTTTAAGACTCTCCACCGGTGGTCTCTGGTCCCAACAAAGATCCAGAAATTCGATAAAAGTAAGTCGAATCTCTGTTGGAGATGTGAGAAAGAGGTGGGATCTTTATACCACATGTGGTGGGAATGTGAAGAGATCGGTAAGGTGTGTACACCGCTCGCAGCAACCATCAAAGAGATGTTTGGGGTAGACATAATTTTGACACCCCAAAACCTTTCTTTTTCATTTGGACCTTCCGTTGAAAAATATGCTCCAGAATATCTTATTAATAAGTATCCTAATGGCAGCTAAAATATGCATGGCAAGAAAATGGAAGATAAGAGGGGCTATTAATTGGGGAGAAGTTCAATCCCAGGTAAACTTTATTTGCAAAATGGAAGAAGGTTTTTATAAAAAAAAGAAGACCAAATGTCCAGATTTCATGCTATTTGGACCCCATGGATTAATAGAAACGAGTGTTGATAAAGTAAACTCAAAGAGAACTAAAATTAGTTTTCTATTTAAAGAGATCCAAAGGCACCGAACCCCAGGAAGGACTATTGATCTGGCACCTTATCTGTTTGTTTGTCTATGTTTGTTTTTAACTTAAGTTATGTTGTAGCACCAAATCACAACTCAATACGATGGATCTAGATTTTTTTTTTTTTTTTTGCAAGTAATTGCAATTTGAAAATGTATGGTGGTGTGAGGGATACCCCTTCACAAAAGTTGTTTGTCCTTTTGATACTTTAATAAAAATAAAAAATAAAAAATATATTGTATATAAATTGATGTGTGGTTTATGTTTGATTAATTCTTGTCTCCAATGTTGATTAAAACCTCCCCAGGTAGGATCTCAGTCCCTCCCCTCTGGTATTGTCCCTTTATAATCCCAAGCAAGTTACTATCTTCCTGTAAGAATGAATCAAACATCAAAGCCTACCCTATTCTACCTGACAGAGTTATGCGAACTCGCCAGAGAAAATCATATATAACCAGCGACATTTGTTTGTAAACATATATACAAAGGAATCCTATTCATACACAGATCTATATACCCACACATACATACAAATGCACGTATGCACAGACCCATATGCCTACAGGACTCTCAAAGGAAGTGCTGTCATAAAAAAAAAAAAAACATTGGGGGGCATGTTCTAAACAAGTGCAGTGGGGAAAAAAGTAGGTAAAACATGAGTAAGGAGCAATTTGTGACTATTTGTAACATTTTGCGGTTGTTTCCCCTGATTTGCGCCTCTTCCGTTTATTTTTATTTTGCGTGCATTTTTCCGGTTGCGCTAATAAATTGTGATTATATTTGCGCACGCTAAAGAGCTTTGCAAATATTTTGTGAAAAATAATTATTTTTTTGCATGTGAAAATTACACCAGCTTTTAGCGAGCGCTATCAAAAGAGGTAGAAAAAATATTCACAAAATGTCCTGTTTTTATTCTCAATTATGCCCGTTTTTATTCGCAATTTGCGCGTATGTACTATTTGAGTGTTAAATGCTTAGTACATCGCAATTGGAGCAAAGCGCAAAAACAGTTTTGCACATAAAATATATTTGCGTTTTTTTAGTACATGCCCCTCCTAGTGTAATGATTGGGGTCCTCTGGCACTCTAGCTGCTGTGACCTACAACTCCCAGCATTCTTTTGGAGTAGTTTGATGAATAGCATAGATGTTTTGTAGATATGCAGTATTTTTTTTTCTCTAATTCTATTTTCTTTTTATTTGCATTGCTAACATTAAGACACATGTCACAAATGGATAGTAAGCCCTACTCCAAAGAAAATCAATGTTGTCGTGGTTTGGGCTTCTAATTTAATTTTTATTATGACCCACACAGTATATTAGTAAAACTGAAAATGATTCTCTCTCTTATATCTATCTCTCTAATACCCTGATTCCAATGGGAAGGGCCAAGTGCTCTAAGAATGATTGACAACCATGCCTACATGTATGGTTGTTATCTTTCTGCCAGTACAACCAAACCTATAGCCCAGGATAGAACACTGGGAGGCAGCTCTCTTCCTGACCCTTTAATTAATTAGCAGTTTATAATACCATATGGTACAACTCCTGAACTATCAATGCAGAGGATATGGGTATTTGATCAGAGTAAAACTAAATAAATAGATAACTTTATAAAAGGGATTGCATCACGTAAACATTGTTAATACTGTGAATGCTGGGAATTAAAAATGATCTACATATTGTCTTAGCAAAAGTTAAAGCAAATGCAGTCATGCCTTCTGTCGGCTTGATATACAAATGAACAACCTTAAAGGGACAGTCTAGTCCCCAAACTCCATTTGGTGCAAGATGAAGGTCACTGCCTGTACAGTGCACAGGCTTTTTTTTCCAGTGTGATTTGATGCAGGAATTCTGTATAAATCACATTTTTAATATTTGACTCAAGCCCCCCACCCCAGTGATTACTCTGCATGTTTACTGCAGGTGCGGCAGCACTGATTCTATAGACACTGAAGATATAACGTTTTGTTTCATTTAGTCACTTCCTGCGCTCTTTCAATTGATTATATTGTGTGGACTGTGATAAACTTGCTCTTGTACACAGTAGGATCTCTTGTCAGTGCAACACATTGTCAGATGACATCACTAGAGAGACAGGAAAATCCATTCATTTGAATGCAATTATTCTCAATGGTTTCTGCAGCAAAAAAATAAAATAAAAAGGAAATTACTTTTACTCAGCCAGTGTGGGCAGTCCTGGTTTCTTGCAAACTGCTTTAATTTCACAATTTTATCTAGCTGTAAGTATTTTTATATTTTAAGCAATGTAAAATGTAAAAACACTTTGGTATGAATCGATATGTGGAAGATGCATTTTGGGCACTAGACAGTCCCTTTAAATGGGAAGTAATTGGCATATTATCTAGCACGGTGATGTAATAATCTGCAGACACCACATTTAAGACATTTTTCTGTTCATCTATGTGCATTGTGACAATAATGCTAATACAGTGTCGATAATTATTTTCTTTCCTACATTCACAGTGTAAGTGACCCAATAAATGGCACGGCTCATTAAGACAGCTCGTGGCAAGAAACTCAACTCCTTATCGAAAATGTTAAATTAATCCAGAAGGCGCCCTGTCAGTCGCCGGCCGCTAATGCTACGAGAACTGAATTTGAGTTAAATTCAGGATCTTCAAACTGACAAGATCTGGAGTTCCAAAACTGCTCCCACCCCAAAAGATGTCTTTGGGTTATTCATAGAACGTAGTGAGCATTGAATCACAATAACATGCAAGTTATGCTAATTATTTAAATTGGAGTAAGCTGGGAGAATAATACAGTTTATTTCTGGAATATGATTATTACATACTAATTTCCGTCCCCATTGTGTCACTATCATGCAGTGTTCATATTTAGGACTGAAAGTTGTTGTTTTTTAAAGGAACAATTCCTTTAACACAGGGATTATTGTATTCAATAAGGGGTGGGGAAATATGAGCTATGATAAATGATCTATTGGGTCTATGGTTTGAAGCTGTCATATTGGTGTGTGTGTGTGTGTGGAATCATTCCTGATAGGAACCAGCACTGCTACACTCGTTCCAGTTGTATCAACTGAGGCAAATTATTATTGTTCACATAAAGGGTCATTGTCACCTAAACATTGTTTAAAAAACACCAAAATTGATTTATACACTGCCATAGCAGAATCTTAAGCACATTATGTATTAAGTGGAACATGGATTTAAATAACAACTGTCTGTAAAATTAAGTAAAAAAATGTAGGTATTTGAAATTGCCTTAATGAAAGAATCCAAATAAAGTGCCGTATTGAGCCCTCTGCTTTTATAGCTTGATCAGAGGTTGCCATTTGAGTCAAGTGAAGGACCCAATTGACCAAAGATTCCAAACAACATGGCTGCCACTGGTAGCGCTATACAGAGCAAAGATGGCTTCAGTAAAGGTATTTATTGGAATTCTTTCAAAAAAGCATTTCTGTTTAACTGTTTTACTTGATGCAATAGTTTTAATTTGCCGGCAGTTGTCTTTTAAAAGTGTCCACAATGTCTCCTGTTTAACAACTCTCTGTGACTTGATATGCAAATGAACTACTTTGAATGGGAAATGTGTAATTTGCATGTCAAGGCACAAGCTGATGACAAAAAAGGAGATGCCACAGGCGTATTTAAAACACACCGACCTGTCTTTTAATGCCCACAGCCGTATTACTTTCTCCCATAAAGAGGAATTGTTTGGTTTCATTGTCTTATTGCCGTTTTCAGGGTAATGATAATGTACTGCATTTTTATTTTGAAGGAATCTTTCTTACCATGCTGTTGTATTTTCAGTACATGCCATTGTAACATGAGTTTGACCTCAAATAAAAGAAGCAAAAATACACCTAATAGAAGCACAAGAGAAAAATGATGTAACCTTAGTGTGAGGATAAACTGGCAGGTACTTTTAATGGTACATGTCAGTTTATCCTCTGGCCGACAGCTAGGGTTGCCACCTTTTCTTCAAAAACAATACCGGCCAAGCTACTGCATCCAGAGACTTAATAATTTTTTATTGGCCTGACCGGCCAGGTAGGATTGCCACCTGGCCGGTATTTTACTGGCAGGCCGGTGAAAAATTGGTTTCAGGCCAATTTTAAGTCTATGGAGACAGTACCGAAGCCGGAATTTTTCTGAAGAAAAGGTGCTAACCCTATGGCCAGATGGAAACCCTTCCGACAGGTGCCATGGTTCCATTGGAAAAAGACAAAGCTCTAGTGTATCACCAACAATTAAAATAGTGATAGCAGGTTAAAAACAGTGTGGAGAAAATTATTCTTATATTTTGTGATAAACACGTGTGTCAAGTCTGTGTATGAGCGGCACTTTCTATTTATTGCATCAGTGGTCATGCCCATCAGTAGTCATGCCCTTTACCATCCTGCCCATCAGTGGTCATGCCCTTTACCATCCTGTCCATCAGTGGTCATTCCCTTTACCATCCTGCCCATCAGTGGTCATGCCCATCAGTGGTCATGCCCATCAGTTGTCATGCCCTTTAAGATTCTGCCCATCAGTTGTCCTGCCCTTTACCATCCTGCCCATCAGTGGTCATGCCCATCAGTTGTCATGCCCTTTACCATCCTGCCCATCAGTTGTCATGCCCTTTACCATCCTGCCCATAAGTGGTCATGCCCTTTACCATCCTGCCCATCAGTTGTCATGCCCTTTACCATCCTGCCCATTAGTGGTCATGCCCTTTACAATCCTTCCCATCAGTGGTCATGCCCTTTACCATCCTGCCCATCAGTGGTCATGCCCATCAGTTGTCATGCCCTTTACCATCCTGCCCATAAGTGGTCATGCCCTTTACCATCCTGCCCATCAGTGGTCATGCCCTTTACCATCCTGCCCATCAGTGGTCATGCCCATCAGTTGTCATGCCCTTTACCATCCTGCATTAGCTTCAAAGATTAATCAATGCTCGACTTGAAAATGTACCTTTTGCATACTCTCTCCATCTTATATAATGACATCACCAGCTAACAGGACATGGGTGTCCTTACCATCCTCTGTGAGCCAGTCAGAGGACCCCCATAGAGCTGTATGAGGATGCAACTGGGCATGTGCTGAATGTTAGTGACATCACCAAAAACACAGCTGCAGATAGAGTTAGTGGAATGGACATGGGAACCAAAACTAGAAGTCCAAAGAGGTAAAAATGCAATGACCCCTCTCTAATATTAGTCACATTTTTGTCAACTGACGAAAATTGCAAAGGATATCCGTCACAGTTTTAGTCCTATTAACCTTGTGTTCCTCAACTGCCACAATAACTAAATAAAAACTTAGACTACATTGTTTAGTCAACAAAATTTACACTGCCGTCCGTGGTACTGAAAACAACAAGGTATAAGGAGAATCTTAGAAAGGCATTTCTAAGGAATGTCTGCATGCATTTGCATGCAAATAGCTGTACAATCTACAGGTTACACACTGCTAGATGCATCAAGTGTAATGGCCCTTGAAAATAGCTATGCTAATATAAACTACTGTCGTAAGAAGAAAAATAAAGATCAGTTAATTCCCTCCACCATCTGTGTACACAACAAAAAATCCCCTTTGTTCAAAGAAAGTTATATTTAATTTTGTAAACAGCAAACAAATCAAGCCACACAATCAGTCTGACTATCTCACATTTGAGCCGAGATCTGACTTAATCTGCAAAACAAGAGGATAAAGCACAACAAGGTTGGAATTAAAATGAAGTGAACTTTTTTTTTTAAAAGGTCAGCTATGAATTTATAAATAACAATACAGGGGATTCAGCGATGTGAATTCTTTAGCCAAATCCACCATAAGATTTCTTTATCTGAAACAAAAGTGCAGCTGTGTTTTAATTTGATATACCTGTGTGCTTTGGTGTAGAGATATGGTCTATTTCAGGTGTTTGTCATGTAGCAGAGGGAGCTGCCTGACATAAAATGATAATATTATCTCAAAGGCACAGGAAACATGAATTTATTTTTGGTTAACTTTTGAACCTTAGTTTGTGTTCTAGCTCAGATGTGCTTTTTTTATGTAAGGGTCTACTCAAGTAGCTTGGAGCTTTAAGTTTTGGACAGCAATTGCAAGGACCCAAGGGTCCCTGTTAATCCTCTCCCCCCCCCCCCCCCCCCCCAATAATTACCATGGGTCCAGGGGCTGGCCAAATTCTCACCAAAAATTTAAATTAACCGCCCCGTGATTAAGGTTCTGGACAATTGCCGGACCCAATAATAAAATATAAATGAACACCCCCATGGGTCTGGAGGCTGCCCAAATGCTCTTATGCTCCATAAGAAATATATTATACCCCTTCCCCCAGTTCTGGGCTGGCCAAAGCCCCTGCACCCAATATATTAATTTAAATTGCATAAATCCTTACCCATCGAACGCTCCTACCTCTACCTACCTTGCCCATGTATGGGGGGATGATTTCAATAAAATTACCTGCAAACAAACCCACCCTTTGGGTAAAAATCACTGCCCATCCCCCTGCAAAGGAAGAGGTAGGAAAGGGTAGGGATTTTTTTAATTTTAATTCATTCTTTTGGCTATGGGGTCATGGCCAACCCCCAGACCTGCAGAGTGTTTTGTCCAGGGGAATTTGGCTAGCCCCCAGTCCAGGGGTTAATTTGTTTATTATGGAGTGTAGAGGCATTTGGACAGCCTCAGAACCCAATTATTTATTAATTATGGCTTCCAGGGGCATTTGGCCAGCACCTGGACCATGGTCATTTTTAGTGTGTGGGGGGGATTGACTGGGCAGCTGCAGGGGTTATGTCTGCTTTCCTGCTTGGTGCAAATCCGGCATGCTTTGATAAGCGAGAAAGGGCGAGTGGATGGGCTCATATGCTTCCGCTCGGTGCACCGGCCTAGTAGCAGTCTTCATATAGGGTTGCCACCTTTTCTTAAAAAAAATACCGGCCTTGGTACTGTCTCCACAGACTTAACATTGGCCTGATGCCTATTTTTTACCGGCCTGCCGGTAAAATACCGGCCAGGTGGCAACCCTATCTTCATATAAGTGCGAGCCTCCTGCAAAGTAGCAGTGCTCTTGTCCACCACACCATTTGTTCTGTAGAGGCCCCCATATTTCTGATGGCAACCTGCACAGTACAGGGACAGTTGACAACTATTTATTTGCTTATCAATGAGAAAGAGTTTAATGCAATTTTGAACTGAATGATAAAGAATAATAAAGTAAAATAAAACATTGTATATATCTATATTTATGAAAATGTCACATAACATTTAGAATGATCACGAATATCTGAGAGACTGCTTGATATGTTGGCGATTTCTAGATGGCGTAATGATTGATGTGCCCATTAAATAGTCTAAATACACATAACTGCAGGTCCGGTGTTTGCTATCTATGGGAAACGGTTTTTTTTTTTTTGGTTAAAATGCAGGAAGCGCAGTAATTGTGTGTGATTTCCAGACACAGATTTTTAGTTAATTCCAGGTCATTAAAGAAACAATGCATAAACAATCTTAGAAAGTAATTTAAGTAAAAATAACTTGTTCCTTTGCAAAAATAGCTTTTAAAAAAAAAAAAATAATGAAAATAGTTCTAATCCAAGGTAAATTATAAAACAACTGTATACGACATGAAAAGGTTATAAAGGTTCTTTGGGAGAGTCACTGTTCTAAACTGCAACCAGTAGCAGGATAATTATATTGGTGATTGCTCCACTTATATGAAATTACAGGTAACTTACAGAGAATGCAGTTATTCCAGGTTACAAAAAAGCTAATGGTTACCCAATAGGGTGACCACATTGCCATTTTTTCAAGGGCATTTATGAAAAATACACACTTCAGGGCGGCACTGGATAGCATAAAGATGCCAGGCCAGTCCTGGGATTTGGTACCTTGTCTCAGTAATTTGGACATGTCCCAGTAGATAAGCAGGTGGGGATCACGTGACATCACCAAGCAACATCACATGACCCTGCGCAGACATGTGTGTCTTATTTTCCACATAGCTTTAGACGTGACCTTAATATACTTTGAATAGTAACAAGGTGCAGCAGACAGGTGATGACCCAGCAGTAGGAGATGGGAGGTATGCACAAACAGGAGCTGTCCTCACAGACAGGATCCCGGATGACATCTCAGGTGTATTTACTTGGAGCTTGGCAGAACCTCTTCCTAATACCGGACATACAGCACCAGGCAGCCTATTTCAATGGGTGCCTTACTGTGGCATATTGTATTGGGTGCCTGACCGCGGAATATTTTAATGGGCACTTGACTGTGGCATATTTTAATGGGTTTCCGAGTGTGGCATATTTTAATGGGCACCTGACTGTGGCATATTTTAATGGGTTTCCGAGTGTGGCATATTTTAATGGGCACTTGACTGTGGCATATTTTAATGGGCACCCGACTGTGGCATATTTTAATGGGCACCCGACTGTGGCATATTTTAATGGGCAACTTACTGTGGCATGTTTTAAGGCGCAAACTAACTGTGGCATGTTCTTTGTATTCTGGTTAGAATAGGTTTTGTGCTGTACTGTGAAGGGAGTAGTACACAATGTTGTATGAGATCTTCAGTTTCTTGGCAATTTCCAGCATGGAATAACCTTCAGTTCTCAGAATAAGAATAGACTGATGGGTTTCAGAAGAATGTTCTTTGTTTCTGGCTATTCTGAGCCTGTAATAAACACACAAATGCTGATGCTCCAGATACTCAACTATTCTAAAGAAGACCAGTTGTATTAGTTCTCTAGCACTCAAACTCCAGAGATGTGCAGAAAGCGCGAGTGGCAGCCCAAGAGGACGGCAGTGCGTAGCCATTGAACTGCCCACCACTAGACACCAGGGATGTCCAAGGCAATCCCTCGGAATGTAATCTGGGTGATGGAGAAATTCCATTGTGTGCAGTCTGGGTGCTGGGGCAATTCCTTCACATGCAATCTGTATGGAGTCCTGTGTGTATGCAGTAATGAAAGGAAGGCAGGAGAAATGGAGTGTAGAGGAGCAGAGGAAGGAAATGCAAATAAGGATTGTAATTTTTTTTTTTTTTCAAAAACAGTTTCATTATAACCATTCCTTTACCACTGGCTGTGATTGGCAGACCTTGTTACATTAACAATGTGTACACTGTCTTTCTGATCCATTTGAAGGTATTTCAAGGGTTTTATTTAATAAACAAGGAAATGCTTAAGTGACCCCAAACATTTGAAAGGCAATGTACATGCATTATATCCCAGAGCTTCATTTCCCTATGCCCTTAATTTACTGCAAAAAAAAAAAAAAGAATGATTTCTCCTGGAAAACTTTGATATGACTTATAAGTTAGACTCAGAAAAATCTATCCTAAGGGCTGAACTGTCAGACCTAGTGTAGTGCTCTTGTTTGCTGTTAATATCATCATGCAGAATGTCCCCAGGAGAGCACGTATCCCTCAATAGGATGCCAAAGAAATGTTTACTGCTCTGGACTTTTCTCAGCAAAAAAATAAATAAAAACCGAGGTCAGTAGAGGACAGCATGCAGAACATACTCTGATACCCGATTAACATTTCTTCTGATTTTTTCCTGCATGTATACATTATAATCCGAAACACATATAGAATTACTTGACCTTGGAATATAAACCTCCAGTAACTGCTATTTCTCAGATCAGTTTATGCCATCTAGTTCTATATTGATCACTTAATATGGAGAAGTGTATACATTTGTTTAACTATGTCTCAAATACTTCTGAGATTTACCTTTTTTCTCATTACAGTTGGTTATGTTGGCCTCTAGGTAGACTCTGCTCTTGGACTTGAAGCAGACGGCTGAAACTTAAAGGGATAGTCTAGTCCCCAAACTCACTTTTGGTGCAAGATGAAGTTCACTGCTTGTATAATGCACAGGATTTTTTTTCCCTGTATGATTTGATGCAGGCATTCTGTATAAATCACATTTTTCAATTTTTGTCTCAAGCCCCTTCCCCAGTGATTGCTCTGCATGTTTACTGCAGGTGCGGCAGCACTGATTATATAGACACTGAGAATATAACGTTTTGTTTCATTTAGTCACTTCCTGTGCTCCTGGAATAGAATATATTGTATGGACTATGAAACTTGCTCTTGTACACAGTAGGATCTCTTAACCGTGCCACACATTATCTGAGGACATCACTAGAGACAGAAAATTCCAATCATTTGAATGAAATAATTCTCATTGGTTCCTGAAGCAAAAACAAACCCCAAAAAACGGAAATTGACTAATGTGGGCAGTCCTGGGTTCTTGCAAACTGCTATAATTTCACAATTTCATTTAGCTGTAAGTATTATATCTTTTAAGTGATGCAAAATGTAAAATATGCATTTTAAAGTACTTTGAAAGCACATTAACATGCATTAACATTTGGAAGATGCATTTTGGGCGCTAGACAGTCCCTTTAATGCCTCCAAGTGAAGTTCCTCACATCAGGTATCTTGGGGTAACTTTAAGTGCTGTTTACCAAGTGGGAGAGGGAAGCGCTGGTCCCATAAATAGATCACTCCAGGCAATTTTTGCTTACATCAGCTGTTTTATCAACAGCACCAAAAAGCAGTGCCTAGGCATGAGAAATATGTTTGTATGGTGGAGGGATTTTTTTTATCCCCAGATATGTTCGAAGATTTAATAGTACCCTATAAAAATATTTTAAAAATTCCCCTTTCTCCTCTGCACCAGAACACACTAATTTATAATTAAGAAATGGTACTCAGAGCGTTTAAAAAAATACAATTTCTTTTTTTTTTTTGCACAATTTCTAAAAATGCCCTAATGGCAGTGATTGTACATACAGCTCAACTCATTTCAAGGAAGCAATCAAGGCATTTTCAATCAATTATGCTCTGAACATCAGTTGCTTAGCAACCCGAGGAGCGATTGGGAAAGGCTTGCACCGCCTTTTCTTGGTGCCAGCTCTCAAAAAGTCAAGAGAATAACCCTTTGTAACACAGAGAGGGATATCTACAGCCCTCCTGATGTCAAAATATATTCATGTGCTAGGGTGAATATTAGGGAACATCGTACCCACGGCACAGAGTACTGAGGATGGCGAGAAGTGACGGGAAAAGAATTAATGCTAGGGATTGCGTAAAAAAAATAAAAAAATAGGGCTTTTCGGAAAGACAAAATGTGCTTGTGGTAAAATGATGCCTATAAAAGGATATGGAGTAAGGGAAATTGTGTTAAAATTAGTGGGCTGTGGCCCATGGGGGGCAAGTAAGATAGAACAACTTGAATGTGTTTCAATGTAACAAGAAGTAAAGGATATAGAGGTCACGGAATCAGTAGTCAAGGTCAGACGCATATTTAGGGGGACACTGAGGACAGCGGTAAGGGGTACAGTAGACAAGAGGCCCAGATTTCTCATTTTGGATCATCCTGTGTCTGATAATGGCCCAGATTCAATGGCCCCGGGTTATGTTAAAAACTGGCTTTCATGTTAAATTAAAGACCCCTACTGATTCAATGCCACCATCAACAGGTGTTTTAATATTATTACTGCCCCAGTAAAAAAAAAATTACCACACGCGCTACAATCCTCCGTACTTTCTATGGAGGGTTAGTGAAACCGTTGAAAAAAAAAAATGGCATTGAAAAACTATTGTGTACGGTAATTACCACACAGCGATTCATTGAAGGCTGGTTAAAACGAACGGGCAAAAAAATGGCTTTCCATTTTGTCTGTCAAGGTTAAACAAAAAAAAAACTGAAAAGTGCGCTAGCTGTTTAATGCAGCCAATATTGGCACATTTTAACTGTTTCAGTGCTGTAGAGAATACAAATGCCCCAAGCCCAGATTAAACAAATCTAAAAGCCTCCATTCCAATAGCCACCTCCGTCAACCGACTATCGCTCCATTTATTGGGCTGACCAAATGCCCCAAGCACAATAAATAAATAAATACAATAAATAACTATAATGTAATCGCTACCTCTACTATGCCCAATTTGCCCCAAAAAATCTGAAAAAATACACCCTTTAAATGCCGTGAGGGTGGGCAGGGAAAATCACTGCCTACCTCCCTGGCACGAAAAAGATGTGCTGTAGGGAAAAAAAACATTCGCTGACCTATGGTGGTCGGATCTTATATTGGGGCCACAGATATTGCACTGGCCCATGGCCCTAAGGGGAGGCCGCTCATTATTTATTATTATCATTATTACCTCTCCTATTTTTTGCCACCCTTCTTACTCGCCGATCCAGTCCCACCAAAGGATATTAGTGTCTTGCCTTAGCATCTGGAGCCACCCTGCTCTGACCCTTAAGAAGCGGGTGAGAAATGAAATCTCCACACACTCGTCCCGCCAATTATCTAAGGCAGGCGTATCGGCTGTCCCATTGTACACCAGGTTATCTGTACAAATGTCACTGTGGGAAAAAGTGCTGCCATTTCCAGACAATTTATGTCCGAACATGTGTATAAAATGGTCGCCACCAGAAAGAAAAAGAAAAAAGAACAATCAAGCCATTTGCAAAATAACATTAAATTGTTCAAATTAATATTTGAATATTTTCCCACAGGTGCTGTGTAGAATAGACACATATTTGAGCTTTTGTGTTCCTTTTATTCTTCCCACATGTAAGAAAAGCCATCCAAACAGATTTACATTTAATATACCAGAGCAGAGACAAAAAAAAAATCATGTTTATACATAGCCCCCCAATTTTTCTGTCCAACCAGACAGGCAGACACAGAGACATAATGATATCTACACAGAGCAGTAACAAGGATGAGACAGAATGAAGCACAAGCCTTGGGCACACAGCTTGAATGTGGCGCAGATAGGTTTTGTGCTACTGTAATCCGGTTGCACAGATCGCCTTTTACACCACAGTAAGCATCATATAATGCAGGCACTTGTGCACATAGCCGAGAGGAGCAGAGGTACCATAACACAGACCTCCTGCTGCCTCCATTACCCACCCAGGGTCAGAAGACCCTGCTGTTGTTCAAAAAGTATTTGAGACAATGAAGGGGGCTGTGGGACTCTAAACTGGGGGTGGCAATGTTTCGTATTCTTGGATCAGGTGAAAAAAGAGCTACATAAAGCTCTACACACACAGATATTATGATATTAAGGGATAAAAACTAACATCATATTGTATGATCTATATTAACATTTACAAATGTAACAAGGGGCATTCATCAGTATATAGCAGATAACACATCTCTCTAAGCTGTAATGTAACAATTAGGATTTAATTTCATTTTTCGATTATTCTATTTTTTCTTTCAATGCTGTGATTGACAGATTAATTTGCAGTGCTCCACTATTCGGGGCCCTGGTCATGAGAGATTTTTTTTTTTTTTTTTTTTTTACTCTGCAGCTCTACTGGGGGCCAAGGCTGCAAATGACAGACTTGGTAAATTGTCGCAATCTAAGTGCCCTCCAAGGATTTAGATTGACTTGGTTTATTAGCCTGCCACGTCTCCCACTTCCATTTCCTCCTGGTGGAAGACGTTTTTTTGCTGCGTATAACAAATCTCTGAATAATACGTCTGAAGATGGGGTGGGGATGTTGTATCATTGAAAACATAGCAAAGAGAGGCTCACATGTGCGTGTGTGTGTGTCTGTGTGTTTGTGTCGGTGTGTGTCTGTGTGTGTGTCTATGGAACATTTTTGTTGCAACTGATTCATATAATTCTGTTTTCCACGATTTTTTATGTATATGCTGCTGTAGCAATAGCTTTTCTATTTGTGTATATACTCTTGCGATCTGTTGTGGATTTTAAAGTGACTCTGTCACTACCTTTTATATGTTTATCGATGTAAAAGGCTGTGAAGTTGCCATTAAGGTCAATGGTGTGTTATATTCCTTCCCACTAGGCTGATCAAATGGATTAAAAGCCAAATTGTAAGGAGCTTGCCAGTCTTGGTGGTATGCGGAAATTCAATCCCAGTTGTCGGAATAGCGGGAGTTCCGGCTTCCCCACAGGAGGACCACAACTAAAGTTTGATATGAAATTAAAAAGTTGGGAAAATTTTGCCCACAAACACCAGGAAATTTTGCAATAAGTCAAATGCCGAAGGCTTTATTGTAACGCAACAATACTGCTCGACGCATTTCGCATAATGAGGCTTAGTCATATGCTGATCTCAATTGCAAATGATCATTATTCTATACAAATTAAAATCAAAAGAACCGGTGAGTGCAAACTGTGTTTTTACCAATCGAGTGAATGAAGTGTGTTGGGTACAGCGGGAAGGAACAACATACGTGAAGAACATGTCTTCAAATAGAAACACATTGATACAAAGTTATGCAAGGCCGAACCGCGTATTATTCATTGCTGGCAGTAACAACGGAACCTTCGCATTGTCCTTTATCTTCTATTGCAAATTAATGAAATCCATTAAATGTAACAAGTAAAGAGAGCAAATCACATAACATAATAAATACAACAGATCCCCAAAACCATTGCTGCAAATAATAAAATGCTCTGTTCTACATACCGTTAATATTTTAACACTTTTTTTTTCTTTGGATTACTAATGGAGATGATAGAGTCTCTTTAATCCTGTTACAAAACCAGGGGATATTTTAGAGGAGGGGTTCTCAATCTGTCGAACCTCAGGACCCACATTTGTCCTTAGTCATCAACTCATGACCCAAAAATTATTTCTGAAAACAATTTGCCCAGTTTTCCACAATGTATATGTGCACTATTCAAAATATGGACTAAAAACAAAAACACAAAAATCCAGGGCTTCTTCACACAATTGAATTGAAAATGTAGCCATTGAGCTAAAAACCCAATAAAATAAAAATCCATTGAAACATATGGGACTAATTAGAACAAATGGGAAAGCTGGGGATGCTTTTTGCTCCTGATAAGTGTCTACAAGTCTGGGGTGATGATGGACAAATCAACTCTAAGGTTGTGTTCAATGTCCATTCTGTTCCTGTATTTAATCTTCAGCTGGACCAGAGCTGGGAAGCCGCTCTCACAAAAGGTACGTTACACATTCACTGCGATGTATCTGACGCATAAAGGCCAAACTACCCTTGGCAAATTTTAAAAATTGTATCCACAAAGCAAACGGCGAAGCCTTGCCTGCTTTCCAAAACCAGTAGGGTTATTTGAAGAGATATCAGCGGCACTAGCAAAAAATGCCACCTGTTCCTTGGTGGGCTTCTCAGCTATGGACGGTGAGTGTAATGTGCGTCGTTGGCTCCTCTCCAATCAAAGGTTAGAGTAAGTGACAAAGCACTCATCCGAGACCCATTTCGCTCCAGCGGGCGACCCGCTTTGGGGTCAGGACCCACCAGCTGAGGAGCCCAGCAGTTCTTCCAAAGAATCTGAGCAATTCTTGGGTTGAACCTATTTCACTGCCCCCTGCTGGTTGAGATAACGAAAGAAATGAGGCTGATAGAACCACACACCTCTCTGTATTAGCTCAGTAGCAGTTTTGATATATCCCCCCCTTAAATAATACACAATCTGTATGAAATACTCACTTGGGAGAATTGTCTCGTGGAATACTGAAGTTAAAAAATGTGAAGCTGTCATTATTATTGAATTATTACTGCTGGTGAAAGTCTGCTGAAGCCCATTACTGTCTAAACATATGTTTATATTTCCAGCACTCTGTATCATGAGATGTCAGATGGTGACATTGATCTTGCACTTATCGGACACGTACGCTGACCACGCTCTCCCGGTGACTTGTGGCACCTGGTAAATGCAGATCGGTCACTCTATTGATCTTCACATGTTCTTTGAGCCTGGTATATTGTGAGTGTAAGAAAAAACGGCTGTAAATTCTTAATGTCTATTTGTTTCAGCTTCGTCCGTGGGATTTCTGTCTGGTTATATGCTGCCACCTAATGATTGTTAGAGAATATTTTAACACAATTTTTTTTCTTTTTATTACTTCCATAGCAAATAGAAAACATAGAATGTGTCAGCAGATCAGAACCTTTTGGCCCCCTCTAGTCTGCCCTGTAATATTAGGTTGTCTCCATCCTGCTAGTGACTGGTCCTCCTTCTGTTGTTCTTCTGTCCATCTTTGATTAGTGACATCATTAATAACATTCATCAAGATCCACCCTGTTTTTGATCTAGAAGGCAAAAAAATGAAGACACTCATAATTTAATTTCTAAAGCAATAAAATACCTTGAATCACCAAAGTAGTTACTACTGTGCATGTGCCCAGCCTCTGTCGTGGACAATGGGGAATGAAAATCAGGACCATGAGATCAGAAGTGTATCTTCCACAAGGCAAACAAGGCACTCACCTAGGGCAGCACTTTACCAGGGGGCGGCACTTTACCAGGGGGCGACACTTTGCCAGAGGGTGTTAAAGCACACTTCTGGTGCTTCAAACATTTTTGCTCCCTTCCCCACCATTCAGCAAGCTATAGCTCCTTCCAATCAATCGGGGTGATGGAGGCACTTAATGGACGTGGTGGTGGTATGAAATGAGGGTGATGGTGGCATGTAATGGCATTTAGTGTGTATGCAATGTGGGTGATGGGGGAATGTAATGGGGCATTTAATGTGTGTGCAATGTGGGTGATGGGGCATGTAATGGGGTGATGGGGCATGTCGTGGGTGTGCAACATGGGTGGGGGGAGTGCTCAAATTTTTCTGCCTAGGGCAGCACACAACCAAGATACACCACTGAATGAGATAATGTATGTCTTCAGATGGTAGTAGATTCCTAAGTTTAACAACCCTAGCAACAAAGAACTTTCAGACTAGTGCTAATGTCAAATTATGGAGCAACCTGCTAATATTTATGTATTGGACACTCCTGCATACTTGAAACAGGGCAAACCAGTGATCATTTATTTTCATTTAGCTGGTGATATATTGGTTGGTGTTGGGATATAGAAGATTTATTTTATTATCCACATTTCCATATTTGTGAATATTGCTGTTTTACATTTCTTACTTAAAGGGACTGTATCACCAAAACATCGTTTTTTTTACTGCGAATGTAGAGAATAAAAAACGATTGAAAAATATCTAAACGCGGGAAGTGTGTCACAGCTGTGGCATATAATAAGATCTTTATTGTATCTATATCTACATATTTGGTTCTGCATATAACACTAGGCAGCTTACATCACAGGCATTTACATACTATGTTAACATTTTGGGATTTTAAACACCTTTCATTGGACAGCGTCAACAGCGGCTACCTGAGTGCGGCAAATGGGCAACTTGACATGTACAACAGCGAAACATTCAGTTTCTGGAAACATAACTATTTTTCCTTTAGGTTTTGGCACCATGTTTTCCATCGCCTGAGCAGCTCAGCTAATTAAGAAATGATTTATTAATTGTGATGTGCCAAGTCTAAACTGCATTCAGGACAATCCATGATAAAGCTAGTGTATATTAAGCATTAATTCTCTTATAATGCGGAGGGACGCTGCTTCACTATCATATGGTAAAGCATAGGAGTGCTTCATTTACTCCCCCACCATCCCAAAAAAATAAAATAATATCAAGCATCTGATTAATAATAGCATTCATAATGATGGTATTAACCCTTTGCATACTTGCTAAAAATACATCTTTGTAGAAGTTAATTTAAGATTTAAAACATTAGCCCCCATGAATTCATGTCACACACATTCTGATGCTCGTTTAATGATGGTCTATTTAAATACAGTTAGTTATTTCTGAAATGAAGTTTGCTCCCTCTTGTGGTAACAATTTCATGAAAATGGTTTTTACATAGAGACATAGAATGTGTCGGCAGATAAGAACCATTCGGTCCATCTAGTCTGCCCAATTTTCTAAATACTTTTATTAGTCCCCAGTTTCCTGTCTAGTTGTGGTAGTTTTTCTTCTTTTAAATATACTCTCTTCCTTTTTTATCCTTCAACCCATGAACCAGTTTAGTAGCCCTTCTCTGAACTCTCTCCAAAGTATTAATATCCTTCTGGAGATACGGTCTCCAGTACTGCGTACAATACTCCAAGTGAGGTCTCACCAGTGCTCTGTACAATGGCATGAGCACTTCCCTCTTTCTACTGCTAATACCTCTCCCTATGCAACCAAGCATTCTGCTAATACCTCTCCCTATACAACCAAGCATTCTGCTAATACCTCTCCCTATACAACCAAGCATTCTGCTAATTCCTCTCCCTATACAAGTAAGAATTCTGCTAATACCTCTCCCTATACAACCAAGCATTCTGCTAATACCTCTCCCTATACAACCAAGCATTCTGCTAATACCTCTCCCTATACAACCAAGCATTCTGCTAATACCTCTACCTATACAACCAAGCATTCTGCTAATACCTCTCCCTATACAACCAAGCATTCTGCTAATACCTCTCCCTATACAACAAAGCATTCTGCTAATACCTCTCCCTATACAACCAAGCATTCTGCTAATACCTCTACCTATACAACCAAGCATTTTGCTAATACCTCTCCCTATACAACCAAGCATTCTGCTAATACCTCTCCCTATACAACAAAGCATTCTGCTAATGCCTCTCCCTATACAACCAAGCATTCTCCTAGCATTTCCTGCTGCTCCATTGCATTGCCTACTAAATTATTACTCCTAAATCCCTTTCCTCCGATGTTGAGGATAGGACTGTACCAAATATTCTATATTCTGCTTTTGGGTTTTTACGACCAATGTGCATAATCTTTATCTACAGGAGACTGTTCTTGACAGTACTGTAAGGAAACATATGCTTTGCAACAACAAAGAGTGTTTCATTCATTACATACTGTAATTCTTTGAATGTGTCACTTTTTATACAGGTTTTAGTTGGCTGCACAAAAAAATCGGATGTCCCTCACGATTGGAGGGTCTATTCAATAAAGAGAGAACTGCAGGGAACTGAGACGGAAATTTCAAACGTTAGACCAAAGTAGCCAAGTAGGAAAAAGTTCCCCATTCAGCTGCATTGGAGAATTGTTCCAACTCGGTTACTTTGGCCTAAAGTTTGAAATGCCCTGCAATTATCTCTGTATTGAGTAGACCCTTAAGTCACTTATATAATCATGGGAGAGGATTCTGATTTAACTTATTAACCAGTGAGTTAACAGGGAGTTGACTTTCCCTCAGGGAATACGGTAGAATAATGTCAAACATTAAACTAACATTTATTTATACAGCGCCAACATTGTACGTAGCCCTAGGTACAGAGCAATGGGGGGGGGGGGGGATTATATACTATATCAGATGAACAAGAACAGACGGACACATGAGGTAGAGAGAAATACACAAAATGAGGCAGGACGTCAAGCAAAACAGCTATGCAAAAAATAGCAATGCAGTTGGGTGCAAGCTAAAAGGCAGGCAAAATGACTGCACGCCAGATAAGACTGGTATACAAAGTAACTTTTAATAAATCAATTAAAACAAACAATGAGTAAAAAAACATTCAAATATAAGGCAGAATCCAAGCCATCATTACAAACTAATATGAATCATACAAAAATGTAAACACATACAGGAAGCACAAGCATATAAATGGTTAAAAACTTACAAAGTAGCTGAGACCAGGAGAAAAGTATACCAACAAAATAGCCCCCCAACGTTTCGGCTCAGAGGTAGAGAGCCCTGCTAGCAATCAATTCATTCAGAGGTGTTTTTTTTTACATTTTTGTTTTGCTAGTATTGGGGTATGTTTGTAGACCTCCTCTTGATAATGAGTTGGTATGTATTGTGGAGCTTTATCAAATGATTTAGTTTTTTTATATATATAGTTTATCTGTATTAAAAGTGTACACACTTGGTCAAGCATACATTTGTTTGGATTTAACCCCTGAATCAGAATGCTTTAAACGTAAACTTGTGGGCATTTTTTTTTATTCTTCTGGTAAACATGTATATAGGTCTGATATAATGCCCCACTTCTCATACCTAAGAAAGTAATACACTGCATGCATGTACAGCATATTAATGCACCCACAGCACCTGGTTGTGTCCATTTAACATGTCACAGCACCACCTTGCAGAACCAACACTGCACTTACAGGTCTTGTTAGAACACCATGATTGCACACATAGGACCTGCCCCAGCATCTTTTCCCCTCACATGACTTGTTCCAGCATCCACATTGCTCACATGACTTACCCCAGCACCCAGGACCCAGTCCAGCACCCAGAATGCACCTACAGGACTTGCCCCTGCACCCAGATCGCACCTGTACCTAAATTGCACTCACAGGACATGCCCCAGCATTTATATTGCACTCACATGACTTGACCTTGGTCCCAGATTGCATCCAATATTTGCCCCTGCACCCAGATTGCACACAGCCTTAGACACAGCACCCAGATTGTATCCAGGACTTGCCCTGGCACCCAGGACATAACTCATCACCCAGATTGCATTCAAGAACTTACTCCAGCATGCAGATTGCACCCAGGATTTACCCCAGATCACACACAGGTTGCACACCCTTGAGGCTGGCCCTGGATGTACATGTTCAGTTGTGAGAATCAGAGAGGACTATAATCAACAAGCAAATATTTTGCTACTTGATAGCTGATCTGTTGACAGTAGTTTTCGTCACATTATAAAATAAAATATATAATGTCTGCATGCGCTGCAGCAGCAGCATCCAGAATTTGCATCAGTTGAAAGATGTGGAGCGCAGTCAAGGATTTTAAGCATGCGTGGGATAGACACAAGGCTATCCTAGCTATAAGACCTGGAACGGGGGACTAATAAAAGTACTCCAAAAAATTGGGCAGACTAGGTGGGCCGAATGGTTCTTATCTGCCGACACATTCTATGTTTCTATGTAGTCTCTAAAACCTAAAGGCTTTACCTAATTGAGATGCCAGTTGAGTGATTTTTTGTAATGTTTATTTCTATCACTTATGATTTGTGATTGCATGTTTATTAAACTTTTACTGAAGAATTTTCATTCAACAGCTGAGCTATGTGGAAAGACACAGAAAGGTCTGTTCACTAACATCTGAGTTTGGAGTTCGAGATGAGCAAATTCCAGCCAAATTGGGCAAAATAAATGTTAAACCTTCCTTTAAAAACCAGGGCCAGGGGCTACTAGAATGGCCTCCAGCAACAAACTACATATTGGGACCAAAGACTGGGCAAGTGCCTCTGCCCCCTTAAAAAAAAGTTTCCCAGCCTCCCTTTATTGAGGACAAATACTGGGCAAGTGCCCCTGGCCCCATTCACCCCCAAACAAGCAATGATGACATGGGGTGGCCAAATGCCCTTGACCACCAAATATATGTAATGGGGCCGGGGGCTGCCCCAAAGGCCTTGGCCCCCTTCAATTAAAAATGTAAATACTGGCATATATAAAATGGCAAAATACTGGCATATATTTAATGGCAAAATACTGCCATATATTAAAAGGCAAAATAGTATTGGAATATTATTGGCCACACTGTCTGTGGCTTATTTATGGCAATATAATACTGGCATATTATTGGGTAAATTGGCTGTGGCATATTTATGGGCCAGCTAACACTGGCAAATTAATGTGAAAACTGTGGCTTATTTTTAATTGGCAAAGTGATGCTGTGGCATGGTCTGTGGGGCAAAATAATATGTGTTATGGGGAAAGTGACCCTGGCTTGTTCTGCAGGCGCAGTTCTGTGGGACACTGACACTGTGGCATGCCAAATTGTGTAGGTGCAATATGAGTGTAAGACAAGTGCTGTGGGTGCAATATAGGTACATGGCAAGTGAGTGCTGTGGGTACTGTATGGGGCTGTGTTAAGTCCTTTAAGTGAAATATGGGTGCAGAGGAAGGGAATAAAAATAAGGAATGCAATTTTTCAATAACATTTTTTATTACAAATGAAAATAGTTGAATATAATATTAAAAAGTTCAAATAAGTATAAATGCAACTAGAGAGATGCAATAAAGTGAGATGTCTGTGTGTTTTATTTTTATTTTAGAACTGTACAATTGTCACCTCCCATGTGTCGAATAATTAATGGCAGTCCCATGTGTGGCATGTTTATTGGGCCCCCATGTGTGGCATAATTAAGGGGCTCTTTTGGGTGGCATAATTATGGGGCGCTTGTGTGTGGCACAACTATGAGGCGCTTGTGTGTGGCATAACAATGGTCTCTCTTTTGTGTGGCATAATTAAGGGGCACCTGTGCGTGTGGCATAATTAATTGGGCTCCAAGGTGAGGCATAATTAATGAGGCTCTGGTGTGGCATAATTTATGGGGCTCTGGTGTGTGGCATAATTTGTGGGGCTCCTGTATGTGGCATATTTTGTGGGGCTCCTGTATGTGGCATATTTTGTGGGGCTCCTGTATGACATAATTAATGGGCCATCTGACTGTCATTACTAAGGAATTTGTTTGGCATGGTATTGGAGGAAATCCAGCGGGTTGACACCATGAGTTACCGCACTGGGTAACATCAACCCTAGTGACGCCTCTGAGATTACAAGCTACATTTGAAAATAAAATATGTAACTTCTGGTCAAACAAAGACCTATTGATTATTTCTATATGCCACCAGTGCTCTATTTACCGCGAGGCATCCTAGGCGGATGCCTATGGCGGCAAATTTTGGGGGGCGGCAGCGCCCCCCAGCACTGAAAAAATAAAAATTAAAAAAAATCCGGCCCTTTAAAAAAAAAAAAAGACTGCGCTTGCAGGCAGAGACGGAGGTGAGAGGGGATCGGAAGATCCCCTCTCACTAACGCTCTGCCTGCCAGGCTGCACGGGGAGCCGAACAGGCAGCACAGAGAAACCTCCGTGCTGCCTGTTTGGCTCCCCTTGCAGTGTGCCGACACGGAAGTGCCGACAGTCACGTGACGGGTGCGCTGACGTCATACGTTCGCCCGGTCACGTGACCTGTCAGCACAATCGCCGGGAAGCCGAACAGGCAGCATGGAGGGACCATGCTGCCTGCCACTAGCCACCAAGGAAAGGTAAGTGTGTGTGATGGGAGACGGTGTGTCTGTGTGTGTGTGTGTGTGACTGAGTGTGATGGGAGTCAGAGTGTGTGTGATGGGAGACAGTGTGTGTGACTGAGTGTGATGGGAGTCAGAGTCTGTGTGATGGGAGACAGTGTGTGTGACTGAGTGTGATGGGAGTCAGAGTGTGTGTGATGGGTGACAGTGTGTGTGACTGAGTGTGATTTGAGTCAGAGTGTGTGTGATGGGAGACAGTGTGTGTGACTGAGTGTGATGGGAGTCAGAGTGTGTGTGATGGGAGACAGTGTGTGTGACTGAGTGTGATGGTAGTCAGAGTGTGTGTGATGGGAGACAGTGTGTGTGACTGAGTGTGATGGGAGTAGGAGTGTGTGACTGAGTGTGATGGGAGTGTGAGCTTGATGTGAGTCTGAATGATGGGGCATGTCTTAGGTGTGTAACGTGGGTGTGCAGCTTGGGTAGGGGGGTGCCCGGATTTTGTCTGCCTAGGGCAGCACAAAATCAAGATACACCACTGTATGCCACATATACAGTTATACATTGAATCAATGGTGAAGTAGATACAATGGTAATGTTATATTTGTATGATAGTGTTCTGAATGTTTTCTAGTTGTGATACTTCATATATTCTGTTGGTAATTATATTTACCATTGCAGAATATTATCATTAGCTGTATTTGCACTTACCTTATCCCTGTTGGAGAACAAGGAAAGTGACATCTTTAAAAAATAAAGAAACAAAACTACAAAGAATAGGAAGATGTATACAATCACAATTGTTTTCTTTAATTTTGCAAATACATCGTAAAAGAGCACTTCATTCCACTACATATCAAAAACTAACCACAATGACAAAGACAGTTTTCACATTTAAAAAAAACCCAACAAATTTGATTAGAAAATGTGCAAAAAAAATCATAAAAAAATCAGTAGTGTATTAAACAGGTCAGTCATAGGATTTGCACATGTACAAGGACAATGTGTTTCACATTAGTAAGTCTGTATGTTACTTTAGACCATGCCAAACCACATGTATGTGAATAAAGCTATATGGATTATAGCATCAACCTATCATATGTGTTCTATACTATGAAAACATTGGGATCACTGGCAGAATACCCAGTCTAAACTCTGCTCTGCATGTTAATTCCAACTAGTCTATTAGTGAACCAAAAAGCTCATTATCAAAGGTGAAAGTGTTAAAGGGAGATGTGGGGTAATGTGTGAAATTTTAAGGGTAAAAATGTCCCTCCAGGTCTGTAGCTCTACAGAGTCCTGTTCAAGTTAAATGCTTAGGTATTTAAATACTAGATAGTTATGAATAAAATACAAGTTCATCATTCATCCTTAACGAGTTAATCCACCTGTTCATTAAAATCGAGAATATTATCGAAGTAGTGAAATGTCAGAAAACCCAGCATAGTGTAACCTATTCCATCTCTGAGTTCTTTTCAAAGATGAACTCAGCAGGATCTATCGATTGGCTGAATCTTGCATCAACAGTGAATGTTGTATCACGTAGCAGACAGTTGGCTAGAACAAACATCTTAAAGAACGTTTTTTATTATCATTTATTAAGTTATTTATGAACTAACTATAGCTTCTTAATCAATTGCATCAAATGTGGTGGTTTTGAACTCAGCAGCCAATATTTTAAAATTCCACCGAAAGACTTAACTATTGAAGTTTGTCATCAATGCAACATAGTCTGACAAATAAATGCTGTTATTGATCATAGGCGTCCAGTTTCTGCAGAAATACAAAGCCCATGATTCCCCACCAGGGGCAGAGAATTATGATAGTTGTAGTATAGAAACAGTTGGAGGGCCACAGTTGGATGACTAGGCTATAGACAATTTAAGCTGTCTTCATTACAAAGTACCTGTGTGTCTAGTCTGCAAATTCCAAATAAACCGCTGATGTACATTACTCTGAATATTTGAACTCTGAAACTCTTTACAGATGTTATTTTTCTACCTGAGTTTGTATAGCTAAATTGTAGGTCACTGTAGAAATATAATGAAAATATACTATTTTTTTTTAAAAAACTGTAGCTGTTTTGAAAATAGCTGCAGTAATAATCTATTACACTGTGTGTTCATACCATTAACTTTACTAACTTTAAAAAAAAAAAAAAAAGCCAAATATTGTATTTCTCAACTTTATTAAGCCATTGTGATGACTAGTGTTAAATCAGATTGTAAATTGCAGAATTGTACAAAAATGGAAATTAAAATGGTTCAGTTTAATTGGTTGCATTTCAAGTTTGCAAAAAATGTGTAAAGAGAATATTACCTTCCTCTAGATTGTAAGCTTTGCGAGCAGGGCTCTCTACCTCCTCAGTCTGTTCGTCTAACTTAGTATGTAGTCCCCATCTATACATTGTACCCTAGAGCTAAGTAAATTCGTGACACTATGAATAAAAGTTATGGTAACGTAATCTTACCTTTAAAATTTTAAACTGAAATCCTGAATGTTTCCAAAGAATTAGGTAAAACAGACGAGCTGAGTTGGCTTACTCTGCCCTTCCCTAAATTGGTAATGACAATGAAGAAGTGGGTTTGTCTAAACGATTGCCCAGTCTTATATCAAACTGTCCCCACCCCCCCCCCCCACCCCATTTTTTTTTATCCTTATATGATCTTTGGACACCAAAATTCCATGAATACCTAAAAATACTTTCTCTTAATTTTTAGAGCATAGTTTGCTCTTTTTGTAAAAATAAAATTAGAAAATGGATTGTCGTGAAAAGTAAGAAAGTAACCTATTAAAAATACCCAATTTCACTTGAAATGTTAAAAAATTCAAAATTGAAGTTTTAAAACAGAAAAAAAAAATAATAATAATTCAAGAGAGTCATTTAATTAATAAATTCACAAACTAACGAAATAATAATTAAACTGTAACTATAAATAATTAATCTGGTAACACTAGTCAGGATTGGATCTAAAAACATGTTTATTTTTATATTTTGACTATTACTACAGCACTTTGTCCTCTGTACATAAATATTTTGTTTAAAAAAATCTGTTATGTTTTTACAAAAAGTAAATCTAGAAATATTTACGGAAACTAGAGTTTATACACACACAAAAAAATCGTCTTTGAAAAAAAATAATAAAGGCTTCAATATATATAATAATATGGATAAGTTGATCCAATGTTTTGATTGTATACGATATATTTTTTGGCGTAATAAATGTTTTGTTTGTAAAATGAAAGTAGCTCATGAAAAACCATATAACTTTTGGATGTTTCAATTTGCTATTTTTATTGTAGAAAAATTGTGTGCATATATTATTTGTATGTATACATAATACATACTCATGTATATATACACAATGATATAACAGAACATTTTTAAAAAATTTAGTAGAGTTTAATTTTAAATTTTAAAATGAAACCCTTTTTTTAAAAAAGTTGGCATGTGTACCAATTTATTCATAAATATATACTATGTCTTATATATATATTTAAATAAATTTCTATTTTAATTTTTATTTGGTACAAAACCAACTACTCGAAGACCACTTCGTTTGTCTTATTTTAAGGCAGAAAAGTACCTGACTTTTGACTTTAATGTGAAATGAGTAACATTTTATGTATTAATACTAATACCATGTGGATTTCTTTTCTCATGTATAAAAGTGTAATTGATTTTTAGAAGCATCATCACAAACACAGTATTACTACGAATATAAAACATCTGTATTGCTAAGGATCAAAACATAAATAACAACACACTATTTGATTCACATTTGTAAAGGGATGAAAATAAATGTTAGCTGATGTTGGAATCTGGCAGTTTGGAATGAGATGCTGCAAATACTAATGTATTTAACCCCCCCCCCCCCCCCCCCCCAGTGGCTATATCCTGTTTTCGCTTAATCTTGTTGAATAGCACATCATACTGCCCAACTTCTGCCACCAGCGAATTGGGATGCTGGGAAATGGAGCTCGGGAGCTCTAGTGTCTGCAGGATTGTAGCCCCGAATCTTGCTTTCCTGCCAAACTCTACTTCTGGTAGTGCTCGGTGGGACAGAATGACAGGGCCTCAAATCCGGAACTGTCCCGCATAATACAGGACAGTTGGGAGGCATGGCACACTCCTTAATAAACATGGTTATTCATATTTTCAACTCACAGAGGTGCAGAAGGATCAAGTATGTGGGGCTGCTGTTTTGGCTATTATGGGTTTAAGACCCATAAGACAGATATGTGGAATAAACAAAAGTGTAATAAACAATGAGATCTGAATAAGTGCTATTAATATGAGTGATACAGATCTCTGATACTGGCCAGCAGTGCCACTTTTCACAGTAATATACAAAGTAGTAATACATCTGATTGCATTGTATTACAAGCTAGTTTGGGACCCCGGGTGGGAAGATGATCAACTCATGACATATAAATCCGGATAATGTGGACTAGCTGAACTCTTTACCACGGGTAGCCAACCTTCAGCTCTCCAGATGTTATGGACTACATTTCCCTTGATGCTTTGCGAGCATTACGTCTGTAAGAGCATTATGGGAGATGAGGTCCACAACATCTGGGGTGCGAAAGGTTGCCTACCCCTTGCCCTATACTATACTAACCCTAAAATGGTCAATTTCCTTCACAGAAGACAAATTATGGGCATTTTCTTGCCTCTTTACATTGGTAATTTAATACATACAGACATATTAAACCTGATTAAAAATGAGTCGGGGATCATACCACTTTAAAGACATACATCGGAAACTGGTATGGTCTGAAAATGTGTACAGAATATAAGAAACATCTATATAAACACCATGCAGGGAAAAAAACCCAAGTATAAAAATTTTACAACACACTATACATGTGTCTATAGCTCTATAAAACAGTGACCAATATCACAATATTACATAAAATTGTCACTAAGGAGACCTTACAATACTGTGTGTAATGAGTAATTTGTACAATAATTAAAAAAAAACAAAAAAAAAACACAGTTTTAAACAAGTATACAATGTGCACTTTAAAATTAACCTGTTAGAATTTGTGCGAAATACGTAAATCTCTATCATTGAACGGATTTTTTTCATAGTCTTATCTTACAAAACAACAGCAAAGAGAAAAAAAGATATATATATATATATTTTTTTTTTTAGAAGTGCGTCTCTTTTTCTGTGATAGCAGAGATGTTCCCGTCGCCCGTAAGTTTTGTCTCATAGTCATTCACTGCGTTGGTACGCGCGCTATCTGACAGTTTCCCCCTCATCTTCAGGTCCGGGCATGGCGTTATTAATTTCTTCAGTCGCTAAAGGTGAAAGATAAAGGAAAATTAGAAGAAAAAAAAAAAAAAAATGAATCGCTAATGGAAACGTAATATACCGTTCAAAATGGCTGAATAAGATTTTACTACAGTTAATACACAAAACAATACATCATTTTATACTATTTGGTTTTACACCGCGAAGTATAGAGTGTCACAGAATACTACATTTGTGACACTTTGCCATTATGCATTGCTGGTAACCATATATGGGTAGCAAATCTGTCACATTTCTGAGCTGGCCTTTTGCCAACGCATTTCACATATAATGTTTACAATTTACCAAGTATACACAGTAAAGTGAAATCCCTTTCCATGTAACATAATTTCTGCTCAGTATTTCCGATCTTACCTCTGAAAATGTCCCTTCCGTCCTCCATACTTTTACCACAATCCACAGAGGAATGCACACCATAGAAGACAACGCCATCGTCCAGCCTATCCCGTATCCCCAGGCAGGGTATGTATAAACATTATTGTACTTCAGGGGCTTGTATTTAACCAAGAAAAATATAAAGATGCTCTGAAATAAAATACAGAATTCCTATCACATTACGTTGTAAGGCAATAATGTAATAATATAAATATATAAGGCTGTCGAATTCCAGTTGTAGTGGGGAAAAAAAATAACAACGAGAGAAAATAAAAACGCGGACAAAAATATCATTATTTTTTGGAATTACGACTGCTTTTTAAAATGGGTTGAAATGTTGACATCCAAATTTTTTTTTGCAGTACAATTGTTTTGTATTTTCACAAATGGTCCGAGTAGAATCTGGAGGTCATGCCATGATCCTAATTCATTCAGGCCACTGGAAGTGTACACTAGATGAGGGGTAGGCAAACTTCGGCACTCCAGATGCCGTGGACTATAATTCCCTTGATGCGTTGCCAGCATTACAGCCGTAAGAGCATTATGGGAGATGCAGTCCACAATATCTGGAGAGCCGAGGGTTGCCTACTCCTGCTTTAGGTGGCCATGACTTGCATCCAGGACTCTCCGTCCTTTTCACTGCCATTGTCTACAAGGAACTTGCACTAAATATCTTGAAACATTTATTTAATAAAATGAACTCACTGCACAAATCCCCGGGGTGATGAACATCCAACACCATTTTATTAATACTAATGGCCGATGTCCGATCATATCTTCGATGTTATCGTAAAACCGATTACTGCCTGGAAACCCAAAGAAAAACAGACCAATCACATCACTGATATCAACTACAGAGTGTTTCACCCAGGACAATGGGCATCAATTAGCAATGTAGAGAGGATGAAGAATTGTCTCGCTTCCTGAAGCTAACATCTCTATATCTCTATCATCCTGCCATGGAGGGGGTTTTTCATTTTTACATTTAATGACTTCAGCATATCTGAAATAAAATTGTTGGTGTAAACTAGGGGTAGGCAATCTGTGCCCCTCCAGATGTTGCAGGACTACCTTTCCCATACTCCTCTTCCAACCTAAAAAGAGCATTATGGGAGATGTAGTTCATTGGCAGCTGGAGGGCCGCAGGTTGCCAACCTCTGGTGTAAGCAAACATATTAGGTGTAAACGTCTGCAAACAACCAACACATCATCTCGTTAACGGACTCAGGGGGTCATGTACTAAACAAGTGCAGTGGGGGGGGGAAAAGTAGGTAAAACATGAGTAAGGAGCAATTTGTGACTATTTGTAACATTTTGCGCTTGTTTTCCCTGATTTGCGCCTCTTCCGTTTATTTTTATTTAGCGTTAATTTTTCCGGTTGCCCTAATAAATTATGATTATATTTGCGCATTCCAAAGAGTTTTGGGAATATTATATGAAAAAGAATTCTTATTTGCGTGTGAAAATTACACCAGCTTATAGCAAGCGCTATCACAAGAGGTAGAAAAAATATTTGCAAAATTGCCTGTTTTTATTCGCAATTTGCCCGTATGTGCTATTTGAGTGTTAAATGTTTAGTACGTTGCAATAGTAGCAAAGCGCAAAAATGGTTTTGCACATTTAATATATTTGCGTTTTTTTAGTACATGCCCCTCTCATTGTGCAGGAATAGAAATCAAATTATCTGCCAGCGATTGTTATATAGGTTGTCTGAGCCCACGGCAGTCACAGTGCTCCTCATACTATTAATTCACTAGGTATTGTGTATCCCGTCCTTCTGTGTGGCATATACGATTGTCTGAGTTGTCTCCTGCGTTTGTTTGACTGTCTGACAAAACACATTGGGGGTTATCTATAAAAAACTGTATAGTAAAAACAGTGTCTGCATGCGCTGGTGTATAAAGCTTACGCTACACAAATGTCTGGAGTTTGCACTACCTGTGACAGTCTCTGCGCAAAAAAATAATGGTGCAGGAAGGCATCTAAACGTCTCAAAATCTCAGTCAGCACACAAGTAGCAGAAGCACAAACACAGCAAGGGTTGCAATTTGTTAAACAAAACAAAAAGTGGAATCACTGTTACAGGAATAATAATACAAATGTCACGCGAATGGAATATAATTATAATATTATAAACTCACCGTAAACCCAACCTATACAGACACATTCGAACACTGCCACGAATAGAAGACACATGCCGCTGGCCGCATATGAATCGAACAGTTGGAAAACGTACATTCCTCCCTGAAAGGGAATCAGTAAGCACATTATGTATGATATTTGGTGAAGTAGACAGGCACACTTATTCGGAAAGTAAATGTCTGTCTCTATGTATGTCCATATATGTGTGTGTTTGTGGCATTGGTTTGAGTGATCAGATACAAATATTCAGAAACTGAGTCTCATATCTTGATGAATAGAGACACTTTATCTCCCCCTTGATGAGTTCAGTGGGGTCTTTGACCCCAACCCAAGCAGAGACATTCTGCCCTTCCTCCTCGAGCCCCTGTATTGCCCAAGAGTTCATTGACTCGAGCTGGAGCACTATTGGTCAGTAGAGGAAGTCCCTGCTAGCACTAGTGGGAAGAATAATGTTGGACCACCAAGGGACATTGGTTTGGAGATTAGAAATCAAGGAGGGGATAACCACACATCTTGTATGTCGCAGTTATGAAGATTCTGCCATTCTGTGCCCAGGAAATATTCAATATTGTTGGTCTCTATGGCTGCCATGCTCCCTGTGTTATATAAATGTAATATATTCTAAATTATATTTTAAAAATGAACCATCCCAGTGATAGGTGTACAGTGTACATTCTATATCGGTGTGACTATGAATGGTATACATGGTATGTGTTGACTATATTATCCGTACACACGAGAGGGACTCACCTCAGTTAACATGATCAGCCCAAGAAAGAAGGATACAATGGAAAGGGCTAAAATGAGTAATTCTCTGCGGTAACCTCTTCGGAAAGTCTTTGGATACATGTCCACGACTGCGGTCACCAGGCTTTCCACACAAACAAACTAAGCACACAGGGAAAGAGAGAATTCGAAACGTGTTATCCTGCTGTAGTATGGCTGGATGTACAGTCATTCAGTGTATGTGTTTCTCTACCTGACTATCAAGTCCGAGGAATATCAGCATCATGAAAAACAGTGCCGCCCACAGGGGGGCAAGAGGCATCATGGTCACAGCTTTTGGGTAGGCGATAAAGGCCAGTCCGGGTCCTGCAAGGAGACAGCAAGAATATAACGTCATGATTAAGGTACCAGCGGCTTAAAATGAACCAACATCCTACTATCACACCCGAGTGGGAACACACTCCACGCACTGGGGGTTATGTATGAAACTCCTGCACATATTATTTCAATTGTGAACCCTTTTTTGATGTGTTTTAAGTGCAGGAAACAGTGTTTGGTGGAGGTCATCTGCTACTTTTTCAGTGCATGTATGCGCCGTTTATATATATATATATATATATATATATATATATATATATATATATATATGCGCCAGCGCATCCCAGAAGTCCTGTTCCGATGCACATATCCCAAACTCCCGACTCTTGGTTGGTGGTTAAAGTTTTGACGTCACATCTGGATTAAAGGAATTTCTATGTCAGAATGAGCCCTTGCCTTTCGTCATTCTTGACCATTACTTATTTTTTTATACAATCGAATTCAAAATTTAAATATGCCATATACATTTTTTTTATCAATATACATATTTATTGCTCTTTCACATTTCTACAGAAATATAAATACCACAGTTTAAACCTTCGGAAATGTGATCAATGGTATGCTCATCTAAGGGTCTCCAACTTCTCAATCCAAAAGTGCTACATCTCACATTTCTATTCTCCATTGCCAAACTACTTGTTCACAGTCTATTCCCCAGTTTGGGACAATACATCTCCAGTTTCTAGCCATGAGCAGTCAGTATATGTACAATAAATCCCAACAACATTGTTTTACTGTGTCTTAGCAAACCAATGTAACGATACCATTTCTCGAGATTTCTTTAGCTTAATACCACAAATTTGAGAAATATTTACAAAAATGGCCCTCCTTGTATAATAAATTAGCCCTGGTATTGTATTTAGTCCTGCCATCACATATAATGTCTCGGCAGATAAGAACCATTTGGCCCATCTAGTATATATTTCCTACTCAAACAAGATGGTTCCTGAGGTCAGGTGACAAGGGTGGGAACACCTTTCAGAAGCACCTAGGTGCCAACACTTCATCCACTCCATAAAAAGCCATTAGATATTTGTCCGTTGACAGCTCTATACTCACACAGGAGATGTACTCAGTGAGCAGGTATATTTGAGGTATATTTGGAAAGAGTTGTGTTGAATTGTAATTTTTTGGGGGGGGCGAGAAACAAATAATAGCTTTGTGCCTTTAGCAAGTTCCCCATTTTGAATATCAAAATTGCAGGGAGCAAGCCTGAAAATGGTTTTGAGCAAAATTACAGTGCATTTGAGACATTTTGTCTGTCTACTTTTAACATGATTAAAATTACCATTTAACGAGGCAAGATGTAATTAACTGAGAGTTTCAAAACAGCATTTTTATTCTTTTGTTGTTGAAAAAGACTGAGGAATACGGAAAATAACAGACGAGGCAAAGTACAAAGACTCTTATCATGTCACGTGGATTTTGTTTATCATTCTGCAGGAATACTTTGCGTTTAGATGTAAAAGATGTTTTGTGCTTTTGTATTAATGGCTTCCTAGCTGTATGATGCAAAAAGATCCACTTGGGATGGAAAATTCCTTTTTTTGTTTTCCAATGCATGCTAAAATAAAATGATTATATTTATGTATTTATTAAAATTTGAATATCAGAATGCTAAATAAATTTGATCTCAGGTTTGCAATTTCTACTGATAATGCCTCCCAGCACTCCACTGCTTGGCTTGAGTCTAGGAATAGGACGTCCAAACAATACGTAAAATAGTAAAACCTAACTTTTTTATTAGAAAAATAGAATGTGTCAGCAGATAAGAACCATTTGGCCAATCTAGTCTGACTAATTTTTATTAGTCCCTGGCCCTACCTTCTATCTAGGATAGCCTTGTGTCTATCCCACGCATGCTTAAACTCATTCACTGTGTCTCCATCTACCACTTCCGCTGGAATGCTATTCCATGCATTGACTACTCCCTCAGTAAAGTATAACTTCCTGATATAACTTTATAAACCTTTGTACCTCTAAATTAAGACTATGTCCTCTAGTTGTGGTAATATTTCTTCTATTAAATATACTCTCCTCATTTATGGTATTGATTCCCTTTATGCATTTAAATGTTTCTATCATTTCCTCCCCTTGAATTATTAATTGATGTTGTTATTAATTAAATTAAAAGAAAATATATGTCTAGACGAAAAACAAGCTTTAATGTCAGGTAAGTGATTATCAAGTGCAGTAACAGTGATATATGATGCATCATCATGTAGCTTAAAAAAGCTAAAACTTAATTAATATGTGTGTGGTATAATCCCCATTAAATTACAATTATTACTATAATGAGTCAGAATAAATATTTTAAAAATATTTTTTGATTAATTATTGGTATTATACTACACTACTCAAAGTCCAAATTGAATCAGCAGCCATAGGCTGTTCATATATATATATTGCTTATGGAATATATCCCAGCAGGACTGCCCAGTGAAGGGTGTTATAGCTTAGTATTGAATCAGTTTCAAATAATAAATGATTGGCCTAAACACTTATTAGGATTGTGTGATAATGATGATAAAGTGATTTCTTACTATACTGTAATGCCTATAAGACTTTGAAGGCACTTTGTGGGTTAATAATTATAAACACTACTGCTGTACAAACTTTAAATAAAATGGTGTGCCAGTTGAACATATATATATACTATGTTTCTGCTTGCTTTATTCTGTATATGGCCTGTTACTGCTTGCTTTACTCTATATATTCTGTTTCTGCTTGCTTTATTCTATATATTATGTATCTGCTTGCTTTATTCTATATATCCTGTTCCTGCGTTCTTTATTCTATATATCCTGTTCCTGCTTTCTTTATTCTGTATATTCTGTTTCTGCTTGCTTTATTCTATATATTATTTTTCTCCTTGCTTTATTCTATATATTATGTTTCTCCTTGCTTTATTCTATATATTGTGTATCTGCTTGCTTTATTCTATATATTCTGTTTCTGGTTGCTTTATTCTATATATCCTGTTCCTGCTTTCTTTATTCTATATATTCGGTTTCTGCTTGCTTTATTCTATATATTATGTTTCTGCTTGCCTTTTTCTCTATATATTATGTGTCTGCTTGTTTTATTCTATATATTATGCTTCTGCTTCTTTACTCTATATATTATGTTACTGCTTGCTTTATTCTATATATTCTGTTTCTGGTTGCTTTATTCTATTTATTATGTTACTGCTTGCTATATTCTATATATTCTGTTTCTGGTTGATTTATTCTATATATTCTGTTTCTGGTTGCTTTATTCTATTTATTATGTTACTGCTTGCTTTATTCTGTATATTCTGTTTCTGCTTGCTTTATTTTATATATTATGTTTCTGCTTGCTTTATTCTGTATATTCTGTTTCTGGTTGCTTTATTCTATTTATTATGTTACTGCTTTCTTTATTCTGTATATTCTGTTTCTGCTTGCTTTATTTTATATATTATGTTTCTGCTTGCTTTATTCTATACATTATGTTTCTGCTTGCTTTATTCTATATATTATGTTTCTGCTTGCTTTATTCTATATATTCTGTTTCTGCTATTATCGTCTGTATCTATGTAATATACCACAATCTGCTTTTATTTCTGAATTACTGTACAAAGCAATGAACTTGACAAAATATCCAGAGATTCCCAAACACAAATCTACCATTTTCAATAATAATAGGAAGAAGTAAGTGTGTTAGTACGATAATCAATAATTCTCAATATTTAGTGTGACCATCGATTTGGCATCCAGCCAGTGCTGTATTTATTGCGAGGCATCCTAGGCGGATGCCTAGGGCGGCAAATTTTGGGGGGCGGCAGCGCCCCCCAGCACTGAAAAAAAAAAACCCGGCCCTTAAAAAAAAAAAAAGAAGATCCCCCCTCACCATCGCTCTGCCTGCCCGGCTGCACGGGGAGCCGAACAGGCAGCACAGAGAAACCTCCGTGCTGCCTGTTCGGCTCCCCGTGCAGTGTGACACGGAAGTGCCGACAGTCACGTGACGGGCGTGCTGACGTCGAACATGCACCCGGTCACGTGACCTGTCGGCACAATCGCCGGGAAGCCGAACAGGCAGCATGGAGGGACCATGCTGCCTGCCACTAGCCACCAGGGAAAGGTAAGTGCTGATGGGAGTCAGAGTGTGTGTGATGGGAGACAGTGTGTGTGACTGAGTGTGATGGGAGTCAGAGTGTGTGTGATGGGAGACAGTGTGTGTGACTGAGTGTGATGGGAGTCAGAGTGTGTGTGATGGGAGACAGTGTGTGTGACTGAGTGTGATGGGAGTCAAAGTGTGTGTGATAAGAGACAGTGTGTGTGATGGGAGTCAGTGTGTGTGACTGAGTGTGATGGGAGTAGGAGTGTGTGACTGAGTGTGATGGGAGTAGGAGTGTGTGTGTGATGGGAGTATGAGCTTGATGTGAGTCTGAATGTTATGTGTGATGTGGGGTCATGAAATGGAGGTGATGGGGCATGTCTTAGGTGTGTAACGTGGGTGTGCAGCTTGGGTAGGGGGGTGCCCGGATTTTGTCTGCCTAGGGCAGCACAAAATCAAGATACACCACTGCATCCAGCCAGTATTTTACCAGGCTGGTAACAAAATTTGCTTAAGCCATTTTTTTTTTTTTTAATAAAATGTTTCAACCTCAATATGACACCATTTGGTCTGTGTGAAGAGGATATTCATATAAATGGCAAATAAAACCTTTTTGTGGACTCAAACCGTTGCACCATACTGTATATAATTACATATACCATCAAAAGGTCCAGAAGGATGAGATAATGTACAAAATATTACACAAGAGACTTTTTTTATCCCAGAGATTTACTGAACTACTAATGTTTGGTGACTTGAAAATGCAATCTTTTATATATCTATATTAATACATGAAAGGGTTTACATGTAGAGTCAAAAGAATAATTTGGGATTTTTGTGAAATAGAAACATCTACCCCCCTTTTTGGCTGAACTAGTGGAAGAGTGACCTCTATATAAAGTGAAGGTCCAAGCCATGGGTGGTCTGCTCAATGAAGAGGGCTCTCTGACTGATGGGAATTAAGAGTTTAATTCCAGGAAGCCCACAAAAGCCAGACTTGCTCCGAATCCCACCGAGGAAATTACAATGTGCAAGGAGGAGAAAGTCTGGGGTTTGATACATTTCAATTAGAAAGGAATTCTTATTTCTGGGGTATAAAAGACATTTATCAGGATGGAATGAATGGATGTGTAATCTGTGTACAATGCTGAGATGGTCACTTCACTCTATACTGGTTACAAAGGAGTTTGCAAATCCCGTTCTGTGGATAATTTTTTTGCTGGCTCAAATTAGGGGTTCACTTTCTCCCAAGTGTGTGGGCTCCTATTGAACTGCATATTAAAACAAGACAGCTATAAGGACATATATTCACCCATATGAATTTAACTGGGATTTTTGCAGCCCGGAAATGTACATTACATTAACATTTATTTATATAGCGCCAACAATTTATGTAGCGCTAAGTATGTGAACTACGTACTAAGTTAGACAAACTAGAACAGACTGGTACATGAGGTAGAGAACCCTGCTCGCAAGCTTACAATCTAGAGGGAATGGGGTACATGAGACACATAAAGGATTGAAGAAGTCAGAGGGAAGGAAGTTGTTGTTATAGTAATGTGGATGGTAAAGTGACCAATATGCTAGTTGGATAGCTAGTAAGCTTCTTAGATGATGAGTTTTGAGGGACTTTTTAGAGTTTGAAAAGGAAGGGGAGAGCTGGATGCTCTGCGGAAGGGAGTTCCAGAGAGAGGGGGCAGCTCGGGCGAAATCTTGGAGACGCGAGTGAGAAGTGGTGATGAGGTCGGAGGAGAGTTTTATTCCCATTGAGGAGCGCAAAGGTTGTGCAGGGAGGTATCGGTCAACAAGGGAGGCAATGTGCGGAGGGGCTGAGGAGTGGAGGGCTTTGTAGGTTAAAGACAGGATTTTAAATGTATAGATCAACTCAGCCCTCCATCCTTACGAGGCCAATAAATGAGTACTGGGTCATAATAACATCTATTATACAGCTGCTGAGAGCAAGCACTAAAAAATGCTTTGAGTCCCAATGAGAGAAAGGCACTATTTAAATACTAGTTATCATTATGTTTAATTCAATAGGGAAATCTATTCATGAATCAAGGTAGTTTCAATGGGATCCACTTTTAGAATCTTACCTGGCTCCCTGGACAAACATTCATTCTACATTCTGCATGGGCATGTGGCGAACAGAGTGGGATGCATCACATTATGTATTTACCTATATGTTCCACAATCATCCTAGAATTGTTATGTACAGAGCAGCTTGGTCATTTTGTTTGGAAATGTGTGTCATGTTACACACCCTGTTACCAGATTCACAGCAGATCGTTGAAGTTCTTACCGGACTCCGCAACCTCCGCGATCGGCACACCTTGTTCGTAAGCCATGAACCCAAGCACAGAAAATATTGCAAATCCAGCCACGAAACTAGTGCCACTGTTTAGACAGCATAGCAGAAGGCAGTCTCTGTGAGGGAACACAAAAGAAAGTGTTCAGACTTGATTAGTGTTAGGTGGAAAGAGGTCCTCTCCATAACTTATCTCATAGCACAACCTAATATATGGATGTGATATAAATTTCTCTAGCTCCCTATGAGGTTAACATCACACATCTGCACCTGCCTGAAATCTACAAAAAAAAAAAACATTTCTGGGTTTCTTCAAATAAGCTTGAAGGAAAGATGTACGCTCAGTGGCGGTTGGTCACAATTACGTGAAAAGTAGGGCAAAGTTCTAAAAATGGAATAGCCAACAGGAACATTCTATTGGTTTCCATGGTGACTGCTCCATGTTTAGAACCTTGTCCCACAATTGCTTTGAACACATGATTGCCATAGTCTCTCTACTACACACTGGACTCAAATCAAGCAAGAAGCAATTATTTGGTGAGGAATTAAACCCTGGTAATTTATTTCCGTGAGAAGATGATGTGAAAGGAGAAAACAGCACCTGTAACAGTTATTGTTGTAGTTGTTATAACTCCCCAGGGCGGTCAGACAGCCCAAACAGATGGCGTAGGAAAAGAAGATCTGAGTGCCCGCGTCTACCCACACCTGTTGGCGGAAACATATAGAGTCAGTGTGTATATTAATCTAAATAAAATAACCACACATCGATAGGATGAGTTGAAGTGATCAGCAATATCCTCAATCTAACTCATGTCATTTATATAGTTATTTGAGGAAATACTTGCATAATCCGTTAATATACATTTTATGAAAGGAATAGAATTTTATAATGATACTTAATGCATTTCAATTATTTCTCTGGTGCTTTGAACTCTCCACTTTTATTAATATTTCCCTGCATGCACTCACTTGGCCTCTTCTTCCTGATTGGTTGCTGAGTTTATCTTGGTTAAACCATTTTTTTCCACATGTGTTAGACGTGGAATAGGAGTTAGCAAAGAACAGTTCACGTGTACTCAGAGTTCCAGCAGAATAATGATCAAAGGCAGGATTGAGGAGAGCTATTCATGGCAATAAGTACCATTGATGTAGTGTACCAGCTTTACAGTGCAAAGGTTTTTCCCCATCACAAAGCAATATGTCTTTTAAAGAATTGTTTACATTGCAAGGGGACCAGTTTGTTTGCATTACTTTCAAAATGATAAACTTTGATTAGCTAACATAATGTGCCATTGGCACACAGGAGAGATGGTTGTTGATAATGGTCCTCTATATGTCTATGAAGGTGTTTTATGGCTGAGAAGTATCTGGCTGAGCGCACAGACATCCTGCTACTGTAAGATCCAGGTCCTTGCAGCTCTGTGAGGTCCGATTACAAGGCAACCTCAACGTCTCCATTCGGGCCTGGTACCTGTGAAACTCAGGGCTTCCACTTTGCTAGTTCCCCCCTAGTGAAGTGCAAATAAAAATATTTTGCAATATATAACATAAACAGACATTATTATTGGCGCGGGGGGTGCATTCAGTATAGTTGTAAGGGGTTATGTGGGGTGGAAGGGGGGATTTGATATGTGTGTCTCAAATGGGAATATACAGGAATTTACCACTAGGTAAAAGTGTACTGAATAGTAAACTCAAACATTTCAATGCATTTTCCACCCACCTAATTACCAATGTAGCTGCCTGTATCCCTTTTCTCACCTTGCACATAATGCAGAACATGTATAAATTACAATTACATTACAGATTTTAGAGATGTGCCAATACATTGTGTTTCTATTCGCATTGTATGAGCATTGGATGTGCATCACATCATAATATGGAGAATCTCTTTCCACAGACAGGACATCTCTCTGGTTGTATTGTTTCGGATGTGCATGCGCTTCCATTTCATGGATATGCATTAAGACTGTCTTTGGTTCGCCTCGGTGCTTTAAATGGTTCCTTTGCTGTCATACCGAATAAAACACAGCCCAATACATCCTTAATGTTCAGCACTTGCTGGGAAAAGGCAATGTCTTTTGATAGACAAGCTTCTTAATAGAACCAGAAGCCAGCACAAACTCATAGGTCAACTGAAAAAGGGAGTCTCGGAGACAGAGAGCAGAGAATGCAGAAAGGCAGTATTATAAAAGGGCCATGCTGGACTGACACTGGCGGCAGCATCCTGTCCATAAGAGGGCGCTAGAACTATAGCAGGCCAGTTTCAGCACAATAGGTTCGCAAAACTCGCATTCATTAGTCCAACTTTAATTTCCAGGTGACTCCTTCCCAAAGCCATGTGTACAAGAGACTTTCTTGTTACCCCCCCCCCCCCCCTGTATATGTAAATTGCATCCCATCTTCTTGCAATGTAAATAAACAGCAGGAAACTTTTAAATAGTAGTACCATGTAGTAGCAGGAGATTCCTACAGATTAAAAAAAAAAAAAAAACATGTACAATCTACAGGTTAAACACTACCAGACACATCAAAGCAATTGTGATGTCGGGAGTGTCCCTTTAAGAAACAAAGCCAAAAAAGGAATAGCTCTATAAATAAGAGAGGATGAAAATTTAATGCGTTTTACTGATTTGTTTGTGTGCTTTTTGGGGCTTTGTAGCTGTTTTACAGCTTTTAAACCTGGCACAAGCATAGTTTATCCCTTGTTTTCTGTCAATGCCTGTATCTGTAATAACTCCATGCAGAGCAGAGGTGAAAACATGACATCTCATATATCTCAATTGAATAGAAATGAAATTGTGAAGAGCTAGCAGCCTTGAATAAAATGTATTTCTAGGGTGATTTATAGTTTGTGCCTGGCCAAGTGCAGATGAAATGCTCTGGATCCAGTTTATATTATTATTTCTTTCTATATATATAAAAAGGTTAATGCTATGAGAGAATAATAAGGGTGACGAGGGTTTACAAATTATCTTCTGTTCCTCAGAAAATGCGTTGGGCAGGATAACTTGATAAAGAGTGCATTATTTTTAATTTATCAGGGTAATAAAATGGAACAAGTTGTCAGCCTTTCACGGTACCCACGGATTTCCGAGAGCAGTGGGTTTATCATCGCTAGTAGACAGCAACTGATTCGCGCTGTATCAGTTTATTATCCTAAAACATTTAGCAGAATGAAATCCCTCAAATAGTCACTTTATATGACACACTGTGGCTCATGTTCTAAAGAGGGGGAGAGAGAGAACAGATATGAGGAGGAGGGGGAGAGAGAAAACAGATATGGGGAGAAGGGGGAGAGACAGACATGGCAAGGAAGAGGAAAGGGACAAACATGGCAGGGAGAGGAAAGAGACAGGCATGGGGGGGTGCCATGGTGGAGGCCCGCACAGGGCGCCGGAAAACACTTAGGCCAGCCCTGAGTGCAAACACAATCACACATACACCTAAAGAAAATTGGAATGCGGTCTCATTTTGATCTTTTTTTAATGAGCTAGTTTATACATGTTTGATTTAAACCATATAATTCATCTTAATGGGAAATAATTCATATTGAAGCCAAGAAGGCAGCTGTTTTTATGATGGATTCATATTAGATGGAGAACCCATTCGAGCATGTTCCTCAAACACCCTGGAAAAATCTCCTGATTTATTATGTACAAGGCTGGCTTCAAATCCTGTGTCACTTACTGAAAGCTTAATCTAATTCTAAAATATGGATATCCAGGATGCCGAAGAAGTGATAATTTGTAACTGTCAAAACCTTCTGGCTATAGCAAGTAATAACATTAATTTACCAGAAGAAACAGGACTCATGAAACATCTACTAAATGCATCACTTTAAAATGGACTTGGGACCCAGGTACTAGGAAGGAACTATGGCACAGAGGACAGCCTTAGGGGGAGGGACCACTTTATAAAGGGACTTGTTGTAGATTCTTAGCAGTGGGTTGGGGAATCTGCCACTGCTAACGCAAAGGGCAGGACAGTGAAGCTACTTTAAGAAGTGGTTAGGAGCCACTATTGTTTGTATTGTGACAACTATTCTATTTTTTGTGGAGCAAGCTGGCTGAAAATATGATCGTATTTGGTGGAGCTATAGTAAGTTCAGATCATATTGGGGTATGGTTAGTTCGATATTAGAACCATTAGGAGAAAATGAATGAGGCACTTTTAAAACACATTGTAATTTTGATAACAATGTACAAATCATTTTCAATCATTTTTTATTCTTTACATTCACAGTACAAACAAGGATTAGGCGACACAGTCCCTTTAATTTACTATAGAATCAGTACATAGACATTATTTACAAATACTTTTGGAACATAAAAAGACTGTAATTCAGTCTATGGTGGTATAAATGTTCTCATTATTTACTATTATTTAATATGTCCACTTCCACATTGTATAACTTTCTTGTAATCCATGATGCCTCACCTCATTTTAGAAGAACTAATGCCAGCATTTCAAATCTAGGAATAAACTGGCTGTGTTTTGCAGTCTTTCACCTCTTTTAAATATATCTGCAAATGCTTTGTTTAACAAATATGACTGATTAAGTAAGGGAGAAAGTAAGCACTGGGACACTTCTCACATCTGGTTATGGGCATCATCTGTGGACTTGCTCCCATATTGGTCTGTCAAGCTGTTGGTTTGACATACAATAATGTAGCTAGCATGTACCTAGCACTCCATGTATGAATAGCTAGAATGTAGCTAACTAGCACTCCACTACAACCAGTACAAGTGACATTTCACTGGGCCTAGTATGAGGATAAAATAATATATGCTTTTTAAGAATTCTTAAAGGACTGTGAATGTTTAGAATAATAATAATTTATATATATATATATATATATATATATATATATATATATATATATGTTGTGTGAGCAGAATTACAAGTAAATGCATATTTTAAGATATATATATATATATATATATATATATATATATATATATATATATATTTTAATGTGTCTGTGGTGTCTCATGTTTATGACATCACCTGTGGCTTGATCTGCAAATGAACTACTTTTCAATGGGAAATGTGTAATTTACATATCATGGTGATGTCATAAGCAGGAGACTCCACAGACATTTATAACACATATTTCTCTTATTTAATGCATTTACTTGCAAATTTGCTAAAACAATGTATATATTCTTTTTCCTTGTGTTTTATTCTCCATATTCACAATATAAGCAATGTTTAGGTTGGGAGAGTCCCTTTAAGGTACATGCTTTATAATGACTGGCAACTGTCACTGCTGGTGAGAAACCCTAGAGGGTCTACTCAGCAAAGAGATAATTGCCGGGAATTGAGATGGGAATTTCAAACTTTAGACCAAAGTAGCTGAGTTGGAAAAATTCTCCCATTCAGCTGCATTGGAGAATTTTTCCAACTCGGCTACATTGGTCTCAAGTTGGAAATTCAAATTACCATCCCAATTCCTTGTAATTCTCTATTTATTGAGTAAACTGTTAGATGTTATACATATACATATTTAGTAAGGGGACCTTATTAATTATTTACAAAAATGAGGGTCTCTCTCGGGGGTCTATTCGCTAAGAGGTGAGTTGAGGTGAAATGTCATCTCACCAATTTAGCTACACATTGGTCAGGCACAAACTTGGCGAGTATTTCCCACTGTTTCATCTCAACTCACCAACAACTCACCTGTTAGTGAATAGCCCCATCTGATTTAGCAGAGAGGGACTTATAGAACCTACAGACCCCCAGACAGCCATCAGCAGAGAGCCCCCTCTCTGATTGGCTGAACCTGCCCTGGTAGTAGCACTGCGTACTGTAGAAGTGGCATTACATTATTAACTTCTTCTTTTATCCCATACACAATAATAAATTCTATTATTTCTGCCTTAATCAGTTATATCTGATAAAATACACAAAATTGGAAAAGCAAATTAATCACCATGAGAAACGGTTTAACATTTTTAGCATTACTCCCTCTTTCAGTTTCCTACATGCATTTATTTTCTTACTTGTGTCTGCCATTGATACCACATGAGACAGCCTTACCTGAGGATCTGCCAGTCGAGATAAATCAGGATACAGGTAGAATTTAATTCCTTGGCTTGCTCCGGGCAGAGTAACCCCACGTACCAGGAGAATGAGTAGCATAACATAGGGAAAGGTGGCAGTAACATAGACCACCTGAATGGGAGTATACAAGAGCGGAATTACTATCATTACCAAAACGTCTTACATTTACAGTGATAAAAGTATGTTATGGAATAAACACTTTGTGCTAAACCGCCATCGGTACAGAGAAAACATAAAATGCGTTGGTAGATAAGAACCAGCAACATTAAAAAAAAATACAAAATAAAAAAAACAAACAGATAAAAGGAATCGAAAGTCTAAACAATAGACGTAACATAGTAAAACCCAACTTTTATTAGAAACATAGAATGTGTTGGCAAATAAGAACCATTTAGTCCATTTAGTCTGCCCAATTATCTAAATACTTTCATTAGTCCCTGGCTTTATCGTACATATAGGATAGCCCTATGACTATCCCATACATGCTTAAACGCCTTCACTGTGTTTACCTCTACTACTTCTGCGATAGATAGATAGATAGATAGATAGATAGATAGATAGATAGAGAGAAGTCGTCAAGAAGACTTTCTATGGGTCTAATCACTAAAACCATGGTTGCCACCAGTCTTAGATTTGATGGGCAAGTTTTGTTTTTTAAGGTCCTGTCTCAAATATGGGGCTGTGCCGGTATGACTGAATCCTGTACTCAGTGTCTGTGAGACATACACAGTCTCAGTATGTGAGATTAGAGTTTCAGACACCAAGTAACTGAACGGGGTAAACTTCCCAGAGCCATGAGACGTTACATGGTGTTGCTTGATGTCGCACCATGTCTCATAATCAATACTTTTAAGGCTTTGGCCCCCACAACATAAAAGTCATAAGATCGTAAAAAAAGAAAAAAAGGGTTTTATTCGTGGAAGAATATGCAGCAAAGAGTGGAGATAACACAGTACATGACGAGTTTCGCATTCAACAATGCTTATTCATATGTTTGCCCCCAAGACCCAGTCCCAGGATGTAGGCAGGGTATGTAAAAACAAACTGGGGTGAACTGACAAGTGAATGGCACAAATCAGGCATTAGTAGTTGAGTTGCAAAAATAACACAGCTAATAATGCCTTATTCTTACAGTTCCCATGTCTTTTTAGTGTACAGACCCAAGTGTGACAGCGAAAAGGTATATAAAAACCAATAAACATATATCAAGGAAATGTTTTTTTTTTTTTAAATTTATTTATTACTATACAAAAACGGATAAAACCCAATTAGATTAGATGCAGTATATTTAAAAAAAATATAGCAAAGTCCTTGTTGTAAGATGTGTCTATAATTTTACATTTGTCCATCTATTAAAATTATCTAATTAAATGAATGGAAATATAAGATACAAATGAAATTAACATTTACTGGTTTATAATGTACAAAACAAGGTGTAAAGGATTTTGCAGAAAGTTCATGTCATGTACTATTGGAGATAGTAATCTCAAAATATGAATAATGGTAAAATGTCCAAATCTACAAGAACTAAGTGATAATGTAGTGATGTGTTACAGAGCACATAGCTGATAAAGAACCATTCATTCTGTAATTATATGGAGTTGTTTATCATCTTTTCAGCTCATTTTGTGTATACAAAAGGTTTTTGGCAAATTTCCCCACCATTCCCGGAGCTGCAGCCAATACACCCACATTATAATATAGTATGTTCCTCTAAGCCTGATACATCTGGGAATAATTCAAAACAGGGAATTCAAAATATAATGTTCTCAGAATAATCCTTGTCACTAGTCATACACATGGGAGCCATTACTACCAATAATTTAAATATTTTGCATCCATTCTGAAGTCTCCAACACCTAATTAGACCATCAGTAAACATATTAAAGCTAAACACCCCTTATCTCCTCCATAGGTATTAGTTGTCTGTGTCTTAGTTTACCTAATTAGATCTTACCTTACTGCCTGTATCTAAAAAGGTTTCAGGTGTACAGCTGTACACCGGGTGGCAAAGCCCAAGGTAGAGCTGAGTGTGGTGGCTCATTAGAAACAGTAAATTAAATATTTCCGGGGTGCGTTATTATTTTTTTTTAAAATGCATTCACTGTTATAATTATTGAACTTCATCATTATTATTATTATTGGACTGTATCACTTACTTATTGTTTTTACTGTGCATATTATAGAAAATGATCTATACATTGTGCTAGCGAAATTGCAAGCAAATGCCTAAATGAGCAGAAAAATGTGTTTTAAATGTATCTGTGGAGTCTCCTGCTTATGACATCACCTGGGGCCTGATATGCAAATTAACTGCTTCTCAATGGTACTGTGTAATTTGAATATTAAGCTATAAGTGATGTTACATTTAAAACACATTTGTATCCTAATTTAGGCATTTGGATACAATTTTGCTAACACAATGTATGGACCATTTTCAATAATTTTGTATTTTCCACATTTACAGTAAAAGCAATGTTTAGGTGATACAGTCCCTTTAATAGGCATTAAGCAAATGCTTCATTAATGGAATTTACCCATATTAAAACAGAAACCTTTGTGATATATAGGGGTTTATTTATTAAAGGTCAGTTCTGGCATACAGTTCGAAAATTGGTCTAAACAGCCAGAGCATTCCATTGGTTTCCCCGGTAACAGCTCCACTTTCAGAACCTATTTATAAGTTAGTCTCAACCGTGCAGTATTTACCGCGAGGCAAACAAGCCACGTGCCTAGGGTGGCACTAGCCTTGTATGCCTCTAGGGACGGCACAAAATGCATGAAAAAGAAAAAGCCACCCTTTAAAAAAAAAAAAAAAACAGCGCTTGTTGACAGAGACGGTGGTGAGGAGATCTGCACGGGGAGCCGAACAATCAGCACAGAGAAACCTCCGTGCTGCCTGTTCGGCTCCCTGTGCAGTGTGACAGGGAAGTGCCGTCAGGTCACGTGACCGGCGATCTGACGTCAGACGTGCGCCGGGTCATCAACTGCTGGGGAGCCGAACAGACACCATGGAGGACACCATGCTGCCTGCCACTAGCCACCAGAGAAAAAGGTAAGTGCTGGGGGATGGGGGCATATTAATAGCAAATACTGGCATATTATTGGGCAAATTGGCTTTGAGAGGTGGGGGGGGGGGGACGACGTTGATTTTTATTGCCCACACTCATGGGAAACAAAGGATTGGTTATTTTTACATATTGGATATTTTTGAAATCATCCCATGTCATTTATTTCTTATTAATCAGAGGGCAACGGCCATTACAGTATATATGCATGGGGCCAGGGGACTGCTGCTGGCGCCATCAGGGCCATTACTAAATGTATGGGGCTTTTTCACAATAGCCAAAGTCCTCCTGAAACGAGGGGATATTTGTGTTGATTCCGGATCACTTCGTTTATTCCTGGTTCGCCCGATTTAAGGGGCCATTTGGAGTGATTTGAATTGGGTTGGATTTCAGAGCTCCGATTTAGACCCTTATGAAGATATACCAAGCTGAATCTGAACCTGTCCTTCACAGGTATTGTAGCAGGAATACGGGATATTGCGTGATTGAGCTTTAGGCTACCTGGTAGCTTTACTGTGCTCCTCAAATGAAATGTCTGCCTGTTTAGACATCTCACAAATATCCATAGTGTAAACTGCTGCTTGGGTCGTAATAATATCAGAAAAGGCCTATATTTGACTGGACAAGAAACAGAACTATTAATAAAAAGTAATACGTACAAGCTATGGGTTTTACTGTTGGCCTAGAGGCCCACAAAAAAAACTATCAAGTCTTCAGGCTACTAGTTGGATGTTAATGTTTCATACTTACCAACATTCCTTCTCTGGGTTCCGGAATGTAACACGGGTATCACCTATTGGGAGTTAGGTCACATGACGATGTGTGTCCCCTCTATGTATTGCTTCTGCCTCCCTGTGCAGCCAGGAACCTTAAAATTTTTCTCTTTACAGAAAGTTTCAACCACGTGGTACAACCCCAAATATGATGGGACGCTACCCAAAAATCAGGACTGTCCTAGCAAATCCGGTCTCGTTGGCAACTATGATGTTATTGTCCATAACAGTATATCTGCTTCTCTATTATTTACTGTTGTGTTGGTTAAAAAAAAAATAAAAAGGCTCTCAATCCTTTTAGTTTATCTGTACCATCTGTCTCTTACTGCCAGAAATCTGCTTTCCGCTGAATCCCTTGACAGCCATCCTCTCAAAAATAATGGCTCCCCATACAAATCTGCTGACCGGTCTTTATCTTTCAAGGAAAACATTGAATGCGTCTAGTATTTGTTATCTCCTTGCTGTTGCATACAATAAATGTGGGTACCAGAGGCATTATTAGATAAATCCACACACACCAAACAAGCCAGAAGGCCTTTCAGGTAGAGGTGTTTTTCCCTCACCTCACCATGACTTAAATGGTTTTTTCTAAAAGAACCATGACATAGATCATTATTTCCAATAATGTGGTAAATTTTAAAACACATCAGTGGTGGTCAGTGGTGTATCTTGGTTTTGTGCTGCCCTAGGCAGACAAAATTTGGGCTGGACCCCCCCCCCCTCACGTTGCATACCTACGACATGCCCCATCACCCCCATTGCACACCCACGACATTCTCCATCACCGACATTGCACACACATTAACTGCCCAATCACCCCATTACATGCCACCATCACCCTCATTACATACCCCCACCATGTCCATTACATGCCCCCATCACCCTGATTAATTGGAAGGAGCTAACGCTTGCTGAACGGTGGGGAAGCAGGGCCGTCTTTAATAGTGATTGGACCCTGGGCAAGCATTTGCTTGGGCCCCCTGGACCCTGCCCCCTCCCCTGCATGCAATCCCGCCATCCATCGCAATGTTACCCCCCCCCCCCCACCCACACACACACACATATGCCATAATTGTTGTGCCATTCAGGTGCCAGTAATATTGTAACTTTCGGATGCCAGTAATATTGTGCCAGTCAGAGCCCAGTAATATTGTGCCAGTCAGAGCCTAGTAATATTGTGCCAGTCAGATGCCTGCAATATTGTGCCAGTCAGATGTCTGCAATATTGTGCCAGTCAGAGCCCAGTAATAATGTGCCAGTCAGATACCAGTAATATTGTGCCAGTCAGATACCAATAATATTGTGCCAGTCAGATACCAGGAATATTGTGCCTGTCAGAGCCCAGGAATATGGTGCCTGTCAGATGCCTGTAATATTATGCCAGTCAGATGCCTGTAATAGTGTGCAGTCAGAGGCCAGGAATATTGTGCCAGTCAGATGCCTGTAATATTGTGCCAGTCAGATGCCTGTAATATTATGCCAGTCAGATGCCTGTAATATTATGCCAGTCAGATGCTTGTAATAGTGTGCCAGTCAGAGCCCAGGAATATTGTGCCTGTCAGAGCCCAGGAATATGGTGCCTGTCAGATGCCTGTAATATTATGCCAGTCAGATGCCTGTAATAGTGTGCAGTCAGAGGCCAAGAATATTGTGCCAGCCAGAGCCCAGGAATATGGTGCCTGTCAGATGCCTGTAATGTTATGCCAGTCAGATGCCTGTAATAGTGTGCAGTCAGAGGCCAAGAATATTGTGCCAGCCAGATGCCCAGTAATATTGTACCAGCCAGATGCCCAGTAATATTGTGCCAGCCAGATGCCCAGTAATATAGTGCCAGCCAGATGCCTGTAATATAATGCCAGTCAGATGCCTGTAATATTATGCCAGTCAGATGCCTGTAATAGTGTGCAGTCAGAGGCCAGGAATATTGTGCCAGTCAGATGCCTGTAATATTGTGCCAGTCAGATGCCTGTAATATTATGCCAGTCAGATGCCTGTAATATTGTGCCAGCCAGAGCCCAGTATTGTGCCAGTCAGAGCCCAGTAATATTGTGCCAGCCAGAGCCCAGTAATATAGTGCCAATCAGATGCCCAGTAATATAGTGCCAATCAGATGCCCAGTAATATAGTGCCAATCAGATGCCAAGTAATATAGTGCCAATCAGATGCCCAGTAATATTGTGCCAATCAGATGCCAAGTAATATAGTGCCAGTCAGATACCCAGTAATATAGTGGCAATCAGATGCCCAGTAATATTGTGCCAATCAGATGCCAAGTAATATAGTGCCAGTCAGATACCCAGTAATATAGTGCCAATCAGATACCCAGTAATATAGTGCCAATCAGATGCCCAGTAATATTGTGCCAATCAGATACCCAGTAATATAGTGTCAAGCAGATACCCAGTAATATAGTGCCAATCAGATGCCCAGTAATATTGTGCCAATCAGATACCCAGTAATATAGTGCCAATCAGATACCCAGTAATATTGTGCCAATCAGATACCCAGTAATATTGTGCCAATCAGATGCCAAGTAATATAGTGCCAGTCAGATACCCAGTAATATAGTGCCAATCAGATACCCAGTAATATTGTGCCAATCAGATACCCAGTAATATAGTGTCAATCAGATACCCAGTAATATAGTGCCAATCAGATGCCAAGTAATATAGTGCCAGTCAGATACCCAGTAATATAGTGCCAATCAGATACCCAGTAATATAGTGCCAATCAGATGCCCAGTAATATTGTGCCAATCAGATACCCAGTAATATAGTGTTAATCAGATACCCAGTAATATAGTGCCAATCAGATGCCCAGTAATATTGTGCCAATCAGATACCCAGTAATATAGTGTCAATCAGATACCCAGTAATATAGTGCCAGTCAGATACCCAGTAATATTGTGCCAATCAGATGCCCAGTAATATAGTGTCAATCATATACCAGTAATATAGTGCCAATCAGATGCCCAGTAATATTGTGCCAATCAGATACCCAGTAATATAGTGCCAGTCAGATACCCAGTAATATAGTGCCAGTCAGATACCAGGAATATTGTGCCAGCCAGCCCCCCCCCCCCCGTACTTACATGAAGCTGCTCCGTGTCCCCCGCCGGATGTCTCCTCCGTGCAGTCTTCCCTCTTGCACGGAGGAGGGAAACAGAAACGCAACGTCACATCCGGCGTCATTTATTTTTCTTTTCCGGCAGTCGCATCCATTGGATGCGGCTTGCCGGAAAAAAGCGTTCACAAGCGCAATGCGCTGTGAACGCGGCAGCAGGGGCTGGGGGCCCACGGGACAGCTGCCTTGGGGCCCCCCAGGAGTAAATGGGCCCAGGGCAGCTGCCCCGTTTGCCCCGCGTTAAAGACGTCCCTGTGGGGAAGGGAATGAAAATGTTTGAAGCACCAGAAATGTGCTTTATCACCCTCTGGCAAAATGTCGCCCTAGGCGAGTGCCTTGTTTGCCTTGTGGAAGATACACTACTGGTGGGGGTTATGTCTTAATAAGCGACAGCCAGGCCAATAGGGTTGGGGTTCTCACATCTCCTACTAATTCTGTTACAAAAAGCAATGCAATTGCCCCATTAATTTCTCCATTTATTTAAAATGCTTACATCCAGAAAAAAAAAGCCCCAGTGTAAAAATGGTTCTAATACAGAGAAAACTCTGATATTATTGGTTAAAAGAAACGTATAAAAAAAAATTCCAAAATCAAGTTGTTATTTAGATTTAGACTTTATTACGGTACAATTCTCCACCATCTTGTTCCACTGTTATCTGCGCTGCACAAAATGTTACAAAAGGAATATACAAAGTCACAAAGGGGGTCATAGACTAAACAAGTGCGGTGGGGCAAAAGTAGGTAAAACATGAGTAAGGAGCAATTTGCGACTATTTGTAACATTTTGCGCTTGTTTTCCCCAATTTGCGCCTCTTCCGTTTATTTTTATTCAGCGTGCATCTTTCCTGTTGCGCTAATAAATTGCGATTAGATTTGCGCACGCTAAAGAGTTTTGCGAATATTTTATGAAAAATGATTCTTATTTGCGTGTGAAAATGACACCAGCTTTAAGCAAGCGCCATCAAAAGAGGTAGAAAAAATATTCGCAAACTTGCCTGTTTTTATCCACAATTTGCTCGTATTTACTATTTGAGTGTTAACTGTTTAGTACATCGCAATAGGAGAAAACGTGCAAAAATGGTTTTGCACATAAAATATATTTGCGTCTTTTTAATTACAAACCTCAAAGTAAGATGTTTTACCCCATTATTTTTTTTATTTTTATTTTTTTTAAACATAGCTTACTACATACCGTGCAGATGGAGGAGCAAAAATAATATAAATGGAGAGGATTTAAAAAAAAAAAAGTCTAAACTTTTTTTTTTTAGAAAAAATGTTAATTTAAGAGAAAAAATATTAGTATCGCCTCCTGTTTATGAAATCACCAGCGGCATGATATGCAAGTAGATTATTGCCAAAGAGGGACACTTTTGTTTTTGTGGGAGGGGCTAAAAGTGGGCAAGGGGCGGGGCCTTTTTTTTTAGTGACTTTATGGACATTGTATAACTATTTATGGAATTTGGAAAGTCATTTACAGTTAGAAAAAGGTCTCTTTTTTTTTTACACAAATTAAAATAAAAATACATTTACTGCAATTAAACTTCACTTTATTGATTGTTTTTTTTTTGGCTCTGGAGCAGTAGAATACACTCATACAAACCAAACGTTCTGAGTTCCAAGAAAAAAATGGACAATAGAGGAAGAAAGTGGGACAGGAGGATTTAAGTGCAAAATAGAAAACAGTCCTTTCTTAATAGGAGTTATACATTTCACAATGTGATTTCTGCGTAACTCCTTAAAACAGCAAGTAAAGTGTAATAGAGTTATTGATGTTGCTATAGAAATGGTTCTGCCTATCTCTCCAGGCCCTCCTTGTCACTGAATTCTGAAGCCCCGGAGAAATTATACTCAATGTAAAACTACATGAGAAGCATAATCGTTTTTGAAAGTAAAAAAAAAAAGTGCATGTCGTGTAGATCTGTACGACGCACAGAAAATACGCTGCCCCTTTAATTCAGATATCTAGAGCGCGGACAAAAACCATATGCCCTTTTGTTTGCACGTATCCATCTTGTTGCCTGAAAACCACAATGACAGAATTAAACAATCTTGAATGGGCCCAAAACAACCCAAAAGAAGCAGAGCCATGGAAATATCAGGCTTGCTGGTTTATAGCTTCTCACATTTAAAGAGAGGAGACTCGGGTTGACCTGCCTGGAGGATTCGCTCTATTCCACTGAATAAAGAGATCAATCTTGGGTTGACGGCTAAAGTCTTGGATGAAGGGCCATTATTTGCCATCACTTCAAGTCGAAACAAAAAGTGCTTGAAAGGATATAATCATTGCTTCTTGGTTCCTTTCCTGGTCCTTTACAACTTCTTTCTTCCCACATCTTCGGTTGCCCCCATCATCCTTTAAAGTGTCCTCTTTTCTCACTGAACCAATTAGTCTCCGCCTAGCTCTTTGGAGGAAAATACTTTGTATCTAGTAGACGTGAGGAGGGGCTTCTATTGGTCAAAATGGAACTGCGGCCTCATCTCAACCACCAACGTTTGCCCAGAACCTAACTGGCGATTCTTCAGGGCCTAAATAGCATTCAGAGCCAGGCTTTGCCCAAATGAATTGCCATCGTGAAAAATAGAATAACATTGATTCAATATGGTGTAATAATTCACATTTCTCTCCCCAAGTGGTAAGGGCATGTTGTAACCAGTAGAAGATCCCTATAGTTTTAAGAATTATATCTGTGTTCACAATAATCAGTCTCATTAGTGACTTCACAAACCAGTTATTGGTAAAAATGAAATAAAAGTTATTAACTGGATTTGCTATTTCAGATTGCTCTGTTATCACATTAACATCTATTTATATAGTGCCAATAATATACATGGCGCTAGGTACTGTGCGTAGAGATGGACTACATACTAAGTAGGACGAACAAGAACAGATTGAGAAATGCTGTAGGGAGCTTGGCTTGCAGGCTTACAATCTAGAGGACGTGGGATGCCGGGTTAAATCAGCCAAAGCCCCTAGCCAAACCCTCCCCCCCAACCTGTCATTCACATAGCTGTCCTAATTCACATGCCCTCTGCATACACCCCCATGTCCTACCTATATTTAGTATATGTTCCACTATTATTTAATGCATCTCCCCTGTCATTACTTAATTTACAGAGTTTATCTGCCAGCTGATTACATTATTATGTTAATCTATTCTAATTTCATCTTGACAGGCTTTTTTTTTTGTAAAACAATTAACTTGTACATGTATTTCTTTTCCAAGATTCTGTCAAACACAAGAGTGAGATTAGAATGATTTAACTCTGCAAATATCCTCTAAAAATGGAAATGTCACAAAGCAGTTGTGTCTTTATTTAAAGCAGCTAACAGGGATGATAATATAGCCTGAAGTAAGTGCGATACATTTTTTGGTGTACAATGTGTGCAGTTTGAATTTAGAATATTCCTCTAAAAGGAGTCTGTTTGGGTTAGCCTATCAGTAATAGACTCGGGCGCTGGCAAAAAATGTTGGTTTGTCCGAACTGAATTTCCATTGATGCATTTGTTTTCTGACATTGTTTTCGTTTTTTGGCAATTCTATTCAGAAAAATGGCATTGCATCGAAGTTCATTTCAAAATAAGTCAAACAAAGCTAGGTTAGTTTTAGGGAATTCAGTATTTGGACAAAAGAGCTGAATTTTGTCAAAAAAGGAACCCCTGTCTAGCTAGGGGTTAGGTGTATGTGTGAGTGTTATGTCTGAAAGTGTGTTTCTGTGTATTAGTGTGAGTGTGTGTTAGTGAGTGTGTTTGTGTATTAGGGTGAGCATGTATTAGTGTGAGTGTGTACTAGTGAGCATGTTTGGGTATTAGTTTGAGTGTGCATTAGAGAGTGTGTTTATTAGTGTGAGTGTGTCTGTTTATTAGTTGAGTGTGTATTAGTGAGTGTGCTTGTGCATTAGTTTGAGTCTGTTAGTGTATTAGTGAATTAGTGGTAGCATGTATTAGTGAATGTGTTTGGGTATTAGTGTGAGCATGTATTAGTGAGTGTGTGTGCATTAGTGTGAGTGTGTTTGTGTATTAGTGTGAGCATGTATTAGTGAGCCTTTTTGGGTAGCATTTGTTAGTGTGAGCGTGTATTAGTGAGTATGTTTGTTTATTAGTGTGAGCATATATTAGTGAGTGTGTGTGTATTAGTGTGAGTGTGTTTGTGTATTAGTGTGAGCATGTATTAGTGAGTGTGTGTGTATTAGTGTGAGTGTGTTTGTGTATTAGTGTGAGCATGTATTAGTGAGCCTATTTGGGTAGCATGTGTTAGTGTGAGCGTGTATTAGTGAGTATGTTTGTTTATTAGTGTGAGCATATATTAGTGAGTGTGTGTGTATTAGTGTGAGTGTGTTTGTGTATTAGTGTGAGCATGTATTAGTGAGCCTATTTGAGTAGTAGTGTGAGCTGTATTAGTAAGCGTGTTTGTGTATTAGTGTGAGTGTTTATTAGTGAGTATGTTTGTGTGTGTTAGTGTGAGTATGTATTAGTGAGTATGTTTGTGTGTATTAGTGTGAGTGTGTTTGTGTATTTGTGTGACCGTGTATTAGTGTGACCATGTATTAGTGTAAGCATGTATTAATGATTGTGGTTGTGTATTAGTGTCAGCATGTATTAGTGAGCCTATTTGGGTAGTAGTGTGAGCTGTATTAGTAAGCGTGTTTGTGTATTAGTGTGAGTGTGTATTAGTGAGTATGTTTGTGTGTGTTAGTGTGAGTGTGTATTAGTGAGTATGTTTGTGTGTATTAGTGTGAGTGTGTTTGTGTATTTGTGTGACAGTGTATTAGTGTACGCATGTATTAGTGATTGTGGTTGTGTATTAGTGTGAGCATGTATTATTGAGTGTGTTTGTGTATTAGTGTGAGCATGGTATTTGGGTGAAACTATGCAAAAGTCTTAAAGGTAAGTATTGCAAAAACATTTAAATAAATAAAAATATAAACTGGAATTAATATCTATTTAATGTTCAAGTGTCAAACTGTAGCATGTATTTATTTATGTATTCTTTTCTCAGACTGCACTCTCATCCTTAAATGATATGCTATGTGACATTTGAGAACCAGTACAATAATAATTACTCCCCTATTTTCGAGTGCCTTGTGAGTATGCCATGTTATCTTTAGAATTGCAAATATATGTAAATCGAAACAGCCGAAATATAGGATGAATAATATGCTAAAACAATGTCAATTAACATAAAATATAACTCTGCAAGAGAAATAGCAGTACAATCACAAAGGAAAGCCACATTAACATGACTTCTAAAAATAATATTTTTACAGTAACCCCATGAGTTATATGGCTTCTACAACGTGTGAACATAGTGGATAATGCTCAGGAAAGACTCATTAATATTACACATTGCTGGGCTTATGAGAAATACTGTTCCTATGCTATAGAAACATAGAATTTGTTGGCAGATAAGAACCATTCGGTCCATCTAGTCGGCCCAGTTTTCTAAATACTTTTATTGGTCCCCAGTTCCCTATCTTGTATCTAGGATAGCCTTGAGCCTATCGCACACATGCTTAAACTAAATCCTCTGCTGGAAGGCTATTCCATACATCCACTATACCCTCTCAGTAAAGTAATACTTTCTGATATTACTGTTAAATCTAGGAGGACACAAATGGAATATTTAAATATATATATATATATATATATACAAAATACAAAACATTCAGATAAAAAGGAATAGGACGTCCAAACAATATGTAAAATAGTAAATTTTTATTAGAAAAATAGAATGTGTCAGCAGATAACAACCATTTGGCCAATCTAGTCTGACTAATTTTTATTTGTCCCTGGCCCTATCTTCTATCTAGGATAGCCTTGTGGGTATCCCACGCATGCTTAAACTCATTCACTGTGTCTCCATCTACCACTTCCGCTGGAATGCTATTCAATGCATTGACTACACCCTCAGTAAAGTAATTCTTCCTGATATTACTTTTAAATCGTTGCCCCTCTAATTTAAGACTATGTCCTCTAGTTGTGGTAGTTTTTCTTCTTTTAAATATACTCTCTTCCTTTACTGTGTTGATTCCCTTTATGTATTTAAATGTTTCTATCATATCCCCCCTGTTATGTCTTTCCTCCAAGCTATAGAAAGCAAAATAAAGGTAAGTGCACTAGATAATGCTCAGAATTAAATGTATTCTGTCCATGGCTTATACTGTGAATGTAGAGAATAAAAAATGATGGAAAATGATCTATATGTTGTGTTAGCAGAATTGCAAACAAATACATAAAATAAGGTTTTAAATGTGTCTGAGGTGTCCCTTGCTTATGACATCACCTGGAAGTGAACTCATTGTCAATGAGAAAGTAATGCATGTTACATGGTAACACAGTAATTTAAGTCGAAAAAAGTCCATCAAGTTCAACTCTTCTACCCAGCGCTGGATTTATCCGCCGCCGCTTTAAGAAAAAAAACCTTGCTTGCTGGCAGAGACGGTGGCTGGGGAGATAGGAAGATCTCCCCTCACCACCGCTCTGCCTGCAAGCAGGCTGCACGTGAGTCTGCCTGTTTGGCTCCCTGTGCTGTGTGATGGGAAAGTGCTCGAGAGGTCATGTGGAGAGGTCATGTAGGACACCATGCTTTTTTCAGTAAAAAGACATTCATTAGTTCCCACACCTATTTTGGTCAATTTGTAGAGTAATCTTTTGCGTGGAATGGTCTCAAATGCTTTAGCAAAGTCTAAATAGATCACATCAACTAACACACCAACATCTATATTTTTACTGACAATTTCAAAGAATGCTATTAATTTTGTTTGTCAAGACCTGTCTTTCACAAAACCATGTTGACTTCTACTAATTATATTCTTATTCAAGTTGTAATCTTGAATGTATATCTTTAGCAATCCTTCAAATAATTTTCCCACTACAGATGTCAGGCTCACTGGTCTGTAATTGTCCAGCTGAGATTTTGATCCCTTTTTAAATATGGGCACAACATCTGCCTTTCCACAGTCTATTGGCACTTCAACGGATCTGAAAGAAACCCTAAAAATCTAAAATAATGGTCTGGCCAGAAGGGCCAGCGGGTGATCAGCCACTAGTTTTTCATTGGCATAAACAGAAAAAAAAATATTTATAATATCTACTTTCTCTCTGTCCTCACTAACTAAATTTCCCATTTCGGGCAACAGCGGACCAACATTTTCTGTCTTTGTCTTTTTTCAGAATGTTGGGGGGTTAGAGTTACTATCCTTTAGCAATCAGTTTCCAATTGAGTCATTTTAATTGCCTTTTTTTCAGGCTTTGCTGGCATCTTTGTACTCTATAAATGATGCTGCTGATCCCTCGCTTTTCTAATGTTTGAATTCCATTTTCTTGTTTTGTATTTCCTGCCTTATGTTACTGGTAAGCCACATTGGTATTGATTTGCTTCTTTTGTATTTGTTTCCCAAAGGTATATATTGGTATGTGTATGTAATCTTGTAATGTGTGCTTAAAAGGTCTTCCACCAGTCTTATGTGTTTTGTCCAGAATATAATGGATCCCAGTATACGTGTTCAGTAGATGCCCTTAGTCTGTCAAAGTTGACCGTTCTAAAATGAAGTGTTTTGGTGGAGCAGTAAATAAAAAAAAGATAGAATGTTTGGGCAGACAAGATCCATTCGTCCCATCTGGTGTGCCCAATAAAAAGTCTTATCTTGTGGAAAAAAGATACCTAAAATTGAAAAAAACAGACGTCCTCATACTTATGTTCTATGATTTGAAAACCAAGTTATTTGGAGGAGTAGATGACATATCCTGCTCCCCCATCACACAAACAAATGTCGCAGTTTGCCCTCTGCAGTGAACATCAGTTCCTTAAACATGCAAACATCCTGGCCTATAAGTATTGAGGCACTTGCATCAGACCTTGGGGTTATGGCATGAGTGAACAAAAACCGCGGCTGACTGGAAACATATATTCAGCACAATGAATAGCGGTAAAAAAAAAAAGAAGAAATATAGCTTTAAAATGAAAGCAGAATTACTCCAATATGGATGTAATGGTTGCTATGGCTCTACGAGCGGAGGACTGTGTTACACTGTCCAACACTGGATCCCGATGAAGTCTAAAGTATAGCCCTCTGTATTTTCATATGTAACTTTGATTGGACCTTCATTCATATTACACTCAGCTAAGTCATATTTTTCATTAACTGCATCACCTTCAAGAGCAGAATTGTTCGAAAACTGACCTTTCCAGTGGATTTGGTCCCTTTCCATATGCAGAAATAGCAAACGGTCCACGCACCAAGAAGACATAGAGCTAGCTCCCAACGCAGATCCCCGATGTGCTCAATACCATCCGAGATGGCCAAAACTCTGCGTCTAGAAAACATAAAAACATAGGACTGAAACAAAACCGAAAAAACACACTAAAATATATTAACATTGAAAACGTGAATTAAACATTAAACCGTGTGGATGTGGAGACTGAGATTATGTAAATCTGACTAATGTATACTATAGTCTTTGCCGCACGAAAGAACTAGTTGTGTTCAGATGGGAGTGCCCCTCGGCCCCTCTACTTATCTCAGGGATAGATACAGTACAGGGATAACAGTTTTTATGGCAAAGTTGGTGACTGTGCACAGAACATCATTAGACTATCCATCACGAAGACCAATAAATGTCCGTCCATGAACAATGACTAGAATAATTTAATTAGAGAAGGTATGTAATGACACAGCAGTGGCTCCCTCTTAGCATGGTTTTAAAAAAATCCAGGTATTTTGGGGTTCTAATGGAAGCACCTTTGGGAGTAGGGGGGGTGCCAAAGATAGACTCCTCCGCGGGTGGCAAACACATTAGGTACGCCACACATAGCACTTTATTAATAACCTCTCCAAACTAATTAAACACATCTTACATAAACATGACAGTAAGATCCCATTTCTAACAGAATCCAGTAATCACAAATCTGGGTTACAGAGTGTGAAAAAAATATATAAGTTATTTTATTAGAGGAAATTGAGCTATTTTAAATGGTATTTGCATAAAGACTTGAAAAGAGCAAAAATAATAACTCCCTTTTGCCTCCAGCTAGCTCATTTTCTACATGTTGCATATGTTTTAATATATGTGACATGCACTTTTTTTTTTAAACTCTAAATACAATATACAGATGTCTTATAGTTTTACATTGAAAGTAATTTCCCCCGGGGCCTCTAGATTCAGTTACATCCAATAAGGAGGGGCATGGAGAGATGGGCAGGACTGTTACTATAGCAACAGCTCTAATATATTTTATATCATCTCAATGGGAGCAGTGGGTCCGCGGAAGAAAACTGCCAATATAAATTGCATATATCTATATATATATATATATATATATATATATATATATATATATATATATATATATATATATATATACACACGCACACACACACACACATATGTATATAGTATATAATATATCATACTAAATGCTAATATATATATGTTTCCAGTTTATTCACACAGCCTCTTTTCCTCAAATATCATACCACATGCTAATATTTAGCATGTAGTATGATATTTGAGGGAAAAACCCTGAAACATTTAAGGGCATGATAATTGGCTGTGTGAATAAACTGGAGACTAAATGACAGACTGCTGTAGATTGCCAGAGCACCAAGATTGCATTTACATGTCTTGCCAAAGCACCTAGATTTCACCCAAAGGTCTTGCCAGAGCACCTACATTTCATTTACAGGATTTGCCACAGCACCTATACTGCATCCACGTGTATTGCGAGAGCACCCACTGGTCTTGTTAGAGCATCAAGACTGCATTTACAGGTCTTGTCAGAGCACCTGGATTGCACCCATAAAACTTGCCAGATCACCCAAATTGCACAGCCAGTATATGCCCAATCAACATCCAGATTGCACATCCAGGACATACCCCAGCCAACACCCAGATTTCACACACAGGCCATGCTCCAGCCAGCACCCAGATTGCACACCCAGGATATACCCCAGCTAGCAACCAGATTGCACACCTAGGACATGCCCCAGCCAGCACCCAGATTGCATACCCAAGATATGTCACAGCCAGCACCCAGATTGCATCCACAGGACATGCAGCAGCACCCACATTGCACCACATCTGTGACATGCCTCAGCACCCACATTGCACACCCAGGACATGCCCAAGCTCCCACATTGTACATCCAGGACTTACTGCAGCCAGCACCCAGACTGCATCCACAGGACATGATTCAGCACCCATATTGCACATTCAGGACTTACTCCATCCAGTACCCAGATTGCAACCACTGGACATGCCCCAGAACCCACATTGCACAACCAGGACATGCCCCAGCACCCACATTGCACACCCAAGACATGTCCCAGCTTACAGATTTCACATCCAGGACTTGCCCCAGCATCCACATTGCACATGCAGGAAATGCCCCAGTACCAACAACACCCACATTACAACCAGGACTTACCCCAGCCTGCACTCACATGGCTTTCACAGGAGGTATCCCGCACCCAGGTTGCATTCACAGGACTTAGCTGGTGTCTAGTGGTGGGCAACTGGATGTTTGTGCACTGCCCAGACACACAGATATTCTCCCATGCTGCTTCCTCAGCACATGTCTGCAGTATGAGCACCTTCAGGTCACATGACCCCCAATACTGTGTCCACAGAACACAAGCAGGGATCATGAGAGGCAGCATGGGAGGATGCCTGAAGAGAGTGCTGGTGAGAACTTTTTTTTTTTAAAGGCACCCCAGGAGCGCAAGCCCCTTACAAACATAAGGGATGTTCCCCCTGATGGTGGCCCTGCTTGGGAGGTGGGGATGGGACTCTTCATCTCGGCTGCATCCGCGCAGCCGCTTCACCACCGACTCTACAGAGATTTCATCTCGGGACATTTCATCAAGTATTTTACCGATTTTAGTTTGTTTAGAATTAGGGTTTAGGGGGTTAGAATTAGGTTTAGTGTTTAGTGTTAGGGGTTAATTTTAGTATTAGGGCTCGGAGGTTAGTATTAGGGTTAGTATTAGGGTTTAGGGGGTTCATTTTAGTATTAGGGCTCGGGGGTTAGTATTAGGGTTAGTATTAGGGTTAGTATTAGGGTTTAGGGGTTAATTTTAGTATTAGGGGTCGGGGGTTAGTATTAGGGTTTAGGGGGTTAATTTTAGTATTGGGGTTAATTTTAGTGTTAGTATTGGGGTTTAGTGTTACTATTGGGGGGGAATCATTTATTAGGGGGGTTATTTTAGTTTTACTTTTACATTTGTAAGAGCTGACAGTTCAGCGCTGAACTGTCAGCTCTTACATAGCTGCAGCCGCGGTGAAACGGCCGCGTTATACTTCATTGCTGACAGTTCAGCGTTCTAACTGCCGCGCTGAACTGTCAGCGATGAAGATGCGGCGAAGAAGTGTCCAAGACCCTTGGGAGGTATGGTAAGTGGAAGTATCTAATGTTATTATCATTCTAGGGACAATGTAATTTTCATTGACGCAATAGAGAAAAAACATTACTGGCTCTTTAAATAGTAAAATGACCAACGCCATTAACGGAAACACATTTAAGTGCATTTAACACCACATTTTGTGACCAGGTTTCATTCCGGGATAAAAGGAAAATTGAATTGGCCAACAATGTAAGAAAGTAGAGTTATAGACAAATAGGTGGAATCAGCAAAAAAAACAAAGGGGATTATGGATATAGGTCAATTGTGGCGCCAAGTTCTAAAAATGGTGCAGTCTCCATAGAAACCAATAGAATGTTGCTGTTGATTAGATCACTTTTAGACCTTTGCCCCAGAAATAACCTTTATCCAGATAGAAATCTATTTTATCAAGTGTTATTTCACACTTATAGTAGATTTTTTTGCTGAAGAGGAATTTTCTCTTCTAATCTGTAGCTCACCTACTTTCGCTCTGAATACTAAAGCCAGAGGACTGGGATGCAATGGGTTGTGATAGCTGTGTGGTCTTGTTATTTCACAGTCTGTAAGTGCTGCTCTCAATATGTCTCTGCTGCGCTGTTCCCAGAGGCTTGAAGAGTTTAGAATTCCCCTGGGAAAAGGCTCTGCGAACCGCGTTTTTAATTTGCGACTTTAATACATGTTCCTCAACAGCATGTTTTTTTTTTTTTCTCTCTGTGCCACCTACACACTCCTCGAGAAGACGGCAAACCTTGTCAGGAGGATTGATGTAGAATCTGTCTGGGGGAATTTTATAACAAGATATAATCGCACTTAATTTAGATGTTTTAATTCAATTTCAAAAAGAAAGATTGGAATGGAGGTTTGGGAGCCGTTTGCGATATGTGAATTACTTTACTGTCGGTGGCCAGTAATAGACCAAGCGAGAGAACCTAATTGGATAGGTAGGTAAAATGAGCAGAGTTCTGGTACAACATGACTTCAATTACATTAGTGCAGCGTCTTCCTAACTCACAGGGTTCTGCATTCCCAGGCTGGCAGACAGAAATACTTGTGATTTTATAATACAGGACAATGGTGCATTTTTTAAAATGTGTTTTACTAAATTCAGGAACCTCCCTCCTCATTGCAGAACCAGGACATACACCGGCACCCCACAACATGACCCAGTACCCACATTGTAGAACTAGAACATTCCCCAGCACCCACACTGCACACCCAGGACATTCCCAATCACTTACACTGCACACCCAGGACATGCCCTATCACCCACACTGCACACCCAGGACATGCCCCATCACCCACACTGCACACCCAGGATATGCCCCATTACCCACACTGCACATCCAGAACATGCCCCAGCACCCACACTGCACACCCAGGACATGCCCCATCACCCACACTGCACACCCAGGACATGCCCCATCGCCCACACTGCACACCCAGGATATACCCCATCACTTACACTGCACACCCAGGACATGCCCCATCACCCACACTGCACACCCAGAACATGCCCCATCACCCACACTGCCCATCCAGAACATGCCCCAGCACCCACATTGCAGACCCAGGACATGCCCCATCGCCCACACTGCACACCCAGGATATACCCCATCACTTACACTGCACACCCAGGACATGCCCCATCACCAACACTGCACACCCAGAACATGCCCCATCACCCACACTGCACACCCAGGACATGCCCCATCACCCACACTGCCCATCCAGAACATGCCCCAGCACCCACATTGCAGACCCAGGACTTACCCCATCACCCACACTGAACACCCAGGACATGCACCATCACCCACACTGCCCACCCAGAACATGCCCCATCACCCACACTGCACACCCAGAACATGCCCTATCACCCACACTGCACACCCAGAACATGCCCCATCACCCACACTGCACACCCAGGACATACCCCATCACCCAAACTGCACACCCAGGATATGCCCCATCACCCACATTGCAGACCCAGGACTTACCCCATCACAAACACTGCACACCCAGGACATGCCCCATCACCCACACTGCACACCCAGGACTTGCCCCATCACCCACACTGCACACCCAGAACATGCCCCAGCACCCACATTGCAGACACTGCATACCTAGGACATGACACATCCTGCTAACTCCTAATATCACATCATTATTCATTCCCAGCCTCACATAATACTGAGTGTGCACTTCTAGCTTCACATAATACTGAGTGTGCACTTCTAGCTTCACATAATACTGAGTGTGCACTTCTAGCTTCACATAATACTGAGTGTGCACTCCCAGCTAACACAATGCAGGCAATATAGGATGCTTCATATAACAATGCTTCTCATTTTAACACCAAATGAGTTAAAAACAAAATTCTCCTCAAATGTATGGCTCCTGGATGCATGTTTGTAGCTCATCTCGGGAACACTGGATAGGCAGTGTCCTCCCAACATCAGGAACACAGTTTTTTGCAAAACCATCCAGCACCAGCTGTTCAGTCATCTGTTATCAAGGCTCCACTCGGGAGACTGCGGAAATTCACTGTAACATTGTATTTACATTTTAAACCAGCCCTGTGAGGTGAATGCAGTACTGAACTTAGAAAGGCAAGACTGTATCATTCCCCACACGGCCCGACTGATTCAAATGCAAATAGGCTTCGGCACAAAGATTCAATGTGTTTTCACTATTTAGGACTTTAAAGGCGAAGTTAAACAATCGCCCCATTAAATTCATGTATTGACTGGAAAATCAGTCCACAGGAGACATTTAATGGGAAGGTGAGATGTTTAGAAAGCGAATTAATTAATGGCTTCGGAATTTGGCAAAAACATTCTGAGTGAACGACAAAGATGGGTCAAAACCTGTATTGCTTGTTTGTTCATAACAAACTTTACCTAATCCCTTCCCGCTTGTTAGATGTTCTGTGCCATCCTACTTTTCAGTGCCTAAAGGCTTGTAGGATGGCATAGCACATTTAACAGTTCATCGCGGATCCCCACGATACCAGGGACTTCCAACGGGATCCCCACTGTCAGATAAGGCCACTTCGAGTGGCCTCAGTCTGACATGCAAAATGTAACTAACGCTCAATTTGAGTGTCCGCTACATTTTCGGCAACTCTGCATATCTTTCTGCATATATTACAAGTGCAAACCATTTAAGTAACAGTGGGGTGAAGATGATGGGAAAATCCCTCCCCCTGAAATTCAATGGGTAGCAGAGGCATTATGAAACACCAATCTCCACCCACCAAACAAGCCAGAAGGCCTGATTTTCCCACAGAAATCACGTATTCACAGTGATGGCACCACTGCAAGGGATTCTGGGTAAGCATATGCAAATTCAGTCAATGATCATCTTATATTTCAGAAGTCTATATAGCCTTATTTGGTGGATTGAGCTTTGGAGGAGTGTCTTATTAAATTTAAGTCTTTTTTCTCTTCCCAACACCTTTCAGTTCTGGAGTTGGTATACAAACCTTCCATAATGTTACGGGAGAATGTTAGAGGTTTTAAATCAGAAATATTTTTTTTACAGAGTGGGTGGTGGATGCTTGGGACAACCTTCCAGCAGAAATGGTAGAGATTAATACAGAGAAGGAGATTAAGAATGCATGGGACAACCAGAAGTTTTTCCCTAAACATTAGATTTGGCCAAATCTTTTTGAGCACTTTTATTAGTCCCCCGTTCCCGGTCTTATAGCTAGGATAGCCTTGTGTCTATCCCACGCATGCTTAAACTCCTTGACTGTGTTTACCACTACCACTTCTGCTGGAAGGCTATTCCATACATCCACTACCCTCTCAGTAAAGTAATACTTCCTGATATTACTTTTAAATCGTTGCCCCTCTAATTTAAGACTATGTCCTCTAGTTGTAGTAGTTTTTCTTCTTTTAAATATACTCTCTTCCTTTACTGTGTTGATTCCCTTTATGTAGATATGGGACGAATGGTTCTCACCTGTTGACACATTCTATGTTAGAATGGTTCATTTTATATATAAATTAGATTCTGTCAACAAATAGTGGGTTACCATTCCTTCACGTAGCAAGGGTTATGAATTCCTGTCTTCACCTAGATTCACTCCGAACTCGAAAATAAATTAATTACTGAACCTGACCCACTTAGCTGTGAAGGCAGAGAGAGAGGTCTTCTCGTTAAATATTTATAGCTTGCAAAAAAAAAAATAGATATGGGCTGCAGAATATGAATGTATGACTGTATTATAACCCTGCCAAATCCACTGTGTGGAGCTGTGAATAAATAAAACTTGCTGCTTACAGTTTCTTAGTCTAGTTCGGGATTTGGGAGAGATTCAGAGAGCAACAGAGTGGAAGCTGTTCTTTAATTATATATCTTGGGATTTGCAGAATGTACAGAGAGAGAGGCAAACAAAGACACACAATGGTATGACAAAAACACCCGAAATCCACATACTTCAGGTTTGCTACAAAAGTAGATATAGATACAGAGAATTGTGTGCTTGTAAATACACTGTGATAGAGATTTGCCTAGCTTTGTTTGTTTCATTTGTTCAGATTGTGTAGTTTAGTTTTGTATTTTTTTTTTATATAATATGTAACTGAGGTGGACATAATGACTGGTCTTTTACTTGCAGACACTGCACCCAGTAAACAGAGGTTCTGCTATACCATGATGGGGTAGGATGAATTTGGCTAACGTGCCAGATCACAATACATTTTGTTAGCAATTGGTATATATTGAGTCAACCCACAAATCTACGGTCCTTATATATGTGCCCAAAAGAAGGCAAATAAAGCTTATCATGAGAGTTTGCATCACAGTTGTTTTTTCACAGTGTGTAGCACTCTATCACAGTTTGTGTCATAGAATCATAGTGAAGCATAGAGCATCCCAGCATATCATAGTGTGTGTCACAATGGAACATAGTAAGTATCGCAGTGTATCGCACTGTATGATCATTTTGTGTCACAATATGGGACAGATTATCCGACTGAATCATATCACAATGAGTGTCGCAGTCAGACATGTATTTATGCCTATGCCAACATAGAAACATAGAATGTGTCGGCAGATAAGAACCATTCGGTCCATCTAGTCAAATTTTTTTTGAGTACTTTTATTAGTCCCCCGTTCCCGGTCTTATAGCTAGGATAGCCTTGTGTCTATCCCATGCATGCTTAAAATCCTTGACTGTGTTTACCTCTACCACTTCTGCTGGAAGGCTATTCCATACATCCACTACCCTCTCAGTAAAGTAATACTGATATTACTTTTTAATCGTTGCACCTCTAATTTAAGACTATGTCCTCTAGTTGTGGTAGTTTTTCTTCTTTTAAATATACTCTCTTCCTTTACTGTGTTGATTCCCTTTATGTATTTAAATGTTTCTATCATATCCCCCCCTGTTACGTCTTTCCTCCAAGCTATACATGTTACCAACTTGGCCCGGGATTAGGGTGGCAAGCTGGAGGGGGCGGCAGAGCTCCAGGAAGAAGTGGAGGCTGCTTAGTGGAAGACGAAAGGTGGGGGAGACATGGCACACTAACATAACTGGGGGCAGACAAGACACTGGAAAGAGATTGGAGCAGAAATTACACTGGGAAGGGGACTAGAAAATATCCAGCATTGTTTGGAGATTTTTACCAATTCCCTTGTCAGTGCATTTTTTTTAGTAAACAGGCCTCAGTGTGTAGCACAGTATCAAAATGTAACCGTTATATTATACTATGGCTGTGCCAGTTTGCTGAATATCCTTCATCCTCTATGGATTTATTTAACAGATTGACTGAGGCTTTTCCCCAATTAGCAAATTATTTTTTACAGATCCAGCAACTGCTCTGTCAGAAATGAACATGAAAACATGTTTGTTTTTATAGTATTTCTAAGGATCGAGCAGCAGAAAAACAGCCGTCTGTACCTTCTAGCAGAATTCATAGCGCTATACCAAGCCACTGACGTTGAACACGGAATCCAGCATTATATCATAAGCAGCGTATTCCTTATCATAAACAGTTACATCATGTTACTCTTAAACGGGGGAGGACTGGCAACGTTTGGCCCGAGGGGGGGAGGGGTAGTACAAAAATAATTTAGTAACTTACAGTGCAAATTCATAAACCCACTAGTTATCATTATAGATAGACACAGATAGACAGAGATTTGTTGACAGATGAGGTACAGAGATGGAAAGACACACAGAGAGAGAGCAGTGGTTGGACTCTCCTCTCACACATTCGCATGCCTGCATGGCGTGCGTGCAAAATCAAACTGAGGAGCATACCTGGCCTCCCACCAAAAAATGAAAAGGGTTATTTTTTTTTAAATTTTGCATTGTTTATTTCAGATATGTCTCTTGTTTTTGTTATTTGAGTTTATTTTATGAAATATTTTACTAAACCAGTGTCACTGGGCGCCACCATTTTGTGAAAATAGTGTTTTTGGGTGCCACCCCCTAGTGAGCACTAGTATCTCACTTTGGGGCTGGGGACACAGAATGCAGTCTATAAGTCAGAATTCTGACCATAGACTTGCATTGAATGGGAGGGTAATGTAACTATTACATCACAAGGGGGCGGAGTTATGATCTTGTTTGATTAGGTCAATCTCCTCTCTTTATGTTGGAAGGCAGGTAAAAAAAAGTTGCCACCTAGACAGAAGCAGAATATGTAGAACACCTGGTATGGCTGCTTAATGGTTAGGGAAGCACACCAGGTATACATATTCTTAATTAAATACAACTGGGTAATCCCTAAATCCTGGACTTTTGGGGGGTCCTGAGGACAGGTTTGAGAAACACTGCCCTAACGGAAGATAATTACTCAGCTGCACTCTATCTTGGTATTTAAACACAATTTCCTGCCTGTATTTCTCCATCCAATATGAGCCCTTTGTGACCTCTCCATAGGTATTCCAAAGGAACAACACAACATTTCTTATATGTGTAGCGTGTGTACATTTATTTACGTCCAAACCCATTACTTTATCATCTATCTATGCACCTAGTTTGCCTTAGGGCTGGAGAACAAGGAGACCCCTTATAGTAATCTGGTTTTCTTTGTATACTCTCTAACCTAATATTGGTATCCTAATTCTATGAGCAAATTATTATCAGATTACTTACCTTGCACCTTATGCTTTATTTAAGACAACAGATTTATACTATGTATTACGGGTATGCAAGCGTGTTTTTATTTAATTATCACTCAATCACTGTTTCTTCACTTGTCTGTTATATTTGTACTATTTTAACTTAACCTTAATAAAAGTTATGTCTTAAACTTTTGGACTCCACTTACGTCAATATAAATTCTGATTATGAAGCTTACCAATAATATATACATTAATTATTAAATCAGACATTTGAATATATTATTAAAAGTCGTCAACTTACTCCCAAAACTCCATCACCGGTGACGTGGCGTTAGCAAAGGAAATCTGACTCCCGTTACTCATGTTCAACTTCTGAAATTCCACACACTTATCTGAAAATACAGATATCTAAAACAGACTCAACAAAACCAACTTCACAAGAACAATTCTATACTTCCTTCCATTTCATTTAGGGTTTCCAGATGGACAGTCCAGTATTTGAGTTCTATTTGAGTTTCAGGAGAAAATTAAATTAATACTGGACATTTGTGTTACTTCCTAATGGAATAATATACATAATATTATCTCTAAAGGAAAGGATCTAACTTTTATTTATGTAAAAGGATAACTGTGCACCAAACTTGTTTTTCAATAAATCTCTATATTTTTTAACTACTATGTGGATATATATATATTTATTTATGTGTGTGTGTTGTATGTATATATATATATATATATATATATATATATATATATATATATATATATATATATATATATATGCAACATTACTAAGCCAAATACAGAATGATGCACCCTCTTGGTTACACTCTTGGTCAGATGAGCAGAGATCCTACTGATGAAGCTGGGCAGGTTAGATACAAGAATGTACCTAAAGGGAGTATTTGCATTAAAAATGTAAAAGTTTACACTTAATTTGGTTGAGAAATTTCATCATATCTACATATAAGGTTAAAATAAAAATATTTTTTTTTTTAATTGAGTATAGTTGTTGTTTAATGCAAAATAATTCCCAGAGTATTTTGTCTTTGTGTTGAAAAGTGCTGGAATGTTATAATCATATTTTGTTAAGAAACCTCTAAATGAGCCAGACCACCAAAGAAATTAAAGTAATGTATTTTCCACCCCACAGAATTAAAAAAAAAAATTATCTTTAACAATGTATATGAGTAGCCCTCAGCTCTCAAATCAGCACGAAAATCGTGGAAAATTTGCATGCCGACGTTTTGGCAGCTGAACTCCTTCCTGAGTTTGGCTGCCTAAATGGTAGCCTCGATCCACCCCATAGACTTCTGTGGGGAGTACCTCAGCTTATTTCGGGCCGTTTTGGCAGGACTGAAGCTATTAATGAAATTGCCAAACTCCTCCCATAGAAGTCAACGAGTGGACTTCCGCTATAGCCGAAATGAAGTCCTCCCGAAATGGTGCAGAGTGTAATAATAAAAAAATATATATATATATACATTAATTAAACACATAAAAATAAAGTCAATGAACATAAAATAATATTAAATATTTGAGTGTAGTATAATTGAATATAAATGTTCTGATGTTTAAAATATGTTTTATTCTACACTTTTGTATTAAATTCTACAGGTGAAATCTGGAGAATTTAACTTCCCCAAATGTGGCAATTTCCTCTGATTTCGGGCCAACTTCAGGGGTTTAGTCCTTTAGGAGTAAGGAAAATCCATCGAATTTTGCTGTCCGATCCTCCTGAACTGAATGTGTACGAAATTCGGCACAAAATTGGTGGAAACTGGAAAGAAAAACTGTGGCTTTATGCCCTAACCTGTCCTGACTTTAAGCCAGATCACAGAATATTGAGTTGGCTCTTGTGTTTTCATCCTTATCCAGAAAATACACACTACTTGCATTATTGTTGATGGGAAGGTAATTGAGAAGTCAGGCTTAAGAAAAAGTTCGCTTCCTTATTGAAAAATAGTTTTTTTTCAATTTCCTTTCTATGTTTTTAGATTGGCGATTTATTAAAAGTGTAATGCAGTATTTTCTTGCAGTAGGACACTGATGGCGAATCTATGGCACAGGCGCCAACGGTGGCACTCTGGAGCTTCTGAGGTGGCACTTAGGATCTGAGTGCATTGTCATACATGCATAGTTGCCAGCATCGGCTATGTTTCCAGGGACACATTTGTGTTCCACATGCTGCAGAAAGACCATGCAAAGTGCAACCCGGCAGTATGTAGGATGGATATACGCACAGACACAATCCAATTAATTAATCATGGTAGGTCCTTTGAGATCTCCACCCTGATTAATTAATTGGATTGTGTCTGTGTGTATATCCATCCTACATACTGCCAGGCTGCACTTTGCATGATCTTTCTGCAGCATGAGGAAAAAATATGTGTCCCTGGAAACATGGCCAATGTTGGCAACTATGTACATGGAGGTACACAGTGAGGACATCAAAAGGAAAGGGAGAAATAGCAGAGAGATGGGGAAACTAAAATGATCAGAATCTGCAATGGAAATGGTAGAAGAAAGCATAATCGAGGGGAAAGTGGCACTTTGAGATGTTTAACTTGTTATCCTGCAGAACAATGGGTACTCAGGCTTAAAACATTAACCATTACTGCACTTGGATGAACTCATAATGTGAAAGGTTCTAATAGTAAGAACATTCTCTAAGCAAGCTATATTTTTTTTTATGGGAGCTCTGACAGATTTAAGGGCTTAAAAAAAAAGTAAAATGTTTTGTGACAAATTAATGTGAGAAAAAATATTCAAGAAGTATTTTTAACTTAATGTGGCAATTTAGTTACCACTTTAATTAATGTGGTGGACATATGCTAGGTCTTACTTGTAGGTGTTCTCTAATGCTAGTGGATAGGAGCAGTGATTCCCCCACTGATATATGTTTGTGAAACACCCTCTTGGATGTCTGGGCTCTAGAAATATTCTTTAACTAGAGGTCTGAGATATGTGTCACTTGTGATTATTCACCATACAATTACTGGGAAATTGACTAGGGCTTTGGAAATATCAGGCATTAATAGATGATTTGGAAACATTCTCCACCTTACCTTCTATTCCAAGTCAGATATTAAAGCCTGACAATGTATTTAAGTGAATAGACCCCAATATGTTACCTCTTAACACAGCAGCAGACATCAATAGTTTCCTAACACATTTATTGGACTTAATAGATAATATGAACATGGTGAAATGACATATTAAATAGTTCTCCTCCTGTCTCCCCAGTGAAATTACATGGACCTATATGTCTTTAATCAAATGCAACATTGCGCCATCGAATGCTTCATTAATCTGATAAACTCCGCACAGGCATTAGGTTAAATCTTCTAACCGGCATGTATTAAACCTATACCAGATACCAAACCTCCCTGTGAAGCGGGACAAAACTGCACCCCCTTTCCAAGAATCATTTAGATTTAATGACATATAGTTTATTGGCTATTACATTTGGGTTAGTGGTGCACTAAATAATTACATTGCAAAATACTGATTTGGAAATATGGACATTCTCTCAATAAAAATATTTGTAGAAAAAAAAGTTATTATTAGTTTTGTGCATACACAAGATTGGGAACATTTATTTTGTAATATTCTCAAAAATTACAGAAATGGAGAGGCACTGTTAGAAACCACTGTTGTTTTTTAATATATAGAGATACTTTAATACATAGATATTTTAGACATAGTGGCCAGCATTAGTTAATATTAGTAGCTGAAGGGATAGTGCTCTGGGTTGAACTAACTCAGTATGTGCACCTTAACAGAACAGAGCTACTAATGGTTTGGTGTGAAAAGGGACAGCCACTAAGAGCCAGTTTCTTTTAAAGAATCCGAAGGGGGCGGTTCTTATACAGCCAACATGGCTCCACACATGCTGAAATGTCATATCATTAAAATGAAATGAAACAAAGCCTGGCGCTTAAACTGTCACCATCTCACAAGCACATGACACAGCCATACACTTGAAAGAACAGAGCACAAAAGCAAATTGTACATGTTGTTTCACTTTTAATAATCCTGTATCATTAATCAGAATAGAATGTCCCTTTCCATTCATTTCGACCTCACAGATCCCTACAATTATCAAACGCAGATTAGTACCGTGATGCCGCGTTCCTCTATGTTGCATTGCATTCAATTGAGTTATTTTACCTGTATTCCATTTATGTCCACATGTTGCCCATGGAAGTTCGGCAGAGAAGCAATTAAATAGGTAGAAAATTGCCCATGCCAGAATAATGATATAGTAGACATTTAAATGCGCTTCTATCACCTGGGTAGCATAGCCAATCCCTAAAGGAAAGATAAGAAATATACAATGTTATATAAAAATGTTACCATCTTGGTTAAACTCTGGATGGGAACAACTAGGTAGCGAGATAAACCTTGAATGATATATATATATATATATTTTTTTTTTTATAGAGGGCTATTCACTTAAAGGTGAGTTGCAGGTGAGATGAACATTCCTGGCAAGCCTGGCAAACTCCCACCTGGTTAGCAAACTCACCAGGTTTGTCCCTGCACAATATATAGCTATATAGATTAGATGAAAGATTCAGGTGCTCTTTATTGCCCCCAGCTTATAATTGGATATAAATTGCTAAAAAATGGAAGATGCTGATCGGCTCTGCTCACCAATGCTCTCCACGTGGGTGCTCCATCCCGCTGACCAGGCGTATGATATATAGGAAAATGGGCGAAAAGATGATGTGCACTCCACTCCAGTGAGCGATATAATAAAACGAGACCAAAAAGGAGGTACATAAACAACGAAAGGACAAACAAAAAAAGCACCTTACGCGTTTCGCGTATTACAACGGTTAATCATAGGACCTATGATTAAGCGTTGTAATACACGAAACGGGTAAGGTGCGTTTTTTTTGTTTGTCCTTTCGTTGTTTATGTACCTCCTTTTTGGTCTCGTTTTATTGTTCAATAAAGCACTTTATTATATCGCTCACTGGAGTGGAGTGCACATCATCTTTTTGCCCATTTTCCTATAAATTGCTAAACCTTGATAAAGGAGTGCATAATATTTTTTTTATCAAGTTGGGTAAGGTTATCACTTTTTCTTTAAAAAAAAAAAAAATAAAAAAAATGGCCATGCTAATTTTACATTGGTTTCATGACATTTTTTTGTGGTGGCCTATCAATCAAACACCCGCTGTGTGGCATCCATATCTCCTGATAGATCTGGATTCTATCCTATGGGATACATTTAGCATTAGCTTTCATGTAGCAAGTTTCACATATGCTACAATTTAACAGAAAACAATACATTTATCCCAGGCAATAGAATCCAGTGTTAAATAGTAAATGATTGGTGTACGTGATTAGCAGGGGAGGGCTGGAAAGAGGAGGAGGAGGGTAATTGCCCCCCAGGCTGCTCTCTAATTTTGATTAATGAGCTAGGGTTGCACCACTTTTCACTTTTAAATGCCCCAGTTCGTAACATTTTAGATTCAATTGTCTTGTCTGCCGCTGTACCTTATCTGTCAGCAGATCTGTCTTCCCTGACTTTGGGTGTCTATTTCTGATGATATCAGGTGAGCTGATGAAGTGGATCCATGGCTAACTGAATTGTTTTTGCCCCCCCCCCCCCCCCCGCCTCCCGGCCAACAATTAAAAAACATGGATAAATAGCTTCTAGCATATTACAAACAGTGCTAATTCAGATTCCTGATCATTGTGTTTGGGGAGATGCAGGAGGCAGTGATACATAGAACTAATTGAAATAAAGGCAGTGGTATTATTGCCTTTTTTTAGGGTCTTTTTTGCTCCATAACCATAACTTATTATATCAATTAAATGCAAAAAAATAGATCAGTAATAGGGAGGAATTTACCTTCAAATAAGGGGCAGACTTTTCTCCAACATGTGATGCCCCCCTCACTGGTGAACTGCCCCAGCGCTGTTTCCAGGAAGAACACCGGAATTCCACAAAAGATAAAGAACACCACATACGGAATCAGGAACGCACCTGGAAAACAGTGGATGCGAAATGCGTTGAGTACAATCATGGTGCTGATTGGCTGGATGTCCTGTCCTTGACTAAATACATCCCTCACAGGTATTACGTGAGTTAAAGGCTTGTATCATGAGATGCCTGTTTTATCAATGCCCCGAGCACAGAGCAAGAATATCCACACAATTAAGGCTTTAATAAAGGGAGTTTTTTTTAAAGATTGTATACATTATATTTACAATATGGTGAATTGTTTGAATTGGTTTGCTGTTGTAGCAAATAATTAATAATACATTAGTTATCCCATATTATCATGCAGGAATAAGATAAAGACTACAAGATAAGCTGAAAATATTATACAGAGTGACAGACACATAGCTTATTATAGAAGTAAATTAACAAACATGAGACAGAGAAACCCAGAATCCAGAGAAAAGTAAATCCGAAGATATACACATCCTGTATACACGCCTCTATATATACAATTACACACACACAAGCTGTACACTCTCCCTTAGATACACACCTCCATATACACACATCATGTACACACTCCTCTACACATACAATTACACACACAGAACCTGTACACTCTCCCCTAGATACACACCACCATATACACACATTCTGTACACACTCCTCTATATATACCTTTACATACACACACAACCTGTATACCCTCCCTTAGATACACACCACCATATACACACGTGCACACATCAATGAATGTTCTTTGCTGAGCAGCAGGGCTGACAGTTCAGCGTGGCCGTTTCCCTAACCCCTAAACCCAATACTAACCCTAAAAGTATCCCCTAACCCCAACACTAACCCTAATAGTAACTCCTAACACTTAAACTAAGTAACTAACTATAATACTAACCATAAAAGTAACCCCTAACCCTAATACTAATCTTAAAAGTAACCCCTAACCCCAATACTAACCCTAAAAGTATCCCCTAACGCCAATATTAATCCTAATAGTAACTCCTAACACTTAAACTAAGTAACTAACTATAATACTAACAATAAAAGTAACCCCTTACCCCAATACTAACCCTAATAGTAACTCCTAACACTTAAACTAAGTAACTAACTATAATACTAACCATAAAAGTAACCCCTTACCCCAATACTAACCCTAATAGTAACTCCTAACACTTAAACTAAGTAACTAACCATAATACTAACCATAAAAGTAACACCTAACCCTAATAGTAACCATAAAAGTAACCCCTAACCCCAATATTAATCCTAATAGTAACTCCTAACACTTAAACTAAGTAACTAACTATAATACTAACCATAAAAGTAACCCCTTACCCCAATACTAACCCTAATAGTAACTCCTAACACTTAAACTAAGTAACTAACTATAATACTAACCATAAAAGTAACACCTAACCCCAATACTAACCCTAATAGTAACTCCTAACACTTAAACTAAGTAACTAATTATAATACTAACCATAAAAGTAACACCTAACCCCAATACTAACCCTAATAGTAACTCCTAACACTTAAACTAAGTAACTAATTATAATACTAACCATAAAAGTAACCCCTAACCCCAATACTAACCCTAATAGTAACTCCTAACACTTAAACTAAGTAACTAACTATAATACTAACCATAAAAGTAATCCCTAACCCCAATACTAACCCTAATAGTAACCCCTAACACTTAAACTAAGTAACTAACTCTAATACTAACCATAAAAGTAACCCCTAACTCTAATACTAACCATAAAAGTATCCCTTAACCCCAATACTAACCCTAATAGTTACTCCTAACACTTAAACTAAGTAACTAACTATAAAACTAACCATAAAAGTAACCCCATCCCCAATACTAACCCTAAAAGTAACCCCTAACCCCAATATTAACCCTAAAAGTAACTCCTAACACTTAAACTAACCCCTAACTCTAATACTAACCCTAAAAGTAACCCCTGACCCTAATATTAACCATAAAATTGACCCCTAACAGTAAAACTAATCGTAAAACTAAGTCCTAACCCTACTACTGAACCTAAAATGAACCCTAAAACTAAGCCTAAGTTCAGAGTGCCATGACTAATCGGTACCCCTGAAAGCACAGCGAAAAAAAGTGCCATTACTATACACACACCTTTGCTATATTTGCATACACTATCCAATATACACAATTCTAAATACACGCCTTATATACACAACTCTATTTAGATACCCTATGCACAACTATATATACACTAGGGTGGCCACCCTTTCAACACAAAATACCAGCCATTCTCTTGCGTCCATAGACTTAACATATGCCTCAAGCCAATTTTTTTTTTTTACCAGCCTGCCGATAAAAATAATATCTGGGCATCAAACCTAGTATACACAAACCTAGTATACAAAAACAACACAAACCCAGCTCACTATACACTCAACTCTCTCTACGCACACCCTATGCACACACACCACCTAATGCACGCCATTCCTTATAAACACCTATTTAATGATGTACTCCGTTCCCTACAGTTCCCAGTCCCTATTATCACATTACAGCTCTTCAGCTATGTGATAATTTCACCTTGTCAGAAACTAAGCACATTCCACATACATCCACGTGCTGACAGCGAAAGTGTCGGCTTGAATAAGTAAATCTGATCATTCCCCATGTGAGTTTCTTTGCTCTCAGTTATGGGAATTAGTACATCAAATATTAACTTTTATCTGCAGCTGGTGACTTTCAAATGAGTAATATAATAGAGACAAAAAAAAAAAAAGGAAAAACAAATATATTCCTAACATGAAAATCCCAGGTAAAGGATTTAATAAGTGACCGCATTAAAATACACAGATGACCCTCTACCCCCATTATTAAACAATGAAATGTTTCAGAACTAAGCCTGTGATTGACATGTGTGTGCTTGAATTGGATTGGATCACTCTTCGATGTCATATTTTATAGACAATCCGGAGTTATAGAATGATATGCTGATAATGTATATTAAGTATGGTCACCTTATAGGGACAGTCTCATCTAAACATTGCTTTTACTGTGCGTGTAGAGAATAAAAAATGATTGAAAATGATCTATATAGTGTGTTGGGTAAAATGCCTAAATTAGGAGAAAAAAATGTGTTTTCAAATGTGTCTGTGGCATCTCCTGCTTATGACATCACCTGTGTCTTGATATGCAAATTACATATTTCCCACTGAAAGCTAGTTTATTTGCATGTCAAGCCACAGGTGATGTCATAAAAAGGAGACTCCACACACACATTTATAACATCATTTTCAATCATTTTACAATCTCTACATGCACAGTAAAAACAATGTTTAGGTGATACAGTCCCTTTAACATCTAAAATTGCTTCATAACCTCATTTGGCATCCTGGACCCAAATCAAATAATTGGATCACTGGATATCCATGGGTTTAAAATCCAGGGGGAAGGGAGTAATGAAAACAAGTCATTAAAACCAGATCTCGCACTTTGACAAAAGTAACATTTTATTGGGCAGAGCTGGTGTGTTCCCATCTTCTCATTTATATTGAACCCAGTGACCTCATCCTTCTAAGTATTTGAGGCTGAGTAAGCATGGCATTCCTCTCTACTGAGGGGAGCTATGGATACATCCTCTGAATTCCTGGGTGCAAAATCTGTACAGTAACATGATCCATTGCTGTAAAGTTCAAATTAAACAATGATCACATTCCACTGGGAAATTTATCATGAACCAATGAAATCCATAATCTCCCATCTTATAAATGATCTTAGAAGTCGGTCCTGGCAAAACTTGGCAACAACTACAGATGTGCCGGAGCTGCATATCCTCTGATTCTTTATCACCCTTAGATGGCTAACCTTGGCACTGAAGATGTTTGGGATCTACAATGTGGTTTTGAGACAACACTTGGAGACACTGCTGGAATACAGGGACTAATTCAAGCACAAATTCCTGTAGGTGACCTCCATGAATAATGCTAAAGCCTACCCCCCGACTAAGAGGACATTGTTTATAGCAGTGATCACTAACCTTAAGGCTGATACAGATTCATGGGATAAGTATGTAATCTGTAGTGCCAAGGGTAGCCATCACTGCTATAAACACTGGGGGTCACGTATAAACACAGCGTAAAATCAGATTGTACCTAATACTGAGGCACTCGGCAATTGTGCCAATGTTTAGAGCAGACTCCCGACAAGTTTCAGGATTCTGAGAGATCTTCGCCGAATATGTAGATTTAGATTGTGCCAGTGCCCATTGCACCGGTGCAGCCTATGTGTTAGTAATGGAGTAACTCGGCTAGTTTGGTCTTAAGTTTGAAATTCCTATCTCAATTCCCTGCAATTCTCTCTGTATTGAGTAGATGTTCTAGGGACCTCAACAGACCTTGCCACAGAGATTGACATCCTTGTAGGGTGCAGCTACACGCAGTCTATAAATCCCTCTTCAATCACAATGAAAAAAAGAAGTCATCTTTTTGTGTCATGCACTATGGGGTAGTTTGGAAAGTAATTGGACAAGTTGTGGTAACATGAAACATTTAATATGTCTTCCATTATTAATAATACCCCCAGGACCACTTTAAAGCCCTCTGGTTTATTCTCAGATCCTCTTAGATAAAAGTAGCAGGTTATGAGAGAGAAGAAGAAAAAACCCATCTTTTCTCCATCTCTCCTCTCTCTCTCCTCTCTCTCTCCTCTCTCTCCTCTCTCTCTCCTCTCTCTCCTCTCTCTCTCTCTCTCTCTCTCTCTCTCTCTCTCTCTCTCTCTCCTCTCTCTCCTCTCTCTCTCCTCTCTCTCCTCTCTCTCTCCTCTCTCTCTCCTCTCTCTCCTCTCTCTCCTCTCTCTCTCTCTCTCTCTCCTCTCTCTCTCCTCTCTCTCTCCTCTCTCTCCTCTCTCTCCTCTCTCTCTCCTCTCTCTCCTCTCTCTTCCCTCTCTCTCTCCTCTCTCTCTCTTCCCTCTCTCCCTCTCTCTCCTCTCTCCTCTCTCTCTCTCCTCTCTCCTCTCTCTCTCCTCTCTCTCCCCTCTCTCTCCTCTCTCCCCTCTCTCTCTCCTCTCTCTCTCCTCTCTCTCTCCTCTCTCTCCCCTCTCTCTCTCCTCTTTCTCCTCTCTCATCTCTCTCTCTCCTCCATCTCTCTCCTCTTTCTCCTCTCTCATCTCTCTCTCTCCTCCATCTCTCTCCTCTCTCCTCTCTCTCTCCTCTCTCCCCTCTCTCTCCTCTCTCCCTCTCTCTCCTCTCTCTCTCCTCTCTCTCCGCTCTCTCTCTCTCTCCTCTCTCTCTCTCCTCTCTCTCCCCTCTCTCTCTCCTCTTTCTCCTCTCTCATCTCTCTCTCTCCTCCATCTCTCTCCTCTCTCCTCTCTCCTCTCTCTCCTCTCTCTCTCCTCTCTCCCTCTCTCTCCTCTCTCCCCTCTCTCTCCTCTCTCTCCGCTCTCTCTCCTCTCTCTCTCTCCTCTCTCTCCCCTCTTCCTCTTTTCTTTTTTCATGTATCATGCTAAATAGCCATGTTCAGAGCAATAAAACTATCAGCAGAGACTCACACAAACACTAGTTCTCTTACCAATGCTGACAGCATAATTTGTTTTTCCAATATTCTTGCTCTAGACGACACTTAGAGACACCGCTGGAAGATGAAAGGTTAGGAGGGAAAACAGCTTCCAAATAAATGCTAAAACAAAGGGGAGCCAGGAGGGAATAATAAACCAAAGACGCATCTGTGGTTGCAGCTGTATTTTAGTTAAAAGAGTGATCTCCCTGGTAACTCCGTGTTCTCCTCCATCCAATCTTTAAAGCCTTATAGATAACTGAGGTGCTACAGCCCTAGTGGAGGGTTGGCAATGGGGGAGGGGGGTGGGGGGGGGGGGGGGTTATAGGGTGTCAGGGAAATAGACCCTGGGCTGCTCTCTAACCTGACCCAATGTGCTGGGGCTACTCCAATATTCACTTCTAAGTGCTCCAATGTGCAGTGTAGGCAGCCATTTTCCAGTTGAGGGTCGGGCTGTAAACAATAGGTTACGATAGAAAGCAAACAGCACAGTATCTTGGCCTTTCTCACGCATGTGGGTGAGAGGTGACTACCTTGTAGAATTCAACTTCACAGCCTTCTTCACCCCTGGGCATTTCTGAATCTGAGCTGGAGAATTGGCTATAGAAGACCAGTGGAAACTGAGCATATTGGGCCCAACCACTGCTCCATCTGTCTTTCTATCTACGTGCCTTGTGTAGGTTTTTTTTTTATCTCTGCACCTTATCTGTCAGTATACCAGTCTTTGCTGTCTAATGATAACAAGGGGCTAGTGAAGTTGCACTATGGGCCACTAGATTGCACTAGGCCAAATGTTGCCAGCCCTCCACTGCACAGTCAATGTGTGTGGCCAAGGGGAGAACTGATATTTCACCAGACATGGAGAGAGTAGTGTTGTGAAGAAGTAATGTTCAGCCCAGTGGAGGAGCACTAAAGTCCCATTTCACTAAAGCATCTGTACTGGTGAGAAGAAGAAAAAAACATTTTGCTTTTGTAGCAGACTGCCACTCAGATCATTTGAGAGAAATAAACTGAAATTAGGATTCTTTGAGTTTATAAAAAAGATGCTGTATTTGCACAGTATTTCATTTAGTCCAAACAAAGGTGTCCTTGATCTGTTTGTTTTTTGAAGCATTGGGATTACTCACTAATACCGAACCGACGTATGAATTGTAAAAAGTAGGCATTAACAGGTGATTTGAAAAGACCGGCAGGTTGGAGAATCTTTTCAACTCATGTAATAATGACTGATTGTTACAGATCAATTGTCAGTTCAGTTTAAGTGAAAAGGCCCCAAAGAACCTAACAGTCACATTGTGTCATTCTCATACAAAGTATTAGACCCACATATATTATCCCATTCTAATGCAATGTATAACTACCCACAGACAATTCTATTGCATTTTACTAACCCCCATAGACCTTTTCCATTGTAATCTAATGAATACCCACATACAACATGTGACAAGTTGTCACCTGTGTTTATACAGCTAGCATGGTACCAACTCTCACCTTTTCAATACATCATCAACACCCACAGACCACAATCAATTCTAATCTAGTGTATTAACACCCACAGACCACAATCAATTCTAATCTAGTGTATCAACACCCACAGACCACAATCAATTATAATCTAGTGTATCAACACCCACAGACCACAATTAATTCTAATCTAGTGTATCTAGATTGTAAGCTTACGAGCAGGGTTCTCTACCTCATTTACCAGTCTATACTAGTTTGTCTAAATTAGTATGTAGTTCCTTTCTTTGCTCTGTACCAAGCGCTTCGAGAATTGGTGGCGCTGTACAAATAAATGTTAATGTAATGTAATGTGTATCAACACCCACAGACCCCAATCAATTCTAATCTAGTGTATTAACACCCACATACAACAATCATTTATAATCTAGTGTATTAACAACCACAGAGAACAATCAATTCTAATCTAGTGTATTAACAACCACAGACCCCAATCAATTATAATCTAGTGTATCAACACCCACATACAACAATCAGTTATAATCTAGTGTATTAACAACCACAGACCCCAATCAGTTCTAATCTAGTGTATTAACACCCACATACAACAATCAATTCTAATCTAGTGTATTAACACCCTCATACAACAATCAATTCTAATCTAGTGTATTAACACCCACAGACCACAATCAATTCTAATCTAGTGTATTAACACCCACAGACCCCAATCAATTCTAATCTAGTGTATCAACACCCACAGACCACAATCAATTCTAATCTAGTGTATTAACACCCTCATACAACAATCAATTCCAATCTAGTGTATTAACACCCTCATACAACAATCAATTCTAATCTAGTGTATTAACACCCACAGACCACAATCAATTCTAATATAGTGTATTAACACCCACAGACAACAATCAGTTCTAATCTAGTGTATTAACACCCACAGACCACAATCAATTATAATCTAGTGTATTAACAACCACAGACCACAATCAATTCTAATCTAGTGTATTACCACCCACATACAGCAATCAATTCTAATCTAGTGTATTAACACCCACAGTCCACAATCAATTCTAATCTAGTGTATTAACAACCACAGTCCACAATCAATTCTAATCTAATGTATTAACACCCTCATACAACAATCAATTCTAATCTAGTGTATTAACAACCACAGACCTCAATCAGTTCTAATCTAGTGTATTAACACCCACATACAACAATCAATTCTAATCTAGTGTATTAACAACCACAGACCCCAATCAGTTCTAATCTAGTGCATTAACACCCTCATACAACAATCAATTCTAATCTGGTGTATTAACACCCACAGACCACAATCAATTCTAATCTAGTGTATTAACACCCACAGTCCACAATCAATTCTAATCTAATGTATTAACTCCCACATCCACAATCAGTTCTAATCTAGTGTATTAACAACCACAGACCACAATCAATTCTAATCTAGTGTATTAACAACCACAGACCACAATCAATTCTAATCTAGTGTATTAACAACCACAATCAATTCTAATCTAGTGTAGTAACACCCACAGACCCCAATCAATTATAATCTAGTGTATTAACACCCACAGTCCACAATCAATTCTAATCTAGTGTATTAACAACCACAGACCACAATCAATTCTAATCTAGTGTATTAACAACCACAGACCACAATCAATTCTAATCTAGTGTATTAACAACCACATACAGCAATCAATTCTAATCTAGTGTATTAACACCCACAGTCCACAATCAATTCTAATCTAGTGTATTAACAACCACATACAGCAATCAATTCTAATCTAGTGTATTAACACCCACAGTCCACAATCAATTCTAATCTAGTGTATTACCAACCACAGTCCACAATCAATTCTAATCTAATGTATTAACTCCCACATCCACAATCAGTTCTAATCTAGTGTATTAACAACCACAGACCACAATCAATTCTAATCTAGTGTATTAACACCCTCATACAACAATCAATTCTAATCTAGTGTATTAACAACCACAGACCTCAATCAGTTCTAATCTAGTGTATTAACACCCACAGTCCACAATCAGTTCTAATCTAGTGTATTAACACCCTCATACAACAATCAATTCTAATCTAGTGTATTAACAACCACAGACCTCAATCAGTTCTAATCTAGTGTATTAACACCCACATACAACAATCAATTCTAATCTAGTGTATTAACACCCTCATACAACAATCAATTATAATCTAGTGTATTAACAACCACAGACCCCAATCAGTTCTAATCTAGTGTATTAACACCCTCATACAACAATCAATTCTAATCTGGTGTATTAACACCCACAGACCACAATCAATTCTAATCTAGTGTATTAACACCCACAGTCCACAATCAATTCTAATCTAATGTATTAACTCCCACATCCACAATCAGTTCTAATCTAGTGTATTAACAACCACAGACCACAATCAATTCTAATCTAGTGTATTAACAACCACAGACCACAATCAATTCTAATCTAGTGTATTAACAACCACGGACCACAATCAATTCTAATCTAGTGTATTAACAACCACAATCAATTCTAATCTAGTGTAGTAACACCCACAGACCCCAATCAATTATAATCTAGTGTATTAACACCCACAGTCCACAATCAATTCTAATCTAGTGTATTAACAACCACAGACCACAATCAATTCTAATCTAGTGTATTAACAACCACAGATCACAATCAATTCTAATCTAGTTTATTAACAACCACAGAGAACAATCAATTCTAATCTAGTGTATTAACAACCACAGACCACAATCAGTTCTAATCTAGTGTATCAACACCCACAGACCACAATCAATTCTAATCTAGTGTATTAACACCCACAGACCACAGTCAATTCTAATCTAGTGTATTAACATCCACAGTCCACAATCAGTTCTAATCTAGTGTATTAACACCATCATACAACAATCAATTCTAATCTAGTGTATTAACAACCACAGACCTCAATCAGTTCTAATCTAGTGTATTAACACCCACATACAACAATCAATTCTAATCTAGTGTATTAACACCCTCATACAACAATCAATTCTAATCTAGTGTATTAACAACCACAGACCCCAATCAATTCTAATCTAGTGCATTAACACCCTCATACAACAATCAATTCTAATCTAGTGCATTAACAACCACAATCAATTATAATCTAGTGTATTACCACCCACAGACATCAAGCCATTCATATCTAGTGTATTAACACCCACAGACATCATCCCATTGTAATATAGTGTTTTAACACCCACACACATTCTAATCCAATATACTGATACCCACAGACATCATCCCATGCTAGTCTAATATACTGACACCCACAGGTATCATCCCATGCTAGTCTAATATACTGATACCCACAGGCATCATCCCATGCTAGTCTAATATACTGATACCCACAGGCATCATCCCATGCTAGTCTAATATACTGATACTCACAGGCATCATCTCATGCTAGTCTAATATACTGACACCCACAGGTATCATCCCATGCTAGTCTAATATACTGATACCCACAGTCATCATCCCATGCTGGTCTAATATACTGATACCCACAGTCATCATCCCATGCTAGTCTAATATACTGATACCCACAGGCATCATCCCATGCTAGTCTAATATACTGATACCCACAGGTATCATCCCATGCTAGTCTACTATACTGATACCCACAGGCATCATCCCATGCTAGTCTAATATACTGATACCCACAGACATCATCTCATGCTAGTCTAATATACTGATACCCACAGTCATCATCCCATGCTAGTCTAATATACTGATACCCACAGGCATCATCTCATGCTAGTCTAATATACTGATACCCACAGACATCATCCCATGCTGGTCTAATATACTGATACCCACAGACATCATCCCATGCTGGTCTAATATATTGATACCCACAGGTATCATCCCATGCTAGTCTAATATACTGATACCCACAGGTATCATCCCATGCTAGTCTAATATACTGATACCCACAGGTATCATCACATTCTAATGTAATGTATTAACACCCATAGATATAATCCCATTCTAATCGTCATCTCAATCTTATCCAATGTATAAATACCCATGGATATCAACATATTCTAATTTAATGTATTAACGCCCACAGACATCATCCCATTTTAATCCATGGATATCATTCTATTCTAATCCAATATATGCATACCCACATGCATCATCCCATTTTGATGTAATATACTAACATAAATAGCCATGTGCATCATCCCATTCTAATCCAATGTATAAATACACATGGTCATCATCCTATACAAATCTAAGGTGCTTATATTGGTGGAAATCATCCCTTTCTAATTCAATATATAAAAACCCACGGACATCATGTGCCACCCTATTATAATTGAAAATATTAACATTTGTGGACATCATCCCATTCTAATCCAATGTAAAAACCATTGGACATCATCCCATCATCCTATTCTAATCTAAGGTACTAACATTTGTGGACATCATCCCATTCTAATCCAATGTAAAAACCTTTGGACATCATCCAATCATCCCATTCTAATCTAAGGTACTAACATTTGTGGACATCATCCCATTCTAATCCAATGTAAAAACCATTGGACATCATCCCATCATCCCATTCTAATCTAAGGTACTAACATTTGTGGACATTATCCCATTCTAATCCAATGTACAAACCTTTGGACATCATCCCATCATCCTATTCTAATCTAAGGTACTAACATTTGTGGACATTATCCCATTCTAATCCAATGTACAAACCTTTGGACATCATCCCATCATCCTATTCTAATCTAAGGTACTAACATTTGTGGACATCATCCCATTCTAATCCAATGTAAAAACCTTTGGACATCATCCAATCATCCCATTCTAATCTAAGGTACTAACATTTGTGGACATCATCCCATTCTAATCCAATCTAAAAACCTTTGGACATCATCCAATCATCCCATTCTAATCTAAGGTACTAACATTTGTGGACATCATCCCATTCTAATCCAATGTAAAAACCATTGGACATCATCCCATCATCCTATTCTAATCTAAGGTACTAACATTTGTGGACATTATCCCATTCTAATCCAATGTAAAAACCTTTGGACATCATCCAATCATCCCATTCTAATCTAAGGTACTAACATTTGTGGACATCATCCCATTCTAATCCAATGTAAAAACCATTGGACATCATCCCATCATCCTATTCTAATCTAAGGTACTAACATTTGTGGACATCATCCCATTCTAATCCAATGTACAAACCTTTGGACATCATCCAATCATCCCATTCTAATCTAAGGTACTAACATTTGTGGACATCATCCCATTCTAATCCAATGTAAAAACCATTGGACATCATCCCATCATCCCATTCTAATCTAAGGTACTAACATTTGTGGACATCATCCCATTCTAATCCAATGTACAAACCTTTGGACATCATCCCATCATCCCATTCTAATCTAAGGTACTAACATTTGTGGACATCATCCCATTCTAATCCAATGTAAAAACCATTGGACATCATCCCATCATCCCATTCTAATCTAAGGTACTAACATTTGTGGACATCATCCCATTCGAATCCAATGTAAAAACCTTTGGACATCATCCCATCATCCCATTCTAATCTAAGAGACTAACATTTGTGGACATCATCCCATTCTAATCCAATGTAAAAACCTTTGGACATCATCCAATCATCCCATTCTAATCTAAGGTACTAACATTTGTGGACATCATCCCATTCTAATCCAATGTAAAAACCTTTATCCCATCATATATCATCATATCGTATGAATACCCACAGACATCATCCCATTCTAATCCAGTGTATAAATACCCACAGACGTTTGTATCCTTTTTACCTACATTCACCAGCATCAGAGATAAATTAGCGCAGAAAGAAACATGGGTGACAAGTCAGGCTCCAATCTAGGTTGGTCCCTATACTGGGTGTTGTAGCATCTCAGATCTGATATAAATCTGCTTGTACTACAATGAAGAAACTCCCATAAATGCCAGTGTACAAAATCAAGGCTAATACCCTTTAAAACAGTTCAGGGATAAAACAAGTTAAAATGATTAATTGATTTTAGCTTGTTTTATTTTACATAGGGGCTGTCAGCGCGATGTACATGCTGTTTTAGAATAAGCATTTTCGATGTGCGAAAACGGTGTCATCAGGTTTCTGTGATTTTATTGATACACTATTTTTTGGAATATAAAGAATTGGATTTTTTTATTTTCACAAAGACATTACACTATTACCCCAAACTGGAGTCCGCTGGCATTTATGGGAGTTTCTTCATAAATTAGCGCAGGTCATTGGCTAGAGCCTCACAAAATCAAAATGTGGGATTAGACAATGTGAAATATTACTTTACTGAGAGGGTAGTGGATGTATGGAATAGCCTGCCAGCAGAAGTGGTAGAGGTAAACACAGTCAAGGATTTTAAGCATGCGTGGGATAGACACAAGGCTATCCTAGCTAGAAGACCGGGAACGGGGGACTAATAAAAGTACTCAAAAAAAAAAAAAAAAATTGGGCAGACTAGATGGACCGAATGGTTCTTATCTGCCGACACATTCTATGTTTCTATGTTTCTATGTTTCTATGAAATTCAATCACTGATATCAACAACTAAATTTAACATTAGCTTTCAGTTTTCTAATTATTTTTACATTTATGGTCACATGGCTATCCTATAAACCAATCAAAAACTAACCAATCGTGGACATTCCTGACACATCCACACAACCATAAAGCCACAGAGCATCCAGATTTTAAAAACTTTTCTTAACATTCTTATGCCATGGAATATATATTTATATATATATTTTTTAACCAATGTTAAACCTTTGGTTTTATTCCAGTTCTAATCCTCTGATTGCTTTTTCACGACACTACACGATTTTCTACATATACAAACCATTGAAGAAATTCTCAAAGTAACTTTGACTAATTTCAATTAATTACAGACAAAACTGGGAAAGGCTTAATTTACCCCCTTGGCAAAAAGTTTCAAGCCCTCCCCCTGCCCAGTCCAAAAGGGAAGTGTAGAAAACTACCTCCGTGTGTGGCCATTTTTCCGCCATCTATAGCACAACTTGAAGTTATGTAAATAAAGGGAATAGTATTTGCTCAACCACAACTACTTTCTAGCACTATGTCATGTGGGGATTAATATTTACCCCTCAGTCATCTTACAGGACAGACTCATTTTGGGAACATGGGCATCCATTGATGGGCAAGATGGAGCACTTTTAAATATAAAGCTGAGCTGGTAGAATAGACCCTCCCTAAATAGGCTACCAGTCCTAAAATCATGAGGAGGCAAAGTCTGTGGTTCCATCTGGTGTAAAGGCTCTTGCTCCGCCTCCTTAGCGTGTGTCACATGGTATTCTGGCGCTCTGACCTATTTCGGAGATTGGGGCAGAAGAGCAAACCAACATATGCTGAGCCATTAGATTCCTGGGCCAAAAAATCGAGGCATTTTGGGTACTACTATTACAAGTGGCAGACACCCTTAAGCCATACCCCAGTACTGTGTGAGAGAGTGGATCCCCAATATATTGATTGCAGAAGAAAAGTTTGGCTAAAACAGGAAATTTCAAATCTTTTGAAAAAAACTTTAAAAAAAATATTTTTTAAACCCATAGAAATGATGACAAGTATTTTACTAACTAGCGAGTAAATTATCTCTGATTAGTTTATAATAATGTATGTGCTAAATCTGAATGGCATGGTCTTGATTCTTTCCCATTCTACAGCACGCAAAACACCACATGTATATTCCATTGCAAACGCTTTCATGTATTTATGTTACTTAGAGCGGATAGGTAGGGTAGGTTTAGGCTTCTTTAAATCAAGTTAGAATGCCAAGTAACAGGCTATTGAGTTCAATAGTAGAGCCTCAGTAGCACACAGTACAATCTGGTCCCACCAAGTCCTCCTTGCACCTGTGAAGGTTCCATCAATGGTGCACCACCAGTCCTGCTTACCTCCTCCATTCTTGTAGCAGAGATACGGGAACCTCCATACATTTCCAAGTCCAATAATTTCCCCGGCCACCGACAGCACGAATTCCACCTTGTTGTTCCAGTGACCCCTTTCATTGACTTTCTTATCATTGCTGGGCACTAGGTTAGAAACTGAAGCTTCGGCATCCAAAGTATCTTCAGCTTTGCCATTAATGACGGGAATTGTCTTCTCAGCTGTCATGATCCCCCTTTCAACCTAATGATGTAAGAGGAGGTTTAATCTCTAATCAATCTCCTGTATGACTGTATCAAGCACTAAAAAAAATCCTACACCCCTCCCTGGAGTAACTCAATACAAAGTGTCTACTGTACAGCTCCTTTTACAACATCCTCCTGTAAACACATCACTGAAATCACTGTTATTATCAAACATGCTGATCACATGCCCATCAAATTATATGGAATCAATGCATGAAAAGAGAATCAGTATCACGCTATCAGTGTATAAATATGTAATCTGTAAAAGGCTATATTTTATTATTACATTGACATTATCAGGCTATCAGTGTATAAATGAACTGTAACCCAAAACTGTGTCTACTTGCCAGTACAGACAATGTAGGGAACATGCTCTAATATCAAGATTTATTGCCCATTCCCTGTCTATTGATGTGTCTTGACTGGATATTCACTCTGCTTCTCGTAGAAAGCATGATTCTTACTCATTGTTGATACACAGTGAGCAACAGATCTATGGCAAAGCACAGACATATACAAAAGAGCTCACCTTAGTTCATGTGATTGTGAAGATATCAGTTGTTTTGGCAGTAATTATCCCTCTATCCCCGGCTCACCAGAAATGGATAATTTGCAAGTGTTCTGTCTTTGCAGGACTGATCTGATAGGAGTCTCCTCCTGCTCACCCCCCACTCTATGCTCCCTCCTCCTCTGCTAGAATATCCATCTTCCTCACTGGCTTCCTTATATCAGGCTTATAAATAAGGGGGTCACAGTCTAAACATAGACCCCCGTTACTTATACTTTAGCCTTGTCAGATGTTCCTTTTCTGAAACAAGAAATGTTTTTTTAAATCAGTTCGGGAATATTGCAAGTAAAATAATATTATCTTAACTGTGTATGCATAGGGCAATTATCTATTATAATCTGTAAATATTTACTGTACAGCAATAATTTATTCATTGGGAGATGGGGTGACATGAAGTCTCTTGCCAAAGACTAAAATACATATTCATGCAAGGTCTGAGCTTGACCCAGATCAATAAGATGAGCATCAGACGACTTTGCAAGATATCAAAAGATGTATCTATGTTCAAACACTATTGTATTGAAGAATATAGTAATAGTTATTTATTGGACGTGTTTTGAAACAAAAGCTGGGCGTTCAATGGTCATTAAGTCAAAAGCCATATTAAGAATTGTATTTAATATTTCAAGTGTCATAAATGATCTTCTGATCACAGTAAAGGTATAAAATACACAGCCATTGGCTTTGACACATGATGATTTGATCTCAGAATTAGTGTGGACTTGACCTATTTTTGAAAATTCTAAATAGATTAATAACTAACAGCGACATGCAGATTATTAAAAAAAACATGGACTAATAAGAAAAATTACGCTCCGCTTATCACAAATCTAACTGAACATCAGTGATATCTTAGAAAAAACATCCTGGAAGTAGTAAATGTGGACAATTAATAATTAATGGCAGCATGCCATCAAAATATAAGCCTAGCAGTTTGTTTCACTCACCCAGGCGTTTAATGGGTTAATGACCTGGAGGATGAGAGGTGCTATAGGTTGGCTCTAATAATAATATATAATTATCAGAAATGTGAGGTATAGTTAGTGTGACAACCACCCTGGTACCCCAACTGGGTACTGCCATCAAAGCTCTGCTTCCTTGCTGAGATAACCCCCTCAAGCCACCAGACAGAATCAGTGTTGTAGGTAGCTACTCCAATTCACCTCAGCCATTTACTCCAAGTACCAGACTACACCACTAGGGGGTAGACCATCACCCATTATCCCTTGCTCCCCTGTGACACATTGTCGTCTCTCAGAATTATGCATTGGAGCAATCTGGGAGCATGAGAAAAATGGGTAAAAACAGCATATACATTGTAAAGTCAATGCAAAGTACAGACGTACCCACTGTACCCACCTCCCCAAAAACAGAACCCCTTTTCAATGCCAAGGCAAAAAATCTATAGGGAGGAGGAGGGCCATTACTTCTCTCCAAGAGCCCCAGTTACGGAGGGTTCTGTCACTGTCACTGCAATCTTTGGAAATAAAAGTTTGTCAGTATTGGTTTACTGGTCATTAATATTCAGCAGGCTTGGATTATTAATAATAATAATAATAATAATAGTCATAATTTCTTTAATGTCAGGGGTACATTGGGGTCTATGCACTAAAAGTCGTGTTGGAAGGAAGGTTGTCGAGTTGGGAGGTCGAGTTGGACTTGGTCTCCACAATGAACTCGACATTGCAACTCAATCACCTGGAGCTATTCACCAAATGAACCATCTTAACCTCAACTCGACTCCCCACTTCAAAGAGCAACTTGACCTCCCATCTCCCTTAGAATGCATGGAAGATAGGCATTCACTAAAAGTGAGACCCTTCACTTTGAAAGTCAAGTTTGGAGGTTGAGTAGGACGTAATCTCAGAAATCCCACCATTCAACTCACCTCCTCTTGGGGTGGTGCTACAAGTAGCAAATGTAATATATCCACACACTTAAGATTAAGAGCTCCGAGAACTTGAAACACATTAGGTGATGTGAGCCCTTCTCCCTCTCTGCCTCTGCTGCTATCCTCCCTCCGTGTTTGAATGTTTTACACATTCTACTTGCGGCACGTTGGACTCTTGGACTCTGAGATTTCAGGATGCCTTCTTAGCAACGTTTGGGGGTATTTTTGTCAGAATAGGTGCCTTTTTATTATTTTTTTGGGATTACCTTTCACTGAGCCAAAGATGAGGATTATTTTAATATTATTATTATAACATTATATTAAAGTATATTTTTTACAGAGCACCTTTTAATGTGCCAGCTGGGCGATTTCAGTTGCCCAACTTCATGGCACTCAAAGTGTGTTTTTTTTTTTTTTACAGTATTTTTTATTTCATTCACAATACCCTAGAAACTTAAAGGTAGGAGGTAGGTAGAGTACAATTTAAATTTATTTTGGATCCTGACCCCATGACTAATAGGGAGTGCCAAGGCCCTTGCCCCATGTTTACACACACAGATACAAATACACGGATGCACAGACCCATATGCCTACTAGACATGTGCATTCGTTTTCGGACGAATGCATTTTCGGACGAAAATAGCATTTTCGTCCATTCGTCCGAAAAACGAATAACGAAAATTTTAACTAACAAAATCCGAATGAACGAATGGTTAATAAACGAAAATCATTCGTTCATTCGTCCATTCGTCCATTCGTGCTATTGGCATTCTAAACCGAAATAGAGTCGGTTTACAATACCAATAGCATTGTACTACATTCCATAAACCGACATGAATGACTTTCGGTTTATGGAATGCATGTAATGCTATTAGCTTCCTATAAACCGAAATTGAGTTCCCATTCATACGAATAGGTCAATTGACCTATTCGTATGAATGGGGACTCTTTCGGTTTATAGAAAGCCAATAGCAGCATGTATTCTATAAGCCGAAAGTCTTTAAAACAAACGACGTTCGGTTTATAGAATACATGTAATGCTATTGCTGTTCTATAAGCCGAAAGACATTCGGCTTATAGAACAGCAATAGCATTACATGCATTCTATAAACCGAACGTCGTTCGTTTTAAAGACTTTCGGCTTATAGAATACTATTGGCATTCTATAAACCTAACTAGAGTCCCTCCTCATTCATAAGAATTTCTTATGAATGGGGACTCGACTCTAGTTCGGTTTATAGAAAGCCAATAGTATTCTATAAGCCGAAAGTCTTTAAAACGAACGACGTTCGGTTTATAGAATACATGTAATGCTATTGCTAAACTATAAACCGAACGACTTTCGGTTTATAGAATAGCCATAGGATTACATGTAGTGCATAAGCCGAAAGTCTATAAACCGAAAGTCGTTCGGTTTATAGGCTGTCGGCATTTTACTACACGAAGACAAAGTCTCCATTCATAATTTTATGAATGGAGACTTTGTCTCCGTGTAGTAAAATGCCGAAAGTCTATAAACCGAACGATCGGTTTATAGACTTTCGGCTTATATAATACATGTAATCCTATGGCTATTCTATAAACCGAAAGTTCGGTTTATAGAATAGCAATAGGAATACATGTATTCCATAAGCCGACAGCCTATAAACCGAACGTTCGGTTTATAGGCTGTGGGCATTTTACTACACGGAGACAAAGTCTCCATTCATAATTTTATGAATGGAGACTCTGTCTCTGTATAGTTAAATGCCGGCTTTTAACTATACGGAGACAAAGTCTCCATTTATAATTTTATGAATGGAGACTCTGTCTCCGTATAGTTAAATGCCCACAGCCTATAAACCGAACGTTCGGTTTATAGGCTGTGGGCATTTAACTATACGGAGACAAAGTCTCCATTCATAATTTTATGAATGGAGACTCTGTCTCTGTATAGTTAAATGCCGGCTTTTAACTATACGGAGACAAAGTCTCCATTTATAATTTTATGAATGGAGACTCTGTCTCCGTATAGTTAAATGCCCACAGCCTATAAACCGAACGTTCGGTTTATAGGCTGTGGGCATTTAACTATACGGAGACAAAGTCTCCATTCATAATTTTATGAATGGAGACTCTGTCTCTGTATAGTTAAATGCCGGCTTTTAACTATACGGAGACAAAGTCTCCATTTATAATTTTATGAATGGAGACTCTGTCTCCGTATAGTTAAATGCCCACAGCCTATAAACCGAACGTTCGGTTTATAGGCTGTGGGCATTTAACTATACGGAGACAAAGTCTCCATTCATAATTTTATGAATGGAGACTCTGTCTCTGTATAGTTAAATGCCGGCTTTTAACTATACAGAGACAAAGTCTCCATTTATAATTTTATGAATGGAGACTCTGTCTCCGTATAGTTAAATGCCCACAGCCTATAAACCGAACGTTCGGTTTATAGGCTGTGGGCATTTAACTATACGGAGACAAAGTCTCCATTCATAATTTTATGAATGGAGACTCTGTCTCCGTATAGTTAAATGCTATTGTATTCTATAAACCGACTCTATTTCGGCTTATAGAATGCAATAGTACTACGAATGGACGAATGAACGAATGATTTTCCTTTATTAACCATTCGTTCATCCGGCTTTAGTTAGCTTAGCATTTTCGTTCTTCGTTTTTCGGGCGAATGGACGAAAATGCAATTTTCGGACGAAAATGCATTCGTCCGAAAACGAATGCACATGTCTAGTATATATTCACATGTAAATTGCTTTTTAAATAATAAATTATGATATAAAAAAATCTTGTTTTTATTTCCTTTTATGTGACAATGCTGCCTCTCTCTTTCCCTTGCCCCCAGATTTGTCGCTCTCCCCCCCTTAGTGTTGTCTCTCTCTCACCCTCCCTTTGGCTCCCCCCTCGCTCCCCTTGTGTCTGTCTCTTCCCCCCTTCCCTCCCCTTGTTTCTCTCTGCCCCCCCCCCTTGTTATTCTGTCCCCCCCTCACCTGTTTCTTGCTCCCTGGTGGCTTGTGGGGGCAGCCGGGGGATGTATGCACTATACATAATAGACGGAAGTGTCGGGCAGCATGGAGGTTGTCTGCACGATTCGTGCAGACATCCCCCAGCTGCCCGATTCTCCCTGGTGGCTAGCGAGGGAGCGGAGGATGTCTGCGCGATGAGCGAGACCTCTCCTGCTGCCGCCCGGCATGACCGCCGGGACTTCTATGATGAAGCTGGGTACTTCCGGCTTCCTCATAAAAGTCCTGGCTGTCGTTCCGGGCGGCAGCAGGGGAGGTCTCGCTCATCGCGCAGACATCCACCGCTGCCTCGCTAGCCACCAGGGAGAATCGGGCAGCTGGGGGATGTCTGCACGAATCGTGCAGACAACCTCCATGCTGCCCGACACTTCCGTCTATTATGTATAGTGCATACATCCCCCGGCTGCCCCCACAAGCCACCAGGGAGCAAGAAACAGGTGAGGGGGGGACAGAATAACAAGGGGGGGGGGGGCAGAGAGAAACAAGGGGAGGGAAGGGGGGAAGAGACAGACACAAGGGGAGCGAGGGGGGAGCCAAAGGGAGGGTGAGAGAGAGACAACACTAAGGGGGGGAGAGCGACAAATCTGGGGGCAAGGGAAAGAGAGAGGCAGCATTGTCACATAAAAGGAAATAAAAACATGATTTTATTTATATCATAATTTTTTATTAAAAAAGCAATTTACATGTAAATATATACTAGACATGTGCATTCGTTTTCGGACGAATGCATTTTCGTCCGAAAATTGCATTTTCGTCCATTCGCCCGAAAAACGAAGAACGAAAATGCTAAGCTAACTAAATCGAATGAACGAATAGTTAATAAAGGAAAATCATTCGTTCATTCGTCCATTCGTAGTACTATTGCATTCTATAAGCCGAAATAGAGTCAGTTTATAGAATACAATAGCATTTAACTATACGGAGACAGAGTCTCCATTCATAAATTTATGAATGGAGACAAACGTATAGTTAAAAGCCGACAGCCTATAAACCGAACGTTCGGTTTATAGGCTGTGGGCATTTAACTATACGGAGACAGAGTCTCCATTCATAAAATTATAAATGGAGACTTTGTCTCCGTATAGTTAAAAGCCGGTGTTCTGACAAATTTCTGGAGCAAATTCTCCTGCGCAATCGCAGGAGAATTTGCTCACTGCGCATGCGCATAAAGTTACAGCTGATAACTCAGCTGTAACTTTGTGACCACCGTGCATGAGACAGCTGCGCAACCCACCTCCCGCCCCCTCACACCCGCCGCACACCCCTTCTTACCAGATCATCGACCACAGCGATACACAGCGCATGCGCACGCCTATCCAGCCGTTTGGGAATGCGCGCGTCCGTTGTTGTGTTCTTAAGGTGGTAAGTAACACGGGGCGTCGGGACATAAGGGGGCAAGCATCCTGGTGAGGGCTGCCTCATCTTGATGGGATTTGTGATCCTCCTGCTGTATTATTGATGCAGCAGGAGGATCACAAATCCCATCAAGATGAGGCAGCCCTCACCAGGATGCTTGCCCCCTTATGTCCCGACGCCCCATGTTACTTACCACCTTAAGAACACAACAACGGACGCGCACATTCCCAAACGGCTGGATAGGCGTGCGCATGCGCTGTGTATCGCTGTGGTCGATGATCTGGTAAGAAGGGGTGTGCAGGGGGTGTGAGGGGGCGGGAGGTGGGTTGCGCAGCTGGCGCATGCGCGGTGGTCACAAAGTTACAGCTGAGTTATCAGCTGTAACTTTATGCGCATGCGCAGTGAGCAAATTCTCCTGCGATTGCGCAGGAGAATTTGCTCCAGAAATTTGTCACAACACCGGCATTTAACTATACGGAGACAGAGTCTCCATTCATAAAATTATAAATGGAGACTTTGTCTCCGTATAGTTAAAAGCCGGCATTTAACTATACGGAGACAGAGTCTCCATTCATAAAATTATGAATGGAGACTTTGTCTCCGTGTAGTAAAATGCCCACAGCCTATAAACCGAACGTTCGGTTTATAGGCTGTCGGCTTATGGAATACATGTATTCCTATTGCTATTCTATAAACCGAACGTTCGGTTTATAGAATAGCCATAGGATTACATGTATTATATAAGCCGAAAGTCTATAAACGGATCGTTCGGTTTATAGGCTTTCGGCATTTTACTACACGGAGACAAAGTCTCCATTCATAATTTTATGAATGGAGACTCTGTCTCTGTATAGTTAAATGCCGACAGCCTATAAACCGAACGACTTTCGGTTTATAGACTTTCGGCTTATATAATACATGTAATCCTATGGCTATTCTATAAACCGAAAGTCGTTCGGTTTATAGAATAGCAATAGGAATACATGTATTCCATAAGCCGACAGCCTATAAACCGAACGTTCGGTTTATAGGCTGTCGGCATTTTACTACACGGAGACAAAGTCTCCATTCATAATTTTATGAATGGAGACTCTGTCTCCGTGTAGTAAAATGCCGACAGCCTATAAACCGAACGTTCGGTTTATAGGCTGTCGGCTTATGGAATACATGTATTCCTATTGCTATTCTATAAACCGAACGACTTTCGGTTTATAGAATAGCAATAGGAATACATGTATTCCATAAGCCGACAGCCTATAAACCGAAAGTCGTTCGGTTTATAGGCTGTCGGCATTTTACTACACGGAGACAGAGTCTCCATTCATAAAATTATGAATGGAGACTTTGTCTCCGTGTAGTAAAATGCCCACAGCCTATAAACCGAACGTTCGGTTTATAGGCTGTCGGCATTTTACTACACGGAGACAAAGTCTCCATTCATAATTTTATGAATGGAGACTCTGTCTCTGTATAGTTAAATGCCGACAGCCTATAAACCGAACGACTTTCGGTTTATAGACTTTCGGCTTATGTAATACATGTAAACCTATGGCTATTCTATAAACCGAAAGTCGTTCGGTTTATAGAATAGCAATAGGATTACATGTATTCCATAAGCCGAAAGTCTATAAACCGAAAGTCGTTCGGTTTATAGACTTTCGGCTTATAGAATACAAGTAATACTATTGCCTTTCTATGAACCGAACGAGAGCCCCATTCATAAGAATTTCTTATGAATGGGGCTCTCGTTCGGTTTATAGAAAGCCAATAGTATTACATTGTATTCTATAAAACGAACGAAAAAAATTAACGAAACGAAAATAATGAACGAATTTCGTCTGAAACGAATGCACTAATGAACGAAATTCGTTTTAGACGAAATAAATAACATTTTCGTCCGAATGGACGAAAACGAAACGAAAATTTTAGTTTTGCACATGTCTAATGCCTACAGGGGCCAGGAACCATTTTGGGCAGCTCCTGGCCTCATTAGATGCATGAAGGGGCAGGGACGCTTGGCCAAATGAATACAGTCCCTGGCCCAAATAAATACATAAATGAGAAGCGGGTGCATTTTACCTCTGGCATAGGGGCCCTTTTTTAGTAGGATTTGTAATAGGTTCAGTAATTTTATCGATCCCATTAAAGAATCTATTGCATAATGCAGTTTTTCCATTAATGAGTGTGGTCATTTCAGACTAAATCCAACTCCAGAACCAGTTTATTTTCTTCCCCCATTGAAATAAATGGAAGGTGAGTTTGACCTCACTCCCCTCCATTTCACATGCCTCACATTGCATGACCCATCACCCCATTACATGGCCTAGGACTTACCTTGCGCAGTGCTGTGCGTTCCTTGGTGTCTAGTGGCAGGCAGCATGGTGTGTGTCCCAGCTCTTCTCACAGGGGAAACTCTCTCACAGGGGAAACAATGCATAGTTACGTTTGTGAGATTACATGTTCTTCTCTCCTCAACTCATCTACAACTCACCTGTACCTCCCTTTTATCTCACCTCAACTTATCTACAACTCACCTGTACCTCCCTTTTATCTCACCTCAACTCATCTACAACTCACCTGTACATCACTTGTATCTCATCTCAACTTATCTACAACTCACCTGTACCACCCTTTTATCTCACCTGAACTTATCTACAACTCACCTGTACCTCCCTTTTATCTCACCTCAACTCATCTACAACTCACCTGTACATCACTTGTATCTCATATCAACTTATCTACAACTCACCTGTACCTCACTTGTATCTCACCTCAACTCATCTACAACTCACCTATACCTCACTTTTATCTCACCTCAACTCATCTACAACTCACCTGTACCTCCCTTTTATCTCACCTCAACTTATCTACAACTCACCTGTACCTCACTTGTATCTCACCTCAACTTATCTACAACTCACCTGTACCTCCCTTTTATCTCACCTCAACTCATCTACAACTCACCTGTACCTCCCTTTTATCTCACCTCAACTCATCTACAACTCACCTGTACCTCACTTTTATCTCACCTCAACTCATCTACAACTCACCTGTACCTCACGTTCAGTAAATCACTTCCTTACCTAAACCTCAGACACCATCAGTTTGTCTTATGCTTGGTTTATCTGTACTATGACACTGTATATACTTGTGAATATTCATAATTGCATAAAAAAGACATATAGTTCATCAAGTGAGACAGAGATAAAAAAAAAAAAAAACTCTTGACTCTGATACAGTCGTACTCACCCTGGATCAACATTACCTTATCTACTTAATAACCCCGAATGCCGAACTGTATGTTGTCTCCCGGGTGCTCGGGTTCGGCATGTTGCGGAACGGGTAGGCAGATTATTGGGAGGGGCTGGGCATGATCCAGCGGTCATAGTACACATTGGTACTAATGACAAAGTAAATGGTAGGTGGGGGGTCCTTAAAAATGATTTTAGGGAACTAGGAAAGAAGCTAAAGGAAAGGACCTCCAAGGTAATATTCTCGGAAATATTACCAGTACCACGCGCTACGTCAGGGAGACAGCGGGAGCTTAGGGAGATTAATGCGTGGTTGCGAAGGTGGTGCAAGCAAGAGGGATTTGGGTTCTTGGAGCACTGGGCAGACTTTGCAGTCGGCTACAGACTCTTTGGACGGGATGGGCTGCACCTCAATGATGAGGGGGCTGCAGTATTAGGGGCGAGGATGGCTATAGGATTAGATGAGCTTTTAAACTAAGCTCTGGGGGGGAGGGTCAAGATCAAAAAGAAGCAATGGTAGCTAGGGTAGATTGGAAGGTGGGTCTAGCTATGGGAGAGGAGGAAAGCAGTGGTGGGGTTAACATAGACCAAAGGGAGGTCCATATAATTAAACCTGCACACATTAAGTGTTTGTCAACTAAACAGAAAATGGGTAGTAATCTCAAATGTCTTTTAGCAAATGCAAGAAGCTTGACAAACAAAATGGGTGAGCTGGAGATACTGGTAAGTGCTGAACAGTATGATTTAATCGGAATCACAGAAACGTGGTGGGATGAGACCCACGACTGGTCAGTTAATTTACAAGGTTACTCACTTTTTAGAAAGGACAGAGTAAATAGAAAAGGGGGAGGGATTTGTCTGTATGTAAATCCTAAATTAAATCCCAGTATTAAAGAAGGTGTACATGATGTAACTGGAACTGATGTGGAGACACTGTGGGTGGAGATTAGCTTAGACGCTAAAAAGAATCGCACATTACTTGTAGGTGTATGCTACAAGCCACCAAATATAAGCATTGATGGAGAAGATCAGCTTTTATTACAAATTGAAAAGGCTGCAAATATGAATGAAGTTCTAATCATGGGAGATTTTAATTACCCAGATATAGATTGGAATGTGGCACAACTAGTTCAGCTAGGGGCAGCAAGTTTCTGGACCTGCTTAATAACAAATTTATGGCACAATTAGTAGACACCCCAACTAGAATGGATGCCTGTCTGGATTTGGTAATAACAAACAATGAGGAGCTTATCTCAAACATCCAAATAAGAGAACACTTGGGGAATAGTGACCATAATATGGTCTCATTTGAGATTAATGCAAAAAAGCAAATTGGTAAATACGCCACCAAAACACTTAATTTTAGAAGGGCTAACTTTGATGGACTAAGGGCATCGATTGAACATTTAGACTGGGAACGATTGTTTTCTGGACTAAACACAGAAGACAAGTGGAATGCCTTTAAGCACACATTACAAAAGTACACATCCCAATATATACCTTTGGGAAACAAATGCAAAAGACACAAATCGAAACCAATGTGGCTTACAGGTAACGTGAAACAGGAAGTACAAAACAAGAAAATGGCATTCAAACATTATAAAAACACGGGATCAGCATTATCATTTATAGAGTACAAAGAGGCCAACAAAGCCTGCAAAAAGGCAATTAAAATGGCTAAATTGGAAAATGAGAAAAGGGTTGCCAAGGAGAGTAAAACTAACCCCAAAATGTTTTATAAATATATAAATGGAAAAAAGCTAAAGAGGGAAAATGTTGGGCCCTTGTTATCCCAAATGGGAAATTTGGTAAGTGAGGACAGAGAGAAAGCAGACATTTTAAATACTTTTTTTTCTTCTGTTTATACTAAGGAAGAGCAGATGGACGAGCCCCTGCTACAGGAAGTTATGGGACATTCGCCGCAAATATGGGATTGGCTGACACAGGAAAAAGTGCTTAAGCAATTACACTCTGTTAAGATAGACAAGGCCCCAGGACCAGATGGTATACACCCAAGGGTACTTAGAGAGTTAAGCATAATTCTGGCCAGGCCACTATTCATGATCTTTAGGGATTCATTCAGTTCAGGTACAGTGCCAACAGACTGGCGAAAGGCGGATGTCATTCCAATATTTAAAAAGGGATCAAAATCTCTGCCAGGTAATTATAGGCCAGTGAGCTTGACATCTGTAGTGGGGAAACTATTTGAAGGATTGCTAAAGGTATACACTCAAGAATACATCTTGAACCAGAATATAATTAGTAAAAGTCAACATGGTTTTGTGAAAGACAGGTCTTGTCAAACAAACTTAATAACATTCTATGAAGAGGTCAGTAAAAATATAGATCTAGGTGTGGCAGTTGATGTGATCTATTTGGATTTTGCGAAAGCATTTGATACAGTTCCACACAAAAGGTTACTCTACAAATTGAGAGAAATAGGTTTGGGGGCAAATGTGTGTATGTGGATTGAAAATTGGCTAAAAGATAGAACACAAAGGGTTGTTGTAAATGGAAAATTCTCAAATTGGACAAGGGTATTAAGCGGAGTACCTCAGGGGTCTGTTTTGGGCCCTCTTCTTTTTAATTTGTTTATTAATGATCTGCCACATTGTGCTGAGAGCCATGTCTCCGTGTTTGCGGACGACACTAAATTAGGTAAGGCAATAAAGACTAATCTTGATGTTTTTTCTTTACAGGAAGATTTGGACAGAGTGGGGGACTGGGCAGTAAAGTGGCAAATGAGGTTCAATATAGACAAATGTAAAGTTATGCATTATGGGAAAAATAATAACAAAGCAACATATACGTTAAATGGTTTTTCCCTGGGAAAAACTACTAATGAAAAGGATTTAGGAATAATTATAGACAACAAACTTGGCAACAGTGCCCAATGCCAGTCAGCAGCTGCAAGGGCCAATAAGATATTGGCATGTATAAAACGAGGTATAGATTCACGGGAGGAGGATATCATCTTGCCTCTTTACAAATCAATGGTAAGACCTCACCTTGAATATGCAGTACAGTTCTGGGCACCAGTCCTTAAAAAGGATATTATGGAACTAGAAAAAGTGCAAAGGAGAGCTACAAAATTAATAAAGGGTTTGGAGGATCTTAGTTATGAAGAGAGACTTAAAAAATTGAATTTATATACGTTAGAAAAAAGGCGTCTCAGAGGGGATATGATAACATTATATAAATATTTGCAGGGCCAATATAAAGAGCTCTCCAGTGACCTGTTCATTAACAGAAATGTACAAAGAACAAGAGGTCACCCCCTCAGACTGGAAGAGCAAAGATTCCATAGACAGCAAAGGAAGGGATTCTTTACGGTTAGGACAATAAAGTTATGGAACTCCCTGCCAAGAGAGGTAGTGCTAGCAACCACAATAGATGCATTTAAAAATGGTTTGGATGTTTTTTTAGGAAAGCAGAACATACAGGGCTATTAATAATAGAATAAGCATTAATAAAAGAGCTTATTGATCCAAGGAGAAATCTGATTGCCTCTTGGAGTCAAGAAGGAATTTTTCCCCCAGGAGGCAACATTCGAAATAGCTTCCTTAGGGGTTTTTTGCCTTCTTTTGGATCAAAAGTTGTAATGATAGGTAGAAGGGTTGAACTTGATGGACTTGTGTCTTTTTTTCAACCTAAATTACTATGTTACTATGTTACTATGTTACTATGTTACGTTTACTTGTGATAACCCAATATGCATTTCAGAAAAGCATTGAAACATTTTTGGAATACATTCTGCTGCTCTTCTGCCTCATTAAAAGTATCATGATCGGGCAACATTCCACAGATATTCAAATGATGTCAGAAACTTTTTTTTTATCAGACAGAGGGTAGAGGTTAATACAGTGAAGGAGTTTAAGCATGTGTGGTATAGGCACAAGACTATCCTAGATGTAAGATAAGGCCAGGGACTAATGAAAGTATTACTTTACTGAGAGGGTAGTGGATGTATGGAATAGCCTTCCAGCAGAAGTGGTAGAGGTTAATACAGTGAAGGAGTTTAAGCATGTGTGGTATAGGCACAAGACTATCCTAGATGTAAGATAAGGCCAGGGACTAATGAAAGTATTACTTTACTGAGAGGGTAGTGGATGTATGGAATAGCCTTCCAGCAGAAGTGGTAGAGGTTAATACAGTGAAGGAGTTTAAGCATGTGTGGTATAGGCACAAGACTATCCTAGATGTAAGATAAGGCCAGGGACTAATGAAAGTATTACTTTACTGAGAGGGTAGTGGATGTATGGAATAGCCTTCCAGTGGAAGTGGTAGAGGTTAACACAGTGAAGGAGTTTAAGCATGTGTGGGATAGGCACAAGACTATCCTAGATGTAAGATAAGGCCAGGGACTAATGAAAGTATTACTTTACTGAGAGGGTAGTGGATGTATGGAATAGCCTTCCAGCAGAAGTGGTAGAGGTAAACACAGTGAAGGAGTTTAAGCATGTGTGGTATAGGCACAAGACTATCCTAGATGTAAGATAAGGCCAGGGACTAATGAAAGTATTACTTTACTGAGAGGGTAGTGGATGTATGGAATAGTCTTCCAGTGGAAGTGGTAGAGGTAAACACAGTCAAGGATTTTAAGCATGTGTGGTATAGGCACAAGACTATCCTAGATGTAAGATGAGGCCAGGGACTAATGAAAGTATTACTTTTCTGAGAGAGTATTGGATGTATGGAATAGCCTTCCAGCAGAAGTGGTAGAGGTAAACACAGTGAAGGAGTTTAAGCATGTGTGGTATAGGCACAAGACTATCCTAGATGTAAGATAAGGCCAGGGACTAATGAAAGTATTACTTTACTGAGAGGGTAGTGGATGTATGGAATAGCCTTCCAGTGGAAGTGGTAGAGGTTAACACAGTGAAGGAGTTTAAGCATGCATGGGATATGCACAAGACTATCCTAGATGTAAGATAAGGCCAGGGACTAATGAAAGTATTACTTTACTGAGAGGGTAGTGGATGTATGGAATAGTCTTCCAGTAGAAGTGGTAGAGGTAAACACAGTCAAGGATTTTAAGCATGTGTGGTATAGGCACAAGACTATCCTAGATGTAAGATAAGGCCAGGGACTAATGAAAGTATTACTTTACTGAGAGGGTAGTGGATGTATGGAATAGCCTTCCAGCAGAAGTGGTAGAGGTAAACACAGTGAAGGATTTTAAGCATGTGTGGTATAGGCACAAGACTATCCTAGATGTAAGATAAGGCCAGGGACTAATGAAAGTATTACTTTACTGAGAGGGTAGTGGATGTATGGAATAGCCTTCCAGTGGAAGTGGTAGAGGTTAACACAGTGAAGGAGTTTAAGCATGCATGGGATAGGCACAAGACTATCCTAGATGTAAGATAAGGCCAGGGACTAATGAAAGTATTACTTTACTGAGAGGGTAGTGGATGTATGGAATAGTCTTCCAGTAGAAGTGGTAGAGGTAAACACAGTCAAGGATTTTAAGCATGTGTGGTATAGGCACAAGACTATCCTAGATGTAAGATAAGGCCAGGGACTAATGAAAGTATTACTTTACTGAGAGGGTAGTGGATGTATGGAATAGCCTTCCAGTGGAAGTGGTAGAGGTTAACACAGTGAAGGAGTTTAAGCATGTGTGGTATAGGCACAAGACTCTCCTAGATGTAAGATAAGGCCAGGGACTAATGAAAGTATTACTTTACTGAGAGGGTAGTGGATGTATGGAATAGTCTTCCAGTAGAAGTGGTAGAGGTTAATACAGTGAAGGAGTTTAAGCATGTGTTGGATAGGCACAAGACTATCCTAGATGTAAGATAAGGCCAGGGACTAATGAAAGTATTACTTTACTGAGAGGGTAGTGGATGTATGGAATAGCCTTCCAGTGGAAGTGGTAAAGGTTAACACAGTGAAGGAGTTTAAGCATGCATGGGATAGGCACAAGACTATCCTAGATGTAAGATAAGGCCAGGGACTAATGAAAGTATTACTTTACTGAGAGGGTAGTGGATGTATGGAATAGCCTTCCAGTGGAAGTGGTAGAGGTAAACACAGTGAAGGAGTTTAAGCATGTGTGGGATAGGCACAAGACTATCCTAGATGTAAGATAAGGCCAGGGACTAATGAAAGTATTACTTTACTGAGAGGGTAGTGGATGTATGGAATAGCCTTCCAGCAGAAGTGGTAGAGGTAAACACAGTGAAGGAGTTTAAGCATGTGTGGGATAGGCACAAGACTATCCTAGATGTAAGATAAGGCCAGGGACTAATGAAAGTATTACTTTACTGAGAGGGTAGTGGATGTATGGAATAGTCTTCCAGCAGAAGTGGTAGAGGTAAACACAGTGAAGGAGTTTAAGCATGCGTGGGATAGACACAAGGTTATCCTAGATATAAGATGGGGAACAGGGGACTAATAAAAGTATTTCGAAAATTGGGCAGACTAGATGGACCGAATGGTTATTATCTGCCGACACATTCTATGTTTCTAATGTTTAAATGGACTGTATCCTCCATATACTGAATGTAGAACAATAAAAAAATGAGTGACTATAATCTATACATTGTATTAGCAAAAGTGCAAACAAATTCCTAAATTATCAAAACAATGTGTTTTAAATGTAGCCTGCTTATGACATCACCTGTGGCATGTTATGCAAATGCCACATTTCCCATTGAAAAGCAGTTCATTTGCATACCGTGCCACAGGTGATGTCATAAGCAGGAGACTCCACAGACACATTTAAAACACATTTTTCTCCAAATTTAGGCATTTGCTTGCACAATGTATAGAATTTTACAGAATTGACGGTCAATACAAATCAGAAATGACAGATAACAAGACACAATGTTTCCTGTAAGGATTATATTGCAGAATGTAATGTCCCAAAAGGTTGCAAATAATTATGCTGTCCAACAATGAGATATACAACTCAAAACAACAAATTTCGTGCCAAATGGTATTTTATTTTAAAAAAAGGTCGTGAATCTCCCTTTTATTGGTTAAACAATGGCGTCCATTTTTTTTTTAAGTCCCTTTTTTAAAACTGTGAAACTGATATAGATGGATGCTTGGCCTTGGTCCCTTGTCCTGTGGGTTTATAAGTAGAATGTTTCACATGTGCAAAGAAAGGTAAGGCCTGGTTGCTAGGCAACTAAACTAGGCTATTCACATCGGAGTGAGGTAGCTATGCTTTAAGCACTCTCATGAACAAAAGACCCGCTTACAAAAAAAAGGTATCAGAAAAGCTTTTTTAAAAAACATTCTAGTGTCAAAGTTATCCCGGGGGGGTCGGAATCTGGTGTTTGGGTTGAAATGTATCATCTTTGTAACAACGGATGGGATGGGGTATAAATGCAAAGGCAACGTTCGGAGCAACAGCTATAGTCAGGGATGACTCACATTATGCTCAGTCAGCACAAGGGGCAGATGAGCAACACGAGGATTGTTCCTTGTTCCAAATGTCACACTTTTTTTTTTTTTTGATGTCGGGGTGGGGATTAATTATATTGTGTGGCTGAATATGCAATGTGAATCTCTCAGGTCCTCTGCAGTGTAATATCACTAACTGGATGTATGTTGTTGTTCCTTTATGACCCACAGGCCCGCCATCAGAGGGTGACGGGCGATACTGGCATCCCGGGCCCAGCGGTCCCAGGTCACTCCAGAAGAAAAAAAATTGCCCGGGCTGCGGCCTCTGTTTAGCCCGGCCGTGTGCTGTGAGGGAAGCGTTTAGCGCTCCCCTCCAGCCGAGTGGCTTCAATAAAGTTTAAAAAAAAAAATGCAACCGGATATGACCTTATGTCACATCAGGTGGCTGTGTTTCCCTCCTCCATGCAGGAGGGAAGACTGCACGGAGGAGACGAACGGAAGACAAAGCAACAAGGAGGTAAGTACTGGGGAAGGGGGGAAGAGGGTGGCATGTAACGAGCAAACTGCTGGCATACTGAGTGGCAAAATACTGGCATATTGATTGACAATATACTGGCATACTGAGTGACAAAATACTGGCATATCGATTGGCTAAATACTGGCATATTGATTGACAATATACTGGCATACTGAGTGACAAAATACTGGCATATTGAGTAGCAAAATACTGACTTATTGAGTGGCTAAATATTACTGGCATTTTGAATGGCAAAATATTACTGGCATATTGAGTGACAAAATACTGGCATACTGAATGGCAAAATATTACTGGCATATTAAATGGCTAAATACTGGCAAACTGAGTGGCAAAATACTGGCATATTGACCAACTGCTCCCAACCACCCTCCATATTACACTAGACATGGGTAACATGCTTGTGAGGGTAGGTGGGGTGAGTGGGAGATAGTGTAGGGGGCCCAGAAAATTTGTTCAGTAAGGGCCCCTGAAATTGCTGATGGTAGCCCTGATGACCCATTCATACATAGCTGTTCAAAAGCTACATACCTGCCAGTTCAATTGAGCCAAGGATACAGACAAAAAGGTACCTTTAACTGGTAAAGGCCAGAATATACAATTAATGCTTATAAATAGGTGAAAGGCAAGGGCTGCCACTTTTTCTTCAGCCCAATCAATCGGCAATGTTTAATCTAGACAAATAATGTCCATGGAACAAGGTACAACTTCAGCACAGAAGGTGAGGTAGCAGAAGACAAGAAAATCGTTTGACGCGTTCCGCGCTTCCTGATAAGCTGACAAACTGTGTAAGAAAATCTCTTTTTACTTGTGCAAACACACGTGACTTTAGACACCTGTTGCTTAATGAAAGGTGAGAACTAGTGTTGAGCGAACCCGAACTGCACTGTTCGGGTTCGTACCGAACATTATGGTTTTTGGACCCCGGACCCGAACACGGACATTTCACTGTATGTTCGGGTTGGAGTTCGGGGTTCGGCGATTACATTGTATGTAATGCTATGGGCTTTCTATGAACCGAAATAGAGACCCCATTCATACGAATAGGTCAATTGACCTCTTCGTATGAATGGGGACTCTATTTCGGTTTATAGAATAGCAATAGCATTACATGTATTACATAAACTGAAAGTCTATAAACCGAAAGAGATTCGGTTTACAGAAAGCCAATAGCATTACATGTATTACATAAACCGAAAGTCTATGAACCGAATGTCTTTCGGTTTATAGATTTTCGGTTTATGGAATACATGTAATGCTATTAGCTTTCTACAAACCGAAATAGAGTCCCCATTCATACGAATAGGTCAACTGACCTATTCGTATGAATGGGGACACTCTTACCCACATTTTACTTCATTTCTAGCCCTTTCCAGGACTTTTTTAGAGGCATTTTAGTGGCCAAAAGTTTGTGTCCCCATTGACTTCAATGGGGTTCGGGGTCAAGTTCGAGCACAGACCCGGACATTTTTTTCGAAGTTCGGTCGAACCTGCCGAACCCGAACATCCAGGTGTCCGCTCAACTCTAGTGAGAACCCCTGACCAAGTATATACAATATCTTGAGAACACAGTGAGGGAAAATACGTGGTAATCAAATCGTATGTGTGATCGTGAAACAATAATACTTAGCATAAAATATTTTTAAAAACACATTGGAAACAGAATAAGGGGAAACAATTATACAGATTAAATTTAAAAAAATCCCTTTTCTCATTATAATTATGGGGAGCCAGGGCAGGTAGCCTGAACCCCCTAATTATAAATAGTAAGCTCAATATCTCAACCTCTCTCCCCCACCAAGGGCCCAGAGGCTGCCCAAATACTTCCAGACCCTCATCCAATGAAATAAATAACTACCCAGACCCAATAAAATTATTAAAAATAAAATTAAATCCAACCTTCCCATTCTACTAATAGCATGCCCTAGTAGATCAGGACCAACCACCTATAAAGAAAAACACCCTCTGGATGCCATCTTTGGCCCAGGTAAAGGGGCCATCCCAAAAAAATAACATTAATCCACCTATTGCAAAAAATATTGCTCAGGCAAAAAAAATGAAAAATGCAACAGTGAGATGAGGATGTTTTTTTTAATTCAATTTTTTTTTTTTGCCAGCGCAATATTTAGTAGGTGGATTAATCTTATTTTTGGATGTCCCTTTCCCTGGGCTGAAGTTGAGGATCGAGGGCATCAGGGATGGCGTTGGGCATTAAAACAGGTTTTTTTTTTGCAGGGAACTCAAAGGGTGACTCTTCTCCCCCCCCCCCCCCCCCCTTAATTGAGAAAGTTAGAGGTGGGAATAAACCCCCAATGTTTATGAAAGGTGCTGGGACCCATTTGGCTGATTTCCAGTCCCATGTATTATTAGGGGGGCCAGGGCCATTTAATTATATACATATATATATATATTTTTTTTTTTTTTATATATATACATATATTTCCTTTTTCTTTTTAAAATTTGTATTTATTTATTTTCATTTTGGTTGGACTTTGGTGATTTTCTCAATAGCCAAAGTCCTCCCAAAACAAGTCTCCATCATCACCATAGAAGTCTATGGGGACGGTAGAGGCTATCATTTTGGGATAAAAATTGGCCACAATGGACGATTTTCATGCCAATTCGGAGGCACTTCAGTGCTTTATGGAGCCCAAATTCCTGCAGGATAATCTGAGCTATCTGAGATAATCTGAGCTATCTTTAGTATACATTATACCATTTTTTTTTTTCAAAAGATGAAATTAATAAATATTATCCACATTCTACAGATTTTGGGCAACAGTACAAGGTCACCTTTTGACAACCATTTAAAAATACTGAAATCTGAGATAATAAAATAATGTGTTTTCCCATCAGACACCTACAAAGTCCAATTATTCATATGAACAGAATGATATTGGTTGTGATTTATAAATATTTTTTTTTAGTATGAGATGTTTCCTCCCTGTTTATGCCTGTATATGCTTCACAATAAAACATTTTAAATTAAATAAATGATGTGGAATTTCTCCCTTTTTTGTTTTGCAACATCTATTGCAGAGCTGACAGCCCTTGGGAATGAATCAAACATGAAGCAATTCAGAGAAAAGGCAGAAAAAAGACACCTAGGGGGATTTATCATCTCATATTAAATACTACTTGGCAAACATTGGAATAAAGGCAAGTGCTGTGCAACAGAATATCCAGTTGTGTAGTAACTAGGGTTATCACTAGGGGGCAGTATGGATATATTATACTTACTGAGACATTCGAATAGTCCAACAAGGGACTATATTCGAGGACCTAGAGGTTAAAATCAAGAGAGGAAAGTATGAGCCGTTATGGCTATTTTACAGAAGAGGTAGTAGATACATGGAATAGCCTGCCAAAGTCTGTGTTAAGGTTAATTAAATCAAGATATAATAAAACTGAAGCAAACCCTGGTTGATTAATTAAATACATATTGATCCTGGAAGGGCTGGTCTCCCAGACTGAAACTGGACCCCCATTCCTGTCCCTGTTCTTTTTTTTATATATTAGTTTGTATAGAAGAGATCGTGTGTTTTTCTTTAATTAAATACTCACTCTGATCGCGCCCCAGGGACAAGAACAGAGAGACCTTTGAAAGCATGAATTATTAATCTCATGTCTGCAAGGAAAACAATGGAAGATTATGTCTGAATAAACACACAATGAAGCAGTCAGTCAATTTACTTACAGCTGATAAATTCTCCTTGCAAGATCCAGGATATTAAAATATATATATATTTGTGTTTTACATGATTATTCCTTGTATTTAATTTGCCCCACTCCTTTGGTGGAGGCTGATAAATCCTGGCAGCATCGGAAGAAGACATGGGAATCGAGGCTTAGGACAGAGTTGCGAGTAACTGCAGGGTTTTTGCAACGAATGGCAAACGAAGGCACAAGGCAGAGTTCTGCAGAGGCAAAATTAAATCAAAACTAATTTGACTCATGGAAACTATTTATTAAAAAAAATATACTTTTTAAAAAAAGGACACCCATTGGAATAAGTTTCTGAATCTTACTTTACAGAGTAAAAGAAAAAATTCCCAATATTGAGGGTTCATTTTAAATCCCTTTAAGATGGGTATAACCTATGGTTTGTGCCTGTATTTTCCCTGTCTCCATTACTCACTTCCACAACACGCACAGCTGTTTCCAATACTCTCAGGGGGCTATTCACTAAAAGGTGAGTTGAGTTGAGATTGGGTAAGTCAAGGTGAGAAGAACATTTCATCTACCTCATTTAGCTATCCATTGTACAGGGACAAACCTGGTGAGTTTGCTTAGCGGGGGTCGAACTCACTGTGTTTGTCCCTACACAATCTATAGTTAAAATAGTGATAATAAATGTTCATCTCACCATTTACTGAATAGACCCCTCAGTCTTCAGAAAGCCCCACAAAATTCACCTCTTCAAAAAAACCTACAACTTATTCTTCAAATATACTCATATGGGGCTATTCACTAAAAGGTGAGTTGCAGGTGGGTTGAGGTGAGACATACATTTCTTTTCACCATTTAAAATTATCCATTGTGTAGGTACAAACCTGTTGAGTCCCCCCCCCCCCCTTCTCCCTGCTAAGCAAAACTTACCAGGATTGTCCCTTCCCAATGTATAGTTACATAGGTGAGATTAAATGTACAGCTCTCCTCAACTCACCTCACCTGCAGCTCCCCTTCTAGTGAAAAGCCCACAATAAGTAACCTCTGACAAGGCTAGGATATTCACTTTTTCTTAAAAAAAAAAAAAAGGCCTCCACAGCCATAGCAATGCCCAATTTTTCCTTACTGGGCTTCCAGAGAAATACTGGCTGCGTGACATCCCAAGGCAAGACTTAACTAGCAATGCACTACTACACCACCTACTTCTCTTCCTGCCTTTACACCAGAGGTGGGCAACTTGCGGCCCTCCAGCTGCTGATGAACTACATTTCCCATAATGCTCTTTGAGCTAAGACGCTGGTGGAGGAGTATGGGAAAAGTAGTCCTGCAAAATCTGGAGGGCCGCAGGTTGCCTAACCCTGCTTTACAACCACCATACGTGTCTCCTGTCCTGCACACCCTCTAGATTGTAAGCTTGTGAACAGGGCTCTCTACCTCTTGTATCAGTCGGTGTTTGTTCGTCAAATATAGTCTGTAATATACACTTGTGCTCTGAACCAAGTACAGTGTAAAATGTTGGAGTTATATAAATAAATGGTAATATAAGGTTTATTTTCTGAATCTCAGGTGACCAGATTTCTCTTTTGTGCTTGTAAAACTCCTAACCCCGAAAACGGTTTGCCATCTTTTTAGTTTCAGTAAAATGGCTGCCATTCTACCGCTTCCGTTGACTTAACATTGGCCTCACGTCAGCCCGGTGGTAACCCTAACCCCACATCTAAATGCAGGCCTGCAGTGTACTGTTTCCAAAACATATGCATAGAACAGAGGTAGAAAACCATGGGCCACTCCAGATGTTGTGGACTACATTTCCCTTGATGCTTTGCCAGCATTACGGCTGCAAGAGCAGTATGGGAGATGTAGTCCACATCATCTGGAGTGCCGAAGGATGCCTACCCCGTTATATTATGGGACAGTACCCATTGATTACTGTAAGGCTGTCCCAGGACTCAGGCAACACACAAAAAAATGCATTTATAAATTTGCAAAAACCTTACCATGACCCAATCTTCAGCTTATTTGTCAGAAAGGGGAACTATTTTCATGTTGCTTGTGTTTGTCTTCTAACCGTAACATATTTTTACATTCATTTGTGAAAAGCACATTAGCTGCAGGTCTGCTGTGATAATTCACCAGCATATTAAACAGTGCGTTGGCCGCCATTGTTAGACTGATTAATGCACGCTGTGCGCTATTACATAACCCTCCTGCAGTGGCATGCCGAGCTAGAGAGAGACGCTGGCGGAGTTTATTGTAGTGACATTTTAAGCAAGCAATTCCCCCTCCAGATGTATGACCCAGAAATTTGGGAAATAGAAATTACATTTTCATTTCTGTGTTTTGGGAAAATGGAGAATATATTATATTTCTTCATCTCCTCCTCTATGTTTTCCCCGTAATGAAAGACAGAGAAGAAATAGAACTAGCCGTGTTTATAACATTTAAAATACAATATCAGACAGTGTTTTATTTATCAAATAAACATTAGGAGAGTTAGGAGTAATCTACTAAACATCTGTATGGATTCTTTGTTCAACATAATTATCATAACCTGCCATAATAACAAAGGGGTTACCCAGTAGTCTTATGCCTGTCCAATTCATGTTTAAACTCCTTCACTGTATTGACCTCTACCACTGCTACTGTTATGCTATTCCATGCATCCACTACCCTAAAGTAATACTTCCTGATATCACTTTTAAACCTTGGTGTGGTAGTGTTCCTTCTTTTATAAATATATTCTCCTCGTTTACTGCGTTGATTCCTTTTGTCTTTGTATGTTTCGATCATATGCTCTCTGTCTTGTCTTTTTCTTCCAAGCTATACATGTTAAGTAAAATGTTTCATTTTGACTGAAATATGAACAATCTATGGAAAGGAAGATGTTGTTAAAAAAGAGCAATACAGGCAGGACTTGAACCCACAGTCCCCAGCCTTGCAGGCTGATGGCTTATCCAATAAGCCACTGTGTCCACTTTCAAAGAAGGATCCTACCAACCAAGAATTTAATCTACAACCCTGAGAAATACACTAAACACAGTACATTAGCATAATTGCCAACATTGGCCATCTTTCCAGTGACACATATTTGTTCCACATGCTGCATAAAGAGCATGCAAAGTACAGCCTGGCAGTATGTAGGATGGATATACACACAGACACAATCCAATTAATTAATCAGGGTGGAAATCTCATAGAACCTTCCATGATTAATTAATTGGATTGTGCCTGTGCAGATCTCCAACCTACATACTGCCAGGCTGCACTTTGCCTGCTCTTTCTGCAGCATGTGGAAGAAATATGTGTCCCTGGAAACATGGCTGATGTTGGTAACTATGCATTAGCCCACTGAGCTATTCCACCAGCTATTCTTGCAGCTCCTAAAAAAAGTGTTTTGGTATCTGGTTACTATGAACAGCTAGGCAGTATTACATATTATGGACGTGTGCATTATTAAATATTATGCACCTCTCCAGTATTAAATATTATGCACCTGTGCAAAGTATTAATTATTATGCACCTGTGCAGTATTAAATATTATGCACCCGTGCAGTATTAAATATTATGCACCTGTGCAGTATTAAATGTTATGCACCTGTGCAGTATTAAATATTATGCACCTGTGCAAAGTATTAATTATCATGCACCTGTGCAGTATTAAATATGATGCACCTGAAGAAATTATTAATTATTATGCACCTGTGCAGTATTAAATATGATACACCTGTTCAGTATTAAATATGATGCACCTGTGCAAAGTATAAAATATTATGCACCTGAGCAGTATTAAATATAATGCACCTGTGCAAAGTATTAATTATTATGCACCTGTGCAGTATTAAATATAATGCACCTGTGCAGTATTAAATATGATGCACCTGTGCAGTAATAAATATGATGCACCTGTGGAAAGTATTAATTAGTATGCACCTGTGCAGTATTAAATATGATGCACCTGTGCAGTAATAAATATGATGCACCTGTGGAAAGTATTAATTAGTATGCACCTGTGCAGTATTAAATATGATGCACCTGTGCAAAGTATTAATTATTATGCACCTGTGCAGTATTAAATATAATGCACCTGTGCAGTATTAAATATGATGCACCTGTGCAGTAATAAATATGATGCACCTGTGGAAAGTATTAATTAGTATGCACCTGTGCAGTATTAAATATGATGCACCTGTGCAGTAATAAATATGATGCACCTGTGGAAAGTATTAATTAGTATGCACCTGTGCAGTATTAAATATGATGCACATGTGCAGTATTAAATATTATGCACCTGCGCAAAATATTACACACAGACACAATCCAATTAATTAATCAGGGTGGAGATCTCATAGAAACTTATATGATTAATTAATTGGATTGTGCCTGTGCAGATCTCCAACCTACATACTGCCGGGCTGCACTTTGCATGCTCTTTCTGCAGCATGTGGAAGAAATATGTGTCCCTGGAAACATGGCTGATGTTGGTAACTATGCATTAGCCCACTGAGCTATTCCACCAGCTATGCTTGCTGCCTTCCCTCTGACCTCTTCAGTTCCTTATGTGTCTCATGGACCCCATTTCTTCTAGATTCTAAGCCTGCGAGCAGGGTTCTCTACACTAATTTTGTATAACTTAGTATGTAGTTCCCTTTTATGCTCTGTACCTAGCGCAACGTAAATTATTGTCGCTATATAAATACATGTTAATGTAATGTAACAAGAAAAATGTAAGGTGTAGCTCCAAACATGTTGACTACAGGCACCCCCCAACAGCAATGCAATGAAACTGACAAAGGTTCTCTATGATAACAGGTACATATTGATGAGAAAATAATCCTTTAAAATTACTGGCATAGAAACATGTTTCCAGGGACACATATTTGTTCCACATGCTGCAGAAAGAGCATGCAAAGTGCAGCCCGGCAGTATGTAGGATGCATATACACACAGACAGAATCCAGTTAATTAATCATGGTAGGTCCTATGATATCTGCACCCTGATTAATTAATTGGATTGTGTCAGTGCATATATCAATCCTACATACTGCCAGGCTGCACTTTGCATGCTCTTTCTGCCGCATGCGGAACAAATATGTGTCCCTGGAAACATGGCCGATGTTGGCAACTATGTAACTTTTGCAGGCTGCTTTGCAGTATGTAGAAATCATATGTGATCAGAAGGAAATCAATTACCTAATCAAGTAGTGGATCCCACAGAACCTCGTTGGTTAGTTAATTGATTACCTGTCCCATATAACTTCTACATACTGCGAGATAGAATGCAGAAGTTATGTGTGGCCGATAAAAAAATGGCAGAGGTGGCAAACCTAAGTGGTGGGCTAAGCATAATATTGCCAAATTGTGTCTATCGTAAATAGGGGTTTTTAAGTAGCATGAATGTAAACTACTTAAAGGGACTCTGTCACCTAAACATTGCTTATACTGTCAATGTAGAGATTATAAAAATGATTGAAAATCATCTATACGTTGTGTTAGCAAAACTGCAAGCCAATGCCTGAATTAGGAGACAAATGTATTGTAAATGTTTCTGTGGAGTCTGCTGCTTATGACATCACATGCAGTTTGACATGAACATTACATTTGTCCCATTAAAAACCAATTAATTTGCATATCAAGCCACAAGTGATGTCATAAGCAGTAGACCCCACAGACACATTTAAAATGAAAATTTTCTCCTAATTCAGGCATTTGCTTGCAGTTTCGCTAACACAATGTATAGATCATTTTCAGTCTTTTTTATTCTCTTCGTGCACAGTAAAAACAATGTTTAGGTGATACAGCCCCTTTAACATGAGTAGGCTATCCTTTCTTGCGTGTTTTTATAATGGTCATTTCAGCAGTACCTCTTATCTTAGGTGAGTGCTTTTCCTTCTGTGTGTTTGTAAGATTAATATTTGATCACTGCTGCCATCTGATGTTACTATATCATTGTATAATAAATTATAGATCCCTTCCCTGCATCTGTGTATTATACCTGAAAACAACAGGCTGCAGTTTGGGTAATCCCTATGCTGGATAATAGTAGCACTTGTTAATAGGTGACTGTACTGTATTTATTGTTCCTTCAAAGGATGAATGGGGAGTAGCACCTGACTGGTGTTCACATGTAATTAGGAGCAGAAAGGATGCACTGAGGGGGTATTCACTAAAAGATGAGTTGAGGTGAGCTGAACATTTTATTTCACTAATTTAGCTGTACACTGTGCAGGGACAAACCTCATGAGTTTGCTTACATTACATTAACATTTATTTGTACAGTGCCACCAATTATCGTAGCGCTTGGTACAGAGCATAGAAGGGAACTACATACTAAGTTAGACAAACTAGTACAGACTGGTACGTGAGGTAGAGAACCCGGCTCGTAAGCTTACAATCTAGAAGGAATGGGGTACATGAGACACATAAGGGATTGAAGAGGTCAGAGGGATTGAAGTTGTAGTAACAGTAGAGTGGATGGGAGGCATTAGGTGGGATAGGTCAAAGAGGGAGTGTGTGTTCCAGCTAGGTGGGATCGGCTAGAGGCAAAGTGACTGGTAACTAGTGGGTTGGGTAGTAAGACTCTCTAAAGAGATGAGTTTTGAGGGACTTTTTAAAGTTTGAAAAGGAGGGAGAGAGCTGGATGCTCCGGGGAAGGGAGTTCCAGAGAGAGGGGGTAGCTCCGGAGAAATCTTGGAGACGCGAGTGAGAAGTGGTGATGAGATTAGAAGAGAGTGTTAACCCCTTTGAGGAGCGCAAAGGTCGTGCAGGGAGGTAACGGTTAACAAGGGAGGAAATGTACGTAGGAGCAGAGGAGGGGAGGGCTTTGTAGGTTAAAGTCAGAATTTTAAATTTTATCCTTGAGCAGATGGGAAGCCAGTGGAGATCGTTGCAGAGAGGAGCCGCCGAATCAGACCGACGTGCAAGAAAGATGAGCCTGGCAGCCGCATTTTGGATAGACTATAGGGGAGCCAGACGAACCAGAGGTAGTCCAGTCAGAAAACCGTTACAGTAGTCCAGGCGAGAGATCACAAGCGAGTGCACTAGAATTTTGGCGGTCTCTTCGCTGAGGAACGGGCGAATGCGTGCAATGTTCCTTAGGTGCAGCCGACAGGATTTGGCCAAGGACTGAATTTGAGGAACGAAGGAGAGAGCAGAGTCAAAAGTGAACGCAAGACATCGAACATGGTCAGCTTAGCAAGTAGTGTTGAGCGAACCCAAACTGCACTGTTCGGGTTCATTCCGAACATTACGGTTTTTGGACCCCGGACCCGAACACGGACATTTTACTGTATTACTGTGCGATTACATTGTATGTAATGCTATTGGCTTTCTATAAACCGAAATAGAGTCCCCATTCATACGAATAGGTCAATTGACCTATTCTTATGAATGGGGACTCTATTTCGGTTTATAGAAAGCCAATAGCATTACATGTATTCCATAAACCGAAAGTCTATAAACCGAAAGAGATTCGGTTTATAGACTTTTGGTTTATGGAATACATGTAATGCTATTGCTATTCTATAAACCGAAATAGAGTCCCCATTCATAAGAATAGGTCAATTGACCTATTTGAATGAATGGGGACTCTATTTCGGTTTATAGAGAGCCAGTAGCATTACATGGCTATTGGCTTTCTATAAACCGAAATAGAGTCCCCATTCATACGAATAGGTCAATTGACCTATTCGTATGAATGGGGACACTCTTACCCACATTTTACTTCATTTTGCATCTAGCCCTTTTTCAGGACTTTTTTAGAGGCATTTTAGTGGCCAAAAGTTCGTGTCCCCATTGACTTCAATGGGGTTCGGGGTCAAGTTCGAGCACGGACCCGGACATTTTTTCGAAGTTCGGCCGAACCTGCCGTACCCGAACATCCAGGTGTCCGCTCAACTCTATTAGCAAAGGAAACTCACCATGTCTGTCCCTGCACAATTTATAGTTAAATTGTTGAGATGAAATGTTTAGCTCACCTTAACTCACCAAGTCTCACTCACAACTCACCTTTTAGTGAATAAACGCCTGAGAGCAATGAGAAGATACCAGGAGCTGGACACTAAAAGTAAGTTGCAGGTGAGTTATGTCTCAACAACCTAATTATGCATTGTGCAGAGACAAACCTGGTGACTAGATCCTGGTGACTAGAACTCTATTGTCCCTCCTTAATGTACAGTTAAATCTTTGAAGATTTAGAGAAACACTACCACTTACATAAGATTTCATGTGCATTTAAAACAAACACATATATAAGAAATTAGTTTTTTTCCTCTGTGTTTGAATTAATTGCACATAAAAGTAAAAATAAAATTAGGTGTTTATCGCCAGCATCCATTTTGAGAATTTTACCCATGATGCAACATTCTCCAAAATCTTCCAGCAAGTCTCACTTTACAACTGTGGCCAAATCCTGCATGATGATGTCATAAGATACACCCCTGCTCTCTTACTGGCTCCGGTGTATCACTAGTGGGCAGGACTAGGTGGCTGTGTACAAGTTTTTTTTTACTTGCCTTCCAACACAGAGAGAGGAGATTAACCTGATCAAACATGATCATAACTCCGTCCCCTTGTGATGTCATAGTTACATTACCCTCCCATTCAATACAAGTCTTCTGACTGCATTCTCTGTAGCCAGCCACAAAGTGAGATACTAGTGCTGTAAAGTCTCTAGGGAGTGGCACCCAAAAACACTATATTACACGAAATGGCAGCGCCCAGTCACATGTGTTTAGTAAAATATTTCATAAAATAAACTCAAATAAAAAAACAAAAAAAAATTTGAAATCAACAATGCAAAAGAAAAAAAAAACACTTTTCATTTTTTGGTGGGAGTGTCCCTTTAACAATGTAATCAGCAGGGCCAATGGTTGCAGGGGAAACAATGTATAGGTACGTTGTCAGGCTGAATCAGACATAGGAGGAGTTAAGGTAAAATCACTTCAGGTGAATTCCCTAGTGACAGGACTGTTTTGAAATATTTGTATCCTTCGTGACACGGGCTGTTTTAACATTTCTGCTGTGTTTGTGTTTAGCTGTCATTTTGCTCTTTGTCATTTACTGTACCCACACATATACTGTTATACTGTTTGTATCGCTTTATCACTTTATTGCTTACTTTAGATAGCATTATTTTCCTCATTTTTATAATTGACTATAAAAAAAATCCTAAAATATGATGAAAATATTTTCTAAAACAAATTCTAACTTTGACCTGAAAAATCTTTTAAACAATTACAAACAGTAAAAAAAAAAATAAAAAAAAAAAAAAAAGCCCTCTAAATAGTGTCTAAATTGTGTGGCAGTTTGGAGTAGCCACAGTGAAGGAGTGTAAAAATGCGTGGGATAGGTATAAGGCTATCCTAGATATAAGATAAGGCCAGAGACTCATAAAAGTATTTCGCAAATTGGGCAGGCTAGATGGGCCAAATGGTTCTAATCTACCAACACAGTCTATGCTTCTTTGTTTCTAATAAAAAAGAGCTTTAAAATGAACTATATATTGTGTTAGCAGAATTGCAAACAAATGCCTAAATTAGGAGATAAATGTGTTGTAAATGTGTCTCCAATGGGCAATCAGATTTATCCTTGGATCAATAAGCTATATTAATACCCCTGTATGTTCTGCTTTTCTAAAAAAAAACAAAAAAAAAAACTTCCAGACCATGTTTAAATGCATCTATTGTAGTTGATAGCACTACCTCTCTTGGCAGTGAGTTCCATAACTTTATTGTCCTTACCGTAAAGAATCCCTTCCTTTGCTGTCTATGAAATCTTTGCTCTTCCAGTCTCAGGGGATGACCTCTTGTTCTTTGTACATTTGTGTGAATGAACAGGTCCCTGGAGAGCTATTTATATTGCCCCTGCACATATTTATATAATGTTATCATATCCCCTCTAAGACGCCTTTTTTCTAACGTATATAAATGCAATTTTTAAAGTCTCTCTCTTCATTACTAAGATCCTCCAATCCCCTTATTAATTTTGATGCTCTCCTTTGATGCACTTTTTTCTAGTTCCTTAATATCAAATTCTCCTTGTACTTTATCCAAACACTCCATACCCCGACCAGCGATGAGGCTCTTATCAATCCTCTGCAAGTACTGTCTGTACGATGCCCCTGTTTATTTAGGCCACATTACATACAAAATGCATAATATGGCTTTTAAGTGAGGAGCAGAAGAAGACCAAAGCTGGTCTAATTCCATAATCATTTAAAATGTATGCTGAAAAAAGAACAAAAAAAAAAAACCTTGCAGTACATGCATAATATTATTAAAATAGGGTACACGTACACAACTAACTCCCCTCTCGATGTGGATTGTGCACAATCTTCTAGTAGAGCAACAATACTGATGTAAGTCATATTCCTTGCAGACAACCTCTGCCCCTCTTGTGACCCTTTTATACTAAACTGTATCAGGCCGGTAGCACAGCCTGAATCTTGGAGGATATCTTGTGGGTAGTCATGCATACAGAAGATCTCCAGCCTCGCTGCAAACTCTACGCGTTTAACTTAAAGTTATATTCTGTCTCAGTTATCCGCAAGCCGTAAAGGCCAGGGGAATATATAAAAATAAACCATATTAACTCCTTGGTTTGGTTTGAGTTCCGCACTGTACATGTCTGGTATACACCACACTTTATGGAAAGCAGGAAAATATTATTATATTCAAATATGTTTCCAAAGGTTTTCTGCTCAGTGTAGCTATGACCATTTTGGGGGATAATTTGCCCTCAGCGTCTGCAGATGTTGAAAGGGCAAATAATAATATTGATGGCAAAGTAATAACCGAACTTGGGAGGTGGAGTGCCATCGTTACCGCGCATATGCAGTAGGGAGCTGTCACTGCCAGCGCTACTGAACATAATGCTGTGAATGTACATTGACCAGTCTTCAGTGTCCCAGACACAGGAGACTTCCACTTTCACTGCGGGACTGTGCTCTTAAATCCCGCTGAGCTCTACCTCTGTCCCGAAGAGTGGTCAAAATCGGGGCAGGCATGCAATTTAACAAAAGCCCCCCCAAAAAAACAAGATTTTGTGCACAGGGGAAGAGATTCGATCAGGGATTTTAAAGAATCTGTGGGTCCCTGTCAAAGGAACCCGGATATTAGGGCAAGGTATAAATCTAACCGGTACTCACGGAGTATTGTCTTAATTTGCCCTATCGGCCTGAGGACACTCAATTCACAGCTCATTGCTGACAGACCACAATAAGCTGTTAAACAGAGGTCATTCTACGCCAGCCTAAGGGACCGTATTTTAGGATGGCATTGACCGTCCTTATGGACAAAAAGATGAATCGTACTGCTTTTATTGGCATTCAAGGGGCTAAGTTGACCCATGTCGAGAATTTGACCTGAAACCCAGAGGGTTTTACCATATTCCACAGACCGTGCATTAGTCCACTGAACGATCTGACAAGCAGATAAATAACGGTGAAATGACGGAAAAGGAGACAAAGAGAATATACATTTTAAAAGGTACAAGATGGATGAAAAAAAAAACACTATACTATGAAATTGGCATTAAAAACATTAAAAGACAATAGCACATTGTCATACGTCTTCTGCCTTCGAGGTAATCGTAATGCCAGGGGACGGAGTTTGAAAGGTCAAATGTCAGAGCTACCACGCATGCACTGCAGGTAGAGCTGTCACTTAAAAAGAATTCTGTGCATGCGCATGCATTATCCAATGTCACAGACATTGGAGAAGATTGGTGAGATCGGTCCTGCAGGATTATGGCCCCAAATCCCATTGTACCGCCAAGCTATACTTCTGTCCTGAAAAGTCAGACAGAGGTAGAGATCGGAGGAACCGTGGAACCAAGCCCCAAAAATCAGGACTGTCCTGTGCAAAACAAGCTAAGATCCAGGAAAGATCCAGATGCACAGGGGGCCACTGAACTCCCAGACCAAATATGTTGTCTTACCAAGCTGACCGGGATGCTCTTTTGACCAGACCCCCAAGGGCCCAGGCCAAAGAGGGGGACCAGAGCCGCTGCCAGTATTGCCCCCTTTAAAAAAAAAAAAAAAGCTTAAAAAGTGAAATACCATGCTGTATTTTTTACATATAGTTTTATTTGTACACCTTCTCAGCATGGTATAATGAAAGTTAAAAAAAAAAGGTGGATAAATAGAACCATTTATCAGGAAGGTGGGAGAGGGGCTTGTATGTGGGCAGGGCTTCTATATAGGTGTGGCTTGCACATGGGTTGTCGCAAGAGGGCTCCATGATCTTCCATGAGTTGTCAATTAAGATTGGAAGGCACAAAAGGCCCTCTTTGAGAAAGCATTGATAGTCTGTAAGGATAACGTTACATAATATTGAGATTCCGATTTGGGGTGGTCCAAACCCACTTCCTATCTTTCACCACTTCGACAGCCACCTTTGGAAGTGGCCCATACGGATCTAAAATGTTATTGAGCACCAATTGGAACTGCTGGACCCAGTCTAATGTTGGGACTATGCAGAAGCATGGAGTAATGGGAAACAAGGTTTGGAACTGGGCCACTTACCCAAAGTGACTCAAATACACTGAACCACATGATGGCTACAACCTGAATATTGTACTGTAGCACTGGAAACTCTCTTCGATGGACAGCTATGACAGCAGTCTAGGTTATTTTAGAGCAATATAATGTAATAAATATCAGGTAGGGTGCACTTACCCTCAGACAGGAGTCCTCCATGTTTACATTTGAAGCACTGGCACTCGGCCTTCATGCATAAGACACTCTGTGTTAATGCTAACCCATTATATGGTGTACGTTATGGTTATTACCCGTTACATGTGTACTTTTTGCTGTGCGCGGTCCTGGTTGCTGTTACCCCTAAAGGCCCTCTAACCCATCCTGCTGACGGACACACATGGTCCTAAAGGTATTTTCTACCACTTTTTTATTTTTTTATTAAAGTACAAAAAAATACACTACTCACACACAAAAGCGGTAGCCAACTCCAGAAAAAAGACGTGGAATTGTCCGTAACTAGAAAGATACAAAAATTTTATTTATTAATTCCGTATATCCATTAAAAGAGGTGGGCAAACGTCTTGCACAAAAAAGTGCTTTATCCTAAGAAGCCCAACTAATCCACACACAATATATATATATATACAAAAATATCTACTAATATTAACAATAAAATTACAATCAGCTGCATGGGAGTGGGAGGACCAAAGGTAAGCAAATCGAAGGTTTCCCATTTTATGTTAATTTAACTTTACCACTCCCACTGCTAGCGCCGTATGATAGTTAAACAATGTGTCTTTCGAAAAAAGTAATTATACACTATAATGAATAGTGATAAAGTTCACAAATAACTTGAATAAACACAATGAATTAGTTAGAAACCTAGAAACTCACCCATAATGGGACACTACAGCAACACACACGTCATCGACGATCTTAGCTAGATTCGCTTTTTATGGCGTTGGCTACCGCTTTTGTGTGTGAATAATGTATAAAAGTTGGACCTATGCCGGAGTCTGTAGGCGGAGTATCACCCAGCGGAGATGGGATGTGAGTCCATTTACCTTGAGTGGGTTTGAGCTGGCGATCCTTTGGCTTACATGTTTCTCATAATTCTCGATATTATTTTGATAATCACCCTTATCAGTTTCACACTGCCATTTTTTTTAAGCGCATTTCTTCTCTTTCTGCATGGACTGCACTGGCCTGCTTAGCGTATCTATGCACAGGATGCAACCCCCCCCCCCCCCCCAACTTCTCTAGTGTTATACATAGGCGCATGGGGGGCTGATAGTGCCACTTTAGCATCCTGCTTTGTAACACAAGCCCCATTGTGTAGCAATCCATTACTGCGTAGGATCCCCAAAGACGGTGTCACTGAAAACAGCAGTATATTGAAGAGGTTTGAAACTGTTTCATTTGGGGGATTAAAGTCAGAAGTATTTAAAAAAATTGTGTTTTCTTTCAAATTAGCAGAACAATTTTAATTTTGCTCTAAAAATAGAATTCCTGAAACTCTAGCTTCTTTCCATCAGGGCGGAGACTTGATTGTTTTTTTAGTTTTTTGCCTATTTGCCATATTATGTATTTATGCGTCTCACTATAACCCCCCCCCCCCCCCTTTTTTTCTTTTTTTCAATGGGTCTAAACGAAAAACATCCCTGTTGTGGGGTGGAGTGGAACAGTGTGTACCCAGCATCACAGCTGTTACCATGGATACTAATAAGCACATGATGTAAAATGCAAGAGGGGCATAGCAGTCGAATGAATAAATAAGCCCCATTTTTCTTCTTTTGTTCGAAAAAGCTCTTGTAGACTTCCTGTTGTCAACCGCAGCTGTGAGGAATGCTTGATTTGTATCGTATCTGAAAGTACGAGAGCTCAGACTGGCAGTGGTGGGTATTGTTTCTCCTAAAACCTAGATTAATGTCGAACAAAACAATTTGCACTTTGTTTCTGTGGGAAAGTTTAGCCTCCCAGCAAGAGGACCTACTGAAAACAGAGAACTGGGGAATTCTTCTGTTGAGAAGGGGGGAAAATTAGCTAGCTACAAATCACAACAGCAAGCTTCCATCTATCAAAATAGCCAATCACACCTCTTTTACCCATAGCGGTTCCTTTGTCTGCCCCCTTTTCTTTCTTTCTTTTTTGTTTGGTTTCTTTTCTTTTCCAGAGCTTATATCATGTTTTCACTTATTACATACATAAACATCCTAAATAAAATTGACGCCAGGATAATTAAATTAGCACTTTCTGCTCCTTTGTTTTTTTTCCCTTCCTTTTTTTTTCTTCTTCCCTTCGTCTTCTAGCTTTGTAGGGCAGTCATTGACACAGCAAATCTATTTAGAGGGTGAAAATTGTGTAGCAGCCATGGCGATTGTGTCCTGCCCCTCTGTTTGTTGGCATTTGCATACACGTGTGTGCACAGAATACAAGATCAGCCTTGGCTGACTCCCACAGCCTTGTGGAGCTTAATACTGAATATATTCAACGGCCCGTCTAAGCCGATTTCCCCAAACAATACCGTTCTTTCGCTGCCGACATGAATCATGCTGGTTACTTGTTCCCAAGCCGAGGTGGAGGAAGTTGACAGTTCTTTAGAAATGACTAAACATTAAAGCGTTTAGAAAAATTACAAACACTTTGAGAGTCAGGATGGCAACAAAGATGGAACAATGATCTGTTTCATACATCCATATCCAACCCAATGGGAACTCTCTTAGACATCTTATGGGTCCTAAAGTACAGGCCCCGAATCGGCCATTCTAGAGTATAGCGGAAGAGAATGTGCCTTAGACATGGCATACAGTATATAGCCAAAAATGAATTAAAGAACAGTTTAGCTCCACATTTTTTGGAGTCTTTCTGCTTTGTTTTGATCACATTGTAGTTTTGATAGTCTTCCAGCAGGGGACTCTAAATCGAATGTGACACATTATCAAAAAATAAAATTGGCCATCAGTGCCTTATCTGAACACCCTTAACCATAGAGGCACTGCATGTTCGATTTAAAAAAATAAAAAACAGTTCTAAATCATAGAATAGTACTAACGTTTCAATGATAACTGTTAAAGAACTAACCATAGTAAAAAATAAATTAAAAAAAAGACGCTAGGAAACTCTGTAACTACTAAAGTTTAGCTATTAATAGAGTAATCCTTCAAGAACACTAAATATTAAAAACACTAAACCTTAGATGAGACGTGTCAAGTTTTCGACTAGGAACTTTTTTTTTTTTTTTAGATAAATAAAGGATAATAGACTAAATAATAGGCTAAATATTAAAAAAAAAAAAAAAACATTCAATATCATGTACATTTTTCTAACATAATAAGTGACAGAAGTAGGATAAATAAAATTCATATAGATTTTGAAATATTTTGCCAACATTGTTATTTACAAGTCAGCCCCGATATCAGGGATGAGGGTACTAGGGGGATTTTGCGGACGTGAAAAATAGGGATCTGGTGCACAGATAGCACCGTCAACAGCTGTTAGGTTATAAATACCTTCCTATGCCGTCATGGTACCATTTCATGTCCACAGTGGACAAGGGTGCATTGAGGGTTGAGGGTACAATAACAGGTAATGTGATGCCAACCTGTAGCTGGTATATTGGGGTTCCTAAGTGTCATATACAGCATGTGTATTTTATATTATATGATGTGCTCATTAATGTGGTAATTGCACCATTCATGCCATAATAACATACCTTTATTACAATAATTATTTTTTTATTAATATGCTATTATGGCAGGTTAATATTATTACCATGCCAATAAAGGATTGATTTATAAAAAAATTTATTATATTATATATTTTTATATATATTATATTGTAATATTATATATAAATTATTTTAAAAAAAATTATGTTATTATTAATATATTTGAATGTGTTTTTTATATTTATTTATTTTAATTTATTCTATTTTAGTTTTATTAGTTATTTTTATATAAAAAAAATGTAATTATTTGACAATCATTTTATATTTTATTTAATTTCGACTAGTTCTGTAAAAGCTGAGGTCCTCCCGAAATGGCCCGAAAATAAGCAAAAATCCTCCCCATAGAAGGGGACATAGTGAGGACTGAGGCTACCCTTTTCGGTAGCAAATGACATTCGAATGAACACATGACATTTTTCGTTCATTGCGCATACGCTCATTCGTTATTCCGTTCAGCTTCACATACGGAATTCAGACGAATGGACGAAAGAGTCGATTTTCGTACAAAAATGCATTCGTTCAAAAATGAATGCCCAAGTCTAATGGTGACCCTGTAGTCAGATACAGAGTGCCACCTCAGAGTTGCCTGAGTGCTAGATGCCATAGGTTTGCCATCTCCGCTATAGACCATCTAAAAAGGAAGGTGAGGCAAGAGACTGCAGAAAGCAGGATACCAGGAACATTCCATGAATATACTTACAATTTAACACTAAATATTATCCTGATCTATAATTATTATTATTTTTTTTTAAATGGCTGTTCCATTACCTACAGTATAGATTTTACTTGGTCTCATTCATGTCAAATCCCATGTAGTATGTATAGAAAGCAAGTGTTTTACACAAGAAACTCCTATGTTAGTATTTTAAAGAATAATTATTGTGCTGTCATGGTAGGATGCTGTTGTGTATCGGAAACTGTGCAATGGAACAGCCATTACTGATGTGTAAGCTACTATGTCAATATTACACAACCACTTGGTAACATCCACTGGCTTTGGGAGACCCCATGTGGCCACATAAGAAAGTGCAATCATAAAAGTAGATGTTATAGAAATGATTTGCCATAGAATTAATTTAAGCTAACCTTATGTCAATCCAGTCCAGTAGATTGTAAGTTTGCACTAAATATATATATATATCATCTAATTGAACCCTATAAAAGCTGTTACAAGCATTCACATACATTTTGGAACTCTATGATTAAATGTTTATGTAATGTAAACATTTTCCCAGTTTAGATTTTATTGGTGCAAATTCCACACTTTGACACTTTTTAATATTGCCCTTAGTTACTTCCAAGAGCCATATTCAAACAAAGAAACTGCATAAAGGTACATGATTATGTAGGTATTGCGAACAATTTATGAATAAGGAAGACAGTACCATATCTGCCAATATCCAAGGTCCAGGAACACATCAGGGATGGAGTCAAAAGGAACATGGGTGTCGGACATCCAGCGAGATTGAGCTGCAGCTTATCCAGTACGGGTGCCGGTTGTCTGGACCTATTAATATTCCATAAATCTTTCAAGTAGGTTCAGCATCAAATATGTACACATGGCCTTTAATAAGCACTAAAGATAAATGCATACTGAGAGTGTTTTTTTTCTTAAAAGTTTTTTTTTTACTGAAAATGTATATTCATACAACATTTAAGTTTGTCTACCTTCCTTAACAGTGATATTACTCCAATTTATGTTTTATTATTATTATTATCATCATTATGACAAGTGCACTTTCATCGCTTAGCCAAAGCATTATGACCACTGGCGGAGGCAGTGTGATGCTTTGGGCAATGTTCTACTGAGAAGCCTTGAGTCCTGTCATTCGTGTGGATGTTACTTTGCCACTTACCTAAGCATTGCTGCAGACCATGTATACCCTTTCATGGAAATGGTATTCCCTGATGGCATTGGCCTCTTCCAGCAGGATAATGTGCCCTGGTTTAGGAATGGTTTGAGAGACACAACGAGTTCAAGGTGTTGACTTGGCCTCCAAACTCCCTAGATCTCAATCCAATCGAGCATCTGTGGGTTTTGCTGGACAAACAAGTCTGATCCAAGGAGGCCCCACCTCACAACTTATAGGACGTAAAGGAGGTCACCTTCAGAGGTCTAGTGGAGTCCATGCCTTGATGGGTCAGGGCTGTTTTGGCGTCAAAAGGGGATCTACACAATATTCGGCAGGCGGTCAAAATTATGACTGATTTTGAGTGTGTTTTTAGATCACCATGATGGTCATTTTAGAATTTTGACCATCTCATTGTTACGATGGTAATTGCTTGACCTCTAGACCTGGTTTTTACACCTCCATGTGCTTATCTGTCGCCACAAGAGAAAGATCAGTTCTGGAACATTCTTAAAAGTGAAACAAGTATCAAGAACACTCTTGGATTCCATGGTGATAGCTTCAAATTTAGACTTTTTCCTAAGAATTGCTCATGCAATACATTATATACAATTACATTATATAATGCTATACATTATATACAACTTCCATTATTCATTTTTGTAAAAAAAACTAAAGTTTCCTTATTGACTGGCAGTATGAAATAATTATTTCAATGGGGGAAGAAACACGCTCGACCCTTCATTTATCTTTATTGCTCTGTCAGTAGGCGGACATGTTTAGAATCTTGGCTCAAATCTTCCTTCATCTTGGGTCAGATGCAAGCTTTTGAAGCCTCTGATTTGGGCAGCTGTAGAGTATGCCTGTTGTTTTAAAGGCCCACTCTCTGTCCAAAGCTCTGTAAGCATATGAAACATTATATATTTGGAATGCACGCCCTGACAGTATCGGAACAGAGTCATTCTTTGTGAAATTTCATTGTGCAAATGATGTGGGAGCGACACACTGGATACATGTACAATAATTTCTGCAGTCACTCCAGGTGAATAGGCCCCATATTCCCTGTAATGGGTTTGTGAACTGTTTTCGTTATTGTTTGGAACACATACAAACCACAAGGTATGATTATTGCTAGCTAGGGTTGCCAGATGGCTCTGACTAAAATACTGGACTGCGCTTATGATACTGGACACCACAGAGACATCCCATAGAAACAAATGTCCAGTATGGCTGTTTTGTGCACAGAGAGCCAAGATACTGGACCAAACCATTTGCCAATCAATGCAACTTATTACATTGAACATCCCATAATATTAACATCAATTCCTTTTTCCAATATACAATTGTAAATGTAACAAATGCTCTTCCAGCTTGAAGTGATGTTACATTATCCATTAATCTATTGAGGTTAGGCCCATCTTCTGTCTGGAAGAAGATATCATTTGTAAAAGACAGCATTTAGAATTATGATGTGTGGGGTGAGATGTAGGGAGCTATTTACTAAAAGGTGAGTTGAAGGAGTGTCGAGGTGAGATTTATTTACAGTTTTTAAAGATTTAACTATGTAATGGCCAGCTAAACTCTTCCAGCAGGAGAATCTCACCAAGTTTAGCCCTTCCCATTGTATAGTTTAATCCATCAGAAAATGTCCATCTCAGCTCAACTGCAACTCACCTTTAAGTAAATAATTCTCATAGTTATTCTATTATTAAGACAGAGATGTTGGCTGCTGAGTGTTGGCATTTGCTATCAGTTACGCCTGAAGGTTAGAACAAGAAAGCTCCTACGGGCAGCTCATTACCTTTTGTTTATGAAGCATATTTACTGAGCTTTGTGATTTGGCAATTTAATGATGGACCTTTGCAGGATACTGTATGGACGCGTTGGCTATCCCTGGACTGTGGCGTCTAGGTAGGGTCTGTTTATAATAAACACCACAGTGCACACTACTTCTTTTTTAATTACCATATTTACTCGATTCTAAGACACACTTTTCCCCCCCAATTTTAAGAGCTCTGTGAAAGGGGTGCCTCTAAGAATCGAGCGGGTCTTATACTCGTGATGTAGTGTTGCAACATAGTATTTTGATACAAAATTATTTACAAGGAAAGTAGTTACATCAAGTTTCACAGCTTTTCTAAAGGGGCTTTAAATTTGGAAATCATATTTGATTCCACGCATATATCTGCCAAAACCAAAATTCACCAAACCGAAGTGGTAGCCTCAAATGCCCCATTATATCTTATGGGGGATTTCACACAAGAAAAAAATAGCCGGAAATACCAAAAATAAATCAGAAATTCAACCAAAATAAGCCGAACCTCCATAGGATTCAAGAAATTGATACAAAATACTGATAGAATCAACTTACAGTAAATCACTGTTGAGCACATAGCAAGACCTCCAATTTAGATCAGGCTATTGATCCAGCAGGCAGCCAAAAATGCAATTTGGCCATCCTTCACAAGTCAAGGTTCAGGGCAGGATGAACACCAGGACACTGGTGGCAGGAGAGGAGGGGAAGACAAATTAAATAAACTGTACCCATAGTTTTTCTTTTATAAGATGCTGGTAAGGAGTTTTGGTGAGTGCGAATTCAGTTATTGACTATATTGAGGAGGAGGAATGACATCTAACAGGAGGTTGTGGGTTTTCTCAATAAAGTTGGTGGGAACAATGGGTCTATGGAAGTAGTAAAGAAACTGGAAGTGCATTTAAAATTAATTCATAGGTCACATGTAAAATTACACTACACTCACACAACTGTAGCAAATTTAACACATGTAATAGCTGTGTCAAGGATAGCTAGGAAAGTACAGATAGGGGATGTTGCATGTGGCTGCACATGTTAAAATAGCTGCCACACATGGAGATTGTTTAAAAGTGTATGTAAAGATCTGTAGCACATTGCAGCAATTAGTATGTACAAACAGATGCTGCAAGTAGCTAAGGGCAATGGGTGTTACAATATAAAGCAATGTCATTGCAGTAGTGGATATGTAGTAGCACATGTAGATAGGTTAGAGATCAATATGTACATGCATGGAGAGATTGACATACCTGTGTAAACTGGATAACATGCACAGATGATCAGTGATAGTAAACCAATTGTAATAGTCTACTCATATCTGTCAGATACTCTTATATCAAGAGGCAGTTAAAGGGGAAGCAAACCAGAGCAGCTGTTGGAACCACATGCCCTGGTCGTAGCTCTCCAGAACTGGCTGGCCTGATGGACTTCGAGGAGGAGCTATTGCAGGCCATGGGGACCAAAACCATAATGGGGGATGAGGGAGAACAGGACCAAGCTCATGTGTTCTGTATGTGATTTCATATGTATTAACACTTTTCTCTCACTTTACTTGTAGCATCTTCTGCTGTGTCACCTCAACCAGCAGCAACAACTAATGACAGGGCCACGTGGCCTGTTCAGTCCACACAACATCTGGAAGCTCCTCCTCGGACTTCACCTGGTCGGGCTATATTTCCATGAATCGTGCAGTCCTCTCTTTCATGAATAAAACACAATACAAATGTTTATGTGAAATTTTCTGCACCCAACTGTGTGTACTTACCACTAACAATGCATTCTTCTCCAACAGGAGTATCTTCCTCACCTTCTGGACTTGAGGGTTTCTACCAACTACAGGTACTGGGATGCACCACCCAAGGTATATCCACATCTACACCTCATCATTCTAGTTAGATGTTATTGCAAATGTAGCTAACCTCCTACCCCTCCTACCCCACCTCCGATCACAGCTTTCGAGGCTGCTGTCCTTGGTGCTGTTGCTGGGATCCATCAGGACATTGCTCAGACAAACCAGCAACTCACCATGATGCGTAATCATGGTCAGTTCCATGCCCAGATGATGGAAAGGCAGGACCTGTAGTCACTTAGATGTTGTAGATCTAGAGCAGATGAGATTGATGTATCAGCAGGAGTGTCAGCCTAGAGCTGAACTCCACAACCAACTGTTGAGGTACAAATACACAAAATTGTTCCTAAGGCGTACTAAGCTAGAGGGTACCACTGCTCCAGAGGCAACTCCTCCACATAACCTCCCTCTATCAGCACAGGGGATTAGAAAGTCAGTCTGGTGAGGAGGAGGAGGATGCTGACGTTGCTAAATTGTTATCTAGCTCATCCTACTCCTCATTAGATGATGATAGCAGATCACACTGTTGCATCTTGGTAGTAGCCATGGAACCTCTGGTTACTTACTATTCCTATCCCCCAGTTTAACCTCTTTGCTGAACCCCGGCCACTGCCGCTCCCTGCAATGGGCTTTTTCAAATAAAAGTAAAAGAGATAATAATAAGACAATAAATGCATTAATTAATTAACAAAACAAAATAATTTGTATTTACATTACAAAAATGTATAAAAATGATTAATTTAAACTTATTTATATGTGCCTTGTTATACGTGTCTTGTTTTTTTAGATATATCGACATCTCACACACTTCCAGAGTTAATGGTACCCATTTATTTCCGCAGTGAGAATGTTGCATTGGACTTCAGTGTTGGGATCTACACTTTGGAAGTGAAATGGTTCATCACTACACATTACATGAGGGTTGGGGGTGCACATATCGTACCCTGCTGCTAGTCATTCACATCGGTACACATACACATATCTACATTCCTTGTTATTCCACAGGTGATTGTGAATAACAGTGACAACTCATATATAGAGATTATAGCAACCCTTCCCTTTTATTGTGGTTACACATTACAGTCTGTACTGCACATGTATTTTACTGCATAACACTTTGTTTAATGATATTTTTTTTAAAGGCCAAAGTTCCGTATACCGTATTTAGGCGAATCTAATGCGCACCATTTTCGTAAAAATTTGGTTTGAGTGCAGATTAGATAAATTGGCGCATTGGATTTGCGTAAATTACACCGAAGATGTAGCTGATGCTCAAAGTGTAAAAAGCTGTAGGTCGGCATACACCGTCCTGCATGTAACAGCTCATCGCGGCCCCCCAGGGACTTGCAGCGGGATCCCCAGTGTCAGATGAGGTCACTTTGAGACTGGCCTCAGTCTGACATAAGAAATGTATTGAACGCTCAAACCGAGCATTTGCTACATCTCTATAGAGTCCCTGATTGGGTCCCGGCTTGCGTGTTCCTGATCCCCGATCACTTCACGATCGACAGCCAGGAACACACAGATGCTGGATGGTACTTTGGTCGTTAAGGACCAAAGCACCATCCAACGTGAAGGGGTTAATAACAAAAAGGATAGCACAGTGCAAGCATAAGCTGGTAACATAAACTCACTGCTTCTTGTACAAATGCGCATTACATTCGCCAGTAAAAACATTTTTTCGATTCATTGTTTCTAAATTTGCAGTGCGCTTTAGATTCCATGACGCATTCGATTTGCGTAAATTCGGTATGTTGAAATATCATCTTTTTTACAAACATTATAATGCTGGATATTTCTATCAGAAATTATATTAGGGCATTTGTAGGTATTTTCACATGAAAAAAAGCACTTTGAAATCATTTGTAGAACTTTAGAGGAAAATTGAAATGGGAGAATTCTGCCAAAAGGTCCTGATCCCATAGCTGCCAACATCGCCCATGTTTCCAGGGACACATATTTGTTCCACATGCTGCAGAAAGAGCATGCAAAGTGCAGCCTAGCAGTATGTAGGATGGATATACGCACAGACAGAATCCAATGCATCAGTCATGGTAGGTCCTATGAGATCTCCACCCTGATTAATTAATTAATTGGATTGTGTCTGTGCGTATATCCATCCTACATACTGCCGGGCTGCACTTTGCATGATCTTTCTGCAGCATGTGGAACAAATATGTGTCACTGGAAACATGGCCGATGTTGGCAACTATGTGATCCAAACATCTACAATACTTCAATTTTTAAACAGAGATTTGTCAAATTCGACTAAAGTGGTTGACTCGAATCCAGTTCGGGACTAATCACTGGATGTAGTTGACCAAGACTGTGTGTGATTTGCTATGTAACAAAAAAAAAAACTGTTTAAGAAAACTAATGATCTAATTCCCCCACTAGGTGGCAGTGAAGGACGGATATAAGGACCCTATTAAATACGATTGTACATTTAAAAAGATACAACAATAATTCCAATAATAATATAAAAAATTGTCTATTAATCTGAAGAAAGCACAACAAATGCAGTTTTAAAGCATTTTGTGTTCTTGTTGGTGATTTGTTGCTCCTACTAATATATAGGTTAAAATGGAAACTGCTTTCCATTTTAACAATTACATTCTGCAGTATAAATATACCATGTGTGTCCCTGAAAAAAATGGCAACCCTGAGCTCTACCTTGAGGTGGCAAATTACTGTCCCTGCCAAAGTGTCGTCTGGGTGCCATGGACCTATTTAAGGGCCAGTTCTGACCTGAATGTTTCGCATTTTGGGACTGTAGAGAATAATGTGAACAAATAATTAGAAAATTGGGCAGACTAGATGGGCCAAATGGTTCTTATTTGCTGAAATAGTCTTTCTTTTTATGATCTATAAATTGTGTTAGCAAGATTGCATGAAAAATAAGAGGAAAATATGTGGGGGGGGGGGGGTTTGCTAGTCTTTTTTTGTGTGTGGAGTCTCTTGTTTATGACATCACTGTGTGGCTTGATGTGAAAAAGCACAATTGCCATTGAAATGTAGCTCATTTGCAAATCAAGCCACAGGTGATGTCAGAAATTGGAGTCACCACAGATATGTTTAAAACATATTTTTCTCTTATTTTATGCCTTTTGCTTGCAATTCTGCTAACACCATGAATAGATCATTTTTCATTCTCTACATTCACAGCATGAGCAATATTTAGGTCAGATCCGGCCTTTACTTGGGCCCATGGGACCACCACAAACTTCATTCTCTGCCCCCTTGCTCACAGAAGATTCTATAAAGTCGGCACTGACAAGTTGTTTAGACACAAAGATGGCACTGACAAGCTGTTTGGGCCCAAATAAGGTACTGATAAATTGTTTGAGGGCAAATATGGGGGACTATTTGGGGGGCAAATATGCCCTTGACAAGCTGTTTGGGGGAATAGATCACACTGACAAGCTGTTTAGGGACAACTGTGGCATTGACAAGCTGGATGTGGACAAAGATGGTAGCGATAAGCTATTTGGAGACAAAGATGGCTTTGAAAAACTATTTGGGGCACATATGGCACTGCCAAACTGTTTGGTGGGCAACGGTGGCTCTGAGTGCAAGTGACTGCAAGTTTTATTGGCAAACTGAATTACATTACACTGCAAGACTGGATAGGCCGAATGGTTGTTTGTTCACTTTTAGTGAATATTCCTCACTATAGTTATTACTATTAAAATTATGTTTATTATTATTGTGAAGCTTGTTTTTATGTTTAGTTTTTTTTTTTTTACTCTTCTTATATTATTACACTTAGTTCTTAAAATTATACTATGAGCTGTTTTAAGGGAGGATTTTCCAAAATGCCTCTTTTTCCACCCATTTCGTGGCACTATCTAGGAAACCTCCGAGAGCTGGGCATTGGGTTTTTCCATCAGCGGAAATATATGTTGCTAAACTGAGTTCCTATGTTTTTTAGCTGTTTAAAAATAGATGGCTTTTAATTATCTCAGCCTCCTCCCTTAGTACATCATTTGCTATCTCCCCCATTTCCTCTGGGATATCAAATGAGATTTTATAAGGAATATACACTTACTCAATAAACCTTAATGACTTTTTTTTTTTTTAACTGTAAATAAAGTTTTGGAATGTTTCCTGGTATTGCTAATAAACTTGCCTCATGTTTAAGAGAAGCAGCTCTCTCATTAATTAGATGTTTTCCCCGTCACTTTTATCAGTAAGAAAAAAAAAATTGTCTTAGTCTGAATCGAGGCCAAGTCATATTTTTTCGAAATACTCCATGAGGGGAAATTAGAGACATCCTGAATTCGAGAGAGAGAGAAGATTATCCTGGAGGTCGGAACAAAACTTTGGGCTACTGTCTAATTTAATTTATCTTTTGTTGGAGCTGGTCCAGGTGTGTATTACCTTTCTTGAGGGGCGTTTGTTTTGAAGCAGTAAAGACATTTGTGAGTGATTGAAGGCTTTGGTGTATGACATCATAAATTGGGTCTCTCAGTCGCTAATGTAAAAGGCAGGTCTTTCTGTGGTCCACTCAGACCACTATAATATCTATAGTGACCTATGATACCTATAGTTACAGCTCCAGTATCATTATTACTAGGAGGACTTCATCTTCCAGACGAGCTACCGTTCTTGACATTTCTTTTGCTTCTTTTCTTTCATTGGACAGGAATGTTACATGCCTCCCAACTCTTGACCCCGGCAAATTGGGAGCTTGGGGTACCAAGGGTAGCGCAACTACGCATGCGTGGTAGGCACTGTCACTCCATCAGGCAGAACACTGTCCCACAGAGCTCTACTCTGTCCCAAAAATCTGTAGGTAGAGCTCGGCTGGGACAGCTGGACTGCCCCCAAAAATCGTTAGTGTCCCAAGCAAATAACTGTAACACTTACCTCTAAGGAAGCCCCAGGTGGACAAAATGCATCAACTTTTTTTTAAACAAATTTGCAGTGGGGACACACTCCAGCCAGAGGTTCTTTGTATGATGCAATCTATTGTGATCTACCCATGTAATTTACATTTTACATGTATTTATTATTTTTATTGCTTTATACTACATAAAACAGTTTTTTCACTTGTATTTTAAATGTATACTGCAGGGCTTTAACTAATATATTTATTTTATTCCTATTTCAATTATGTAATTTAAAAAAAAAAAATTTGAGTGTTATTTTCAGTAACAACATCCATAAAGTTATTTATTGTAAATTAAGTAAATGAAGTTGCAGATGGGGTGGCAATATGTATTTTTTTTAGCTATTATTTCTATTTTGAATGTAGACTTTTGAAGTTCTGTATAGGATGGATCTATTAAACTTGAAAGAGATTCATTTAGGAAATGTAGCTATAGTAATAATGTACTCTGAATAATGTATGTACAGAATAATCCTGAACAATGTGTCCAATTACAGGTTGTACGGGATAATATCCCTTGTCTACAGTAGCCGAAAACATCTCGTCAGGACATGTTTATCAGTAACGATTGACTTTGGGGTGGTGCAAAGATGCAAAGGTCAACATGAGAATATACAGTAGTTCAGCTTTGATCTCAGCGTTAAAAGTAATTACCTCATTTCACCAAAGTGAAAAATCTACTCTGAACACTTTTTTGGAAGTTTTTTGCGACCCCTTTGATCTTTCCTGAAATTAATCAAGAAAAAAAAAAGTCTATAAAAAAAAATTAAAATGAAGAATTGGAGAACTGAAACGTGACGCGACTTGGATTTATTTTTCTGGTATCAATTTGAGGACGGGGCATGTTTTTTTTTTTTTTTTTTAAATAATGGTTCCTGTGAGTAACCATTAAATACAAGCCCTCCTCTCTGCTCCGCAAGGAACATTAATTATTTCACACCGGTACTATTTTCACACTTCCTTTGTGTAAATAGATGAGAACTAGGCTTGTCACCCAGATGGTATTTTACTATATAAATATATTAGTATAAAATGCAGTTCAGGCTGATATTGAGTCTATGGAGGCAGTCGCATGGCTGGTATTTTGTTGTATTTTTTTTTTGAAGAAAAGATGGCAACCCAAACGAGAACTCCTTTAGCACTTTGTGCCTACTTCCTATAGAAGAAACTCACAAGCTTTCGAGATGTGACCTTGCCGTGCGTTTAGCCCTGATAGTGGTATTACCATTAAACAAAAGGCTGTGAGTTCAACTTTTTTTTTTTTTTTTTTTAAAGTAGGCCAACGTTTCGGAGACGTACGTATTTGTGGGTTGGATTATTTTTGTATAGATAACAAATGTTGAAATGTAACCTGTTAAGTGTGCAAAAACATATGCTGGATTTCTGAAAACAGTAAGAAAACATTTTAAATGAACTACATTAAAATGAAAGTTAACATTACTTGAAAATCACTGTACCAGACTAAAATCCCCACATCCACCTGAACAGTTTCAGACTCTAGTGGATAGTATGAGTTGTTTTCTTGTAACTGAGTAACAGTGTATAGTAGTAACTATATCATACACACATGCCATGCCTGGGATGATGCTAGGTACACAGCATTGAGTACCTTGAGATAAGTTTATTTGGTAGATAGGCATGTTTTTAGTTGGGATTCTTGGCCTAGTATCCTACACATAATATTTACTGTGTTCCACCTCTGGTTTGTTATCCACCTTCCAGAGAAACTGGTGAAATTTTAGAAGTACCCTTAGAATTTAAGATGTGGCTGATTGGTCAGCTCTCATCAGAGTATAAACCAGCACTGTGCTCCCCCTGTGTAACAGGGTCAGGAATCTCTCCCATCTTCCTCCAGCTGGTGATGGAGGTGTCAGGAAGTGTCCGGCTTCTGATTCTGGTGACAGATGTAAACACAGACCCTTATCTATGGTTGATCAGCTTCTGGACATCTATATATCGGTTCAAAGGGATTAAGGACCTTAAACATAGCACAGAAACTAAAACACACCTTCAGAGTTCATTTAATGCAAGACTTTAATTAGACCCCATGGAAACTGGATGTCAAATATATAATGACTATCTGTGTCCCCTGAATTCAACCTTTAATTACAGGTAGAAAGGCATGAGCTCAGGAGCTGAGCAATTACCAGTTTTGGAGAATCAGCTATAACAGCCATTAATTATCCCTGTTGCATCCTCGGAATTCTGACGCAGGATGAAAGAAGCCGGTCGAATGATCCGATAACTCGTCTTCTACAAGGAAAGAGAGAAGATACAGGAAGGCTTAGGGCAGTGATGGGAAATTCATGTGGATGTTACTTTGACATGTACCACCTAGCTAAGCATTGTTGCAGACCATGTACACCCTTTCATGGAAACGGTATTCCCTGATGGCATTGGCCTCTTTAAGCAGGATAATGCTCCCTGACACAAAGAAAAATCATCAGTGATCAGTATGCATTATAGCGATATACACAGTATACGTGATCCTTGTGCATCATAACGGTATACAGGCTGAGTATCCCTGTCAAATATATATATATATATATATACATATATATATGTCTATGTGATCTGTATGCATTATAGTAATGTATATATGGGATCTGTAAGCATTATAGCGATTGCACTTTTTTTTATGCTCTCCAAACTTCTTGCAGCTGCAGTTACACTTTCAAAATTTTAACATTTTATATGTATTTGGTGCGAAGAGAGCGGGAGCAAGCAGGAAGCGCAGACAGAGCAATCCTTTTACATCAGTGCATGTGTAGATGCAGAGGAAGCCTCTCAATCTACTGATGGTGTCTTCATGGAAGGCCAACATACATAGCATACCTCACCATGGGGGCTGGGGCTTGCTATCCTTGCCTATTTATCCCAACCAGAGCCTCATGAAAAATAAGATGGCTGCCTTGTGTATGCACTGGGTGCAACCCCAGCTCTTTGAGTCCCTTTAAAGAGCAGCCAGTGGAGCATTTGCCCCTCTTAAAGCCCTCCCTGCTCAATAGCAAACCTGTACAAAATGGAGTTTGAAATCATGTGATTGCTTTGCTATTCTGTTGCTCAAAATGGACCATACTCTGATTTGCAAAAGTACATTAATTTCAATACTGTGATAATGACAAATGGCCACTATATCTGCTGTACTGTGTTACTGTAGATCCCTTTTAACAGGTTAAAAAAAAAATTAATAAAAATAAAAAGAACTGAACCTATTCTCTAGAAGCAGGTTTAACGCAGACTGAAAGTCTCTTTGTAAGAAGAAAATCAGCCTTTCTTCAGGCCAAGAGCCTCATCTGGCTGATCTCTCCCTGCAACTAGCTGTCATCGGTTAGATAATTCAACCCTGGCTAATGAGTTAATTGCAGCTCATCATCATTAGCCCCGCGGAACAAGACTGAGCATAAAACTCTACCCGTAAAGCAGACAAAACTCAGCTCCTCTCCAGCTTTAGCAGATATTATCAAGTCATGCTCCACCTTAAAAATAATGATAATGATCAGCAATATGGATCATCACGCCAAAAATACACCAGATCTTGCTCATGCCAAAGTGAAAAACAAAGTAACAAACAAAATTCAGTATGGCGCAAACTTTGTAACTTCAAAAAAAAAATGATACATTTTTTTTTGTCATTCTTCATGGTCTACATATATGGGAAATAGTAACCGATGGAGTAATCCCTGAGCAGTTTTGTCCATTGTCACCAGCTTTAAATAGAGTGCATGGGTGCGCTGTAAGCCAGTGATAAATCTCTCTGCTGATTTCTCATGAACTGCTCATTGAATTTTGGCAGGTTTTGTATTAGCTCGGGGTCCAGCCGAGGATTGTCTAGACTTATTTAATATAATTAAAGTCTCATTTATTTCCTTTTGCCCACAGTTCCCAATATTTAGATGTGATGAAGCATTCAACCCATCAGGGCTGACAAAACAGTAAAATGGATTTGTTTTTGTATCAAAGGAATCAGCAGCCGAATCATTTTCTGAATTCTTTGATCCCGGACCAAGAATTTCAAATCTACTTCTCCTACCTTGGACAGGACATATATCTGCCTTTGACCAGTGCAATTGTGTTGATATACCATATATTTCCTTACCAAATAGAAACACTCATAACATGGTAACATTTTGTGTAATGTGAGCATAAGGTTTATTATTATCAAACATTATTTGTGGACATCGTGCATAAGGTATAAGGTAGGTTTGGGGACAAAGAGGGTGGTGAAGAACCTCCCAGATGTCTATCAAATCTCTTATCCAAGCAACATCATCTGTTTTTAGTTATAGAAGCTGTTGTGCTACCTATTTACACATATTGTTATGACTTAGGTACGCTGTGCTTATCTAGTCATTATATTCAGTTAGCTAACCTCTATTTATAAGAAACAAATTTCTACTTTGCATTCTAGTTAGGCCTGCCATCAGGGGGTGATGGGCGATACTGGCGTCCTGGGCCTGGCGGGTCCAGGGGTCCCGGCGGGCCCAGGTCAAGCCAGAAGAAAAAAAAAAATTTCTTCCCTCCTGCATGGAGGAGGGAAACTCCGGTCTCTTTTTTTTCTCTTTACGGAAGGCGCGCGGCTTCAATAAAGTTTAAAAAAATGCTACCGGAGTTTCCCTCCTCCGAGCAGTCTTCCCGCAGAGCAACAAGGAGGTAAGTACTGGGGAAAGCGGGAGGCATAAAACGAGCCAAATACTGGCATATTGAGTGGCTAAATACTGGCATATTGACAAACTGCTCCCAACCACCCTCCATATCATACTAGACCAGGATAACATGCTTGTGAAGGTAGGTGGGGCAAGTGGGAAATGTTGTCGGGGGGGGGGGGTTGGGGGACCAGAGAATTTGTTCAATAAGGAGCCCTGAAATTTCTGGTGGCGGCCCTGATTCTAGTGCACACAGTCTCAGTTTGCAGAGGCAATCAGCAATTTAATGTAGAAAAGTATTAAACATCTGTGGAACAGGGGAATTTGTAGACGCTACTGATTCACCTGCCCAGCCAAGGATATTTGTATCTATTATAAGGACCAACCTATACTAGGATGAGATGTTGGAATTTATATTACAGCAATAGCCACATGTTAATGCCATTTTTATAATTCAGGGCCTTTCTACTGATTTCTAAAGGGCTCTGCTACTGTCAGAGATTCTACTGCGCCGGAGTTACAGTACTTTCACTCAGTTTAACGTTACTCATTTAATCGAACTCAAAAGGATGAGTCGAACCCACTGGGAACCCAACCACCATCACTGATGATTGAATAGGTTCTATAGTAGGTGAATTAGCCCACTGCTTAGGTATGACATATCATACACCTGAGTCTTCTCCCCTTTATATAATTATTCAGTTATACACTTGATTCATCTTTATTACAGAAGGGCTCAGCTGCGTACGCCATGGAGGTTATGAGATATGTAATCCCTCCTTTGATGAGAACATATTTTTTGTATTATAATTTGTGAAAGGTATTTTCAGTTATTAATCATGTCAACAATGAGCCACTGATAAGATATATTAATTAAGTTATTGTTGGCTAAATTTTATTGGCTCGCCTTCTGAAGTACGAATCATGGAAAGAGGGCGTAACGAAAAAATATGTATATACATGCATCCGAAATGTGAGATTTTACAAACAGTATTTGTCTATTTTATAATTTATCATTGCTTCCTGAGTAGGCCTAGTTCATCTTACGCCCTTGCTAGCCAATAAGCTACATATTATTGCAGAATGTTTGTAATTATTTATATAGAAACAGGCAATTTTGCGAATATTTTTTCTATCTCTTTTGATAGCGCTCGCTAAAAGCTGGTGTAATTTTCACACGCAAATAAGAATTATTTTTCGCAAAATATCGGCAAAACTCTTTATCATGTGGAAATATAATCACAATTTATTAGCGCAACCAGAAAAATGCACTCTGAATAAAAATAAATGGAAGAGGCGCACATCAGGGAACAAAAGCACAAAATGTTACAAATAGTCGCAAATTGCTCCTTACACGTGTTTTACCTATTTTTTTTCCCCCACTGCACTTGTTTAGTACATGACCCCCTATATGTGTTATCACGGTATGCCCAGACGTGGGTCAGTGGTTAGCTGCACCCAGAGGGACACCAGTCGTACCACAATGATAAGGCCAATGTGGTCCGAATTGCACGTTTGTGGTGGTTGTGTTCCTAATGGAGTAGAGGCTTACCAGGCATTTTGGGTCTGGACTGCCCTTATGGGTGGGACCAGTCTTACATGCTAATTTAGAGGTCTCCTCTATATTGGTGCAAGCGAGCAAAAAAACCTTTTTCTTTTGTGTTGCATGATTGTAAGCATAACAAAGTATGTACCCAGGTAGATATCCTATCCGATATAGGTGAATTAGCCCACTGCTTAGGTATGACATATCATACACCTGAGTCTTCTCCCCTTTCTTTAATTATTCCATTATAGACCTGATTCATCTTTATTACAGAAGGGCTCAGCTGCGAACGCCATGGAGGTGATGAGAAATGTAATCCCTCCTTTGATGAGAACATATTTTTTGTATTATAATTTGTGAAAGGTATTTTCAGTTATTAATCATGTCAACAATGAGCCACTGATAAGATATATTAATTAAGTTATTGTTGGCTAAATATTCTTGGCTCGCCTCCTGAAGTACGAATCATGGAAAGAGGGTGTAACGAAGGTGCAAACAGTATTTGTCTATTTTATAATTATTTATCATTGCTTCCTGAGCAGGCCCAGTTCATCCTACACCTTTGCGCCTTGTGTTTTAATTACTCGAAAAAATGTTGTAAAACATTATTTGTTTATATTATATTTATCGTTGTTTCCTGGGTACACTCTCCTTTGTCCTGTACGAAGCAAGTATCCACAGGCTTGTCCACCAGATGCACAGATATATATGCCTTACAGCTTTTTGGTATGGACAGTGGGTTCAAGTGAGATCTATTTGGAAAGTGAGGTTGAGAGGTTCTTGTAGTGGACCTTTAATGTCAGGCAGGCAGTTATAAAGCCCAGCAATTATCATATACACATTTCCTGCTAGAGAATTCACAGAGCTTTTAGAGATAGCTCAGTTGGTAAATGCCCTGACCACAGAGCCTATTCAAACCAGCCCTTAACTCAGCCCTTCATCCTCCTGAGGTCAATAAATGAGTACCAACAACTGGGTTATAGTAATATTTTGTATTCAGCTGCTGATTCAGCTAATTCCAAGAGTGTGTACTAAAAAGTGCTTTGAGTCCCACTGGGAGAAAGGCGTTAAATAAATACTAGTAGTTGTTATTATAAGTGATGCTATTTTTTTTGTATTCTTTTTTTTGTGTAGCTAATGTAGCTATTGTATGTGGTAAAACCAAAACCCAAAGACATTCCACCTACAAAATGAGACCTCGTGCTATAAAAGGAAACCCAGACTAGGGCCGTCATACGTTTTCAAAAACAAAATCGTACCCAAGTTTAATAAAGGAATTCGTTTTGCAAATATTTACTGATAAATTTAATTCCAACAAGAAGTGGTCATTTATATTTCAAAAAAAGTCCAGAATTTTAAAGTCACGAAATAATTGAACAAAAACCTTTAAAGGACAACTAATGTCAGTAAATAATGAACTTACATTTAATTGAAAGATTGCATGATGTGAAAACATTTTAAATAGCATTGCTTTAATGAAAGAATACAAATAAAGTACCTTATTGAACCCTCTTTGCTTGGATAGCTGTATCAGGGGGCAGACATGTTGTTATCGGACCCAAGATGTCCGCCCCTCATTAGAGCCATCCAAGCAAATAGAGCTTAATGAGGTATTTTATTTGTACTTATTCATTCAAGCCTTTTCTATTTGAAATGCCTGCATTTTGTGCAATCTTTTAATTAAACATAAGTAAAATTTAGTTTAACAATAATTTCTCCCCCATCACTGGACATAAAAAAAGACAGCTTTGAGAAGAAATCTTGAGAGCCTTGGTGGGCTTGGTGGTCCTACATATATGTCTATCTTGTATCTTCTCTAGGAAGGGGCTTATTTAACATCATAATGGGTTTGGGTTTTCACTCCTTGGCGTGGGTTCATTATCAGTTCAGCGAGATCATTGATCAATTGTGATGTAAAATGCAGTTGGAAGACCGTGCGGAATGCGCCTGGGGCCACATTAATAAGAGAGGAGATGCGTAGAGTTCCCTTCCTGTTAATAACCTTGTTTTCATGACACGATTGGTATTTTACAGCTCCAGGGTGTTCAAGGCATGTCCAATAGCTGTTCAAGGTGGAAATAGTTCATTATTTCAAACAACTTAAAAATTCTATATTTACATCCCTTTTAACTATGTCTCGTCCTGACCGGCATTACTAAAGGGAATAATGTATAAATACCATCTGAAAACTGTTGATTGTGTCTGTTTCATCCATGAACACTGCAGCAATACATATATTAATGGAATAAATAATATATGCAAACATGCACATAAATTAAATATTTTATTAAAAAAATTATATTTAAATAAAATGCACTTTTACCTCTTGTCCCACTTTAATCCCCCCAAGCAGGGCATATACCAACCTGATTTGTCCAAAGGAGGTACATGTGACATGCGAGGTCAGCAGCCTATTTTTTGCTTGCACGTGACCTCCCCCTTCTGAGGACAGCTGGGAAAAGAAAGCTTCCATAGACAACATGTGCCACTGTAAAAGCCACAGATGCGTGGGCCCCATCTTGGTGACGAGAGGTGTGAATGCATGTGCAAACTGATGTTGACACATGAGAGATATCCCAGGATGCACATATACAACTTCCTTCCTTCGTCTTCGGTTGGATTGGCCGGAATTACGACAAAAAAAGGTGCATTTTGTATAGTAAGCATTTTTTCATTATTTCATTTTAATAAAAAGAATATTTAATAAATGTGAATATTTTCATACATTTTTTTATTTATTGGATTATATTTATTGCCATGGCTTAGTTACCAACTCTCTGGTCTGTGGGCAGGGTTATGTGAGGGTGAGCTCCAGTTTCCATTTTCTGGACCTCACTTTTTGTACATTTAAGCGATGTATGCTTGATAGACATGCAGTGTTTAAGTGCATTGCTGGATTGTGGACAATTACCCAAATTTAAGGAAAGAAGTGAAGACTTGAGGTGCAGTAGGCAGCAGCAGTAAAAGTAACTCCAGACAGGATGGTAGGCTGTAAAGGATAGTTTAATCCAAAATAATATACAGCCAGGTATGCTATGGCGTGCTCACCCACCTGATGAACCAGTAATTGCCTACGCGTTTCGCGCCAAAACTGGGAGCTTTGTCAAGGCACCCAAATTTGACTGCGACCAGAAAATTGGACTGGCCCAATCAAATCCGGAATAGTGAGCAACTATAACACAGTTGTCTTTTAATGATGAATGACTGTCTATACCAGTGATGGATGTCTCATCTTTTTGAACCTGAGTGCCCAGTTTTCTGAATTCTCCTTCTTGCTCTCCTTCTCTTCCCATAATTTCTCTTGCACCAATGAGTTCAGGTAGAAATGGCCATGGAGGTATTCAAGTTCCATTTGTGATAACTGTGCTGTAGGTTCACCATCACTGATCTATAACATCATAGCATTGTGGCCTTTAAAGACCGATTCTAACATGGAATCTTACTATTTATTTTCCATAGGATTCCTCAGATCTGAATATATAAGGACCAGCTTAATGGAATTCAAATGCTACAACTGGATGATAGGGGCAGCGGCAAAGGTGACAAGCCTACTGGGGTGTGCATAGTGTTAACTCAGTGTGGTGCTCTTGGTAAGTGCAGTGATGAAATCCTATTTTATTACACCAAGTGCAATTTCATTTTTAGAATATCTGTCTCAAAGCCTGGGGTTGGGAATCAATCACTGTTTAGACATGCTTGCTGCTGCTACTGCTTCATTAGACTGCATCTGTAAGAATCCATGGCAAAAAGAAAGCATGCAAATGATCTATCCTAGTGTGTTTTAGATATCAACAAAATGTTTTGAATTGAGAGATAGGGGTTAGTTACACTAACTGACACAGATGAGCTGAGGTTCATTCATATCCCCTTGTACTATTAGTTTACAAAATAGATTGCAAGCTCTGTGAATAGTATTCTGCTTTGGTTGGTCTATGAACTGCTCGGAAGCAGGGCTTCCTTTAGGACATAGTGAGTCCTGGGTAAAGTCTTTAGCAATGGACCCCCTCTCATACCCACTATATGTAATATTAGGGGGGAAAAAACATTAAAGTGGTGCAAAAAAACCAAAAAAGATTATGGCATAATCTTTTATCAGTGCCATCTCTTTCCCTAAAAGTCTTACCAGTGCAATCTCTGCCCCTAAACACCTTGTGGGTCCCATCTCTGTCGTCAACTGCTTGCCAGTGACCTATTTGACCCCCAAAGAGCTTGCCAGTGTAATCTTTGTCCCCATGCAGCTTGTCATTGACATGTTGCCCACAAACAGCTTGCCAGTGTCAGCTTTGTTCCCAAACAGCTAACCAGTGACACGTGTGTCCTCATAAAGCTTTTTCGTGCTTTATTTGTCCCCAAACATCAAATGTGTCTCCAAATAGGCTTCTAAGTGGGCGGGTAGGCCCGCCTTTACATGTTGCCCATTGGTTAATGAAGCCCAAGTATTAATGTATTTTTCTTGATTGATAAGATGAGTTTTTTTGTTTGTTTGGTTTTTTTTAGAAAATATAATCTAAAAAAATCCTTGTCTTATAATTAAGGTTTTCTCATAACTACACCAGGAAAAAAGAAACAAAATGGTCACTAAAAAGCCCAGGTCTATAACCGCAGGTCACAATGATTGGGCAGGGGAAGTGTGTTCCAGGATGCCTCTGGATTGAGGTCGACCTTAAATGCCTCAAGAAATGGAGTGCAATTTTATTGAAATCTCAGTAGTGTCATGTATAGCACATGTAAGAATAAAATAATAATCCCGCGCTACTCTTTGTGATTCATAATTATTGTCTCTATATTAAGTTAGTGAAATTGCAAGCAAAATAAATGAAAAAAGAGACAAATGTGTCTGTGTTCTCTCCTGTTTATGAGCCTGTGGCTTCATATGCACATCAACGACTTGGAATGAGAAATATGGAATTTACATGTGAAGCTAAGGTGATGTCATAGACAGAAGACAACACATTTTAAACATAATTTTCTCTTATTTTATGTATCAGCTTGCAATTCTGCTGATACAATGTATCAGGTGACAGAATCCTTTTAATCAGACCCTACTTTAAGAAGCATCCAGCACCAAAGCTCTTGTATTATTTGAAAGTATGTATACCTTCCTTGTGGGCCTGTGTTCTTTACCAACTAAATGCTGTGACTTGAAAGTACGTTTGAGCTTTGGGTTGATTAGCAGTATCAAGGAGAGTCTGTAATCCGCTCTACCGTTTTCTTTATAAAGTAATTATACTTGAATACTTTTTGTCTTCATAACTTCTTAACTGTTGCAATTAGAGAATTACAACCAAGACCAAATGAATATGTTAGTACGAAGGTTCAAAGCAGAGCTTTAGTTTATTCCACATTTCTGGTTTCACCAACCTCATAGAATCAAATTCCTACAACAAGATATTATAACACAAAACTATCTTTTCCGTTACCAGTTCAGTCATGATATTTTTTTCAACATCGTTGTTAAATATCTCTTATTTTTTTTTGGTTCTCAGACCTTGGCAAGAGCTGGTAACAGATCAGGATTTTGTGAATCCAGTGTTAGAACATAATTGGATCATTTCTAAATCTGTGATATATGAAATCGTTGGCAGACCTTGACAGGGCTACACAACAGGAGATTCCGTTTTCAGGGTCTGATTCGCCCTAGAGAGCCCTAAAGCAACTAGAAGGTTTCGTAGCAGGGATAGGCATAGTATCCATGGCAAGGACCACAGGACATCATTAAATTGTCCACTACTAAGTCCAGTAAGTCTCTACCATTAACAATGTTGGTAGCTTCCTCTGTCTTGTAGACATCACATGGTCAGAAATGAGGAAAGGTGGGAGGAGTTTGGGCAATGGGTTTGGGCAATTGGGCAATGGATAAACTTTGACCAGTGTGGTTGGAGTAGGTGTTGGCTACATCCCCTCCTTGACCTAGTTCTTAAATGTTGTATGTTTATTCTCTGTCTATTGTGGAATCCAAAACTGTTGTATTTTTGGCGTGCGTACAATTGCTGTTATTTTGTGACCTGCCACAAGCAGCTGAGATTGGTAACTCAACTGTGTTAAAGACCCTCAACGCCAACTCCAGAGCATTGGGTGGGTCAATGCGGAGCCTCTTACAATGAGTTATAATTCCGACGGTGGCTGACTTTTAGTAAAATCGTATACCACCCCCAGCTGTTCATCATGAAACGTCTTTCATTGGAAACGGATGTCGATTTTCCGAGAAAGCAACGCAAGTGGTGGACGAATGTTATAGAAATGCTCAGAGACAAGACATGACTGGTAATTACCAGTGCCATTGTGTCAGCCATTCATTCCTGGAAGTGCCATGAGTGGATGCCAAGAGCCATTTTGGCTTCCTTTTGATTTATTTAAACATAGAAAGTGGGACAGAAGCCAGTCCCTTCAGCAAGTTATAACATTTAATATATTCTCTCATACCTGGATTTATCCACAGTTTAATCACAATGTGTTACCTTAAATGCATTTCATTAGTGGATATTGAAATACATATCTTCTTCTTGCTCCTTGGGTTGCTTTGTTGGGATGAATGAAGCCGGAGCGATACTATCGGAGATTGTGAAATTATATAAATATGTGAATAAAATCAAACAAGATTAAACTTGAATTTTCCATTGGATACAAATTATTTTTCAAAAACAAATTAATCAGATTTTTTTTTTTTCATTCATTCTTTATAACTTCTCTGTACAGAATACTTGAAGAAGGAAAAATCAGTATTAAGCAGCCAGAAGGTCACTCGACTACACTGACTTTTGATCATGTACCATTAGAAATATTTTTCTCCCTAGACTTTGCAAATAAACAGGCTCTCTCCATTATTGGTGTGTGTACCTGTCAATCAGCGGAATGAGGGTTTGTATTAGTTGAGGGTTAGGATTAGTACTAATCACTATTTTAAACCCACATACATTGATTACACCGTTGGGGTTAGGGTTGGGGTAAGGGTTAGCTGTAATCTATAGAGTTAACCCTAGCCCTTACCCTAACTCTAACCATAACCCCCTTGGTCTAATCACTCAGATTGCATACTGTTGGAGGCAGGAGGCATCATGGGACATGTAGTCATTGGTATCTTGACACATGTGAGGTGCCCACTAATGTGCATTTTCTCTGAGATGTCAAATCAACGGTTTGGCATTCCTAGAGAATATATCAGAACAAGGGCAGTAGATAGGTTTGTCCTACCTTGTTGGAAATGCGCCAGTGAGATGTTGATTACCAATCATTGCTGCCATTTCACGGAGTGAAAGCTCTGTAATGTGGCAGCTTGGAGATCTCCAAGATAATTCCAATAGAAATACAGTACCTACCGCTTTTGAATGGTGCTCTTTAAACCAAAACCACTAAGTATTATGGTTATGTCTTTTGGTGAACACCCCAACAGAGTAGCGGCTCTGATAATTCGAAATTGCGTTTGGATAGATTCCATGAACAGCTGAACCTCATAAAATACTTTCTATTATATGTTTGTTTTTTGAATAGCTATTATTTTTTCATATATTGTGTGTACAATACTTAATGGATGCAAAATAATAATAATTAACACTGTTATTATTATAGTAATTACTTTGTAAATTGCACAATGTTTTTTTTTAAGAAAGCGGGAGAGATTGAGTGAGACAGGGGAATATTGATTAATTCCAAGTGGGTGATCTGGTTGTGTAAATACCTTAAATAACCTTAAAGTATATTTTCATAGGTCTAGTATTCAACATAGATACCAGATGATGTAGTGCCCAGTGCTCCAGACTGTTTTTGGGAGAATATATTTGAATGATCAGTCACAAGGAAAAGGATTTACACTTTCTTTGGTACTAACAAATCAGTTGTAGGGAGGTTCCCCAGTGACTTCTGGGGTTTTAGTCTAGATGCCCTTTATAGACAAACTTCTCTATTGTTCTCCATTGTCTGGAAAGTATGCCAGCAATTAATATACTGTATGGATAAAACTGTGAGAGCAGGACCACTACAGGTTGACAACTTACCTTGGTGAACAGGCTTTAAAAATCAAATCTGTTTTTTTCATCCACCTCCTTATAGTGAGACTCTTTCACATAAACACTATTCAAATGGAATACTGTACGCGAATGTTCTAAATTAGAACCCTGCTGCAGCCAATTAGAGACTAGCAGGAATAAGATCCTATCTCTCATTGGCTGCAGCTTCTATCAGCGACTTTACTTCCCAGCCACCCCCAATATTTTTTATTTGCCTTCACCTGTTGTCAGATGGATTATTTTTATTAATAGAAATCTGGGAATATTACAATATCCAGAAAATAAAATCTAAATGAAGTCATTTACACATAAATAAAAAAAAAATGAATAGTTAATAAAACTATGGAAACACTAGATTCATTTTTATTATCTGACAGCATGTTGTATCATATACGTTTCTATGTCATAATAATAAAAATTTGAATATGACATAGAAGGAGATGAAGTATCTTTTTTTTCCACGTTTATTGTTTTAAAAACACAGTTGTAGTGAAAGCAATTAACCTTATGTATTACATAGATTGTGCAGTGTTAAGTTGTCTCACAACGGTATATATATGTTTAAATACACATGTGAATAAATCACTTTAAAACCATGGTGCCCCATCTCAGTATTTACCATATCAGATCGGTATCTATCATCATTCGACACAAAATAGTTTGTTTTGCCTTCACTCAATGTATATAAAAAAAATAAAAATCACAAAACATTAGTAAAGCCTGAGTATCACTTTACAGAAGCCTAGGAAATTAGATACCCCTTTTTTTTTAACTTTCTTCTAAGGTTGTTTACCAAACTCTTAGAAGGGGAAGGTGTGCTCCTAGGAATGAATTTTGGACTTTAAGATCAAATGAAGGAGGCTTTCCTTTCATGTTTACAGCTGAGAGAAAACTACAAATGAAACAACAATTGTCCCTTATACTAGAACGGAAAAACAAGTAAAGGAATTATGGATGAACTGAGGGTTCTAAAATGGGTGCAACGCAATATTATGTATCCAATAAACTTGTAAGTTAAGAGAATCTGGACACTTCTCAATTTAATAAAGGTTTTAGTGAATAAGGCTTTTCTTAATCCTTGTAATCGGAATCATAATAACATTGTATCTTTGGCAAAACTGGACCAATTTTGCTCACAAGTGTCCATAGTTTGGGGGCACCATGCCTCTTTTAGACTACCACCCCCCCCCCCCTTTTCTTACAATAGTGTTCATGTATTAGGAGGTGCCCCGATGGTTTGGTGTGTAAAACAGAGCTCCACAGCAACTAAACTATCAGTAATGGGGGTCATATTTGAATTGGACAGAAGCCCACTTTCATGTGATACTAACAGCTTTTGAAAGGTGCTCCTATAATTACCAGGTTTCCATATCATGGGGGGTGCTTCTCGGAATCTCCTGTTCAGCTATTGGTGGTTTGTGACAGACAATAGCAGCTTTCTGTTATGTGACAGACAGTAGCAGCTTTCTGTTATGTGACAGACAGTAGCAGCTTTCTGTTATGTGACAAACAATAGCAGCTTTCTGTTATGTGACAGACAATAGCAGCTTTCTGTTATGTGACAGACAGTAGCAGCTTTCTGTTATGTGACAGACAGTAGCAGCTTTCTGTTATGTTACAGACAGTAGCAGCTTTCTGTTATCTGACAGACAGTAGCAGCTTTCTGTTGTGTTATAGACAGTAGCAGCTTTCTGTTGTGTTACAGACAGTAGCAGTTTTCTGTTATGTGACATACAGTAGCAGCTTTCTCTTTTGTGACAGACAGTAGCGGCTTTCTGTTATGTGACAGATAGTAGCAGTTTTCTGTTATGTGACAGATAGTAGCAGTTTTCTGTTATGTGACAGATAGTAGCAGCTTTCTCTTTCGTGACAGACAGTAGCAGCTTTCTGTTATGGGACAAACAGTAGCAGTTTTCTGTTTTGTGACAGACAGTAACCAAGGAGCAGCTTTCAGTTATGTGACAGACAGTACCAGTTTTCTGTTTTGTGACAGACAGTAACCAAGGAGCAGCTTTCTGTTATGTGACAGACAGTACCAGTTTTCTGTTTTGTGACAGACAGTAACCAAGGAGCAGCTTTCTGTTATGTGACAGACAGTACCAGTTTTCTGTTTTGTGACAGACAGTAACCATGGAGCAGCTTTCTGTTATGTTACAGACAGTAGCAGCTTTCTGTTATCTGACAGACAGTAGCAGCTTTCTGTTGTGTTACAGACAGTACCAGCTTTCTGTTATGTGACAGAGAGTAGCAGTTTTCTGTTATGTGACATACAGTAGCAGCTTTCTCTTTTGTGACAGACAGTAGCGGCTTTCTGTTATGTGACGGAAAGTAGCAGTTTTCTGTTATGTGACAGATAGTAGCAGTTTTCTGTTAAGTGACAGATAGTAGCAGCTTTCTCTTTCGTGACAGACAGTAGCAGCTTTCTGTTATGTGACAGACAGTACCAGTTTTCTGTTTTGTGACAGACAGTAACCAAGGAGCAGCTTTGTGTCATTTGACATACAGTAGCAGCTGTGATACTAACTGCAGCAGATCACTTACTAAAATTATATTATTTAAAGTTTAGTTTAATTCTATCAGTTTATGTGTCGTTTAAAGCCCTAGACCAAACAGGTTGATCAATTAATTTAATCATGTCCTATATTTCCTGTAAGATGCAGAGATGTGGATATGTGCCTATATTTGGCTCAGTCAACTTCAGGTCTCCTCCTGAGCTGAAACGTCGGAACCTTTAACTATTGCAGTAATATCTAGGCCATTCCATTCAAACAGATTTTAGTCATATCCATCTCTCCAGTAAATGGCCAGAGAAGAAGTCTTATGATAGTAATCTGTATAGCTATGTGAACAATGTATGACACACAGATTTCATCCATAAATTACCACTTACAAAGCACTTGGACTGGGAGGTCAGTGACCTGACACATTAATCTCATGCAAACTTCAAACAGCAATACCCTCTTCTCAAGTCTACCTTAACCACTGGTAGAAAGACTTCCCCAAGTCAAATTAATGGATTCACTTCTCCCTTTGTTACCTGGTAATCCTTAAACTGGCGACAGCTTTGAGAGCTGGTAATTGAGAGATAATGTTTTTTTGGTTCTACCTTTTCCGCATTACCTCTCTCCCGACTCATCGTCCAATATATCATAGTCAGGTTTAATTCTACAAAGTACTTTCCCCTCTCTGTGATTTCACCCTGAGCACTTGCGGTTGAAAGATGTATCCGTGTTCGTGTTCAACATAAACATCTTAGCGAAAGCCAAGGAACTTCCCTGCCTGAGATGTGTTCGATGACCAGTACGTTCTTTTGGGAAAATCTGTTTTTTTTTAAAAGTTTTGTTTTATCTCTGGGCATTGCCAGAAAGAGTAAGCAACCACCTGTCGCTGTCCTCAGTCCGGACGTACAAAGGGTAAAATACTAGGCTAGCTTGTGTTACCTGTTGAACACAATATAATGTGATAATAACACCACAGAACACAGTAGGCCAGTTTACCTCTCTACCTGGGCCAACAGAGCTGAATTCATTTGGTGGCTAAGATTTTATAAGCTGTGTACACTCCAGTAAGCTGGTCTCTGGACATTTCACAAAGGGTCAAAGGGTACAGTTGACATTTAGTGGGAAGGAAGAGTCGGAAGAGAAGGAAAGAGAAGTGTCTGTACAAGGCCATCTGTGTCAAGGTCGGTGAAAATCCACAGGATATCATGAAATTGTCCAGAACAAAGTCTGCTAAGTGTGCACCATGGACAATGTCGGTGCTTACCCCAGAGAGTCAGTTAATATATATATATATATATATATATACACAGTGTAGAGACAACTGAACTTCACACCAACACTGACTTTTCTGCCCATTCATCCAGTAGAGCATTTGCGAGGTCAGGCACCGATGTTGGATGAGAAGGCCTAGCTCGCAATCTCTATTCCAGTTCAAGCCAAAAGTTTTCGATGGAGTTGAGGTCAAGGCTCTGTGTGGACCAGTCAAGTTCTTCTACACCAAACTCCTCCCACCATGTCTTTATGGACCTTACTTTGTTCACTGCAATAGAAAAGGGCCTTCCCCGAACTGTTCCCACAAAAAGGGAAGCATGTAATTGTCTAAAATGTCTTTGTCTAGCCCACCCCCTGAAAAAGTGCCCCATACCATTATCCCTCCTAAACTAAACTTTACGGTTGATCCAGTGCAGTCAGGCAGGTTCTCCTGGCATCAACTGAACCCAGACTCCCCCATCAGACTGCCAAACAGTAAAGCATGACCCACAAAACACGTTTCTTCTGCTCCAGAGTCCAGTGGTGGGGTGTTTTACACCATTCTGACACTTGGCATTGTACCTGGTGATGTGAGGCTTGCATGCAGCTGCTCGGCCATGGAAACCCATTCCATGAAGCTCCCGCTGCACAGTTTTTGTGCTGATATTATTGTCAGTGGAAGTTTGGAATCTTCAGCTACGGAATCAGCAGAGCATTGGCCACTTTTACACACCATGCGCCTCAGCACTCAGTGACCCCCCGCTCTGTAATTTTACCTGGTCTTCTGCTTCGTGGCTGTCCCTAATAGCTTCCACTTTCACATTATACCACTTGCAGATGTCTGTGGAACATCTATCACAGTACCACACTTGGATTCACGGAGCTCTTCAGAACGAGCCATTTTTCCCCCACATGTTTGTAAATGCCGACTGCATGGCTAGAAGCTTGATTTTAACATTTTAAATCCATTATGCTTTGTGTATCAGAAAGGTTAGTTAACTATAAACTAAGAATACATATAGTATGTTCTATCTTTACATACATTAACTCTTTGGAGGAAAAATATGAATGGAATGCTTTTTCCGATATGGGCAGAATCTCTAATTATCGTTAGTGTTAATTATTGGATGTTGCTGCTCAAACTGGTATAAAACTGGCAGAGTGTACCGCGACCCCGCCCTTATCATCATACACAGGTACTAAGAATTGGGACTATTCTCAGGGACACTAATCAGATTGTCCTCTGTGCTTTCAGATCTGCACGCTATTAACTCCTCGCGCCCGACCTAGGTTAAAAGGCTCAAGGGTCTACTGAATAAAGAGAGAGTTGCAGGGCATTGAGGGGAGAATTTCAAACTTTAGACCAAAGTAGTCGAGTTAGAGAAATTCATCAGTGCAGCTGAGAATTTGGGCGAACTTGTCCAACTCGGCTACTTTGGCCTACAGTTTGAACTCCCCTGCAATTCTCTTTTTTTTTGTGTAGACCCTTTAGTTTCTTATAAACCGCCGTGTGAGTTTTTTATATATATATATATATATATATATATATATATATATATATATATATACAATAACCTGTGTATATTGACCTCGGGTTATACATTGTGCACCTCCCACTGCCTGTTTTCCCATTTTTAATTATTTTGTTTTTTTGTTTTTAATTAATTTACTGGAATGAAGTAAAGGTTAAGTAAGCTGTTATTATACATATTTTTTTTTTTACAAAGCATTAGGTTAATGGATGACTCTGTGTAATTCTGCCGCAACATGAATTTCATCACCTGTATGAGGTGAGCCCAGGAAGAAGAAAGGATAATGGCTTTGATGATAGATCTCACTCCCGCCTCTCTGTGTGGCATTTATACTGAAGCTGTCAGCATGGTACTATCTTCCAAACAATCCTTGCATCTCATCTTATTTCTGATGAAAGGGGACGTTTTTTAAAACGAAGATATTCTTTTGAAGAGAGCCACTTCTTTCGTTCGTGTAGCTGACTGCAAACCTGCTGTTTAAATCAGAGCCGTAACAAGGTCTTGCAAAAAAAAGAAACTTGCGCGTCCCCCCCCCCAATATCATTTTAAAGCTGTTATTTTGCAGAAAATGAACGAAGGCAGATAATTAACGAGAAAATGTAAGATTAAATGAAAAGATCCTTCCAGTAAATAGGTGGACAGATAATGAGGATGAGTCTGCATAGCTCCCATGTCAGCCAGATACAGTATCTTCTATTAGTTTATAGTTAGCCAGGGCAGAATATTATAGCTCCCATGTCAGCCAAGTACAGTAGCTTCATTTAGTTTATAGTTAGCCAGGGCAGTATAGTATAGCTCCCATGTCAGCCAGATACAGTAGCTTCTATTAGTTTATAGTTAGCCAGGGCAGTATAGTACAGCTCCCATGTCAGCCAGATACAGTAGCTTCTATTAGTTTATAGTTAGCCACGGCAGTATAGTACAGCTCCCATGTGAGCCAGATATAGTAGCTTCTATTAGTTTATAGTTAGCCAGGGCAGTATAGTATAGCTCCCATGTGAGCCAGATACAGTACTATAATATAGCTCCCATGTGAGCCAGATACAGTAGCTTCTATTAGTTTATAGTTAGCCAGGGCAGTATAGTACAGCTCCCATGTCAGCCAGATACAGTAGCTTCTATTAGTTTATAGTTAGCCACGGCAGTATAGTACAGCTCCCATGTGAGCCAGATATAGTAGCTTCTATTAGTTTATAGTTAGCCAGGGCAGTATAGTATAGCTCCCATGTGAGCCAGATACAGTACTATAATATAGCTCCCATGTGAGCCAGATACAGTAGCTTCTATTAGTTTATAGTTAGCCAGGGCAGTATAATATAGCTCCCATGTGAGCCAGATACAGTAGCTAGGGTTAGTGTGGGTTAGCTTTGGGGTTAGTGGTTACTTTTAGGGTTAGTATTGTGGTTAGGGGTTACTACAGGGGTTAGTATTGGGGTTCGGGGGTTACTTTTAGGTTTAGTTTTTGAGTTAGGGATTACTTTTAGGGTAAGCACTATAGTAAGTATCGGGCTTAGGATTTCGGCCACGCTGGACTGTCAGTGCTGTAACATCTGCTATCAAACTGCACCAAGGAAAGCATGGTAAAGAACTGTCCCAGACCCCTTATTAGTGTATAGCTGGACATGTATATATTTATATATGGACATGGATGGTGACATTGTGAAACTTCCCTCAGCATGTAGCTACCTCCCATCAGTATATAGTTAACAAGACATAGAAATGAGAACCAAACCAGCTTTGAGTAACTCCACGAAGATATACACCTGGCAGAGGGGCTTATATTAGCTTACTTAGTAAATATACTTTTGGCTGGCTGGGCATCATGGGAGTTGATGCTCATCACCGACATCTTCACCAGGTGACAATAATTCCCATGATTCTCAGCCGGACAATTTTTCACATATCATTTTCAAGTTATGCCTTCCTGACGAACCTTCCCCATCCGTGCTGTTATTTCATCATAAGTGGTAATAGTTTCTTAAAAGGACTCTGTCACAGAAACACTGGTTACACGGTAGAGCATGCAAGATGATTTATGGGCTCACTGGGTTAGCGGCAAATACATTGATTAAGAAAAAAAAATGCGCCTATAAGGTACACTGTAGGATCGACGTCTCAAACTATGACCATACCAGATAAAGCAAGGAAGCTGGGAAGGGGGGGGGGGGGGGGGGGGTGATGGGTATCAGTGATGTCATAAACATGAGACACCACATATTTTTCTTTTAATCCTGCTAACACAATAAGTAGCTCATTTCTTATTCTCTGGAAAGAAACTATCCTCTTAGTAATGTAAATAATATGATCGCCTAACACAATCTGATACATCAACAATGATGCATAACAACGTCACATAGAACAAAAGGTGAATCCGATATATAATAATGAAAAAGTGATTGCGCAGAGTGAAATATAAAAAAAATACCGTATTTATCGGCGTATAACACGCGCCGGCGTATAACACGCACCTAATTTTAAGAAGGAAATTTCAGGGAAAAAAACTTAAGAACTTAAATTAAGAACTTTGAAGCCCAATATGCCATTGCAATATGTCAGGATATTGCCCCCAATATGCCATTTAATATGCAGGATATTGCCTGCAATATGCCATTTAATATGCAGGATATTGCCCCTAATATGCCATTTTAATATGCCAGATATTGCCCCCAATATGCCATTTAATATGCAGGATATTGCCCCCAATATGCCAGGATATTGCCCCCAATATGCCATTTAATATGCAGGATATTGCCCCCAATATGCCATTTAATATGCAGGATATTGCCTCCAATATGCCATTTAATATGCAGGATATTGCCCCTAATATGCCATTTAATATGCAGTATATTGCCCCAATATGCCATTTTAATATGCAGGATATTGCCCCAATATGCCATTTTAATATGCCAGGATATTGCCCCCAATATGCCAGGATATTGCCCCTTAGTATGCTCGTTATGCCACCCTCCTCCCCCAGACCCCAGTACTTACCTCGTTCCTGCTCTGTCCCCCGGTGCTCTGAAGCTGCGTGGCTGTGAGGGAAGCGTTGTGAGCTTCCCTCCAGCCGCGCGGTCAATAAAGTTTGTTTTAAAAAAAACACACTTTGTTGACCGCGCGGCTGGACGGGAGCTCACAACGCTTCCCTCACAGCCACGGACGTTCAGAGCACCGGGGGACAGAGCAGGAACGAGGTAAGTTTTAGATTTTTTTTTTCCGGCGTATAACACGCACACACCATTTTCCCCCTATTTTCAGGGAGAAAAAGTGCGTGTTATACGCCAATAAATACGGTACTTATCAGTGATTGATGTAATAATCTGGGTATATGTAAAAGAAAAATATGGAAATAATGTGCAGTATTGTCAATAAGTGATACCGATGAATATTTCCCCCTTTGGAGATATACTCACAATGTATAGAGCCTAAATAACCGGCTATTTAGGCTCTTTACATTGTGAGTACATCTCCAAAGGGGGAAATATTCATCGGTATCACTTATTGACAATACTGCACATTATTTCCATATTTTTCTTTTACAAATACCCGGATTATTACATCAATCACTGATAAGTATTTTTTTATATTTCACTCTGCGCAACACTTTATCACTTTTTCACTTTGTCTAGCTGTGCCCTCTGGAGGGAAAGCACTAGTGTCTGCTGCACTTTATACACTTTATAGCGTTTGCCACTTTATTTTCACGATATATAATAATAATTATCTATATTTCTTCTCTGTTTTAACAGTGCAAACAATGTTCAGGTGACCCTTTAAAGTCAGTTTGAAAATTGCTATGTATTCCTGCTTCAAGTGTACGATGCCCTGTGTAATGAGTTTGAAATGTTGCCTGTTATTCAGGATGTGGTCAGGTTGATTTCGTCTCTCAAGGGCGGCCTTTTATGGTCCGTTTGTGCACTTATCACCTTTACCTGCACACGGAATTGAGATAATAACCGTGATTTGATAAATGGAGAAGGGGATATGGTGAGAATTTGCTCCTCGGGGATAAAAAACACTCACTTTGAAAGGAATCTCGGCTCAGTTTTCTCTTCCTGAGAGATCTCATGTTCTTTGTTTAGTCTTATCTACAAAAGGAGCATAAAGGAGGCCATAGATGCTACACCGGCGTACAGTAACAAATCAGGGTAGGAATGCATGCTGTCTACTGCAAATGGATAATAAATTCTCTCCTACAAAGTGATAGGCAGGCTCTCCAAAATTCTGACATAGTTTAGACATGTCTTAAATAAAACAGTGTTATAGATACAAGTGCTGTGCTGGTAGATATTCCCTATGACAAGAAGGAGGCCTGATTCTTTGAGGCAGAATCTCATCACATTCTCTGCTTTGCTGAGACATGTTTTATAAAATCTAAAGTGTTGCTAGAAAAAAAGAAAAAGAAAAAAAAAGCAGGTGATGTAGAACACCACAAAATTAAAATACGGTTATTTGTGTGGGAGGGGGTGTGTGTCAGCTTAACCCTTTCATTAGGGTGTGTCGTTAATTCCACATTTCACTAAAATTCTTTGTTAATGTATTAAGAATTTGATCCTGTCCATTGTCCTTGTGTTAAGTGCCAGAAAACACAGGACCCATTTTTTAAACAAATAAATAGTTGTTTCATTCCTGTATTGTATCTGTACATATGGACCCATAGGGCTACTCATTAAGCATCATCAGGAGTTGACAAAACCGGGGAGCCAGGGAGGCTTCTAAAAACAATGTTGCTGGCTCCTAACCTTTTTTTTTTTTTTTTTGCTTGCTTTACATGGAAGCCTAAGTAAGTACCACCTCCCTGTCTCCTACAAATTTAATAGACTGGCTCCTGGATAGGTCTGTTTGGCTCCTAAGGTCTACAAAGATTTGTTAAACCCTAAGCTACATAATAAATAACCACACAAGGCTAAATGATGTCAGGTTAGAAAGTTAGAAAGCCAAAGTTTTTAATAATCTCTCCCACCGATGAAAAAAAAAAGGGAGCTTCTAATAGAGAGTGACTGAAGCTGGCACCCTACTGTTATATAAGAGGTTAAAAAATGCCTATGGTCCAAAGTTAAAGGGACTGTATCACCTAAACATTGTTTCACTGAGAATGCAGAGAACACAATATGATTAAAAAAATATCTGTACATTGTGATAGCAAAATTGCAAGCAAATGTCTAGATTAGGAGATAAATGGGTTTTAAATGTGTCTGTGGAGTCTCCATTTTATGATATCACCTGTGGCCTGATATGCAAATGACACATTTCACACAGAAAAGATAATTTGCATATCAGGCCGCAGGTGATGTCATAAACAGGAGACTCCACAAAGACAGAGTTCTCCTAATTTAGGCATTTCGCTCGCAGTTTTGCTAAAACAATGTAGAGATCATTTTCCTTCATTTTGTATTCTCTACATTCACAGTAAATAAATGTTTAGATGACATAGTCCGTTTAAGTCTATGAAGGCAATACCATGACCTGTATTTTATTTTTATTTGTTTGCAGTAAAGGTGGCTGCAACTATGAAATTAATAGGATGAGCAAACACAATCTGATATATAAATATGTAAAATAAGTATGTGTATTATGCTTCTAACTCTACCAAAGTCTCCTCTCCCCAGACAAAGTTACACTTAAAAAACACAAAGGAAATATAAGAAGGCGAGTGAGCAAATGTAACCATGTACTGCGTATAAATAAACCCACACACTGCAAACTTAATACAAAAAATGGATACTTGAGTGGAATCTCATACTCTTCCCAATAATATATCCGTTATGTGTATATGGAAAATTAAATGTAAACAAAAACAGTGCAATAATGGAAAAAAAAAATGTAATTTTATATTGATAAAGACAACATCCCCCTTACATACACCTGAGCAATATAATGATCTTGTATTAGACACAAAACAGGAGAGTATCCATGCACAATGGAAAAAGAAAAAATACCAGTGCGCTATGTAGCACATTACATTACATAAACATGTATTTATATAGCGTCAACAATTTACATAGTGCTCGTTACAGAGCATAGAGGGGGACTACAGACTAAGTTAGATGTACAAGGACAGACATGAGGTAGAGAGCCCTGCTCGCAAGCTTACAATCTAGAGGGAGTGAGGGATGTGAGAGACATAAGGTGAGTGAAGAGGTCAAAGGGAAGGGGGTGGTAGGGACAGTATTAGGGGGGGGTCGGATCTTGGCCAGAGATTAAATATCAATGTTCTAGTTGGATGGGTTGTAACCTTCCTATTCCTAACAGTGTCTGAGGACAGTGAGAGCTAGGCTGGTTTGGCTAAAGGTTAATTAATGAGTGCTCAAGCGGGATGAGTAGTAATCTCCTTAAAAAGGTGAGTTTTGAGGAACTTTTCGAATGTCAGCGCTACTGCGCATGCCCAGCTGCCAATCTCTTGCGTCTCACACACTGGAGACTTCCATCTTTAGTGTAATGATGAACATAAAATTTTACTAAAAAAAAAATAAAATAACAGTTTCATTCCTCCAATAATAAGAATAAAACACAAAATGCCACAACTTGTTTGATTAATTGTTGTAAAGACTATTTATTGAGAGAGGAGGTGAGAATTTTAATTTTTTGGATATTTTCCGAACTGATGTTATGATTAGAAAAGGAGGTAAATGTGCAAATTAGGAAGTTTTACTTACAGAGAAAGAGTCCTGGGAATATATGTCTCAAACTTGACTTCGTCATAAATTGTGTGAAAACCTTTGTCTTTTAATGTTAATAAATGTATCTGTCTGCAGCTCCAAAATTACCTATTATCCTAAAACATTTTTACTTTTCTTCTACAAAAAAATAATGATGGGAGCAAGTCTGGTTAGTCTCGGAATGTAACCTCCCCCGTATCAAGCATGCAATGCTGTTCAGAGCCTGATTAAAACAGGGAGACCCTCACACTGCATGCCGGATCCATGACATCACCGCTATCTCATTCATCCCGAAGAGAGAACTTGTTTATTCGAGATGAAAAGGGAATTAGAATTTGGTGATGTCAGTATGTCTGTCTAATACTAATAAATCGGCAATGTTGGATGTGCCAAGCTTAAGATTGCACAGCCAGGACATGCTCCAGCACCCACATTGCACACCCAGGAAATGCCCCAGCACCCACATTCACACCCAGGACATGCCACAGCACCCACATTGCACACCCAGGACATGCCCCAGCACCCACATTGCACACCCAGGAAATGCCCCAGCACCCACATTGCACACCCAGGACATGCCACAGCACCCACATTGCACACCCAGGAAATGCCCCAGCACCCACATTGCACACCCAGGAAATGCCCCAGCACCCACATTCACACCCAGGACATGCCCCAGCACCCACATTGCACACCCAGGAAATGCCCCAGCACCCACATTGCACACCCAGGAAATGCCCCAGCACCCACATTCACACCCAGGACATGCCACAGCACCCACATTACACACCCAGGACATGCCACAGCACCCACATTTCACACCCAGGACATGCCCCAGCACCCACATTGCACACCCAGGACATGCCCCAGCACCCACATTGCACACCCAGGACATGCCACAGCACCCACATTGCACACCTAGGACATGCCCCAGCACCCACATTGCACACCCAGGACATGCCACAGCACCCACATTGCACACCCAGGACATGCCCCAGCACCCACATTGCACACGCAGGACATGTCACAGCACCCACATTGCACACCCAGGACATGCAGCAGCACCCACATTGCACACCCAGGACATGCCACAGCACCCACATTGCACACCCAGGACATGCCACAGCACCCACATTGACACCAAGAACATGCCCCATCACCCACATTGACACCCATAGCATGCCACAGAACCCATATTGCAGACTCAGGAATTTCTCCAGCAACCCAGGACATGTCCTATCACCCACTTTGCACACCCATGCTATGCCCCAGCATTACACACCCAAGACATGCCCCATCACCAACAATGCAGACCCAGGACTTACCCCAACACCCAGGACATGCACCATCACACACTTTGCACACCCTGGACTTACCCCAGCCAGCACCCACAGCTCCCTGGTGTCTTGTGGCAGGCAACATGGTGTCTGTGTGCTGTCCAGTCATCCAGACACTTTGCCATGCTGCCTCTCGTGGTCCCAGTGTGGTCTAGTCTCTACCCGTTATATGTACTGAATATCAGGTTACCCCAGGGTGTGCACAGCCCGCCCTTCCCTGTCCAGTCACCAGTACTTCCACTGTCAGTAATATACAAACCATGGACTGCTGTGTCTGCAAATATGAACCATTAGGCCCATCTAGTCTGCACAAATTTCTATCTGTTGTAAACTCCTCATTCCGCATTTAGTCCTTGGCTTCCTAACATTTACTCCTTTGTTACATTGCAGGCCTTTCTCTGGATTGGTATGCCCCAACTGGATTATCTTACATTACTAATTACTAAGACTGTAATGAAATATTTGGTTGCCACAGCCTTGAACATTTACCTAAACCATTGGCTTGTCCTCCCACAGATACAAGGCCACTTTAAGACCCTAGTGGCCCTGGGGAAAGTCTTCAGCAGTGGGCCCCTTCAACCCAATTTTTCTAAAGTCACATTGTAAAAAATTGTATGTAAATGTAAACTTTGTAATATTATATGCAACTATTTTCATATAACATTCAACTATTTGTATTTGTAATCAAAATATTATTGAAAAATGCCATTTCTTGTTTTTATTCCTTTTTTCTGCACCCACATTGCACTTAAATGACTTAACACAGCACCATACAGTACCCACAGCACTTGCCATGCACCTATATTGCACCCACAGAACTTGACTTGCACTCATATTGCACCCACACAATTTGGCATGCCACAGTGTCAATTTGCCCCACAGAACATACCACAGTGTTACTTTGTCCCACAGAACTGGCCCGGCAGAACAAACCACAGTGTCACTTTCCCCCATAGTACATGTTATTTTGCCCCACAGAACATGCCGCAGCATCACTTTGCCAATTAAAATAAGCCACTGTCAGGCACCAATTAACATGCCCCAGACAGTTTGTCATTAACATATGCAAAAGTCAGTTTGCCTATTAAAATATCTCACCGTTTGTCCATTAAATATGCCAGAGCTTGCCCATCAATACTCCAGTGTTATTTTGCCATTAATATGCCACAGCCAATTTGCCCATTAATATGCCAGTATTATTTTGCCATTAATAAAGCCACCGCCAATTTGCCCAATAATATTTATTTCCAGAACTGTCCAAACTTTTTTGTCTGTTTATTAATAACAATACTATTCTGTTAAAAAGTCCACTGATCACATGTTCATGGAAAGGTGTTTCCCTTTTGAATGTGGCATATGTCATTTCGCTAGTGTTGCATTATTATTCTTTCCCTGGATAATGTCTCACGTTTACAGAAATGACACCTCTAAGATAAGACGTATCCTTGGGAAAATAATAAGGCCCAAACAATACATTCGCATCAAAGAGAACCTCACTGCCATGAGGTCCTAGCTAGTCTTTGATCCTAGTGTAGAAATTTGCCTTGTATATGTTTTTTTCTCCAGGCTGTACAAACGGTACATTGTTCACCTTTCTGTGTACAATCCTCCAAGAGGAAACCACAGGTAGAGTTGGACAGTCCAATTAGGTTTCAGAAGATAAGATTTCATTGGACTTTTCTGAACGTTCCAGTGATTTGTACTGTCAGCAAATCCCACCATCCTTCACAATTACTGTTTTGGAACATTATAGTTTTCACCACAGTCTTCAAGTCAGTAGAGGTAAAAGATTGATTTATGGCTCAGGCTGAGTATGGCTTGGATTCAGGGATCCAGTGACAGATTCTTCTTGTATCACTAGTAGGGGATGTGTCTTTTCATCAATGAAAGGTCTACTACAAGTCATTTGCTTTCCTACTGTTTTGTTACTAGCACCCTAAGCAATCATCCCTCGCCATCATCCTTTCTGAATTGCTATCATGTCTTGCTACTAATCTGAATAATTCTTGCCTTAACTCCACCCACTATCTGTAGCTGAAGGATTCCAAGCATACATCCGAACACCTGGAGCAAAAATGCAGATGTGCACTCTGTACATCCAGGGTGATGTATGTGCATATTGCAAGTTCAGTTAATATGTGAGACTGGGTTTCCAAAAAACTTGCTAGAGGCCAATGTTACGCCTATGGAGTAAATAGCTCGGCTGGTATTTTTTTTTTTTTTAAAGGTCTTAACCCAATGTAAGACACTTTAAATGTTTGTTTGTTTGTTTTTTTACTTCCAGGCTCCAACCAGGTGCAGAGAGATGAGTGGGAGAAGCAGCAATAGCTGCAAACATGATATTTTTTAGTAAATTTAACATATTTAAAATTTTAGGAAATGCACCCATTTTTCCAATTATCGTACTTTAATATGCATTAAAAAAGGTAAGGTTGTTAGGAGTGCTCCTTTGAACAACGTACTGAGGTTAAACATGGGGAGATAAGTACAGTTTTTAGGTTATCGTCAAACTTAAAAATAATCTGTCTCCCCTTTAATTTAACGCATTCTCTACACATTATAGCATTTTTTTGTTGTATAAATACCCAATTACCCATTATTACAGTCACTTGTTGTGATCGGCAGTGATCGGTGGAAAAATGCGTGAAATTAATGAACGGTTGTGTGTTTTTACTTGAAGAGACTCAAAATGATGGTGTTCATTTTTCAAATACTCCTTAGATTAAAGACAAACCATGTAAAAAAAAAAAAAAAAAAAAAAAAAGATGCTCAAATATATTTCTCCATGGAGTCTGCTGCCACAGAGAAATAGCATAATATTCATGGTAGGTAGATATTTATAGATAACATAGTAACATAGTAACATAGTAATTTAGGTTGAAAAAAGACACAAGTCCATCAAGTTCAACCCTTCTACCTATCATTTCAGCGTTTTGATCCAAAAGAAGGCAAAAAAAACACTAAGGAAGCTTTTTCGAATGTTGCCTCCTTGCCTCCTTGTCAGATAAAGGTCTGACTAAACTGGTAAACATAGATTCAGGGTTTGGTAACGTCAAGACCGAATGGGACTTTGATGTCAAAGATGTTATGTCTGTAGAGGAATGGCAAGCAAATGCATGAGTATAAACATACGTTTCCCATTAATGACATCACTTTGTGGACTGATATGCAAATTAACCTGTCTACCATTTATGACATCATATTGTGGACTGATATGCAAATGATCTACTTCAACGGAGAACAGGTTTAAAGAATAGTTTTATTTTAATCTATGTATTTAACAGTGAATACACCCTATAAATAATTAACATCTGGCAATATAGCATACCTCCCAACATTGCAAATGGCCAAAGAGGGATTCTTTAATTTTTGTGGGCGTGGTGGAAGGTGTGTCTATGGGCTGAGCATTATGGAACATTTTCTGAGCTTGTATGGCCAATTGGTACCTATTTATGTCATTTTATAAGTCATTGAGAATAAGAATGAAGTATTTTATTTACACAAATAAATAGAAAAACATATTTACTGCACTTTACACACAATTTATTGTGAGTTTTATGGCTCTGGAACTCTGCGACACAGTTACATAAATTAACAATAGAGGAGGAAAGAGGGACAGGGGGAGCTGGGTGCAAAATAGGGACTGTGCCTCCTAGGGAGGTATGACATAGGACATATGTGGGTCTGGTTTGGCTACTGAGCATGCACAGTAACAGTCATGTGACAATGCTATTGCACATGCGTGAAACTTTGCACACATGTAGCATTCATATCCTGAACATGTAAGTGTAAAATCACAACTGCGCGTTTGCAGTCACCGACTCATTGCATTAAGTGTAGATACTTTACATAGTAATGTTTTAATGAAAGAATACAAATAATGTACGTGATTGAGCTCTCTTTGCTCTGTTTGTCTATAACAGGGGGCGGACATGTTGTTTAGAATCCTGGCCCAGATTATCCTTCATCTGAACCATGGAGAATGAAAATTCTCCCTGAAAATTCTAAACAACATGTCTGCCCCCTATTACAGCCATATAGAGCAAAAAGGGCTCTATAAGTTTCTACACTTGATGCAACCTTTCAACTAAACAGTACTTATTAGACATGTGCATTCGTTTTCGGACGAATGCATTTTCGTCCGAAAATAGCATTTTCGCTCGTTCGAAAAACAAATAACGAAAATGCTAAACTAACGAAAGCCGAATGAACAAATGGTTAATAAACGAAAATCATTCGTCCATTTGTCCATTCATGCTATTGGTATTCTATAAACCGAAATAGAGTCCCCATTCATACGAATTGACCTATTCATATGAATGGGGACTCTATTTCGGTTTATAGAATACCAACAGCATTACATGTATTCCATAAACCGAAAGCCTATAAACCGAATGACATTCGGTTTATAGACTTTAGGATTATGGATTACATGTAATGCTCTTGGTATTCTATAAACCGAAAGTCTATGAACCGAAAGACATTCGGCTTATAGACTTTCGGTTTATGGAATGCATGTAATCCTATTGGCTTTCTATAAACCGATATAGAGTCGGTTTATAGAAAGCCAATAGCATTACATACATTCCATAAGCCTAAAGTCTATAAACCGATATGTCTTTCGGTTTATAGACTTTCGGTTTATGGAATGTGTAGGTCAATTGATTTGTACGAACGAATAAAACGAAACGAGAATAATAAACTAATTTCGCCTGAAACTAATGCAGTAATGAACTAAATTCGTTTTAGACGAAATAAATAACATTTTTGTCCGAATGGATGAAAACGAAAGGAAAATTTTAGTTTTGCACATGTCTAGTACTTATGCTTTTGCTACAGTTGTCCTTGAAAAAGAATTGTTACAAATTAATTTGCACATCAAATTATTTTTAAAAAAAGCAATAATGTCTAACAATACAGCGAATCTGTTCTCGAACAGTGTGTTCTTCAGGATCTAAGTGTACAAAGGCTCAGGGGATGGCTGTTTACATTAGAAATAATACATATATTCATTAAAAATATTAATGAGCTCCATTAAATAATAAACATTGCCCATCAAAGAAAAATGTCCCAATTACTGAGGCGATTTAACCGATTTCATGAATTTAACATATAATGATTGGGGCTTGAACACAGATTCACATGCAATGTGTCAAAATGAGCTGACAAAAGATGTAAATAGAAGCAAAGGGTTAACCTATTTAATTTCCTTAATTAACTTCATAATATTTCATCCTGAGAAGAACTTGCTACAACTCTGCCATAAATCTGGAAGGTAAACGTGGTGTTTCGTAATTGGAAAATGGCAGTTATGCTTAGGGTCAGGGTGGAATTGGCACCAAACGCTGGGATTTATATTTTTTTTATGTGATCTTCTGTCTTTCTGCCAAATTAACTTGTATTGTAACCCCCCGGGGGATATAGTTTTTAAATTAATGTATAGTCAGTGGGTTGACTGATTTTCATTGCAGAAAAACTTTGTCTATATTCTCTCTGAGGGACCAAATATGGCAGGCCGTCTCTCTGGTTAAAGGGACTAAAGAGATAGCATAAACAGATGTAAACAATGATTCACACGTTGTGTTAGTAGAAATGCAAGCAAAAGCGTGAATTAAGAGGAGATGTGTGTTTTAAATGTGACTGTGGTGTCCCCTGTATATGACATCACCTTGGGGCATAGGCTTGCCACTCTAATACTTTTGAGGGCAATATTAACACAATGGAATCATCACGATCATCTGCATTTTTTGGAGCCAAAGGTGACAACCCTATTGTGGCTTGATTTGCAAATGAAACATTTTCCATTGGAAAGTAGTTCCTTTATCCAGCCACAGGTGATGTCATCAAGAGGAGACACTACAGGACACACTCAAAACACACGTTTCTCTTTTTGAGACTTTCATTTTGAGACCTGAGCTGCCGAATTTGACTTGGTCTCAAAATGGAAGTCGACCTCCAAAGTCGAATTTTAGTGAATAGACCCAAATGTGTAGATCATAGTTTCATCCTCTGCTTTCCCAGTTTGAGTCCCATTCATTTATTCAATCAATCAGGTATATAATTTCAGATAGAAATCGATGGGATCTATTCATTCAAAGTGAACTATTGTGAACTGATAAGTGACAAAAAAAGTCCTGGAACTTGCCTATTTGTGCCTAATTGTGTAACTCACAACTATCTCATAGGAGTGTGAAACTTAAGTCCCCTGAGGAAGTTGAGATAATACCGAATGCAACGCGTAGTGCTGTCTACCTCCTGTATTTTATTCCAATTTATTGAATAATTTATTATAATTGGTATTGTGGTTGTTTCTAACGGATTTCCCTTCGATTCACAGCAGCTCCCAGATTTCCATGCTCCTTTCGTTACAGAAACATCATTGCTGAAGTGAAGTTGTATTGTCATCGTGATTGGGCTCAGCTGGATCCAGTAGTGTATCTTCCACAAGGCAAACAAGGCACTCGCCTAGGGCGGCACTTTGCCAGAGGGCGGGACTTTGCCAGAGGGTGTTAAAGCACACTTCTGGTGCTTCAAACATTTTCGCTTCCTCCCCCACCGTTCAGCAAGCTTTAGCTCCTTCCAGTTAATCAGGGTGATGGGGGCATGTAATGGACATGGTGGGGGTATGTAATGAGGGTGATGGTGGCCCATAAGAGGGGTGATGGGGCATTTAGTGTGTATGCAATGTGGGTGATTGGGCATGTCGTAGGTGTGCAACTTGGGTAATTGGGCATGTCGTAGGTGTGCAACTTGGGTAATTGGGCATGTCGTAGGTGTGCAAGATACACCACTGGCTGGATCCCGTGTTGGGTAACCCACCCCAAAATTGAGTTGGTCTCGTTTTGGACATTTTACTTGTTAGTGTTATTTATACAATAAATGGATGTGTATAATTCTGGTACATTTTTACGCTATGTCCAGTCCCTCTCTACTTGGTCCTGTCTGTTTTGCATGAGACCTACCTAATCTTAGTATCCTGTGGAGGATTACTGCTGAGTACCGCTCCAGCCTATCCTACATTTGTACCAGGTACCACTTCTCTTTCTACTGTAGCAGCGGCATCTCCACTATCAGATGATGCCACTTTGAGTGGCCTCAGCCTGACATGGAAAATGTACACAGCGCTGGCTACATTTTACTAAAGCTATATATGCAGGGACCCACCGGCTCTGTAATGACCCTGGTCTGGTCTCTGCCTATGTGTCCCTGGCACCAGATCACGCTATGCAGGGCCGGCCTTAGGGGTGTGCGACCTGTGCGAGCGCACAGGGCGCAACACCCCAGGGGGCGCCGCCCGTCAGCCAAATTTTATTTTAAAAAGTAAAAAAAAAAAAAGCAGGTAGAGGCACTGGCTGGGGGAGATCAAAAGATCCCCCCTCACCAGCCCTCTGCTCGGCAAGCTCTGCTGTGTTGGGGAGGGGGCGGAGCTAAACGGTTGAGCGGTGTAGCTCCGCCCCCACCCTGTGAAGCAGAGAAGCTCCTGTATCACGGGGAGCTGCAGGTAGCAAGAGAAAGTGCTGCTCGGCTCCCCATGCCTGCACAGGGCGCCGGGACACTTAAGGCTGGCCCTGACGCTATGGTTAGTGGCAGGAGCAAAAAGATGATGTTTTTGTGCTTTGGTTAACGAGAAGGACAGCCATCAGAAATTGTGGGGCCCCTTACAGGTCTGAGCGCCCACCTCCCCCCATTTCTCCTGCACTCCTTTTATTATTGCCCCCACATCCCTTGCCATAGCACCACCTTCCACACCCAGGTTTTTTTGTTTTTTTTTAAAGGGACCCAAGCATCATCTCACGACTTTACAAAGTTTAAGAACTCCATTGAGTGCTTCTACATTTTAGATAGCTTCCCTTACATTTTACAAGGCCTAGTTTCTGGCTGTACAGCCAAGGAAACACGTTAATCACATGTGTGTACTGCTGTGCTCACTGCCGGAACGCCCTCTGTAAGGTTTAGCCCAAGTCATCCAGAAAAATTCCAAGTTGTTATAACTTAACATTAAAAAAAAAACTACAATTATCATATTACATCAATATCATTAATGCATTGTACAGGTGATTAACTCAATTATAAAAAAAGTGATGAGATCATAATTAGCTATCCCTGAATGCTAGGGAACTAGATAAAACCTTCAAAAGAAAATAGTTCTCACAGCGGTGATTAAAATCTCAGCTCTTCACAGGATACCTTGTGTACAGTAAATAGATTATTGCATTGTATAATCTCCTGGATTCCGTCAAATGGATTTGATGAGGATCTACTCTCAGAGTTCACCAGTTCACCAAAAAGAAGACAATCTCCGGGGGGGGGGGGGGGGGGCACCCATTTAACCCTTTGTGAATCAATAATCAAGAACCATTCCCCTTTTCAAAGCAGCATGAGTTGCACAAAAAGGGTTAAAAAAAAAAAAAAAAATTTGATGTGCTGGCGAAGGGCCAGTACAATCCGTAGTTGATCACTCAAAAACCCTGCAAAACATAGAAATTGAAATGGAAGAGCGCACAGTAGAAAGAGACGAAGATCTGGACTAAGGTTGATATTGTATTAATGTTGAAGTGGTGACCGCTGGAAGATAATGGAGCGATACATTGTTGCATAGTAGTTGAGGTTGAAAAAAGACTTGCGTCCATCAAGTTCAACCCTTTTCCAATTCCTTTTAGAAAAAGGGAAAAAAAAAACTTATTTCAGCAATTTGTTATTCTACTTTCAAGTGGGGAAAAAAATCCTTCTAGACTCCAACTGGCAATCAGATCTCACTTTGGATCAAAAAGCACTAAATAAATATTAATGCCTATATTAACATGCCCTCTATGCTCTGGCTTATTAAAAAAAAACTATCCAGGCCGCTTTTAAAGGTATCTAATGTATTTGCTAGAACCACCTCTTCAGGCAGTGGAGGGGGGGGGGGGGGTCAAGGGGAGGCAAGTGAAGAAAAATTATTTCTAATCCGTTAAGAAATGTCCTAGGAATAATATATAGGTCAACGGGGAAGATTCTATGGCCCCCGCTACCTGGGTGATATTATCTGCAATTCCTTTTGCAAGATGTCCACTGATCTGTAAGTAAAAGGGGAGCAGAAGGTCAAAAACACGCATTAACCCTACTCAAGGAAGCCATAAAGCATGACAAATAACGGAGCCGTTAAAAAGGAAGAAACCAATCAGATCTAAACATAGAGGATTCACAGAGCCCAGTCAGGATAAAAAGAAACTCACAACCCCACTCATTGTTACCTCCAGTTACAGGGAAGATTTATATAATGCTTGCCATCTACCTCTCGGAGAGATGCCAACCAGGGAGCATTGCTGGCTGATCCTGCTGGCTCAGAGTGACTAGGCATGTCACCTGTCTACATGAGTGTGACTTAAATAGTCCAGTCTTTTTCATTAACAAGGCCATAGAATCCAGGCCAATGTCTGACTATCATTATTTTTTATTATATATATATTTATTTATTTTTTCTTAATATATACCATTTTTTCCTTTTTTATTTTTGCAGATTTGCTATTCCACATTTATTGGGGTTTTAACTCACACCTCTCCTTTTATTTTTATCTGTACGGCCAACAACTCACACTTGTCTAATAAAAGGTTTAGCATATAATGTGCCAAATGTATGTATGTTATCCTGTTTCTATGCACTTGACACTATGCATTCCTTTGTAAAAAAAAAAAAAAATATAAGAATATAAGCTGATTGAAAAAGCTTTCAGTCTTTTATTTTGTGTATGCATTGGATTTAATGTACTTGGCATAGCTCCTTCTCCGTTCTTTTTATTTATTATTCTCAGGACATTCTAACAATCAAATAAAAAATATGTGCTATTTAATTACCTCTGAGGACGCTGCTGAGTGAAATGCGTAAGGCTGGACTGTCTCACCACTGTGGTCACCATTTGAATACCATGTGTGATTTTATATGTTGACTTAGATTTATATGTATTGTTTTTATTAATTTATCTTCAAATTAAAGTGTATTTTTTTTTTTTTTTGTATATTCACCCTGTTTAAGTTTGATTGATGTAAGTGCAGATCTTTGTCACTTTTTATAGTGGGTTTACAACCACTATGCTCAGTAGTGTATCTTCCACAAGGCAAACAAGGCACTCGCCTAGGACGGCACTTTGCCAGAGGGTGCCAGAGGGTGTTAAAGCACACTTCTGGTGCTTCAAACATTTTCGCTCCCTCCCCCACCGTTCAGCAAGCTTTAGCTCCTTCCAATTAATCGGGGTGATGGGGGAATGTAATGGACGTGGTGGGGGTATATAATGAGGGTGATGGTGGCATGTAATGGGGGTGATGGGGGAATGTAATGGGGGTGACTGGGCATTTAATGTGTGGGGGTTGGGGCATGTAATGAGATGATGGGGCATGTCGTGGGTAGGCAACGTGAGTGATAGGGCATGTTGTAGGTGTGCAACATGGGTGGGGGGCGAACTTTGTCTGCCTAGGGCAGCACAAAACCAAGATACACCACTGACTATGCTCCCAAAGATGCCCCTCCCCCCCCCCCCCCCCCCCCCAGGTGCCCAGGAATGTAACCAAAGTAGGTAATATCTTGCACTTTTGTTTAAACCCTTCCTCTACAAAATGTATAAAATAAAAAATATGTGGATGCAAGGGTTAAAGAGAACATATTCTGTCAATTCCCCATCATTTATTTTAACAGAAAGATAATCTGTAACTCACAGCGTGTGGTGCAACCATTGGAAAATCTGACCATGTGTATCATACTATCCCCTGGCTGTCTGACCAGAAACAATTATTTAATAGTTTGTGTGCTCTGTCCATAAAACAACAAGATACTCAGCATGACAATACTATGAAAAATAAACCTCGTTTAAGATGAGCACACTGTATGTGCAAACGGAATAATGATCTGTTCTATGAAATATGGAAAAAATGACTTTGTAGCTGTGAAGATGTGGGGGGAGATAATGGTGCTGTTTGCAGTTTTAACATTATTTCGATATCACTCATATTTTAATTCATTTCGGGAAAACAAAATCCGTCATGAATGGTATTGTGCTTTGAAACAGATCCGGCAGGAATGGTATCACAGATAGGGCTTTTTACAAAGATACCCTTACACTCATGTCATGGATTCCATTAGGGATTTAACCGGCAAGCCAAAAACATGCTACTGGGTTCTAATACAGGTCAGGCACTGCTTTTTAGACCATGTAGACACAGCGTCCAATGTTCTAAGGCCGGTAAGGCTTAGCTAGGTAGGTTCTAAAACCAGTTAGACACAACGTCCAATGTTTTAAGGTAGGTAAGGCTTAGCTTGCTAGGTTCTAAAACCAGTAAGACACATCGTCCAATGTTCTGGGCAGGTAAGGCTTAGCAAGTTAGGTCCTAAAACCAGTTAGACACAGCATACAATGTTCTAAGGCTTAGCTTGCTAGGTTCTAAAACCAGTAAGACACATCGTCCAATGTTCTGGGCAGGTAAGGCATAGCTAGGTAGGTTCTAAAACCAGTTAGACACAGCGTCCAATGTTCTAAGGCAGGTAAGGCATAGCTTGCTAGGTTCTAAAACCAGTTAGACACAGCGTCCAATGTTCTAAGGCAGGTAAGGCATAGCTCGCTAGGTTCTAAAAGCAGTTAGACACAGCGTCCAATGTTCTAAAGCAGGTAAGGCATAGCTCGCTAGGTTCTAAAACCAGTTATACACAGCGTCCAATGTTCTAAGGCAGGTAAGGCATAGCTCGCTTGGTTCTAAAACCAGTTAGACACAGCGTCCAATGTTCTAAGGCAGGTAAGGCATAGCTCGCTAGGTTCGAAAATCAGTTAGACACAGCGTCCAATGTTCTAAGGCAGGTAAGGCATAGCTCGCTATGTTCTAAAAGCACTTAGACACAGCTTACAATGTTCTAAGGCAGGTAAGGCATAGCTAGCTAGGTTCTAAAACCAGTTAGACACAGCGTCCAATGTTCTAAGGCAGGTAAGGCATAGCTCGCTAGGTTCTAAAAGCAGTTAGACACAGCGTCCAATGTTCTAAAGCAGGTAAGGCATAGCTCGCTAGGTTCGAAAATCAGTTAGACACAGCGTCCAATGTTCTAAGGCAGGTAAGGCATAGCTCGCTAGGTTCTAAAACCAGTTAGACACAACGTCCAATGTTCTAAGGCAGGTAAGGCATAGCTCGCTTGGTTCTAAAACCAGTTAGACACAGCGTCCAATGTTCTAAGGCAGGTAAGGCATAGCTCGCTAGGTTCTAAAAGCACTTAGACACAGCTTACAATGTTCTAAGGCAGGTAAGGCATAGCTAGCTAGGTTTTAAAACCAGTTAGACACAGCGTCCAATGTTCTAAGGCAGGTAAGGCATAGCTCGCTAGGTTCTAAAATCAGTTAGACACAGCGTCCAATGTTCTAAGGCAGGTAAGGCATTGCTCGCTAGGTTCTAAAACCAGTTAGACACAGCGTCAAATTTTCTAAGGCAGGTAAGGCATAGCTCGCTTGGTTCTAAAACCAGTTAGACACAGCATCCAATGTTCTAAGGCAGGTAAGGCATTGCTCGCTAGGTTCTAAAACCAGTTAGACACAGCGTCCAATGTTCTAAGGCAGGTAATGCATAGCTCGCTAGGTTCTAAAACCAGTTAGAGACACTTCCCAATGTTCTAAGGCAGGTAAGGCATAGCTCGCTAGGTTCTAAAACCAGTTAGACACAGCGTCCAATGTTCTAAGGCCGGTAAGGCTTAGCTAGGTAGGTTCTAAAACCAGTTAGACACAATGTCCAATGTTCTAAGGTAGGTAAGGCTTAGCTTGCTAGGTTCTAAAACCAGTAAGACACATCGTCCAATGTTCTGGGCAGGTAAGGCTTAGCAAGTTAGGTCCTAAAACCAGTTAGACACAGCATCCAATGTTCTAAGGCTTAGCTTGCTAGGTTCTAAAACCAGTAATACACATCGTCCAATGTTCTGGGCAGGTAAGGCTTTGCTAGGTTCTAAAATCAGTTAGACACAGCGTCCAATGTTCTAAGGCAGGTAAGGCATAGCTCGCTAGGTTCTAAAAGCAGTTAGACACAGCGTCCAATGTTCTAAGGCAGGTAAGGCATAGCTCGCTAGGTTCTAAAATCAGTTAGACACAGCGTCCAATGTTCTAAGGCAGGTAAGGCATAGCTCGCTAGGTTCTAAAATCAGTTAGACGCAGCGTCCAATGTTCTAAGGCCGGTAAGGCATAGCTCGCTTGGTTCTAAAACCAGTTAGACACAGAGTTCAATGTTCTAAGGCCGGTAAGGCATAGCTTGCTAGGTTCTAAAACCAGTTAGACACAGCGTCCAATGTTCTAAGGCAGGTAAGGCATAGCTCGCTAGGTTCTAAAACCAGTTAGACACAGCGTCCAATGCTCTAAGGCAGGTAAGGCATAGCTTGCTAGGTTCTAAAACCAGTTAGACACAGCGTCCAATGTTCTAAGGCAGGTAATGCATAGCTCGCTAGGTTCTAAAACCAGTTAGAGACACTTCCCAATGTTCTAAGGCAGGTAAGGCATAGCTCGCTAGGTTCTAAAACCAGTTAGACACAGTGTCCAATGTTCTAAGGCAGGTAAGGCATAGCTCGCTAGGTTCTAAAACCAGTTAGACACAGCGTCCAATGTTCTAAAGCAGGTAAGGCATAGATCGCTAGGTTCTAAAATCAGTTAGACACAGCGTTCAATGTTCTAAGGCAGGTAAGGCATAGCTCGCTAGGTTCTAAAATCAGTTAGACACAGCGTCCAATGTTCTAAGGCAGGTAAGGCATAGCTCACTTGGTTCTAAAACCAGTTAGACACAGCGTTCAATGTTCTAAGGCAGGTAAGGCATAGCTCGCTAGGTTCTAAAACCAGTTAGACACAGCGTACAATGTTCTAAGGCAGGTAAGGCGTAGCTCGCTAGGTTCTATAACCAGGTAGACACAGCGTCCAATGTTCTAAGGCAGGTAAGGCATAGCTCGCTAGGTTCTAAAAGCAGTTAGACACAGCTTACAATGTTCTAAGGCAGGTAAGGCATAGCTCGCTAGGTTCTAAAACCAGTTATACACAGCGTTCAATGTTCTAAGGCAGGTAAGGCATAGCTCGCTTTGTTCTAAAACCAGTTAGACACAGCGTACAATGTTCTAAGGCAGGTAAGGCATAGCTCGCTAGGTTCTAAATCCAGTTAGACACAGCGTCCAATGTTCTAAGGCAGGTAAGGCATAGCTCGCTAGGTTCTAAAAGCAGTTAGACACAGCTTACAATGTTCTAAGGCAGGTAAGGCATAGCTCGCTAGGTTCTAAAACCAGTTAGACACAGCGTCCAATGTTCTAAGGCAGGTAAGGCATAGCTCGCTAGGTTCTAAAAGCAGTTAGACACAGCTTACAATGTTCTAAGGCAGGTAAGGCATAGCTAGCTAGGTTTTAAAACCAGTTAGACACAGCGTCCAATGTTCTAAGGCAGGTAAGGCATAGCTAGCTAGGTTTTAAAACCAGTTAGACACAGCGTCCAATGTTCTAAGGCAGGGCAGGCATAGCTCGCTAGGTTCTAAAATCAGTTAGACACAGCGTCCAATGTTCTAAGGCAGGTAAGGCATAGCTCGCTAGGTTCTAAAACCAGTTATACACAGCGTCCAATGTTCTAAGGCAGGTAAGGCATAGCTCGCTAGGTTCTAAAACCACTTAGACACAGCGTCCAATGTTCTGAGGCAGGTAAGGCATAGCTTGCTAGGTTCGAAAAGCAGTTAGACACAGCTTACAATGTTCTAAGGCAGGTAAGGCATAGCTCGCTAGGTTCTAAAAGCAGTTAGACACAGCTTACAATGTTCTAAGGCAGGTAAGGCATAGCTCGCTTGGTTCTAAAACCAGTTAGACGCAGCGTCCAATGTTCTAAGGCAGGTAAGGCATAGCTCGCTAGGTTCTAAACCCAGTTAGACACAGCATCCAATGTTCTAAGGCAGGTAAAGCATAGCTCGCTAGGTTCTAAACCCAGTTAGACACAGCATCCAATGTTCTAAGGCAGGTAAGGCATAGCTCGCTAGGTTCTAAACCCAGTTAGACACAGTATACTAGATTCTAAGGCAGGTAAGGCACAGCTTGCTAGGTTCTAAAACCAGTTAGACACAACATACTAGATTGTAAGGCAGGTCTGGCACAGCTTTCAAGGTTATAAGGCAGATAAGGCACAGCTTACCTGGTTATAAAACCAGTTAGACACAGCCTACTAGGTTCTCTGGCAGGTAAGGCACAGCTTGCTAGGTTATAAAACCAGTTAGACACAGCATACTAGGTTCTAAGGCAAGTCAGACACAGCTTACCTGGTGTTCTAAAACCAGTTAGACACAGTGTCCTAGGTTTTCTGGTAGGTAAGGCATAGCTTGCAAGGTTGCAAAAAACAGTTTGACATGTATCCTAGGTGCTATGGCAGGTCAGACAATGTTTTTTTGGTCCTAAGGTTGAACGGACATGGTTGAGGATGTTCTATGTCATGTAAGACACTGCTTAATAGATAATACAGCAGGACACAGCTTCCAAGCTGCTAAGGCAGTTCAGAAACAGATTGTATTGTTCTAAGGCAGGTAAAACACTGCTTGATAGGTTCAAAAATAGGACTGACAAAGATTGTTAGGTTCTAAGACAGGTCAGACACAAATTGTTAGGTTCAAAGATAGGGTTCTCGTCTGATTCTGTGGGATCCCAGTCTTGGTTAGTTAATATGACCTCTTCATACTGTAAGGCAGTGAGGTGGCAATCCTATTCTAAGACAGGTAAAAAAAAAAAAAACAGCACAGCTCGCTAGGTTTTAAAGCAGCCGCAACCAGTCTTGTAAGGTTTTAAGGCCGGACAAGCATGCCTTTCTGGGTTCTAAAACTAGAGAATTGTGGGAGTTATAGTCCAGAAACAGCTGGAGGGCCACAGATGGAGTGTGTAAAAAAAAAAAAAAAAAAAAATGGTTTTATTCATAACCCCCCACTATTTTCTTTAAGCACAGAGAAGCAGGTTAATAAAAAGACGTGTAATATAATTATTATACAACCACATTATTTATCCATTAGATGGAAATACTCACAGTTATCCCAGCGATCGTTAAATGCCAGGAATATGCAAATTAATAAATACCATCTGAATAAAGCACCTGATTAATTACTTCAGAGGCATAAAAATACATTTGATCGTACAGTGTTTCTATGCAATCAGATCCTACCAGATTTATTCATAATTTTCCCTTATTGCAAGTCGCTTTTGACTGATTTGCAGTGCGGATATATTCTTGGCCCTGTGCTGGATTTTAATTATTCGTCCTATTTAACAATCAGAAGAGATTAGAAAAACCTGGGATTAACATCAGTGTTCATTCATGGACCATTAAAAAGCCCAATTTACTAGCAAACCACACTACCTCTGTATAAGGGGAACCCTTGATCAAAGTCTCTTTCTCTGCTGTTTATTCCGGAATTCAATTATTCTATCTTTTTACAACTGAAAAACTGTAAACTTCCTAAAATTAACATCACAGCTGAGGTAGTTGTTCAAAATAAGGCTGAGAAAGAATTGGTGGGTTTTCGAGAATAAATTTGGGTTCCTTATTTGGTTTACAACCTCTTGTAAATGTTATTGTGTGATCTACATTAAAATAGCCTTTATTTTGGGACAAAAATAAAATGAGGTGTTCGTCTCCAGCTTCCATTTTGAGAATTTTACCCATGATGCAACATTCTACAAAATTTTCCAGCAAGTCTCAATGTACAATTGTGGCCAGCGCCTGCATGATGGGATATTAGTGTACACATATTAACATTGCTGAGACTGCTGTTTTAGAGGACAACCGTAAACCAAAAAATAATTTATTTAATTAAAAGATATCAACAGGGGAAGACATCTTAAATAGAAATGGTTTCATGATTTTATGAAAGAAAACAAATAGAGTACTTTACTAAGCCCTCTTTGCTCTGTATAGCTCTATTAGGAGGCAGATATATTGTTTGGAATCTTCTTTCATCTGCCCACAGTGAAGGATGATCTAATCATACAGCTGTATGGAACAAAAGTGTTCAATAATATATTTTATTTGCATTCATTAAAGCTCTGCTATGTAATACATCTACACTGGATGCAAGCCTTCAATTAAACATAATTTTTGCCTGCACTTCAGACTGCGCTCTGTTACACAGGAATTGACCTAACATGCAAGTCAGGGATTATTCCACTGTTTGGTGGCGACAAAGGTGGTTATTTGGAAATTGGAAGAATAATCTCTTATTATATAAATATGTACTGGGCCAATATAAAGAGCTCTCCAGGGACCTGTTCATTAATAGAAATGTACAATCAACAAGAGGTCACCCACTGAGACTGTAAGAGCAAAGATTTCATAAACAGCAAAGGAAGGGATTCTTCACAGTAAGGACAATAAAGTTATGGAACTCACTGCCTAGAGAGGTAGTGCTATCAAATACAAAATATACATTTAAAATGATCCTCTACCACTTCTGCTGGAAGGCTATTCCATACATCCACTACCCTCTCAGTAAAGTAATACTTCCTGATATTACTTTTAAATCGTTGCCCCTCTAATTTAAGACTATGTCCTCTAGTTGTGGTAGTTTTTCTTCTTTTAAATATACTCTCTTCCTTTAGTGTGTTGATTCCCATTATGTATTTAAATGTTTCTATCACATCCCCCTGTTACGTCTTTCCTCCAAGCTATACATGTTAAGATGCTTTAACCTTTCCTGGTAAGTTTTATCCTTCAACCCATGAACCAGTTTAGGAGCCCTTCTCTGAACTCTCTCCAAAGTATCAATATCCTTCTGGAGATACGGTCTCCAGTATTGCGTACAATACTCCAAGTGAGGTCTCACCAGTACTCTGTACAATGGCATGAGCACTTCCGTCTTCCTACTGCTAATACCTCATCCTATACAACCAAGCATTCTGCTAGCATTTCCTGCTGCTCTATTGCATTGCCTACCTACCTTCAAGTCCTCTGAAATTATTACTCCTAAATCCCTTTCCTCAGATGTTGAGGTTAGGACTGTACCAAATAGTCTATATTCTGCTTTTGGGTTTTTACGCCCAAGGTGCATAATCTTGCACTTGTCCACATTAAATGTCAGTTGCCACTGCTCTGACCATTTTTCTAGTTTAGTTAAATCATTTGCCATTTGGCTTATCCCTCCATGAATATCAACCCTGCAGCAAATCTTTGTATCATCAGCAAAAAGACCTACTTTGCCAACAAGACCTTCTGAAATATCGCTAATAAAAATATTAAAGAGAATGGGTCCAAGTACAGATCCCTGAGGTACCCCACTATTAACAAGACATTGCATCGAATATACCCCATTGACTACAACTCTCTGTTGCCTGTCACTCAGCCATTGTCTAATCCATTCAACAATATTGAAATCCAAACTCAAAGATTTCAGTTTATTGATAAGCCTTCTATTTGTGACAAAAGCCTTACTGAAATCTAGGTAAGCAATGTCTACTGCACCACCCTGATCTATTATTTTAGTCACCCAATCAAAAAAATCAATCAGATTCGTTTGGCATGATTCTTTTGAATCAAAAGCAGGAATGATAGGTAAAAGGGTTGAACTTGATGGACTTATGTTTTTTTTTCAACCTAAATTACTATGTTACTATGTTGGATCTTAGTAAAAAAAAAAACATACAGCCAATCCTGAGTTGAGCTCGGGATACTCAGAAAACAATTAAAAAATGTGGAAAAATTGGCTCGTTAGCATAAAAGTGAATATTGGTGATAACCCTGTAGTATGATGGTATTTCTTGATTATAAATTGTAACTTGGAGAGCTCCCTACCCCCTGGCAGACAAAGAAAATGTTTGCGCATGTGTTGTGGCTTGAATGTTTATAAAATTTTAAATACTTTTACAATGTGCATAATATATATATGTTTGTAGAAATAGCTATGTGATGTTGTTTCTTCTTGATACAATGTATTTGTGATTCGTATTTGTGAGTTGACAAGAATCCAGAAGCCAGCTGTGTCTCATACAAAATTAGCTCTATTTTTAAATGTAAAAAAAATCCATCACATCCAATTTTTAAAGCTCCTCACTGCGATGCTTCCAGATGGTATTCCTGCCTAAACTGAGTAGACAGGCCACTACCGACAGCTAGGGATCCACAGATAAAACGATTTTCAGCACGTTCTGCAAATTACAGTGGCATAACACCCTGCTATTCTTTTCAAGCATGATAACAGACTCTGGATAAACATGTGTGCATAAGCACTGGGGAGATAAGAATTGGAAACTCCATCACAAGAAGAATTCTAATCCAGTATTATGACAGAATGAAAACATATTTACCAAGTAACACCTATACTAATCATATATGGTGCTATACAGGTTTTGTGGAGGGAGGGGTTAGACTTAATTATACTACATTTTCCGTTGAATCTCCGCTATAGTCGCGTAACTATTTGTAGGATAGCTCAGTGGACTAGTGCCCCACCTGCAGCATCTGCTCAATCCTCAGTGTTTGAATCCCAGTGAGTTCAACTCAGCTGTAGTTGATAAAATGGGTGCCATTAAGTAGGGTAAATGTAATACCCACAGTACATACCTGAGAACAAGAAAATAGTTCATGCTTCTGTTTATCTTACTTTAATAAAGCATCCTCTTCAGTAATCCCTACTATCTAAGGCAGAAGTCTACAAACTTTCCTTTCAGTAAAAGGACTATATAATATGTTTTTACACCTAGAAAAAAGAAAAGTGAACTACTATTTCAACCATAGCTTACAAGGTAAAAGATATCAGTTACTACAAACCATTTTTTTTTTAGACTTAACCCTTTGTGTGTTGTATAAAATGTAATAAATGTTTTTTATTTAACTTTTCTTTTTTTTTTTCTGATACACAGCTTTTTCTGCTTCTCTCTCTGACACAAAATCAAAGTGTGTCAGCGAGAGAGGGGGATGATTTTGACAATCCAGTATTCATAGACAATTGATTGTCATTTATTGCACAAAAATCACTGCAATTGTTTTTCACAGGGATACTATCAATAAATACATAAATGATGGTTGATCCTGGTCTGTCTAATTATTATCTAACTCAACAAATCTGGGGTTGGACGGTAGTGGATTGTGACAAGCATCTAGGCTTGTCAAATCCTCTCTGAAGTTGCTGAGACAGCTTGTCTAAATCCAGGGGCATTCCAGAACACCCATGATTGACAAGTCACTGACTGTCATGACTGTCCTGCAATTTTGAACCGCCCATCACTCACTCACAAGGCTTCCAGGAAAGCTGCAGTTATGCCAATATCAGTGAAATCACTGCAATATTAAAGCAGCCTGTATGGCGGTCACCTAGATAACTTTTTGTGGTGGGCTGGGTGTCTGTTGGGGTTTATCGGTGCTTGTAATACCCAACGCGTTTCACACTTCATAACGTTATTGGCATTCCCAAACACCTCTCTAGTTTGCTCTCTGCAATCTGTTACATTCTCCTTCCCGACATCCTCTAATTCATATTCTGAGCCCCCCTCCCCCCCCTGTAATCCTGTACACACCCAGAGAGAGAAAAAGAAAACATGTAATTTTTGGGGGGATAGCAGCAAATCGCACAAGTATCATCTAACAATACTCTGTCACTTTTTATGTAAAAAAATAGCCCAGGTAACAATGGCGTATAGTAATAAAACAGATCTGTCCTTACCCCTTGGGGAAAGGCAAAGAATGCTATCTTGCTACATGATCTCATGTCTTTTAAGCTGTGCTCAAACTGCTGACATATCAGATAAATAGCCCGTTCATTACCTGCCAGGGATTGTCTGCTGGATATTGGAAATAGCTCGGAAGCTCTGCCCATATGCCGGTAACGAGCTCTACTCGGACCATGTGAATTTCCCTCTGTCTTCGCTTCCAGAAAAGTCTATTATACAACTACCTATTCTAAGGAAGGTAGCCTCAATTACACCCTCTATAAAAGGCCTTTGTTCCGGGGCCGGGGTAGGAATATAACTTAGAGTTGGCACAGATTGGCTTGGTTTGCTCTATTTGCAAAAGAAGTAATTTACCATTCCGTTAAGACTTTTAGCGCCCACATAAGTGGGATAAACCTGCGGTAGCCTTTCAGGGCCTACATTTTGAATTATATTTAAAAAAAAAAAAAATCCCATCTATTCAGTTTTAGGTTTCCCCTTATTAAGCACTTGGCAGGTGGCTACGGCTATTTTTAAATTGTTCTGATTGTCTTCCTCTCTTATCCTAAGCGAATTAAAATATTTGCTAAATTAAGGAGCTGTCATGCAGGTCTGGGTTTTTTAATATAGTGATTAGGGACAGCATGCAATGTTAATTGGATATGCACAGTCATTACCATAGAGAAATGCTGGATTTTGGATGAGACAAGTTTAGAAGGATTGGGGGTACAGATGCACTCAGGACTAGATCTAACTATCCCCGTAAACCACACACAAAGACCATACAAACTGCTCAAATGAATCCAATGCTTATACAGCAAAGAACGCGTGTTAAAGGGACTGTGTTATCTAAACAGCATTTATACTGGGAAGATAGATATTTAAAAAATATATATTTTTTTTATTTTTTGTATTACAAAGTATCAAAAAACATGCATTTATAAAACAAATAAAAGTTTGTGGGGGGAGGAGCCCCTTACCACCAAGCATTCATTACATGACTATTTATGCTAATTCGATGAGAAATTTACAGTATTGAGAGGTTTGTTTCCATAGTAAACATTAAGACAAAACAAACAAAACAAAAACATGGTACCAGAATCATCTATCTTCGTTGCGGGATCTTGTATTTAAATTTACTAGGGTAAAAAAAAAATCGCTTTTTTTTTTCTCTACTTCTTTGTTGTCAACACTCATTTCTTTTGATCCAAGGGTTCCATATGTCATAATAAGTGCTCATTTTATTTTATTTTTTGTGGTAACCTTCTTCCATTTTACAGATAAAGTGATTCTGGTGATAGGACTTCACCCCAACTTATAGGCCCCTTGATTTTCCATTTATGCAGATTTTAAGTGACATTAAAATTCCCATCAGTAAGTTGTTCTGGGATGCTTTTTTTTAGAGGGAGATCCAGGTGAAAAAGAAATGTCTACTCCAAACATCTCTTTAATCACTGCCCCAAGGCGTGTGCGTACTCTAACTATTTCTTCGCATCGCCACCACATCCCAAATTAGGAAGGTTGTGCATTGTGGGGGCCTACATGAACTGTATTTTAAGATTTGTCACCGGTGGTACAAGATTCCAACAAAGATTCAGAAATTTGATAAAACCAAATCGGATCTTTGTTGGAGATGTGAGAAAGAACAGGGGACGTTTAAAAAAAAATCAGAATTCCAAGCAAATCAATAAATTAAGAGGTGTTTTAAAGAGTCCTGTGGTGTCTCCTATTGATGACATCACCTGTGACGGGATAGGCAAATGAACTACTTTTCAATGGGAAATTTGTCATTTTTATATCAAGCTACTGGCTGATGTCAGGAAGAGGAGACAAGAGGTAGCAATTCTGCTAACATAACAATAGATCTTTTTTTTTATATTTATATATGTTTTATTCACTGTATAAACAATAAAGAGAGAATTGCAGGGAATTGAAACAAGATTTTCAAACTTTAGGCCAAAGTAGCCGAGTTTTTCCAACTCAGTGACTTTACAGCACTAGTTTCTCACTTTGGGGCGGGGGACACAGAATACAGTCTAAAAGTCAGAATTCTGACCATAGACTTGCATTGAATGGGAGGGTAATGTAACTATTACATCACAAGGGGGCAGAGTTATGATCCTGTGTGATCAGGTTAATCTCCTCTCTTTGTGTTGGAAGGCAGGTAAAAAAAAAGTTATACACAGCCACCGAGTCCTGCCCACTATTATACACAGGAGCCAGTAAGAGAGCAGGGGAGGATCTTATGACATCATCATGCAGGCGCTGGCCACAGTTGTACATTGAGACTTGCTTGCAAATTTTGTAGAATGTTGCATCATGGGTAAAATTCTCAAAATGGAAGCTGGAGACGGACACCTCATTTTATTTTTACTTTTACATGCAATTAACTCAAACATAGAGAGATAAAAAAAAAAACCACAGTGGCATATGTCTTATATATGTGTCTGTTTTAAATGCACAGGTCATCTAGTTAAATCTTATGTAAGTGGTAGTGTCCCTTTAAGGTAACAGAGTCCTGGTGTTGCTGGTTCTGGAGAAGAGAAAGAAAGTTTCGTAAGGTATCATTTCTTTCTGTGCTACACCTGCTGTAACCCAGGACTGGCCTGCCCAACTGTTTGGGTCAGTGAGTTCCAGGAAGCTTTAGCTATTGATTATCAGAAGCAAGTGGCACATTATGAAGCAGCGCATTGCCACATATCTCTGAAAGGGTTAAATAACCCATCTATTTGAATGGCAGCAAGTGTAATAATAATACAGGGCTGGACCAGGATGGGTTACATACAAATATTGATATAAGTCCTGAGGATGTTACTTCAGCCCAAATCCATGGGATGTTACTATTACCGAATGAAATTGTACCCAGATTAGCTACCTGGCCTGAAGGTCTGAGTCAACCCTGCCATGAACCGAACCTGCAGAGGGCTTGAACAGATTCTACAAATGTGACATACTAGGACCCTCGCTTTCTTGCAGTAGAAAAGTAGTAATACATATTCATTCTAACCCTCCAGCATAAATGTTAAAAAATCTATCCAAATTCACATGGCACGGGGTGACCCTAGCATGAAAGCTGCCCCACGCGTTTCGCGTGGGAGGTGTGTGTTATAAATGACGCCTGTTTGTCTCTTTTTTCTCTCTTTCTGCATATCTGACATACTCCCAAACCAGAGAATATCTGAATGTACTTTTCTTAATGTATCATTATTATTATTAAGGTTGTCCTTACTAAATATTTAATCACGTTTGGCCACATGGAACGTTAGTATTGGCAGTGCGATTTAATTGTTTCATACTTTTGGTGCATGACACATAACAAGAGACGTAGCGAGCCCCTGCAGTCCTTTCATACTCCCCCATTACAAGAGCAGCTTGTTCAAAACCCCAGAGAAGGTGTTGAAACATTGTAGACAAAACAATATTGTTTCTGTGTTTGTGTAACGATGGTGTGCAGTTTGAAGGCTGGGCCTATCAGAGGGAACACAGGTCATAGTAATGGTCTAACCTACTTGACAGGGGAATGGCATACCTTTTATCCCAAACCAAATAACACGCAGACAACTTGCTGGCTAAAAGGTTGCAGATTTATTTATAAGAATTAACTGCAACATAAATTCTGTATAGCTAATAAAAATAGCTGCATTTTAATAAAAAAAGATACATTAAAGTCCTTAAAAAAACATATTAAAAATCCGGTACTACTACGAGTACAAAAAATTAACCGGGTGTCAACAAAATATATATCTCTCACTGAGACACAGAGCGGTAGCGTGCCACCGAATACCTCCTAGATCACTAGGATGGGGTCCCCAAGGATCTGACGCAGGCATAATTCTGTTCCCTGGGCTACTGGCATCCCATTATGCACAGTAGACCCGAATCCGCGCGCCAGGGACTAGCCCATGGTGACACCGAGCAGCTAGCCACATAGCTACTGCTACCCGGGTTGGCCGTACCCCAGACGACCAACCCCCAGCACTGATGTCTGACCTCAGGGACCCCCACCACCTACCTGAAATAAAAAAAGGGGATGGGTGAGAGAGAACAAGAATTTTTTTTATTTTCTGTAAAAGAGAAAATGTGTTCTGTGCATGAGCTTATAAAGACTACTGGAAAAATTCTCCAACGCAGCTGAATGGGAGAATTTTTCCAGCTCTGCTGCTTTGACTTTAAGTTTGAAATTCCCATCTCACTTCCCTGCAACTCTCTCTTTATTAAGTAGACCTTTTTGGACCTTGTTGTAGCAGTAGATTTTGTGTAAATATTTTCTACGTTTATTGTTTTTAGTTATCTAGACAGATATACACTGATCAGCCATAACATTATGACCACCTGCCTAATATTGTGTAAATGCCCTTTTAATGCAAAAAAACAGCACCTGACCCGTCGAGGCATGGTCTTCACTAGACCTCTGAAGATGTGCTGTGGTATCTGGCACCAAGATGTCAGCAGCAGATCCTTTAAGTCCTGTTAGTTCCTTTTGGATCTGGGGAATTTGGAAGTGAAGTCAACACCTTGAACTCGTTGTTGTGTTCCTCAAACCATTCCTGAACTATTTCTGCTTTGTGGCAGGGTGCATTATGCTGCTGAAAGAGGCCAATGTCATCAGGGTATACCATATCCATGAAAGGGTATACATGGTCTGTACATGGGCATCCGCAGACTTTTTTTCAGGGGGTGGCATCATTTTACCGTCATCCTTGATGCGCCGTACCTATTTTTGACAATGTCAAGTGGAGGAGCTTAATCATTATCAGTGCAGGTATGTAAATGTTGTTAAACCTGGTGCAAAAGCTTAATAGAAGGATCAAGCTGCCATTGTCTGATTAGTAATTCCTAATCTGTTTTTATGTTAACACTATGCCCACATTAGTCATACACGCATGATCAAGGCACTTGCCACAACATTTGACTCCACGCAATGCAGGTGCCCCAACACTAGATTGCATGCACAGCACCAGCTACAGCACCAGATTGCACCCTCAGAGCCAGATTTTACTTGCTGCAGCAACAGATACCAGATTGCACCCACAGCAGGTGCCACAGCACTAGGTTGCACCAGTGGTGTATCTTGATTTTGTGCTGCCCTAGGCAGACAAAATCTGGGCAACCCCCTACCCAAGCTGCACACCCACGTTACACACCTAAGACATGCCCCATCATTCAGACTCACCTCAAGCTCACACTCCCATCACACTCAGTCACACACTCCTACTCCCATTACACTCAGTCACACACTCCTACTCCCATCACACACACTGTCTCCCATCACAAACACTCTGACTCCCATCACACTCAGTCACACACACTGTCTCCCATCACACACACTCTGACTCCCATCACACTCAGTCACACACACTGTCTCCCATCACACACACTCTGACTCCCATCACACTCAGTCACACACACTGTCTCCCATCACACACACTCTGACTCCCATCACACTCAGTCACACACACTGTCTCCCATCACACAATCTGACTCCCATCACACTCAGTCACACACACTGTCTCCCATCACACACAGTCTGACTCCCATCACACTCAGTCACACACACACACACACACACACAGTCTCCCATCAACACTTACCTTTCCCTGGCAGGCAGGCAGCATGGTCCCTCCATGCTGCCTGTTCGGCTTCCTGGCGATTGTGCCGACAGGTCACGTGACCGGGCGAGCGTATGACGTCAGCGCGCCCGTCACGTGACTGTCGGCACTTCCGTGTCGGCACACTGCACGGGGAGCCGAACAGGCAACACGGAGGTTTCTCTGTGCTGCCTGTTCGGCTCCCCGTGCAGCCTGGCAGGCAGAGCGTTGGTGAGGGGGGATCTTCCGATCCCCTCTCACCTCCGTCTCTGCCTGCAAGCGCGGTCTTTTTTTTTAAAGGGCCGCGTTTTTTTTTTGTTTGTTTTTTTCAGTGCTGGGGGGCACTGCCGCCCCCCAAAATTTGCCGCCCTAGGCATCCGCCTAGGATGCCTCGCTGTAAATACAGCACTGGGTTGCACCCAAAACCTTTGCCACAGCACCAGCTATAGATATAGCCCAATGGCACAAGAAATTAACCCGCTGCACCAGATACAGATCCACAGAACTTGATTTAATACCACAGTACTAGATATAAACCAACCCCACTAGATATAACCGCACGGAACCTAATACAGATCCACTGTGCCAGATACAAATCCACAACACCAGATATTAACCAACCCCACTAGCTATAACCTCACTGCAGCAAATAGAGATCCACTGTTCCAGATATAGATCCACAGCACCAGATATAAACCAACCACACTAGATATAACCGCACTGCAGCAAATAGAGATCCACTGTGCCAGATATAGATCCACAACACCAGATATGAACCAACCACACTAGATATGACCTCACTGCAGCACATATAGATCCACTGTGCCAGATATAGATCCACAGCACCAGATATAAACCAACCACACTAGATATAACCGCACTGCACTAAATATAGATCGACTGTGCCAGATATAGATCCACAACACCAGATATTAACCAACCACACTAGATATAACCGCACTGCAGCAAATATAGATCCACTGTGCCAGATATAGATCCACAACACCAGATATAAACCAACCACACTAGATATAACCGCACTGCAGCAAATATAGATCCACTGTGCCAGATATAGATCCACAGCACCAGATATTAACCAACCACACTAGATATAACCGCACTGCAGCAAATATAGATCCACTGTGCCAGATATAGATCCACAACACCAGATATAAACCAACCACACTAGATATAACCGCACTGCAGCAAATATAGATCCACTGTGCCAGATATAGATCCACAGCACCAGATATTAACCAACCACACTAGATATAACCTCACTGCAGCAAATATAGATCCACTGTGCTAGATATAGATCCACAGCACCAGATATTAACCAACGGCACCAGCTTTAAACCCATGACACAATATATAAACCACAGCACCAGATAAATATCCAGAGCTCTAGCTGAAACTCCACAGCAACAGATACAACACTATAGCACACAATATAACCCCACAGCACCAGATAAACACTGTAGCACACAATATAACCCCACAGCACCAGATAAACACTGTAGCACACAATATAACCCCACAGCACCAGATAAACACTGTAGCACACAATATAACCCCACAGCACCAGATAAACACTGTAGCACACAATATAACCCCACAGCACCAGATAAACACTGTAGCACACAATATAACCCCACAGCACCAGATAAACACTGTAGCACACAATATAAACCCACAGCACCAGATAAACACTGTAGCACACAATATAACCCCACAGCACCAGATAAACACTGTAGCACACAATATAACCCCACAGCACCAGATACAACACTATAGCACACAATATAACCCCACAGCACCAGATACAACACTATAGCACCCAAGATAAGCACACAGCAACAGATAACACCCAAATTCCTAAATCCATGACATTTCTTGATCTATTTTCCCCTTTTTATATGCTTTATTCCTCCATGTTTGCCATCTCTTTCCTCCATCATGTTATGTGTTTTATTCCTCCATGTCTTTGCCCAATAATATTCCAGTATTATTTTGCCATTAATAAGCCATAGCCAATTTGCCCAATAATATGCCAGTATTATTTTGCCATTTAATATGCCAGTGCTATTTTGCCATTTACCTTCTAGTATGATTTTGCCATTTAATATGCCAGTATTATTTTGTTATTTAACCTGCCAGTATTTTGTCATTAGTATGCCAGCGTTATCATGCTCGTTACATGCCACCCTCCTCCCCTTTCCCCGGCGCATGATTTACACATAAACGATATAAACACACACAAAAAATATCATAGTGCAATAAGTACAGTACAGATGGTGTTTTAATAATATATAATATCACACGCACACAAACCCAGGTGAGTGTCAGGCATCAAACCAAACGTGGTCCAGGATATCTGGAGAAAGTGTCGCTGTGCAACAGATATAAAAGGTGCATAGGGCAGTAGGGCTTTCTGGCCATTTCTCCTGAGGATGCCAGGACTGCACTCGGTGAAACGCGTAGAGGAGGCTTCTACTGTCTACATGCCACAGAGGACTATTCTATAGACTGTTTTTTGCCGTTTTAGCCCAATTTTCTCCGATAAAGGAGGTCATTTTTATATCACAACTGTACTGCCCTATGTGCCTTTTATTTCTTTTGCACAGCGACACTTTCTCCAGATATCCCGGACCACGTTTGGTTTGATGCCAGACACTCACCTGGGTTTGTGTGCGTGTGATATTATATATTATTAAAACACCATCTGTACTGTACTTATTACACTATGATTTTTTTGTGTTTAAATAGTTTTATGTGTAAATCCAGCTTTGCCCCACTTTCCAATCTATTTCTATACATAAGGACCCAAGGTTTCCCAGCAGAACATTGCCCAAAGCATCACTGCCTCTGCCAGCTTGCCTTCATCCCATAGTGATTCACGTGATGTAAAATGTAATTCATCAGACCAGGCCACTTTCTTCCACTGCTCTATGGTCCCGTTCTGATGCTCATGTGCCCATTGTAGGTGCTTTTGGCAGTGGACAGGGGTCAGCATTGGCACCCTGACTGCTTTGCGGCTACACAGCCCCATACGCAACAAACTGCAATGCACCGTGTGTTCTAACACCTTTCTATTAGAACCACTATTTACTTTTTCAGCAATTTGAGCTACAGTAACTTGTCTGTTAGATCTGACCACAAGAACCAACCTTCTCTCCCCACCTGCATCAATGACCCTTGGCCGCCCATGACCCTGTCGTCGGTTCACTGCTTTTTCCTTCCTTGGACCACTTTTGATTGGTATGGACCACTGCAGACTGGAAACACCTCACAGGAGCTGCAGTTTTGGAGATGCTCTGACCCAGTCTTCTAGCCATCACAATTTGGCCCTTTTCAGAGTCACTCAGATCCTTACGCAGACCATATTTCCTGCTTCTAATACATCAATTTTGAGGACAATATTTTCACTTGCTGCCTAATATACCCCACCCACCACCTAATATATCCCACCCACCACCTAATATATCCCACCCACCTCCTAATATATCCCACCCACCACCTAATATACCCCACCCACCACCTAATATATCCCACCCACCACCTAATATATCCCACCCACCTCCTAATACATCCCACCCACCACCTAATATACCCCACCCACCACCTAATATATCCCACCCACCTCCTAATATATCCCACCCACCACCTAATATATCCCACCCACCTCCTAATATATCCCACCCACCACCTAATATACCCCACCCACCACCTAATATATCCCACCCACCTCCTAATATATCCCACCCACCACCTAATATATCCCACCCACCGCCTAATATATCCCACCCACCACCTAATATATCCCACCCACCACCTAATACATCCCACCCACCTCCTAATATATCCCACCCACCACCTAATACATCCCACCCACCACCTAATATAGCCCACCCACCACCTAATATATCCCACCCACCTCCTAATATATCCCACCCACCACCTAATACATCCCACCCACCACCTAATATAGCCCACCCACCACCTAATATATCCCACCCACCGCCTAATATATCCCACCCACCACCTAATATATCCCACCCACCGCCTAATATATCCCACCCACCACCTAATATATCCCACCCACCTCCTAATATATCCCACCCACCACCTAATATATCCCACCCACCTCCTAATATATCCCACCCACCACCTAATATATCCCACCCACCACCTAATATATCCCACCCACCTCCTAATATATCCCACCCACCTCCTAATACATCCCACCCACCACCTAATATATCCCACCCACCTCCTAATATATCCCACCCACCACCTAATACATCCCACCCACCACCTAATATATCCCACCCACCTCCTAATATATCCCACCCACCACCTAATATAGCCCACCCACCACCTAATACATCCCACCCACCACCTAATATATCCCACCCACCGCCTAATATATCCCACCCACCACCTAATATATCCCACCCACCGCCTAATATATCCCACCCACCACCTAATACATCCCACCCACCACCTAATATATTCCACCCACCACCTAATATATCCCACCCACCGCCTAATATATTCCACCCACCACCTAATATATCCCACCCACCACCTAATATATCCCACCCACCGCCTAATATATCCCACCCACCACCTAATATATCCCACCCACCACCTAATATAGCCCACCCACCACCTAATATATCCCACCCACCACCTAATACATCCCACCCACTGCCTAATATATCCCACCCACCGCCTAATATATCCCACCCACCACCTAATACATCCCACCCACCACCTAATATATCCCACCCACCTCCTAATATATCCCACCCACCACCTAATACATCCCACCCACCACCTAATATAGCCCACCCACCACCTAATACATCCCACCCACCACCTAATATATCCCACCCACCGCCTAATATATCCCACCCACCACCTAATATATCCCACCCACCGCCTAATATATCCCACCCACCACCTAATATATCCCACCCACCACCTAATATAGCCCACCCACCGCCTAATATATCCCACCCACCACCTAATATAGCCCACCCACCGCCTAATATATCCCACCCACCACCTAATATATCCCACCCACCTCCTAATATATCCCACCCACCACCTAATATATCCCACCCACCACCTAATATATCCCACCCACCGCCTAATATATCCCACCCACCACCTAATACATCCCACCCACCACCTAATATAGCCCACCCACCGCCTAATATATCCCACCCACCACCTAATATAGCCCACCCACCGCCTAATATATCCCACCCACCACCTAATATATCCCACCCACCTCCTAATATATCCCACCCACCACCTAATATATCCCACCCACCACCTAATATATCCCACCCACCTCCTAATATATCCCACCCACCTCCTAATATATCCCACCCACCACCTTATATATCCCACCCACCACCTAATACATCCCACCCACCGCCTAATATATCCCACCCACCACCTAATATATCCCACCCACCACCTAATATATCCCACCCACCGCCTAATATATCCCACCCACCTCCTAATATATCCCACCCACCGCCTAATATATCCCACCCACCACCTAATATATCCCACCCACCGCCTTATATATCCCACCCACCGCCTAATATATCCCACCCACCACCTAATATATCCCACCCACCACTTAATGTATCCCACCCACCACCTAATATATCCCACCCACCGCCTAATATATCCCACCCACCACCTAATATATCCCACCCACCGCCTAATATATCCCACCCACTGCCTAATATATCCCACTCACCACCTAATATATCCCACCCACCGCCTAATATATCGCACCCACCACCTAATATATCCCACCCACTGCCTAATATATCCCACCCACCACCTAATATATCGCACCCATCACCTAATATATCCCACCCACCACCTAATATATCCCACCCACCGCCTTATATATCCCCCCCCCCACTGCCTAATATAATTCACCCACTGCCTAATGTTTCCCACCCACTGACAGGTACCATGATAAGGAGATTATCAGTGTTATTCCCTTCACCTGTCAGTGGTCATAATGTAACAGTGTATATTTACTTTCATATTAATTGTGCTTCACACTTAACATATATCTGGAATTCTATCCTAACTGCGATATCTAACATTGTTTATACATCTAGAATGTAATCAAAACATTGGTTTGGACACCAATCCCCCATAAAAACTCTTTCCATTAGCTGTGATCACAGATAAAATGTGGGATGTTTCAGAAACATGGCTCCACGATCAGGGGATTCTGATAACACAATAGCATTTTCCATTAGTGATACGTTGGAAGAGAAATCCTAGTTTAGGATGTCAGGAGCTATACTCCATGGAAAGAATAAACTCCAGCCTTTCCTGTGTTAGATCAACAGGCGTGAATCATTCCCTCCACGTGGATGGACAACAGCAATCAGATAATTACAACAACAGACAAAAAAATGGATTTATTTATACATTAGAATAACTCCACACCTTTTAAATAAAAAAAATGCTTCACATTAAAGACATAAATATAGAAATATAATATTGTGGAAAACAGAGCGCACCTTGCATGAGGCTAAAAATGCATATACTTTTTAAGATATATACTACTTGACAAAGGCATTGTCGGATTTCTGGGCCCTATAAAGGCCTTTGTTATCCCAAATAAACACAGACACAGTATATAAGTGGAAATAAAAGGCCACAGCTTATTTAATAATAAATTGAACACATATACGGTCATTGCCCACCCGTAACACAATCCTTACCCCGTTTATACAGTAAATTTAAGGCAATGACCCACATATAAATTAACATATACAATTAACATATTACATAACATTGAGTGCAATACCTGAATTAACACTTATAGGGGCATACCGAGATGCCCCTATAACCCCCGGGTTAGGAGCCACAGGCCAGCTCTAACCCACCAACCATAACATGACCACCATCCTAGGTTCCTGATCACACCCTTCCTAGAACCTAACACTGATCCTACACCCCCCCATTACCTCCCAACTCCTGCTGTGACAAAACTCAAACTGACGTTAATTAAAATAGGGAGGGCGGGCGGGACAACTGACACCTTGGCTCTTAAATTAAAATCTGAATACTTTAAAATGGCGGGCCCTATTTAAATAACCCAACCCCCATCACTGAAACTTAACCCTTTCTGGCCCACCTCCTAGCCCTGTCAAGGCCCATTGCATTGAGGCAATTCCATGGGCTTCATTATTATGTTTCACTTTGTATTCAGCCTCATTCAGTTGCCAACTGTGTCTGACTGCTGTTGAATATACTGATCAACTTTAATTCAGACGCATGTCACGTGACTCTTCATTTGCATTCACTTATTAAAATGAAGATATGTTTTTAAATACCTGCCGACATAGATATCATCTTTATCTTACCTATTAATAACATTGTGATCTTTGTCTAGTGGAGTTCTCTAATCCCTTATACGCAGACATTCTATCTGGATCAAAAGGGGTTTAATGAGTAGACAGAAATTGTTGAGAATTCCTTATTCTATTGACTTCTAGAACCAGAAATGAACCTATAAATCAATTGAGCAAAGTATATCCATCAATCGATTAAAGTAAGTTTCCTTTGCGGTAAAAACAAAAGGGAATTAAAATCATGCCATTTTTCAACTATGACGCCAGCAATAAAAATATGACTCAATTAAACAAGGTATTTCCAGCAATAGTGTTGAGCGAACCCGAACCGAAAGACATTCAGTTTATAGACTTTCGGTTTATGTAATACTTGTAATGCTATTGCTATTCTATAAACCGAAATAGACTCCCCATTCATACGAATAGGTCAATTGACCTATTCGTATGAATGGGGACACTCTTACAAACATTTTACTTCATTTTGCAGCAATCTAGCCCTTACCAGGACTTTTTTAGAGGTATTTTAGTGGCCAAAAGTTAGTGTCCCCATTGACTTCAATGGGGTTCGGGTTCGGGGTCAAGTTCGGGGTCAAGTTCGAGCACGGACCCGGACATTTTTTCGAAGTTCGGCCGAACCTGCCGAACCCGAACATCCAGGTGTCCGCTCAACTCTATCCAGCAAGCATTGGTTGTGTCCTACCTTCAAGTCAGTTTCCTTTGTAGAAAGAATTTTTTTTTAAACTATGTAAATTTTTACATATTTTCTGCCTGTACTGGCTTTTTAAACTTCCATTTAATAAAACTATTTCTAATTTCTATCTATTTAGTGAAGGACATTATGAGGTATTCTTTGTATTTCCCAGTCTCCAAGAAGAGGATGGGGGAAATGTACATTGTAAATCAATATTTAGCATCTTAATTCCGTACAATAAGTCCCTGTGTGATGTAGTTTCTTCATTGCAAGTGATAGTCTGATGTAGACTGTCTGGAACAAAATCCTTATCTGGAACAGTAAGGAAATAGGTATTTCAAATCATTGAAGGGGAGGCATCCGGTCCGCTAGATAAACGGAGAATGGGATGTGTTACCTGCACGTTAGAGTACCTGGAGAATCTTAGGGGTAACGGTAACTGCTAAAGAATTCCAAATTGTTTGTTTTTCACTTGCAGTTTGAATTTTTTTTTTTTTTTAAAAAGGGTTATTGAATCTCCTGTACATAATTATAGCAGGCGTAGTACACATCTCGACAGACGGGCATAAGCTGACTTTATAAACACATCCAATTATGATGTATTGACGTGATGAACAGGTTCGTTTGTTGGAAATGCAACTGATACAAGAGGGGGAAAAAAAAATCAAATAAAAAGTGGATTTTCATAATCTCTTGGCTGAGTAAAATTGACTACTGTAAATGATATATTGTGGTAAGAGTTTCATTTAACTGCCGCTTGGCAAGTCAACAGCAAAATGATGGAAAAACAAAAATCTAATCTTGTCTCCGAAGAGTTTGAAAGAATAAAATGTACGTTAAAAGACTGTCGGCAACAAATTAAGTTATTTTTAATTGAAAGATTGCATCAAGTGTAGGCATTTTAAATAATATTGCTTTAATGTAATACTTTATTAAGCCCCCTTTGTTTTCTGTAGCGCCATCAGGGGGTGGGCATGTTTAGAACCTTGAGTAAGATAAAGGAACATCTGACCCATCTGATCCAAGATGTCTGCCCCCTGATAGAGCTTTCCAAACAGAGGGTACTTAATAAGGTACTTTATTTATATGCATTCAATAAAACAGTTCTATTTAAAAATGGCTACACTTGATGCACTATTTAATTAAACATAACCTAATTTATTGCTGACAGTAGTCCTTTAAGTAGATTATGTTAGTTAGTTTATACTTTTGTTTGCTAATCCAAAAACACCTTTTAATTTAGCAATTTTATTTTTTAAAACATGCTAGTTTTTAAAATTTAAGATAAATGGAACTGTGACTTAATAATGTACTTTATCTGTGTTTATTAATTAAAGCATTTTTATTTGAAATGCCAACACGTGATGTAATCTTCGAATTAAAAATAACTTCATTTGTTGTCGACTATTGTCTTTTAACATATAAATGACTTTTAGTCAAGAAAAAGGAGAGCCAGGAATTTTGTAGCCAAAACCATATATTGCATTGGTTAATAGAAACATACTTGAAAACCAGAGAATATTTGAATGCACCTTTCTTGGTAAAAATACTTTGTCAGTTTCTGAAAATCAATACCTTAGTTTACACTTTGTAGCTCTCCAAGTGTACATTTAAGGGGTACATGCATGAGCTTTGTATTTACACAGAAATAGACTTTATAAATTCACCAGTCATTGGTCACTAAACAGGTCACAGAGAGAATAAAAAAAGATTGTAAATGATCTAAATATTGTGTTAGCAAAATTGCTAGCAAAAGCCTAAATTACGAGAAAAATGAGTTTGGAGTCGCCTGTTAATGACATCACCAATGGCTTGGTGATTAAAAATCATTAAAAATCAGTTCCTTTGCCTATTAGACCACAGGTGATGTCATAAGCAGGAGACTCCACAGTTTTCTTCAAATTTAAGCATTTGCTGGCAAGTTTGCTAATAAAATAACGTATAGATCATTTTGCATTCACGACATACACAGTAAATATATTTAGATAATACACTCCCTTTAAAGATATAATTTAGCATAACAGTCTGTTCTTCTTCTGAGTGGTGTATCTTGGCCTTGTGCTGCCCTAGGCAGACAAAATTCGGCAACCCACATCCCCCCCCCTCCCCCCCCACGTAACACACCTACGACATGCCCAATCATCCACGTTGTCCATTACATGCCCCCATCACCCCGATTAATTGGAAGGAACTGAAGCTTGCTGAACGGTGGGGTAGGGAGCGAAAATGTGTGAAGCACCAGAAGTGTGCTTTAACACTTCTGGCAAAGTGCCGCCTTCTGGCAAAGTGCCGCCCTAGGCGAGTGCCCTGTTTGCCTTTGTGGATTCAGTGAGATAGTTTAAGATGCCTTTAATATGTATTTTAAAATAGGTAGAATTGGTGAAATCGATTTAAAACAGAAGCCTGAGAGTCACATAAACCCATCTGACATCAAGTCGCTTCCCAAATGACAGCAACTTATATTCTAACTAGCCCTACTAAATGTGTAGTTTTGTTTAAATAAAGTTAGTTTAAACAGTTTGTAACTACTTTAAAATTATTGTTATAATCGTATGGGTCACATCAGTAAGTGAGGAAATGTGAAGGTTGTCTAAGGTTTTTAAACAAAGGTGGTCCGTTTAACAGCTAGCCCACCAGACTTATTCTCATTATCCCAAGAAATGTACACTTTTGTTTGAATAAAGTTAATTTAAACTTTTCACTGCTTTCGTATTACTGCTACATTTTTCTAGGGATTACAGTCTATTGTTTACCATTACTGCAAATAAAAAAACGAAAGTGGTCAGGCACGCATATGCATTTCTGATTATGCGGCGCACTTCAGAAAAAACATGGATACCCCTATATGTAATATGGTAAATTAGGAAATCATATACAACTCGAGTTATGAAAAGTTGCAAGATGGCTTCGGCCTACTTTCAATGCACACATGATATTAGTGTTCATCCGTTACAATCTGGGTCCACTTGATAACAGTGCAAAACATATGAACCTAGTTTTAGGATCCTTTTCACTCCGCACTGGGCGGAGAATTCTAAAAAAAAAGCATCACTATTGCCCAACACTGCTCTGGTTCAAGGACAAGGCGATTATGTCTTTAAGAATTATACGTAACATGTATCACATATTTTATTTTTTTGTTACTCTCTTTTATTCGTAACAAGCCATATCCAGAGCACAAGCCTTTAGAACAATAAAACTAATCTCATATCTCTTTTCTTTTCTTTTTTTATTTATTCTCAATCTCATTTAGGCTAGAAATCCCATTCAGGAGTTTTAAAAAAAAAACAGATTTGAGGAATCATAGCCAATAGGATGGACCAGGTTTGCGGACTTTCTATACGGAGCAAAAGAACAAAGTAGGAATTAATGTCCAACAAAGACCACTAACAAAAGGAGAAGCAGTGAAATAACTTAGAATAGAACTTAGAAATAGAAATACCAAATTTGCATAGTGCCATCACCCGAACTAAGGCATTCCGACCTCTGACCCTCAACCAGTTAACCCCAGACATATTCAATGGTTCAGGGGGGGGGGGGGGGAAGAGTTTCACACAATGGTAAAGAAGGGTTTTATTTATTATTATTTGTCCTTGTACTTATAAAATGCAGATGATGGTTTGGGATCTCAATCAGGCTGATCTAAGATGGCATGGGAAACTGCACTATGGTTTCTATTTTTTCTTCCTGTTTTGTTTCTTCTGGACAATTTAAATCTTGAGGTCAAACATACTGTACTTTATCCCAGGTTTCGAGGAGAGATGAGATTTAGCTCAACAAACGTCCTGGATGATGCCCCTCTTTAGATGTTGTTCTGGTGCACCTTGCTGGGGTAAACATAGTGCAATCCCTTTACCCCTGTTCTGCCCCTTGTTTTTTTGCTGGTAAATATTCTCTCTCGCAATATGGATGGATTTAGATGCAGAATAAATATCCCCCCCCTCATAATATTGCATAGCTCTGTTCTAACGGCAGCACTTGTTCGAACCTAAGTGTGGCAGGTTTGAATCCTGGTAGCTTTTCATCCTACTGAGTTCGATCAATGAGTACCATTAAGCTGTGTGATTTAAATACACCTAATATTCATCTGGCTATTCAGCTCTTCAGGTAAAATGCGAGATCGTGCGCTACATCAACTTAATACGCACTGGGAGACGAGCACTAAGTAAGAGTAGTTATATTTGGAGCATAGAAATCAATAGGATTTTACCATGGATTTAAAACTTTTCCCCATAATTGCTCTTTATATGCATCTCTGACAGCTTGGAGAATACGTAGTGATAAATTATTGAGAACCTACTTATTGACAACATGCTATGCAACTTACTTAGGATCGCTGCTAGATAAAAGATATTAACTTGCATACATAATACATACACAATGTCTACATAGCGTGTGTTTAAGCATGTTAAATGTACTATATAATTGAAACACAACTCCCCAAAGCACAATTTCCCGTTACTTTTTTTAAGTCCTTTCCAGAAATTAAGTTGTAATATTTATCTTCAGACATTCAGGAATTAAAGGATAACTGTAGCGAAAAATTAAGATGTTTTTAATTAAAGTATTGCATCAAGTGTAGGCATTTTATACAGAAATGCTTTAATGAAAGAATACAAATAAAGTACCGTATTGAGCCATCTTTACTCCATATAGCTCTACCAGGAGGCAGACATTTTGTTTAGAATCTTTAGTCAGATGGGTCAGATGTTTGTTCATCTGAACCAAGGTGAGTGAAGATCTGACCCAAGATTCTAAACAACATGTCTGCTCCCTGGGAGAACAATATGGAGTAATGAAGGCTCAATAAGACACTTAATTTGTATTATTTCATTAAAGATTTTCTTTATAAATCATTAACACTTGATACAATCTTTCAATTAAACATAAGTTATTTTTTTGCTACATTTGTCATTTAAAAGCTATGCAATCTTTGTGAGATTCATATTTAAAAATACAGTTCATCTTTAGACAATTTAGATAAACCTAATTTTCAATATCATTTAGACAATGTGAAGTTTAACATGCAGAAACAAAGACCAAGATGGGAGCTAGAGACAGGACTCACCAAGTTTGGAGTACTTTGGCGTAGTGGTTGGCCAAGCAAAATATGGCCATATATTGTGACTAAATCTCCAATATTTTTTCATCTAAGCTAGGTGCTTTTAAAAATTATAAAAAATGTTTTAAATTATTAAGATTATATGTTGTATGGGTGCACACTGCATTTATTGCCTTTATTATAAAAATTGTGGTCGCCTCAGTGGTGCTCTGTGCAACATATGCCGGTTCTGGGGTGCTGTCCAAACCATTGTTTTTGCAAGATGGGGAGGTGGCACTCCCCTGTATCCCTCAGGAGCAAAATATATAAAACAAATACTAGAATGTGTGCAGCACTAATGACATAAACAAATACGAGCATTACAAAAAAGTCCAAATTCTATTTAAAAAATTTAGGAAAATATTACTTTTCTAAAAAAATTAACAAGAAAAATATTTTCCTACATTTTTTAATAAAAGTTTAACTTTTTTATTTATTATAAATGCTCATATTTGTTTATGTCATTTGTTTTGATTGCTGTACATTTTCTTGTATTTGTTTTATATGCTGAAACCTCATATAGTGATCCAATAACTCATGCCGACACTCCAGAGGTACAAACTGAAAGTCTATGCTGGCTTCTGGCTCTCAAATTATCTCTTTATTCAGTATTTAGCTAACAGGATGCTGTGAATGTCTGTGACATCATGGTCTAAACATTCCCTCTTTTTTAATGTAAATTCTGTTACACAAGTTTGACTTGATTTTTCAGGAGAGACACAAGTAATCACAAATGTTGTTTGGTTTTGCATAGTTAACATTGTGTTTTTTGACAGTCGGGATTCTCCTACCAGGCATATTTTACCGTACTGTTGTGTTGTTGTAGCAACTAGTGTCTTCTATAAAAGAAATGTCACAGGAGCAGAGCAGAGAAAGGACAATCTATTTCGTACCATTTTTTCGGCCCTAGCAAGTCATTGAGATCTCGGTTCTGCTCATTAATTACAGAGTGAAAAAAAGTGCAATTGTACAAGTCGCTGTTAAAGAAACTGATATGCTGATACATGCTTTGAATTTTTTACTCATTTGCCAAGGATTTTCGTAGCCCCCCCAAAAAAAAAAATGAGCGAACAAAACATAGATTCCAGCACAGCTAACTGAGCAACACATTGAAAGCCTGGTAGAATCCATTTATAATATGTATGAGGACTTTATAGTGGCACTACAGGCATTATAGTCAATATAGGTATATTGACCTTAAGTCTGAAATCCCCATCTCAATTCCCTGTCATTCTCTTTTTATTCAGTAGACCCTTAAAGGTTTCGGGTTTTTTTTTTTAAGTTTTGTTTTTGTAATAGAAGCAAAAGGTAAAAATCCAGTGCCGGGTTTGAAGTCAGCTCTGCCTCTCAACTGAGGCCGAACTGATATGGATGCTGGTGTGCAGTGACAGTATCACTTGTCAGTGTGCACTCAGACCATCAGAGTAGGGGCTCACCACTTGTGTCTGAAAGCGGTATCTCTACCACAGTGAGATGTTTTGACATATAATCATTAAAGGGGACTTAGATTCCACTCTGTGGATTATAAATAAAAAGGAGGGTCTCTCAATGCGCTAGCAGAGAGAGACAGCCAGCGACTGAAGGGTCTGCATAGCAATCAGAAGCATAGCTAAGGAGGGCAGACTTCATGAATTTATCCCCTTCGTGACGTTAGGACGTACTATGCCATCCTGACTTTAAGTGCCTAAAAGTCGTTAGGACGGCATAGTACGTCCTGTATTAAACAGCTCATCGCGGCTCCCTGCGATGAGCTGTTCTCCGATCCCGCTGCAGGCACTTACAGCGGGATCCCACCTGTCATCTGAGGCCACTTTGAGTGGCCTCAGTCTGACAGGGGAAATGTAGCCGGTGCTCAAAGCGAGCACCGGCTACATTTCTCTAAATCGCGCTGTGCCTGAACTTCCGGGTTCGGGCACGCCTCCGTGACGTCACACGTGACATCCGGAGGTCTTGCGATATTTTGGCAGGGACCCACAGGGTCTATTAAGACCCTGATCAGGTCTCTGCCATAGTGTTCCTGGCTACCGATCACCTTGTGATCGGTGGCCAGGAACAATTTGTGACGTTTTGGTGCTTGCGTCGTTTGGGACGCAAGCACCTCGCGTCATGAAGGGGTTAATGAGACAATACTTTTCAGCCAGTTTAGAGGCTATACAAAAACTGTGGAGCGCCACATATGGCACCGCAAGCTGACTATCGATATATGACAGGTTAGAGGATAAAAAAAAGTACATGCCATAATTTTCTCACACTGGGGCCACTATATTTCCATTATTGGAGTAAAAGGGAAAACAAAAAAAAGTTTAGTAACTACTTAAATAGGAGTAAAAGTCTCCGGAAGGAGGCTTCTAACTGAAATGTCAGAGTTTTTGTCCTATTTCCAAGTGTGTACTTTCTAGAAAGTCTGTCTTCGGCTAATTATATATTTCTTATTTCTGGTATAGTTTATTTCAAGCTATTTGCATCTATTTTATTGCATGGGTTTCCATTGTTTATGGACTGGATCCAGTATATATTTCTACAAATGTTTATTATTTTGTAGTATTGAGATAAAGTATATTGTGTTTTCATTTTATTGGTGTACCATGCTGTTTATTTCAATGTATTTGTTGTATTTGGGGAACTGCTTTGCCAGAGGAGACAGAACTAACCAAAACCCAAATGTTCTGATAGTGCTGATACACATTTGAGGCAATATGTATTCTTTAAGAATGGGGTAGTTCCATTGAGGATACAGTGTCTAGGTAGAAATGAATACCCAATCTAATCATACTCATTTTACCGACCTCGGAGTGAGTAAGACTGACCTAGAACTTGGAACCCTGTGGACGATCAATCTTTCGAGTTGCCATGAGATATCTCACCAGGGCTCTGCTGTATTCCCCATACACCATGGGGCAAATAAGAAAGTCTAATGTTCCATTTCATATCAAAAGGTAATGGATTTAGGGACAAGCCTTGCTTAATGTAAGAAGCACACTGCTCGAGATGTTGATGTTTAAGATGCTGGGTGACCAAGTTCCACTGAAATAATGAGGATGAGGCCATTCAAAATGTCTTTGATTATCTGCTGACCTATTAACTTAAGTAGTTCAATGTATTTGTCTGGTTTTGAGCCAGACTGAATAAATGTCTGTATTTTTGCAAATATCATATCCCAGCTATCATTGTCTCAACATTTGTAATTATTATTTCCTTTATTAGTTGTCAATTAATAAGAACTGTATTCTAAAGCAAGAAGCTAGCCACTAACAAAGGCCTTGTTCCTTTTGAGGCCCTGGTAGAGGTTCAGGCGACATTTGTATGTATTGTGTATTCAGTCATTTTCCTACAGGGGGTGGGGTTCTCCTATTCCAAGAAAACAAACAGGCCGGCGCTCCAGAGGTATGTTCAAAATAGAAATGATGTTTTAATTCTTAGAAAATTCTTAGAAATAAATTGTGACGTTCGTGGGACAGAAAATGAAACACCTCACGCGTTTCGCGTCTACTGACACTTATGATTAAGCGTCAGTAGAAGTGAAAAGAGCAAAAAGAGTTTCATTGTCTGTCTAGAGCACAACACTTTTTGTCTTGTGGCTTTCTAAGAATTAAAACATGGTTTTTATTTTGAACATACCTCTGGAGTGCCGGTTCGTTTGTTTTCTTGAATCTCTGCAAGCCTTGTCAGCTGTTACCAGAGCACCCTGGATCCCATCTGCTTTTCCAGAAAACTCAGGGTTTTTTATACTGTATCAAGGGAAGAGTAGGTCATTGTAACTGTATCACTTTGCAATATTTATATTACTACTACTCCCATGATGCTATCCCTCAGCATTATGGGAATTGTAGTTAAGCAAAAGCTTGGGGCCTTACTTTTCTCTAAAATTACTTTAACTAGACTTTTCAAAAGCAGGAGATGTGTCCCCAGTAATACACATGCCTGTGGTAAGGTCTATACATGGTAAAAAAATATACTGGAGCTGTTGTAACAGTCCTAAGAAAGAGAAACTGAGGAGCTATTGTAAGGGAGGTATCTCATAGTGATGAGTGGCAGCCCGAGGTGGGAAATAACTGTGTTCATTGTGTCTTCTTCGTATCCTATTTGGCTACGTTTGACTGTACAGGAGCCCCAATTCCCGGTCTATCACCTGCAGCTAATTCCAGCCTTATGAAACCCTGGTAGCACCACAGCCAACAAGTCAGCGGTGGAAACATTGCGGAAATCGTAAGGGCTTGGTTGGCTCGTCAGCTCAAATAACACAAATATTACACCAGCGTTTTATCATTCACTGAGTGCTCTGATAACATGTCAAATATACCTGTGACAAGACAAAAGGAATAATAAGTAACATTATAACCTGCTATCATCGAAATCTAGTGCCCGAGGGGACAGAACTAACCAAAACCCAAATGTTCCGACACATAATATCTATTCTGTAAGAGTGGGGAAGTTCCATTGAGGCAACAGTGTCTAGTAAGTAATTAATCTGTGGTACAGTTTCCATTTTTCGGATCAGACTATTGTATTTTATTCATTCTGGTTCCCAACGGTACAGATAAACAACTCACAAAACCACACATCGTCCCTTTCCAGTGGATTATATAAGGTTATAACATTACATGTCTATTAACTGAAAGGATTTTATTCAAACAGTACATGGAATACTCTCTCTCTCCCAAAGGTACCTGTTATAAATCCCATGTTGAATCTTAATTTTGACTCTTATCCCCGTTTTCTTCAATTAACATTGGACGGAGGCCATTTATTACTGACTAGCATCACCAAAGCCTTCAATTTAAAAAATATGTGTATTCTTATATTTAATTAATGGTTGAACTAAGCTATGTAAATATAAACCTGTATACAGGAGAAAATGGGGTCTCAGATTGGGGTCGGCTGGCTAATGCCACAATATTATCCTGTCTACAAGAATATCCTGCCCACTTTAAATTCCAAGAGATGGTGGGGGGGGGAGGTAATAATTTTCCCAATTTTCCAGAATCATATGATTACAGATTCACTATATTAATAATAAAAAAAAATAAAGAAATAAACTAAACATTTGAATAAAAATATTCTGAAAATGATCTCATCGGTTACAATTTGACCTTTTTTTTTTTCAAAACAAATAGAATTTTTAAAAAAATAAATAAATAAACAAAGCAATTTTTCAGATCCAATTTTTTTATTTTGACTAAAATGAGTTGAGGAAGTGATAAAATAACTGATTTCACACCGCGTATAATTCCAAAAATCCTGGAAGAAGCCGTCTTAGCTGAGCAAGTTTCAATGGAAACAAAACTGCAGAAGAACATTTGGGATCCACTTATTAATGGAGGCACCAAACAGGATCAATGAACTGTGCCATGGAACGTAGCAATGTAATTATGTCTTATAATAAACTTTTCCCAGAACTACCTGCTTTCTAAAAATGATTTTGGTGATTTATAACAAGTCTTTGCATTATTTGTATTTTTTCAGTACAACAATTATTTATAAAAAATATCTGCATTTTTTTTCCCATCAGTTCAGTAGTTGGACAATAAATTAATATAACCTAAAAATCTATTATGACATTTAAACAATGATGCATACTCGTCTAATACTGTTTACATCAACACTAAAAAAAAAGTGGGTGTCTGGAAGATTGCTACTCTAAATAATAGCTGAGGGGGGTGAAGAAAAAGAAATCTGGTTTTGGTTTTAATGTTGCAAATTATTTTTTGACGGGATGAGACCCAGGGAATAAAATCTGCAAGTAAGTTATCTGTGAGAATCAGACTGTGTATGTCATGTTAGTTTTTACAGTCAGTCTACAGTCTCTCAGTGATAAAATCAATTTTGACAGTAGCACAATATAGAGCTTTAATGGAGAGCAAACACAGCACATTTACACATAATAACTCCACAGTTTAATGACTGACGTATGTGAAAGCTAATTTGGATTTATCTTTTTCTCCTGGATGGGATAAGTGAGCAACTAATTAAAGATACAGTAATACTTCAATGTAAGCTTAGTCTATCTAACAAAGCACACGTAGACGTGTTTGAATATACAATGATCAGCCATAACATTATGACCACCTGCCTAATATTGTGTATCTCCCCTTCTGACGCCAAAACAGCCCCGACCCATCAAGGCATGGACTCCACTAGACCTCTGAAGGTGTGCTGTGGTATCTGGCACCAAGACATTAGCAGCAGATCCTTTAAGTCCTGTAAGTTGTGAGGTGGGGCCTCCATGGATCGGACTTGTTTGTCCAGCACATCCCACAGATGCTCGATTGGATTGAGATCTGGGGAATTTGGAGGCCGAGTCAACACCTTGAACTCGTTGTTGTGTTCCTCAAACCATTCCTGAACCACAGAGCCGCACTGTCTCTCCAGGAGATAGTCAGTTACTCACTCTGTTACCAATTCGACCAGCACGAAAAGTATACAAACCCCCGGAAATACACGAGATTGAGCCTCCGAGTGACAGGTGTGTTCCGGACTGGCATTATACACCCCTGTCTTCAGCAATGCTTAGGTAGGTGGTACATGTCAAAGTAAAATCCACATGAATGGCAGGACCCAAGGTTTCCCAACAGATCATTGGCCAAAGCATCACACTGCCTCCGCCGGCTTACCACCTGTCAGTGGTCATAATGTCATGGCTGATCGCTATATATTAGTAAATAAAGGTTATAGGTCTTGCCTATTTTTTGGAAATTTAAAGCAAACAGGGGGCTGCCATTACTTATTTTCTTCTGTGTATTTTATGACTCCTGACCATGATTTACATTCAGCTAGCATTCTAATTGGCTTAGTACATGAAAATAAACAGTTAGAATTCAGAATAAGTTTGATAAAGGTTATATCTAAAAAGTGTTTCTTTGAAATAAAGTCATACAATTATGACATAATTAATGCCTGTCCATATAAAATGATTACCACCAGCCTGATAGCTGTGCCAAAATAAAATAAAAAAGTGATCTAATTATTTTTCCCCAAAAAAATTGCAATCTAGGTTTAAAAGGGTTTCTTAGAGCAGTTTGTTGTACTACAGTTCTCCACTGTCCTACTCTGTAGTTATCCAAACAGATAGTCTTATTTGGTCTCTACGCGCAGAAAAAAAAGTAAAATACAGAACAGTCAAGGCTTATAACAGTTACACACATAATTAAAATTTTCACAGCGCATCATATTATATAACAGCCTTTTTATAATGAACTATTAGAGACCCTGGGATGCTAAGCATAAATTTTCAAGTATATAATTAAACTGAATACTACATCTCCAATACCAAAGTTGTGTATTCTGCAAATTGATCTGAAAATACACATATACAGCAACGTTTATTTCATTTTTTTTTTTTTTAAATTAAATTATTGTGCATCTCGAGTACTTATGAATTACACAAGGAAAACAAAATCCATTTCACCTAAAATTAAAAGACTGAATCAGCGTGTAGCGATTAAACAACCCAAATTTACAAACCGAATGCTTTGTGTTCAGAAATAGTAGGTTATAGAATTATACAATCAGACATAGCATAAATAAAATATTCATATAAAAATATTCTCTTACAAAATATACTCTTTTATCCTATGGTCCATTTTTCCCAAAGATGGAAAACTTGCCTGGAGAAGATCATAGACTAACTGTCTATGGAATCCAAATTCTTTGTTTTATTTTACTTAAACCAGTAGACAATTAAATATTTAACTAATAACAAAATTGATTATTCCAGACAACTAGCAGCAAACAGCATGAAAATATTTAATAAAAGATGCCTGTGTTTCACCTAGAAATACCAAGTGTGTACAGCTAGACCCAATATCTGATTAATGCACACTAATATCTGCTCCAGTTGATCCATATATTATTCCCCCGCAAAGAAAGGGAATCTTTTTTTTTTCTTTTTTTCTTTCCGAAGAGCCCAAAGTGGCAGTAGATTTGTTCCATAAAATAAATTAATATTAGTTTACTCTATAATATATTGTTAAATATTGTTACAGATATTTACAGTCCCTGTAAATATCCCAAAAATAATGACACTGCCATAAAAAAAAAATTAAAAAAATGTAAAAAGTTTGAAAAATAAATCAACCAGTGAGTAGAATTGTCCTTGTCTATGGAATCTGCTAAATGATGTTGCGACTGAAGACGTGGTAGGGAAGTAGAAGCTCTGCACGATGGACACTCTAAGCGGAAATTCACACAAGGCATTATGTCCTAACCCACCCCAGGATAATGTTACAGCGGGAGATGGATACTTGACAACCGTCTATTTCAACTCAAGTTCTATGTTCCCATAACGTGACTAGTCTTTGTTGCTGTAGAACCTTGCCCGAACGATGTTCGTCCCTAGCTGGAGATATTCCTCCATCCTTGTTCGGCTGAGAAGAGCTGGCTTCCTCTCAACTTTCTTTGAGCGACTCAGCTCAGGAGCACTCATGAATACCGTGATGGGGTTCCTTTTTACTTGGCTTACTAAAGGATAGAATTTCGGGAAACTCCAGTCCTGCAGCGTTCAATTTGAAATCCTGTGCAAACGTACGGCTGGCCTGGTCTTCCAAAGGTCTGGGAGAGTTCAATTCCCCCCCCCCCCCCCCCTCCTAGAAATTGTCTCATTTACAGGTAAACACCTCAGTTCTCTCGCTGCACGTGTTGCATTTGACGTAACAGCACCAGTGGAACTTGCAGTTGCACTGCCAAACCCTGGCGTATTGGTGCGTATTGTAACCCCTGCCGCAACACATCAAGTCACAGCCGCTTGTGTGCGGAGCCGTTTTGTTGCACATTCGGCCTTGGGTTCCCACACTGCCGGTCACGGGGTCTTCTTCGCAGTAATTTGGGGATTTCTCAATGTACACCAGATCCGTGTCCATGGGCTTGCGGTAAGACAGTGGCTTTTTAATTTTTAAGAAGGTCGGCCTTTTGTTTCGGCTTGCCCGTACAGGCTCTACCTGAACTGCTTCATTGTATTTGTCTTTTAGAATGAATCCCACCTCCCGAAACTTGGGTAATGTGGTCCAGCATGTCTTAGTCGTACAGGATCCAGAAACCCCATGACATTTGCACTCGAGTTTCATGTTTTCTTCAAGGATCTGGAGATTAAAAAAGAAAAAAAAAAAAGGAAAACAAATTACAAAGTATAGAAGAATTAAACATATTTATATACAAATATAATATATTAATGTTATATAGAACAATAACATATTTACATTGATATAAGCATTTTTACATTTTAATAAAACAATATTTTATATTATTTTATGTTCATTTTCTTTATTAGATTTTTATTTTGTTACTCTTTAGGCCATTTCGGAGGAATTCACCTTTTTGAGCTAAGTCAAAGTCCTTCCATTGACTCGGGAGAACTTTGGCTATTTCCATTACTGGTGAGGTCCTCCCAATATAGTCCTGAAAATAAGCCTCAGTACTTCTCTCAGTTTATGATCTGCCTGCCTGTCTATCTATGTGATGGTTGCTATGTATCTCTGTTTGTATGTCTATGATCTGCCTGCCTTTTTGTCTATCTATGTGATGGTTGCTATGTATCTCTGTTTGTATGTCTATGATCTGCCTGCCTTTTTGTCTATCTATGTGATGGTTGCCATGTATGTCTGTTTGTATGTCTATGATCTGCCTGCCTTTCTGTCTATCTATGTGATGGTTGCCATGTATGTCTGTTTGTATGTCTATGATCTGCCTGTCTTTCTATGTGATGGTTGCCATGTATCTCTGTTTGTATGTCTATGATCTGCCTGCCTTTCTGTCTATCTATGTGATGGTTGCCATGTATGTCTGTTTGTATGTCTATGATCTGCCTGTCTATCTATGTGATGGTTGCCATGTATGTCTGTTTGTATGTCTATGATCTGCCTGCCTGTCTATCTATCTATGTGACGGTTGCTATGTATGTGTGTTTGTATGTCTATGATCTGCCTGTCTGTCTATCTATGTGACGGTTGCTATGTATGTCTGTTTGTATGTCTATGATCTGCCTGCCTGTCTATCTATGTGACGGTTGCTATGTATGTGTGTTTGTATGTCTATGATCTGTCTGTTTGTCTATCTATGTGACAGGTGTTATGTATGTGTGTTTGTATGTCTATGATCTCTCTGTTTGTCTATCTATGTGACAGATGTTTTGTATGTGTGTTTGTATGTCTATGATCTGCCTACCTGTCTGTCTATCTATGTGAAGGTTGATATGTATGTGTGTTTGTATGTCTATGATCTGCCTGTCTGTCTATCTATGGGACGGTTGCTATGTATGTCTGTTTGTATGTCTAGGATCTGCCTGTCTGTCTATCTATGTGACGGTTGCTATGTATGTGTGTTTGTATGTCTAGGATCTGCCTGTCTGTCTATCTATGTGACGGTTGCTATGTATGTGTGTTTGTATGTCTAGGATCTGCCTATCTGTCTGTCTATCCGACATTCGATTCATCCTTATATCTACCTATCAATCTATATCTGTCTCTACCCATCTATCTGTCTGTCTGGCAGTGCTTCTGTCTGACCCATTCCATTTTATCCACTTTCCAAGCAGACTGAGACTTGTTTGTATAAAATACAGATACAAGCACTGAATGCTGCCGTTTTAACTCGACCTTTTACACCAATGTCATGCTCTATTTCACTGTAAAACAAAATAGAAAACATAAAAGAGTAAATCTTAGGGCAGCCCTGCCAGGATCTGACTAAGAGGGGAGCTGAGCTGCTAATTAAAGCTGTCAATATATTGTCTATTCAGCCATGTGTTCATAATATGCCGCTCCCAAAGCATCAATTTCCTACCCTCCTATTGCATGAAGAGCCGAGCCCCACACAATAGGGAATAAACAGCTTGATTGAAAAAAGCTGAGTGTGCTGGTATAATGGATCAACAAGCCAATGGCTCTGCTGTCCTTGGAGGAATAATGACAATATGTCTGCTGACTCAGGAACAATCTAAGCTGAGAGTATTCTGGTCCCGACATACCTGGCTAGGCCACTGATATCTGGATTATACAATATATAAACTAATAACTTAGACGTAAGCTCGCTCAGACATGGCCAGTGGCCATTGTGTTGAACCCCAGACACACTGCACAATCAACATTCCGAAACTGGAACAAGCACTGGCTTTATCAATGAGCAAACCAAAAACTGTCATTTAAAAGTATGTATATGTTGTCTATGTCAGTTCTTCTTAAACCTGTGCTCAAGGACCCCCAGTGGGGTATGACATCGGGTGTGGTTCCCTAACTCTTAGGGGACTGGTGTGGTTCCCTAACACTTAGAGAACCACACCAGGTGTTATACATATTCTTAGTTGATCACAACTGAATAATACATAAATCCTGGACCACTGGCTGTCATCAAGTACAGTTTTAAGAAGCATTGTAGTTGATGGAACCTATTAGATCATATTTATCACTTCTAATTGCTTAGCAATGTCTACCTTTCTATACCTTTCTACCTTTCTATACCGTTCTATACAATTGTCTTGTCTCTCTGTCTGTCTCGTTTTGTTTAATTTAGTCCCTTCTTGTGCTGCTGGAATTCAATGCATTGTGTGGAATCTAAGTAAACTTGAATCTCTTAACAGTGCAACACATTGTCTGGTGACATCACTAGAGAGACAGATAATTCCATTAATTTGAATGAAATTATTCTCATTGGTTGGCAGCAACAACAACAAAAAGGAAATTGACTTTTGCTCAGCTATTATGGCCAGTCCTGGTTTCTTGCAAACTGCTGTGATTTCACAGTTTCATCTTGCTGTAAGTATTTTATACTTTAAGCAATGCAAAATGTAAAACATGCATTTTCAAATACTTTTAAAGCACATTAATATGCATTAATATTTGAAAGATGCATTTTGGGCACCGGACAGTCCTGTTAAGGTCACCCCCTTCCCTCTTTTGTAGCTTAGTGCGATGACACTCTTATTGGTGCAGGAAGTGTATCCCATTAAATAATGTACTGATATAGTTGGCTAAATAATGAGAGCCTTCCTGGGATATATCGCCCACGCATTTCTCCCAATCCTGCACAGAATCCATAGTAATCGTGACATAGAGCAGCACATCTCCCAGATACAGACAGCCTTTTACAGATGAGCGAATGCTATGCATCCCACCTAACGTTCTCCTGCCAGGGAGGATAATGGGAGACTGTGTTTGATAGTGAAGCCTTTTCACATCATTTCTTCCCTCTGTTATCTTGAGATAAATCCCGTCATTGCCGTAATGCAGAGGGAGTGCATACGCAGTGTAATCAAGGTGCTGAAGATGAAAGAGATTATATGAGCTGACATAAAGTGCTCCAGCTTACCTGCCATTAGGCATCAGCCAGAGATGTTCCAGGCCTGACTTACACTAAGGAAGCGACTTCCTGCAGCTGGATAATTGATTTCACTTCTTCCAGCCAACTTTCTCACTAGCACATACCCAACAACATCCCAACAACAGGTGCTGGAATGCATCGGGGGGGGGGGGGGAGTGGTTATTTGACATGGAATGATGTCAGTAGTGTATTTTCCACAAGGCAAACAACGCACTCGTCTAGGGCGGCACTTTTCCAGAGGGCGGCACTTTGCCAGAGGGTGTTAAAGCACACTTCTGGTGCTTCAAACATTTTCACTCCCTCCCCCACCGTTCATCAGGCTTTAGCTCCTTCCAGTTAATCGGGGTGATGGGGGCATGTAATGGACGTGGTGGGGGTATGTAATGAGGGTGATGGTGGCATGTAATGGGGGTGATGGGGCATTTAATGTGTGTGCAATGTGGGTGATGGGGCAGGTAATGAGGTGATGGAGCATGTCGTAGGTGTGCAACGTGGGTGTGGGGGGTGCCTAGGACAGCACAAAACCAATATACACCACTGTATGATGTCACAACACAACAACGCTGTATGACCTCACAAGATTTAGCCCCAGCCTACCCATTACAGGTTCCAGGTGTCCAGTTTAGACTACCTATGACTTAGAGACAAGCATCATTTAAGAGCAGTGCCACTTGCGCAAAGCACTTTCGACTGGAACGGACCACCAAAAAACAGGACTGTCCCAGAAAGTCTGAGACTGCTGGTAACTATGTCATATATTTAAACTGTGATTTCTTTTTTTTTTTAATCACCAACATTCATTTCTTTCGTTTAAAAAATGTTCTGTATTGTCTATAGTCACTTAGGGTCATTTCTTTACAAATCTATATCTTTAAAGTGAAATATTAGTTAACCCCTTTGGGCCATTGGGTTATTCCATGCCATTCTCAGGTTTTGGGCCTTGAGGCCTTTATGCAGACGTGGAACATCTCTCTCTTTGTATCGAGCAAGACTCAGCAAGGGTCTGCTGGTTCTCAACTGACAGATGAGTGTAAACAGTGCTTTCACTGGTGTCTAGTGTCTCTCCTATCCCTGGGAACTAAAATAGGCTTTGCTACTCTCTAAGCAGCAAATTCAGGGTATATAGACCAGAGCTGGCGAGATGGCTCAGTGGACTCAAGTTCCAACTTTGGAATCTTTTGACTCTTCGGGATTGCATGTTTGATACATTGTACGGTTCTTCCTTTGTCCAGTGTGAATAGAATGTGTACCATTTAGTTGGGTAAGAGTAGCATCCTCTGGGTGATGGACAGTATATCCCAATGTACCTTTCTTGGTTAAATACTTTATTATTATTGATTTATTTTGATGCCACTATGATCAAGAACCAATCAGAAGACTAAGCAAAGTCCCATTGGATTGTCACAGGGCACCTCCTCTGGCATCTATCGGAGGAGGACATCGCCACTCTGTAGGGTGTGGGTCATGTGACCTTGACCCCGTCCATCTAAGAACACTATACAGAGGAGGAGGATTGGCTCAACGCCTCCCCTAAGTGCTTCCTGGATTTAGGAGCTGGTCCTATTCCAGTAGACCTGACTATCACACATTGTAAAGGGGAAGGGTGAAGACAATGGCATGTTTTGGTGGACAAAGGGACATTGGGGTATGTGTTGGGGTAATTAGTGACACTGGGGTAATTTCAAGGGGGCAAAGTGATGCTGTGATAAGTTTAGTGGGGTAATGTGACACTGCGCCACCGCAAAAACCCTGAACCAAAGCGTTAGGAACCCTATGCATAGCATCCCTTAGGAGTTACCTTGATTAATTAATTGATTTCTCGCTGAAAACATATGAATTATACATGTTACAGGGCCACCTGTAAAAGTTCAGGAATAAAATGGTCCGAGAAGTTATTCTAAAGACATTCAACTATTTCCCAACCTAAGAATAATACTGTTCACCCATTGGACAGGCAAAAGCCACCATGATTTCTGTAAATATGGGTGGGATTTAGAGAAGAGGGTAGGCAGTTTTTAAAGCTCTTCCCACGGCTTTCCAGAGCATTAAAGTCCCTTTAACACTTTAGCTCTAAATCGTAAAGGGACAGTATCGCGTAAATATTGCGTTTACTGTGAATGTAGAGTTTAGAAAATTATTGAAAATAATCTATACATTATGTTAGCAGAATTGCAAGCAAATGTCTAAATTAGGAGAAAAAGGTGTTTACATGTGTCTGTGGAGTCTCCTGTTTATGACATCACCTGTGGCACGGTATGCAAATTACACATTATCCCTTGAAAACCAGTTCACTTGCAAATCAAACCACAGGTGATGTCATAAGCAGGAGACCCCCACAGACAAATTTAAAACAAGTTATTCTCCTAATTTAGGCATTTACTTGCAGTTTTGCTAACACAATGTATAGATCATTTTCAATATTTTTTGTTATTCTCTACATGCACAGTAAAAACAATATTTAGGTAATACAGCTCCTTTAATATGTTGAGCTCTGAGAATGAGCTCCAGTAACAGAGAATACAGGTATTGTTCTACTTTTTTTTTTTTATCTAGGGAAAGATTTCTAAAATCCTGAACATCCAACACAGCCGTATAACATCTAGACAGAGGGGGAAGGGGTGGAATTAAATTGGTAATATGTGTAACAGCTTCTGTGATTAACTGAAACTGATAAAACTAGCTTAACGCAGGATTCATGTTGAGGATTTCAGCTTTTGTTGTGTTCACGTTTGTTCCATTATTCAACACATTAATGTCTTTTAATCTCTGCGGGATGAGAAGACACAGAAGGAACCTGTCATGTTTTACCCTTTCTTGTACTAATACATTCTCCGATAACCGTAATCTCCCCTAGTGATCTTGTCTTAAAGCAAAATATTGTGGGTAATATAAGCGTTGTAGGAATTTTATCAGATCTCACACAGATCAATCTCCTCTCCATTTCTGGGGGAGTTTAAAGAGAAGTGTGAAAAAGAGACATGTTTCCCACTAGGGGTTGCTAAGATCTGGTAACTGTCTAAAACATGCTGTCTCTTCAGACACATCTGATAAGTATCTTCTGGGCAACATTAGGTCATTCCGAACATGATATTTATGAATTATAAGGAATATTCTATATACACAATATAAAGAGAATCAGGTCAGTATGGTAATGCTTCATGTTCTGGTCCACAATGCATTCTTTATTCTATAGTCTACAACAGTGATGGCCAACATTTTTGAAGCCAAGATGAAGCTCTTGGTGGCCTCTCATTTCAGGCATTTTTCCGACCATCTATATCAGCTACCCTGCTCATTTTTTTTGCGCTCCTTCTCTTCCTCTAATTTCTCTTGAGCCAAGGAGTTCTAGTAGAGGCTGTGGAGTAAAGTGCCCAATCATAACATGTATTGGGTCCTCTATATTTGATGGTGATGCAGTAGGAACATTCTGAGTGCCACCTCAGGAGTCTCAGAGTTCCATTTGTGGCACCTGTGCCATAGTTTCACCATCACTGCTCTATAACTTTTAGCTAAAAATCAGGGCATTGAACTTGGCTCAATTGACACAACTGGATGTGGCTCAATTGACACAGGCCTACTACTCTCCATCATGAACACACATGATTTGTCAAGTTAACGGGCAGCATGGTGGCTTTTCAGTTCTGGAGGGAAGACAAAGCCTAATTTATTATATGTGTAATAACCAGTAATGCATCTTCCACAAGGCCAACAAGGCACTCGCCTAGGGCGGTACTTTGCCAGAGGGTGTTAAAGCACACTTCTGGTGCTTCAAACATTTTCGCTGCCTCCCCCACCGTTCAGCAAGCTTTAGCTCCTTCCAATTAATTGGGGTGATGGGGGCATGTAATGGACGTGGTGGGGGTATGAAAAGAGGGTGTTGGTGGCATGTAATGGCGGAGATGGGGCATTTAGTGTGTATGAAATGTGGTTGAGGGGGGCATGTAATGGGGTGATGGGGTATGTCGCAGGTGTGCAATGTGGGCAGGGGGGGTGCCAGAATTTTGTCTGCCTAGGGCAGCACAAAACCAAGATACACCACTGGTAATAACACAGTTTGCACAAAGGAAATGACTGCAAGCAAAGCTCATGGAGGAAGCCTAGAAATGAGCCACTTATGGTGGAAATAGAGTTTCAAATAAAAAATTTAAAAAATACATAAGCTGTATTTCCAATTACATAACATTATATATCTGAATGCACAGGTCTCATTAAAAACTTATTTGGCTCATTTTTGTCTGCCCTACAGTCAGTTGCACATTGGCACTTACTTATTGCTAATTAAAATGGGGAGTTAAGGTGTTTCTTTTCTTAATTATTGTACTTCTTCAATAGAATCAAAAGTTACATATACTGCGCCATCTGTTCCTTCTATACCGACATGTATCTTTAAAGATACACACCAGGTTTACACTCCGGTCTGCGTCTTAGCTGTGGCGAGCCAATCAGAGCAGGCGCTCATTGCTCGCATATGTCTGATTATATTATCCACTCCAAACCTCTTCAACCACCAATGCGGGAAGATTTTTTTTTAAAGTGGAGCGTCTCTTTAATGCCTGTCAAGAAATGTTATCGACAAACAACATTCATGGGACATTATGGCAAACAGTACTAATAAGAAACCTAAAAGCTGGAAAAAAATTCCAACTTGACTGCTTTGGCCTTGAATTTGAAATTCCCTTGTCAATTCCCTATAATTCTCTCTTTATTGAGTAGACTCTTAGATGTTTCAAAATGCTGGCCCAGAATAACACAGGATATGAGATTCATCCCTGCGACTAACAGGAGGGGATCCACTTCTTTGTATGTGACACACAGAATAAAGGGCCTTTGATATAAAGTAATAGTTTCGCTACGTTGAACATGGGAGAGGAGGAATTCCTGTGTACTAAGGTATTTATGTAAAATCTCATCCCACACACAAGCTGCGTAGACTGTGGCCGACCGAGCGGATTTATACTGACAGACGGGTAAGTGGTCCAAGCAGAAGAGCGCAGAGAAGGCCGGCACTTTCCCCTGACATCACCAATAAAGTCGTTTTTTTTTTTTGTTCTCAGCCAAACAATTCTGTCACAGAATGACAAACGAGCTTCTTCTCTCAGCCATTGTTGAATCTGACTTCAGACTGCAGGAAACACTGTTCCTGACTCTTAATAAAGCCAACTCCCAAAATCTAAATCATTTTGCTTACAAAACTAGCAGAGAAAAATGTGTATTTTTAGCTGCTAACGATTTAAATGAAATAAAACTATAACATCTTTCCAAACAACATTCAATTTTCTTATTAAACCTATATATATATATATATATATATATATATATACATTAAGAGTTTACAAATCTGAACACTTAAATTATGAAGACCTAAAGCAAAATTATGATAAATAAAAGAAAAAAACAGTTTTAAACATACAATTAAAGCAAAAAAAGAAAAAAAATTTAAATCCATTTATTATTTACATCCCTGTTATCCTCACTTTTTGAACTGCTACCATTTTCTAGCTATTAACTCGTATAGGTCTGACCTTCACTCTACCTAATGTTAAGCATACAGCTGTATGATAGGCCATTTTTTGAGAGACAAATATTACTTTTATATGCTGCCCTGCAGATTGTATCATTAATATTTGTTCAGTGGGAAATCAATTCCTTAGTGAAGGTATTTCCTAGAGAGGTCTTCCACCCCCCCCCACCCCCCACCCCCCTTTTAAGCAGTCATAAGGGAGCCTAGTATCCTCTACTACAGACCTCCATTGCCGTGCTCCCTCATGCATTTGTGGTCTCTGGGTAATGGCATCATACACTGGCACACCCATTGTTGCAGTGGTGACCCCTACATCAACATTCTTTTTACCACTCAGACGGAATGTCCATATCCCAATTTAATGATAATTTCCCACTTCCCCCACCAGACAGAGGTTCTTACCTTGCGCCCAGCCTCGTTATTGTGCAGATTCATGAGGGTCCTCGCGTTCTGCTTGATCTCCCTTGCATCCACAAACACCTTAGAAAATCCTATCCCATATCTGATGTCCGCTGAGCATCCCCCCCATTTCCATCCTTCTTCCCTGTGAAATTGTCCTTGTTTCTCTTTGTCACAGCCACAGTCACTCATATTCCCTTGAGTACAAGCAGAGGTTATGGCGTGGGCCACTCCTGCGGCAATAATGGCGTACGTGAAGGCTGCTTCTCTGCTGCCTGAAAAAAAACGGTATTGGATGTCAAAACGTGAGAATCAAAAGGCCTGCAAATATACAATACACAAATGGCAGAACACATGGGGCTGGAAAAATATCTCTAGAATGTAGGAGAAAATATGTTTATTATAGTAAGCAGTAGGTTCCTAGCGTTCAATATAAAAGAGCTAAACTAGTTTGGGACCAGTGGTACCATTTTGTTGGCTACCTAGGTCTGGATTGTCAAGCCTTACTTTATTATATAAATCATTAGATCTTGGCAGATAGTGATACAACAGTGGATAATTGCAAATCCCTCAGTGTACACCAGAACGAGTGCAATGGCCACCCATTCCACAGTCCTTTAATATCCAGAGTAAAAGAAGTCCCCTAATAATGTGGTCACCGCAAATCAACAGTTTGGTAAATGAGCCGTATTTTGGCAGGCCCCGTTGACCAAGACTTTAAGCAAAAGAAGAAACTGCTCTTTCATTTAAAGATTGCATCAAGTGTAGATGTCTTACATAGAAATGCTTTACTTAGATATTACATCAAAAGTGCCTTGTTGAACCTATATGCCGGAGGCGGACATGTTGTTTATGAGTCAGATTTTCCTTCATCTTTTGGACGGATGAAGATAGAGCTGACCCAAGATTCTAAACAACATGTCTGCACCCATGACAGACTTACATCTGAATCAAAGAGAGTTCAATAAAAAAAAAAAAAATGTATTTGTATGCTTTCAACAAAGGATTTCTATTTATACAGTAATATCTAAACTTTCAATTAAACAAATGTCTTTTTTGGAATACTGCTGTCCTTTAACGGATAACTTATATCAATTTAAACAGTAATAACCTTATACATACTGGGATCTCACTTCTCGGTTTATTTATTCCAGAAATAAATCGTGGCCCTTGGTCACCATAACATCCATTGTCTGCACTCTTTTGGTGAAGGGGAATAAGATATAGTTTGCAAGTTGCCATACACAATTAAGCAATAAAAATACAAAATAAACAGTTGAAACAAAGACCTGGGGGGGGGGGGGGGGGGGGGAATCTATGTCCTTAAACCTCCAAACTGTGTCCGCAGGACATAAATACGTCTTTGCATAGCTGAATGACAATTACGGTTCGTTAGCATGTTATAAATGTGAATTAATACATAAAACATAGGGTTTTGAGATTACCAGTTGGGTTTTAAATTACTGATATGTCTTTGACTTGGTGAAAGTGACAGTAATTTAGAACACATGAAATAAATAAAATAGAAATTCCACAGGAGAATGATTTTTCCAGTGTTATGTCCAGCAAATTTGAGGCGTTCCATCAACTTTGTGGCTATTGTTACACAGAACCTTGTTTTATTTAATCTCCCTTTATAACACTTTGGGCAGACTAGATGGGCTAAATGGTTCTTATCTGCCGACACAAGCTGTGTTGTTTGGGTTTTTAAAGCAAATCATCTGCTACAGTGATAATACACTTCTTTAAATTTAATTGTACTTACATTTTATGATGTTGTTACATTTGTAGGTGCGATATGCACTTATCACCAACATGGCTTGCTATATATAAACCAATATAAAGCAATTATGTCTTATACATGGATAAAAATTGGACACAAGTGGCCTTTTTGGGACACATTTATGACTTTGGTTTGTTTAAAAAGAAATAAAATAGAAAAAAGTAGGTAGTAACCAGGGACCACTGGGGGGGGGGGGGCACTTTGAGTAGCCTCCATCTTGTATGCATGTTGGCTGAATTGTATACTAACTCCCAAATTAGCTAATTGCTTGATTTGGGAGCCAAGCACCAAGAAACAGTGAAAAACATCTTCGACTTGACCAAAGTACCTAAATAATAAATATTTTTCACTAGTACATACTGATTATTTAGCAATTCCTAATATATCTGTTCCGTCATTCTCATTCTTCATCCCTCCCCCAAAGGAGCGCTAGGGGTCTTTCTTTCGTAGTCTTTAGACTGAAGAGGTATCTTTGGCTAATGGGATATATCAATAGAGCTGCCCTCTAACATGCAGATCAATAGGTAAGTGCGATTATCATAACCCAGAAAATGTGTCATTATTTTCTAGATTTACATCGACTTCTGATTTTACAAGAACCGTGCTGTCTAGCTCTTTAATGCAGAAGCTTCGGTTGAGGGCCAGACATTATTAATTTCATGAGGTAATTCCATGGAACTTATGACCTTTAGAGCCAAGATAGGGGCTGCACCAAGTCCGCCATATCTCAATGTATTAGAACATTACTTTATTGACGTTTGTGAGGGAGTAAAAAGACGTCTCCAAATGGACATAGTGTGCCTTATTTCACCCGTTGAGAATTTAACATGGAGCCCACTGTTCCATATCCTTGAAAATAGTAGTTTTCTGACATTTTGTAAGGCGGTAGATAAAATATGATGAAAATATGGTGGTAAACCTGAAAAGTCTAAAAAAAAAAAAACACACATTTTTCTTTCCATGCTTTTCTTTTTTACAAAGGGTTGAATAATGTTTTTTCGCATTATGTAAATCCTGAATAAATGGAATATGTTAAACTTTAAGCCGTTAAATAAAATCATTCATGCGGATTAATCTCATGGAGTATAACCTTCCATAATCATAAAAGAGGGGGTGATGTGTAAACTAGACTCTACTTTGGGACCTTTCACAAGTGATGGATCAATTGGGCTGTTCAATGGTTTATTAAAATGCGAGGATAATCGGTGGGGAAAAAAATCTTCAAAGAAAGTAAACGTGGATAGTTGTACATTCAGATTTACAATGTGGGATTGCTCTGATCTGTACGGAAGCCCAGAGAGGCCATGTATTTTTTATATTTTCTGACTTGTTATCTTGAGAAAAAAAACTTGTTATCTTGACAAAACAGCTTGTTATCATGTCAAACAACCGGCTAACTCGAGAAAAATACTTGTTATCTTGAGAAAATTACTTGTTATCTCGAGAAAAGGACTTATTATCTCAATAAAATGACTTGTTATCTCGAGAAAATGACTTGTTATCTCGAGAAAATGACTTGTTATCTCGAGATAACGACTTGTTATCTTGAGAAAATGACTTTTTATCTCGAGAAAATGACTTTTTATCTCAAGAAAATGACTTTTTATCTCGAGAAAAGGACTTGTTATCTCGAGAAATTGACTTGTTATCTCGAAAAAAGACTTCATATTTCGAGAAAATTACTTATCTCGAGAAAATGACTTATTATCTGGAGAAAATTACTTTTTTTTTTTTTTAAATATCTCTTTATTATTGATTTTCTATTAGTATAAAAAACGGAAGAAGAGAATATTTTACAATAACTTATTATCTGGAGAAAATAACTTTTTATCTTGAGAAAATAACTTATTATCTCGAGAAAATAACTTATTATCTCGAGAAAATAACTTATTATCTCGAGAAAATGACTTATTATTTTGAGAGAACAACTTGTTATAATTGGAAAACAAATCAGAAACTTTTAGCTATATAAATTAGTGAGAGATATCAAAGGTTCTTCTATAATTTCATGAAGGAAGTCAAAACTTTAAAGAAAGGTTACTTTTGTAGGTACCAAAGAAGACTAAAATATTCAACCCATTGAATACTCCAGAGTAAGGGTTTTTTTCATGATTATTTTGAGGATGGGAGTTTCAAAGCCAACCATTACTCTAATTTCAAAAGATTTGACTAAAGGGATATTTAAAAAAAAATGTATAATAATAAAAAAGTGTTTAACCAAGGTCTTGGAGATGTTACACTGGCCTAACACGTCCTGGGGACATTACTATTATTTTGCATCAATAAAGAGAGTAATTTTAGAAGATGAATGAGCTCTTCACAAAATCCAGAGCGGAAGCATATCCCAAGGTATGACAAATATCATATTACAGTGACACATTGTCAAGTTGGAAGGTTTAACAATGATGAGCGATAAATCTCGGAAACCTGAAACAGAAAGTGTTTATGAAGTTATCTTCCAACTGGGGTAGTGACTCAATGCTCGGAGTCATATTATTACATGATGATGATACTACGTAGCGGAGCACTATGAGATTACCAATGAATGCTAGGAGACAGATAGTATATCAATAAAACATGACTTCTGATCATTGTCCGTGAAGCCACTCAGTGAGGCATCAGAGTTTTCCCATCAAAGTAGCACAGTGACCACTCTCCCAGTAAATGGACACAGAGGAGTGTCTTCAGGGAGCGCCTGAGTGATCCAAACAAAGTATAAGCATGTATATTCAATATACTTTGTTGTTCCAGTAACAATCTCACAAACGGGGGGGGTAAAGGCGAGGGAGAACAGGAACAACCAACACAGTTGCATTGAAGGTATCTCACAGTCAGGCATTAGGCCTCAAAATGCGTGGGGGTTGAGTGAGAGACCTTGATCTATAATAAACTGCGCTTAGAATGCTGATTCGGTTAATTAGATCAAATCCACCTTTGTAAAAATGACTTACTGAAGTATTAGGATTTTATCCAAATGAAAAAGCCAGCAAGGGAAAAAAAAAAAAATCACACTACATTTTTACAAACACATTTTTAGAGTAGGCGAAATAAAATTATGATACTTTATGATCGCTCTGTCATTAGATATATTTTTCCCTGCTATAGAATGAATTCAAGAACAATATATATAAATGGATAAAAGCCCCAGGGGAAAATATCATTATATTTACTTAAAAGCTGCTATTTTTGGGGGGTTCTAACAAAAGTGTAAATTGCTGTTAAAAAAATAAAACTCACATGTAAACATATATATATATTTATATTAATATTTAATAATGTTTTGGTAAAGTATATATTTTTTTAACTTAGTTTTGCAGTCGGTAATAAGAAACCAGGGTATTGGTTTTAACTCTTCGAGTGCCTGCTGGAGGGGAGGGGGGGGGGGGTGTATCAAATCATTGGTAACATACCCACTTTGAGCTCTTTGCCAAAGACTGTTCTTTCTCCCAGAGCAGAGCAGTTCCACCGTCCATGCCGGAACTGAAACTGACACTCATTGGTTCCCATCTGTGCACCTTCTCCGATCACAATGATAGCATCAGGGCGACTGAGACAGATTGCTCTCTGTCTAGGGGCCAGTCCTGGAATCTTACTGCAAATGACACTGGCTCCTAGTGCTACCACTGAGGAGAATCCTCTGTTATAAGGGAGACACACAAAAAAGGGAGAGAAAAAAAATATTTCGTTATTGCAAATTTCCTGAGAATGTGTCGACTTGTAGTGGGTTTTTTTTTTTTTTAATAATAGTAGAAAATACACAAACATTAATCTTATATTTAAAAAAAAATGCATTAGAAATATAAATACAAATCTTCTCCCACACAAGGTCTTTTGTTTTTTTTAATATTAGAATATCCTGTGCTTTTCATTTTACAATAAAAATTGTTTTTAAAAAAATTAAAAATAAAATATTTGACTTATTAGAGAGGAGTTTCTAAGTATTCTTAAATTCAACTTACGATTAAATGAAACATAGGCTATTTTGACATTGGTCAATGTAGATAAAGGAAAATGATCACACAGGATATACATAGTGTGTTATCAGAATTGCAAACAAACCTGTAAATTAAGAGAAATTGATTTTTTACATCATTTTCGGTGTCTTCTGTTTATGACATCACCTGTGGCTTGATTTGCTAATTAACTACTTTTCAAGTTTTCACAGTTGCATGTCAAACTGCAATGTGATTTTCTAAGCAGAAATGTTATAAGCTATATCGTCCAAGACTATATTGTAGCTATACCTTCTAAGCAGGAGACCCTACAAACAAACCTAAAGCATATTTTCTCTTAACCTATGCATTTGCTGCTAACACATTATAAATCTAATTTCTTTTGTATTCTTTTATTCTCTGTTTTACAGTCTAAAAAAAAAACATCTTGCGTGTCCATTTAAAGCACATTTTGTAAGATCCCCCAATATCTGTGTACATTTTCCCATAATTTATTACACTCCTAAGACAAAGGGAAGAGTCCACAGAGAATTACAGCCCACTCCTCTAGAGGCTTCAGGGAAATTGGATATGGAATTTCAAATATTTCAAGTTTCTTCAACCAACAATTCGTATTTATATTTGCAACTGTTCCAAGTTAAAAAGTACCTGAGCCTTAATCAAGTTATTTGTTTTAAAAATTTTAGAGGTGTTTTTTTTTTGTTTTTTTATCACATAGAAACATTGAATGTGTCGGCAGATAAGAACCATTTGGTCCATCTAGTCTGCCCAATTTTTTTGAATACTTGGATTAGTCCCCCGTTCCCGGTCTTATAGCTAGGATAGTCTTGTGCCTATCCCACGCATGCTTAAAATCCTTGACTGTGTTTACCTCTACCACTTCTGCTGGAAGGCTATTCCATACATCCACTACCCTCTCAGTAAAGTAATACTTCCTGATATTACTTTTAAACCTTTGCCCCTCTAATTTAAGACTATGTCCTTTAGTTCTGGTGTTTTTTCTTCTTTTAAATATACTCTCTTCCTTTACATATCTCTTCCTTTACATATCTCTCTTCCTTTACATATCACCGCAGTGATATGTCTACAAATGAGTTTCAAGCACTTCTTCTGGGTGTTCTCTCCATGCATCTACTACCTCATGAACACTGTGCGATCCATTCACTAGAAGGTGGACTGCAGGTGAGGTGAGAAGAGATGAACTTAATCAGCGACTCAACTTTGCATTAGAAAAGGCCAAACTGGTGAGTTTCTCCTGCAAGAAGAACAGAGCTGGCCCTGCACAATGAGAGTATTTAAAGATGTAACTATGCATTATACATGGCCAGCTGACCAGGTTTGTACCTGCACAATGTATGGTTAAGTCATCTCACGTCAGCTCATCTGCAACTCCCCTTTTAGTAAGCCGTCTGCGAGCTCAGGGGGGGGGCTAATTTGGAAATAACCGGTCAACGGACTAAAGGAAATGATGAATGGCTGGGATGTGCATAAGGCTATCTGGAGGAATACTTAAATCTTGGTTCCCTTATGAGCAGACTAGATAGGCCGATTGGTTCTTATCTGTCAGAACAGACGTTTCTGTCTGTGTTTCTACAACAAAACAGGACAATACTGTATTATTAATACAAGCGATATTATTTTTATTGCTACTGACCCAGTTTGGGGGAGATACAGTTAAGCCCCTCCATATAGGGGGACACCTAGAAGGAACACACCCCTTGGAGACTGACTCTGCCTGGAGACTAACATTTAGTCTGGTAGATTCCGTCAGGTAGTTGGACATTGATTTATCCCCAGAATCTCTGAGATTGCTGAGAGTAAGCAGAAAAGAACCATTTGGCCCATCAAGTCTTCGGCAGAATTATACCTGCTATAAAATCCTCATGACTTATTTGGTCGCTGGCCTGATCATATCTTCTGCTTTTCATGGGCATGCTTAATCTCTTTCACTTTATTTACCTCTCTACCGCTTCTGCTGGAAGGCTGTTCCATGTGCCAAATAATAGTTTCTGATGTTAAATGTTGCAATCACTTGGAGCTCATTGAGTTTGACAGCAATGGAAAAATGGAAGGGGAGCTGGCTTTTTTTTTTTTTTTAATGGGCATGGTGGCATTAGCCCTGTGGATGCCAGAAGCTATGCAGTATAAGCTAGTTTTATGCTTCAGAGTCAAAATATATTATATATGTTAACAGTAAACAATGAACAGGTACAACCATCAAGGCTTGTTACTCTAATTTATTAATTTATTAAATAATTGGTACTAGTCACACCAAGTTTATATATACAGAAAAAGTAATTACTAATAGCTTGGCACAAAGTTATAAATTTAATTGGAGATGCAGAGACTAACCTACACCTAAGGTACAGGGAGTGCTACCTACAAGCTTACAATCTAGTGGAGAGTGTATTACGAACAAGACATTACTGATGGGGGATTATACCAGAGAAATTAATACCATTATAAAATGTCAGATTCCTCTCTTCTCAGCAGATCTCATATTTCCAATCTACTGGGAGCAGACATCTTTCTTTTTCAGCAGATGATGTAATCTTAATTTATAGCTAGATATTTATTTTACAGGCAAATTGTTTGCAAAGTGCTATATAAACAGTGATATTGATCCTACATCAATTTAAATATCAATTTGAATGAAAAAAAATTCACTGCTCATCGAAAATCTGCTTTAGAAGAGAGAAGACTGCTTCTATAGTCTTATTGTGTGGAATATAGAATTACGTATATATATTTTCCCTTAGACCTAGTTGAAAGTACATTAAGAAATATTATAAATATAAATATTCTATAGTTATATCTAACTATAAAAGCAGAAAATGAGAAAATACTCAAATGGATAATTAAAGAGAGTTCTAAAGTGTATCAGTCACCCTGGAAACCAATAGAATGTTCTTGACAATTGTTCCAACTTTTACAACTTTGGCCTAGCATTGCTATTTAAACATAGTCTCCTATGTGTTAACCAGGGGGACTATACAAATATAGGTATACAAACAGTCTGGAAAACGACGCCATGTAAGACATGCTCTGTGTCACAAGTGATAGAGCACTGGAACAAGGAATCCCCAAATTTGACCCTTCTATTTTTACTACAAACCCCCTCAATATATGGATGCAGGAGATTTTTCATAAACACTGTCATTCAGTTCATCAGTAATCTGTTTCCACCATTGATTGTCATTTACAAATTGGTGAATTTAAATATTAATTTTTCAGTTACACAGCCAACTGTCACAACCTCATTGTCTGCGAATAATGGACACATGACGTTGAAGGAAACAATGTGTAAGGCTGAGGGTCATAAAAAATACCAGCTTCTGTGTTGGGTTTTTTTTTTTTGCACTGTGTTTTTTTTTGTTGTTTTTTCGCTTTAATTATAAACCAAATTAAAAAAACACCTTGTGCCAAGATGTGAAAGAACTTCCTGGACCAAAAAATAGTCAGGGGAGCAGAGAAGCTCACTGGAAACAAGGGTATAAAGGATTTGGGGTTTTGTCATAGAGGAGATTTCAGGGATGAAATATGTTCTCTGCCATAATGCCACATATTACTTTTTACTGAAAAAAGGCCCTTCTATAAACAAACTATAGTGATACTAAATACAATTCATATTTGATATAGCTAAGTCAAATGGAAAATTCCAGGTGATAGGAGGCTCATATATATTTTGGGTACTTGGGGTGATTGTGCAGCAGGTTAAATAGGGACAGAGTCTGTCAGAAAGACACATCTCTGCACCATAGCCTTCCTCCAAGCTACACTGATCCCAGTGTGAGAGACATGTCCGCTAACAAAGCATCATTGTATTGCATTCACCTGCCCAGTTGAAGCTCACAGACAGAAAAGGGTGTAATTATCTGAGAAAAGCTGGAGTTATGTCACATTTGTCCCTATTCTATTCATTAGAAACTTGGGAATTGTGTTTAAAGAGCATTTAGGGTTCTAAATCGGGAGCAAACACCATGGACACCAATGGAATGTTGCTGCCGCTTATTCCATTTTTAGAATGTTTCCTCACATTTGCTCCAAATACATAAACTCCTTTATACAGTTTACATTACGAAAGGTTATGAAGTGCAAATGTCCTAATGTATCACTAATAAGGGCACATCGTGATTTAATCATCAACCCCCATTCACTGCGCGGTGGAGACCCCAGTGGTAGCATTCAGTGCCTGTGAATGAGACACAGATCCCACAGTCTGGTCACTATAGTGGATGTTCCCTTATTGATCAGTTCCTGGATTATTATTTTTATTATTGATTAACAGAGAGTGAGAGAGACTGGAGACTGCCGTAATTATTGACCCATCCACTGAGTATACACATTATATCACCCTCCCACCACGTGTGGACATAGAGACACCAACCTGTGAACTAAGTCAGGTAGATGCTCGCAGCGTGCACAGAATCCAGGCATTGTTCATATACAGTCCCTGCCTGGATCCTGCAGGACTGACGAATAAAATCACAACCTTGAATGAATGAACGTCTGAACTCCGGCCCCTGCCATGGATCCTGGGCTACAGAGTATTGGCACTGGCTATCAGCCCCTGATCACTGTGCCTGTTACTGATTCATAGCTGCTTGTTACTGGCCCCCATCCTTAGACCCTGGTTACTGCTCTCACTCAGCTCATCAGTAGCCCCTGTCACCTCTATAGCTGGTCATTAGCCCTGTGATGGCGTGTAGCCCCTGTGACTCGTCATTAGCCCATGTCACTGGTCATTACCCATGTCACCAGCCCTAAAAGTGGTCCTCATCCCAGCCTCTGGCCTTTCGCCCCTGCCTCCGGTCATTAGCCTCTGTAACTGGCCATTATCCTCTGTAACTGGCCATTAGCCTCTGTAACTGGCCATCAGCCTCTGGTAACTGGCCATTAGCCTCTGGTAACTGGCTTGTAATGTCTCTGGTCATTCACCCTTATCTCCGGTCCTTAGTCTCTGTAACTGGCCATTAGCCCATCTCACTGGTCCTTAGCCCATATGATTAGATTCTGTCATTTGTGTTGAGCTCCTGGCTATTGCCCCGTCACTGGCTTCAGCCCCCGTCCCTGGTGCAAAGTTCCTTCTTACTATTGCCCTGGTTAGTGGCTCTTGCCATTCATCTTTGGCTAGTGATTGCTGGTCCTTCTCAGTGGTGCAAAGCCCTGCACATTGGTCCCTCTCCGTGTCCCCCCCCCCCCCCCCCCCCAGCCCCCCAGTCACTCACCCAATCTTGATGTAGACAATGCCCAGGCTGAGGAAGATGTGGAAGATCCAGCGTCTCGTCTTCTTGTTCATATTCCTGGATTCCTGACTCCTCACGAGACTTCAGAGCTGACAGTTTTGGGGGTGGGGGTGGGGGGGGGGGGATCCTAAGGGTCCCAGACAGGTGAGGATCTCACAACCCCCCTTTAATATTGGGAGATGAAGCAGCGAGTGTTTGTAAATCCCAAGAGATGGTGAACATGTCCAACAAGCCAGGTCCTCCCACCCCCCCACCCCCCCCTACCCCCTTTCTCTCTCCTCGGCTCCTTGCTGAGGGGTAACCGGGGTTTGGTATTCTGCTCACACTTTAGTGATGTGAGAGGGAGACAAACAGGCACCAGTAGTGAACACAAACTCACCAGTGCAGAACTCCTGCCTCAATCTCAAACTTGGAGAAAGTTTAAAGAGAAAAAAAATATATATTTGTGTGAGTGTGTGTCCCCCCCACACAAAAAAAAAAATAAAAAAAGGGGGAGAAAAAATAAAACAAAATGCCCAGAAGTAGCAATTCATTCACCTGTTTCCATTTGAGCAACGTGAATAGCATATTCCAGTTGTCATGGTGTATGGAGAGTGCAGACCCTCACATCGGATAAGCAGAGAGGGGCAGATCTCAGCAGGTAGGACACCTGGAGATGTTAGAGCTAGCTTCAGACATTCCTGCCCCCTTCCTCTCATCAATCTCTCCCAAGCTCCCTCCAGCACTAGATCCACCCTTTACTGACTGTCAGGGGGTGAAGCTGTGGACTTTTAATGTCTGGATGATTTTCCTGTTTGGTTCTGTATTAAGCAGGGGGGGGGGGGGCAGGTTTTATCACTTTACCACCCAGCTAACTGCCCCTCCCTTGTTATGTTTCTCTTGGCTTTTTGGCCACTTTTTTTGTTCCCTTTAATTTTCAGTGGCTTTCCCACTGTATCCATGTCAGTGATTGCAAAAGATGCCCACAGTGATTGAGTACAGGGGGTTGGGGGAGGAGAGGAAGGATAACAGAGGAGGAGGAAGGCTTCTACCCACCTATAGACCCCCTGGACTATTGCGATCTTATCATGTATTAAAGTAAGGCTAGACTATCAGACAGCACCCCTAAAAAAGAAAAATGCCATTGTTGTCTAAACCAGTTCCCCTTTCTCATTAGTAACTATTTATTTAAGATAGCCAGCACCCCCTTCCTTTACTTGTAGCCAAGTAGGTATACATTAATGGTGTCAAACAGGTTCAATATGTATCCAATTTTGCAATAAGTAGATAATAGCAACTCCCAGTAAATACATATATTGTATTAGTATTTTTATTTTTCTAACACTCTAACATATGTAGTAGTGCTGTCCCAAGGGGAGGAGAGGCAGACAAAAAAAAAATGAGACAGACAGCAGGGAGTGAGGGATCACTGGTCCCAGGAGCTTACAGTCTAGAGGGATTCTAAGCATACTACTGTAACTTTTTGTCTTAATCAACAGGAATTAGATCTGATGCCTGACCTGAAGAGCTTACAGTCTAAACGTCTACTGAGCGTTTGTAGAGATCAATAGGGGGGGGGGGGGGGGGGGGGACACATTTTAAATTATGCCTTGAATATTCTTAACTGCTATATGATAAACTGACTTTAAGAGATAAAAATCATGCAGATAAAAGAAATGTATGTAGAAGTTAATCGTTAATATTGTCGATGATACATGAATATACGTAAAAGTATATACATTTAAGGATTGGTACTCAAGTTATAAGTGTATGGTATTTTTGTATAAGGATGCACTGATTTGAATCTTGTGTATTAATTAAAGATCTTTATACCCTTGCCAGGTATTCCAGTTGCCCAGCTCCAGTTTACAATAAAGAATAACTGGTCTATTATATAGTATACTAATCTGTGTATATTACCATTTGCTTCCATTTCGGTAGAATTCACACTGAACCAATGGCTCCAAAATGGTTAATGTGAACTTGTTTTTTTTAAATCTGCCCTCTGCTGGGCAAGGGGAGGTACTGCAACTAGTAAACAATTCATACACAGTAAGAGAATCTATGTATAAGTGCTGCTATTGGTCCTCACTTCTTCTCCTGTATCCCTGACTGTAGGCTACATAAACTGAGAAATTGTTTAATAAACATTGTTGCAAAATAGTTTATGTAGTGATAAAATGTTCTAACTACATAAAAGTGGATCTGTACCGATAATATGTCAGATTAACACATGTGTGTCTCTTGGTTTTGGATGGCCTATGCATGAAACAAGATGGGGGCCTCTGTGTCACCTGTTTTGCCTTAGTTAAGTGCTTTGGGGGCAGCCACTTATTTTCCAATATGGTAGCACCACCCCTGCATAAACATACAAACTGTGTGTGCTAACCAGTAGTGTATCTTCCACAAGGCACTCGCCTAGGGCGGCACTTTGCAACAGGCAGCACTTTGCCAGAGAGTGTTAAAGTTCACTTCTGGTGCTTCAAACATTTTCACTCCCTCCCTCACCGTTCAGCAAGCTTTAGCTTCTTCCAATTAATCGGGGTGATGGGGGCATGTAATGGACGTGGTGGGGGTATGTAATGAGGGTGATGGTGGCATGCAATGTGGGTGATGGGGCATGTAACGGAGTGATGGGGCATGTAGTGGGTGTGTGCTCGAATTCTGTCTGCCTAGGGCAGCACAAAACCAAGATCCACCACTGATGCTAACAATATTGTTAGAAGGTTTAGCATGTTTTGTTTTAGGATGTTTTAGTAACACTTATTGGTGTCTATTCACTAAAAAGATGAGCTGTAGATGAGATGAACACTTAATCTCCAGACTAGACTTGTGCTGGGCCAAACCTGGTGAGCTTTACCCTTTCAGCCGGCCATGGGTACTACTTAGTTACATTTTTAGTAGCTCTCACTTTTTAACAATGCATTATGCAGGACTCACTCTGTTTTGGAGGATCACACAAAATGGCCCTGCACAATGCACATCTCACGTCCAGAAAGTCTACTTTGCAGGGAATTGAGACTGGGATTTCAACCTTAAGACTAAAGTAGCCGAGCTGGAGAAATTCTCCCATTCGGCCACATTGGAGAATTTTTCCAACTCGGCTACATTGGCCTAAAGTTTAAAATTCCAGTCTCAAGTCCTTCATTATTGAGTAGAACCTTAGGTAATAGAATATCTATCGGTCCAGAGAGCGATAGAAGTGGGACGTTGTTAAGGGCACATGAGTTTATCAAACTTACCAAGCAATCATAGCGACGCAGGAAGAACCAGTGTAACTGCAACATGTGTCCACTTGGGGGAGCCCCCCAGAGAATTACCCCAGCAGGGGCAAGACAGGGGGGCTTTTCAGATTGAAACTGCATTGGAATGTTTGTGTATTTGCTTCTATAACAAGTAAAACCACCAATTAATTTGAATTACAGTCACGCAATCACCCTTTCATGTTGCGTAATGCAATCAAATCAAGATTACAATTATTACATATATAGTTTATTTTAAATCCAACAAGTTAAGAATTGGAATGGAAATGCAGCACTAAAAAGAGCTGCATGTGATATCAGTTAGTCATTTCCTTTTGGACAAAGGTAGAGTGTTTGATCGAAACAATTAAAATCAATATGTTATGTTACTATTTGACATAGTAAAGCAGTTCCTGTTTGTTGATTTAAATTAAAGGAAAATCAACACCATTGTGTGTGCTTGTCCTCTAGCTATATATGTTTTAAACCTACCAAAAAGGATATTCTATTAATTAATTTTCCACGTGAGGTTGCTCACAGTTTTATTGCCAGAAACGACTGTTTTCCTTCTGAGGCGGCTCAATGTGGTACAATATGGTTTGACAGTTTGGTCATTGTATGTAGAGAGGTTTGTGGTGACATCCAGATGCTGCACCCGATTCCTATCTGTGTTCGGTATACAATAGAGGGCAAATTGGTATCCTCTCAACATATCATTTTTAGTTAAACATTGCAGAAGGTCAGAGGTTTAAAAGAAACTTTCAAATACTACTTTGGTGAGTGCATGAAAATGGCTTCCAGCAGAAGTGGTATAGGTTACTATAATGGTCTGCTCAATAAAGAGAGCATTAAGAGAGCTAAAATTAAGGGCCAAAGTTGCTGAATTAGAATATTTTTCCCATTCAGCTGCATTGGAGAATTTTTCCAAATCGGCTACATTGGCCTGAAGTTTGAAATTACCTTCTCAATTCCCTGCACTTCTCTCTTGTAGTGCATAAGTTTAAGAATGGCCAGGAAAGTATAACGCCATCTTGAACATCGGATAAGGCAAAGGAGCATATAAAATATGAGGATTTTACAACCGGTAGAAATATGGACAGACTATATGGGCCAAATTATCTGTCAACTGATTCTTTGTATTTATAAATAAATAAAATAAATCCACGATGAAGAGTGAATAATGCAAACCACAAGACTTTGGACATCTTGCTACCAGAGAACAAACTTTTTCACCGGTGAAAGTAATTATTTGCAAACTCTTTTCATAGTATGTGTCTGACTGTAAATCCTTGTGGCACCAGACCAGAAAAAAATCCCATGGTACATTGGGTGGGTCAGCCATTTTGTGGCCAATGTTTACTGTTTATTTATCCGCGCTCCTCCTTGTTTCTCTAAAACGGTACTTCTAAACTGAAACCGTGTGGCAATATTTGCAAAGATCAAGCGCTATCTCTGCCTATCAATTAGGCGGAGATGTTATTGGCTTCGGGCCAAGCAACATCCACAGTCTGGCTCGGTTTCCTGCTGAATGGATTGGAACTCCTGAAAGTGGCAATCTTCCCGTTCGAAACTTACACAGACAATGAGGCTAATCCCAAACAGTTTGCTCAGCTTATTTTCCATGCATTGTTTGCCTCATACCAGGAGAATCGAAAAAAAAAAAAAAAAGATAAAGCTAATCCTTCGCTAAAGAATCAAGCTTTATATATTGAACCGTAGCAGCGGATATGAAGTTGTACTTCCGACACTCTTGATAATAATAATAATAAAACCCACCGGTTTTGGTTCAGTGAGTTTTGCATGTAATGGGGGTTGTTGGAGATCAAGGCAAGCCCATTCCGATTTGCTATGATAATGAAAAGATCAAAGAGGAGGAGATCCAAGATCTCTCCGCCTGTACGAAAACAAACAAGCAGGCTTACTATAAACTTCCCACTAATTTCAACCCTGTTGTAACTTATTCGTGGAAACGGTTAGCAAATATAAACTATATGGATATTATTGATATCATTTTTTTTAATTGATATTTAGGGGGTCATATACTAAATAATTGCAGTGGGGGAAAAAAAGTATGTAAAACATGAGTAAGGAGCAATTTGCGAACATTTTTGTAACATTCGCGCTTTTTTTTTCCTGATTTGCGCCTCTTCTGTTTATTTTTATTTAGTGTGCATTTTTCGCTAATATATCGCGATTATATTGGCGCACGCTAAAGAATTTTGCTAATATTTTGTGAAAAAATTATTCTTATTTGCGTGTGAAAACGACACCAGCTTTTAGCAAGCGCTCACAAAGGAGGTAGAAAAAATATTCTCAAACGTGCCTGTTATTATTTTCGCAATCTCCTCGTATTTACCGTTTGAGTGTTAAATGTTTAGTACATCGCAAAAGGAGCAAAGCGCAAAAAAAGGTTTGCACATAAAATATACTTGCAATTTTTTAGTACATGCCCCTCTTAATGTCTCAGTACTAAATGAGGACTAAATACAGATCTTAATGGCATGTTATTACAGAACCAGCGCTAAAGGATAACTACCGCAAATAATGAAAGGGAGAGTTGCAGGGAATTTCAAACTTAAGGTTAAAGTAGCTGAGCCGGAAAAGTTCTCCCATTCAGCTGCATTGGAGAATTTTTCGGCTTCATAGGCCTAAAGACTGGAATGCCATCTCAATTCTCTGCTATTCTCTCTTTATTAAGTAAACCCTTAAGTTGTGTTTGATTGAAAGATTAAATAAAGTGTGAGCATTTTGATTAGAAGTGCTTTAATAAAAGAATATAAATAGAGTACTTTATTGAGTCCTCTATAAAGCTCTATCAGGTGGCTGACATGTTGTTTAGAATCTTGGGTCAGATGGAGAAAGATTCTAAACATGTCAGCCCCCTGACTGAACTATGCAGAGCAAGGAGGGCTCAATAAGTTTTTTTTATTTACAATGAAACATAACTGGGTTTTTTGCCAACAGCAATCTGTGAATAAGTTTTTGTGGATCTAGGTTTTTTTTATATTTGTAAAAATATCATACCTCGTTAGCTAGCTGCCCCTCTCCATAATTGTCTCCCCTCTGTTGGCCACCATGGGAAACCCCTTAAACAAGTAAGGCACCTGAGCAGTTGCTTGATTCACTAACAGGGTAGCACCTCCACTGTTATCCATGATCTGTCTAATAAATCTACCAGGGGTTTTTCTTCCGTACACTGCATTAAAGAATTGTAGGGAAGGAAAGATGATTAGGAGGATGATGTGGTGGTGTAGGAAGTTAAGGATACCCTCATATAATCACACATATCCTGCCTCGTGGTGTGAATTGCACACTGACGTGATCACAGAATTCTGGCATAGCTCCCTGTGATGGGGTATCAGAATGAACAAGGCTAAGATCTTTAAAAATTATAATTTTTTTTACAAATTTGTCTTTAAAAGATTCTACGAACCATGTGTCTCTTCCTCCCTATTTTTTGTTTTGGTTGAAAAACATGTAACATATTTTTTTTTTCCTACAGAATATTACAATATAGAGGGGCATATACTAAATAAACGCAAATATATTTTATGTGCAAAACTATTTTTGCGCTTTGCTCCTATTGCGATGTACTAAACATTTAACACTCAAATAGTACATACAAGCAAATTGCGAATAAAAACAGGCAAGTTTGCGAATATTTTTTCTACCTCTTTTGATAGCGCTCGCTACAAGCCGGTGTAATTTTCACACGCAAATAAGAATTATTTTTCACAAAATATTTACAAAGCTCTTTAGCGTGCGCAAATCTAATCGCAATTTATTAGCGCAACCGGAAAAATGCACGCTAAATAAAAATAAACGGAAGAGGCGCAAATCAGGGGAAAAAAAGCGCATACTGTTACAAATATTCGCAAATTGCTCCTTACTCATGTTTTACCTACTTTTTTTCCCCACCACACTTGTTTAGTACATGACCCCCATAATATATTAATCAGTGTATTTTTTTTGGGGGGGGGGTCCCTCAGCATTCTTGTAATAATTTCCCAGAGTTTATTTGAGGGTGCACAGGAGGTTTGCAATCTTAATAAGCGAATACTATTGAACTTCCTGTACGTGTACATCTCACACCTCCCCTCCTCGTTTCACGGACTAGCACGAGTCATGCAATGGAAGATGGCAGGCCACATAATTCCTATGAATCTAACCTCTTGTTGACATGACCCCTGCAGCAGGAAGGAAGGCCTGTCTGTATAGATCATTCAAGATATCAGTCTGCCAAGTGGAAGAGAAAGTAAGAATCGATAGTCCACTGGGTGTGTATCTTTAAACCCACACACTCTCCGGAAGATTAACGCTGTAATTGCCCCAAGGATCTATTTCTGTGGTGCCCTCCTCTTCTGAGGTTAAACATTTATTTTTTTAGAATAAAAATAGATTTTTTTTTTGTTTGTTTTTTTACAGGTCCTCTACTTTGCAAAGATGCATCCTGCTTTTGATATTTAAATGTATTCCCTGCCCCCACAAAAATATTCAGTTGCCTAAAATGTTTTCAAGGATGTTTTGTTTTTTTTAACAGTAATCACCTTTCACCTTTCTTAGATGATGTTTAGGAGATAGTATTGTGTTATGTTTTAACCTTTAGCAATGTCATCTCCTACAACACTGCACCTCGTGGACTCAAGCTCCCATTGGTTACAGCCAATAGGAACGCTGGGATCAGGGAGATCCTACTGCTGCTGTTACTTCTTAATGGACAACTGTCGGCCAAAAAAAAGGTTCCATTTAATTGATCCATCCCATGTGTAAATAGAAATGCTTTAGTGAAAGAATATAAATAAAGCTCCTTATTGCGGCCTCTGCTTGTAAAGCTCTATCAGGGGGCAGACATGTTTAGAACCTTGAGACATAAAGGGAAGATCTGACTCATCTAACTCAAGATGGCTGCCCCCAATAGAGCTATACAAGCAGGATATTTTATTTATATTCTTTCATTAAAGCATTTCTATTTAAAATGCCTACACTTGATGTCATCTTTCAAGTAAACATAATTTATTTTTTTCATTTGTCCTTTAATTCCTTGCTTTGAAATATTCTTGCGTCTTCTTCCTGCCCTTGTCCCTCTGAGTGAGTGGATCTTGTTGTTTTTTATTCTTCCTCTCTCTCTCTCTCTCTCTCTCTCTCCTGTACTTTCTCACTTTCTCTCCTCTTTGCCATCTTGTTGGCTCATCTACTGGCCTTCTCTCTTAGTGACGCCTCATATCCTGGGCCCTCTGATGCCCCACATCCTGGACCTTCTCTCTCAATGATGTCCAATTTCCTGGACAGTCTCTCTAGGATGACCTTGTCCTTCTCTCCCTGCTGCCCCACTTCCTGGCCTCTCGCTCTCTCTCTGTGGTGCCCCATCTCTGGGCCCTCCTCCTTCTCCGTGGATCCTCATCTCCTGGTCCTTGTTTTTTTTTGGATAGCCCATCTCTTCTCCATTGTACTTCTTACTCTTCTGACTGCAAAGTCTTATGTCTGTTTTTTATTGCTAGATTTTGGCCACATTTGTTGAGATTAAGTACAGAAAAACGAAATGTATATATACACATCCAAAACACATTAAAAAGGTAAACAGTGCATTTTTCCTGTAAGAGATGGCCTTATTGTAAACATAGTAACATAGTAATTTAGGTTGAAAAAAGACACAAGTCCATCAAGTTCAACCCTTCTACCTATCATTTCTGCGTTTTGATCCAAAAGAAGGCAAAAAAAAAAAGCCTGAGTCTTGTGTAGCCATTAGCAGGGGAGAGCTGGCAACTTTAGGCCCAAGGGGCAAAAACAAGGTAGTGGTCCTTGGTTTAACTTCATCAGTCCGACAGTTATTAGAGATAGACACATACGGACAGGCAAAGACAGGTATATTAACAGATGAAGTACAGAGTGGATGGAAAGTGCTATACACAAAGCATTTTGAAAAGTGGTGCAGCCCATTGAGTCAGATTAGAGAGCGTCCTGGGGGGAAATTGCCCCTCTGCCCCCTTTGCCAGCCCCCCCTAGCCATTAGGCTTTGTTTTTCATGTAACATTACAGTATACAATTCATTCTAGTCATTCCAAGTGAGAGAGAGCTCTAAATTGGTTAAATACCTGCTAAGAGAACATGTTCAGACACATGCTAGCACGTGTTAGGGGAGATCATACAGAAACACAGAAATGAATAGGCCTTAGGTACAATACAGACATGTGAGAGACTCAGTACAATGTACATACATCTTAAACACCTTTTACATAACTATAGATCCGTGTATTGTGAAATTGAAATTGTATCTTTTAATTTAACACTTTGGATTTCCACTGTGTTTTGTTAAAACACCAGTAATTGCCTCCAGATTTATAAACAGAAGAAGAGTTTTTATTTTTTTAAAAGCTCACTATTTTCACTAAATATGTATTATTCTATAGAGTAGCAGCTTTAATTTGGTTCATAAGCACCTATGTGCCTGATGCACTGCGTGCCTGATATAAGAGGTGAGTCTCGAGCTTTTTTAAAAGATGATGCAATGATGATGCGTTTTTCCGATTGGTTCAGGAAGAGTTCTAGAACGTGGCAGTGGAGCGTTTAATCCGGTGTCAAACCGTGGCCCTGTGGCTGCTGATAGCCTACATCTCCCACAATGCATTGCCAGCTAATTGGCTGGCAGGGGAGTATTGCACAGATATTCCTCTAGCGAGTATGACATCCCTGGTCTAGGCACTGAAAGTACCAACCCTGACCAAAGTGAGCTAGAGGAAGTGCTGGGGATTTCCAGGTTCTGATTATTTAAGGTTTGGAAGGTCAGCAGGACAATTTAAAAAAAATGTTCTGCATCTAATGGGAAGCCAGGGCACGGAGTGCAGAATAGATGTTATCGGACAGGAGGGAATCTGACCAGGTAGCTGTCTGATTGCTGTAGCCAATTCTTTTTCTGGAAGGCTAAAGAGCAATTAAATGTTGGATCAAACAAATTAGGAGTTTGCTTTGGTTCCCATCTGATAGCCAAGGCGGGTTATCCTGTGGATCTCTTCCAAATTGGATCATTGAAGGAATCTCTGATGCTTTAAGTACATTTCTTTCCATGTAACAATGCCCTGTTTTATTACTCTAAATACACTTATTAGATACAATCACTAGCACTTGCGGTTATTTTAAAGAAGACCTTTTGGTATTTGAGTCAAACACTGGCGTGGATAAAATATAATAATAATTCACATGCCAGGACAGTCTGCGCATTTAAAACTGAGTTGTTATTTTACTTGGTTTTTTTTTTGTAACATTTTACTCCCATTGTGTTTAATCGAAACCACTTCTTGCTGGAAATGATCTCCACTCCTTTAATACATATGATACACAAGTCCGGGAGATATTTTTTCCTGTTCAATGAAACGCGCTGGGTAAAAAAAAAAAAAAAGGACATTTCTGAATCTGAGAATAACTGTCGTCATTTTTAAGAGCAGCCTGCTTGGTAGTCTCTTTAATAGCACATATTAGAGATATACCTGTGTATATACCTGTGTAAATACGCCAGCTGGCTTTCACCCAGAACTTGGGAAATTATTATCCAGAGAACCTTGTAAAAACACATCAGGTTTTTGGCAATTTATATTCCTCTATGCTGTATACTAATAAAAGAACCAAACCAATCCGATTCCAGCCGCAATATTTTTAAAACACTCGACAATTGTGTCCAGCTGCTACTGGCTACGAGAACTATCCAAAACAAACATAAAAAAAATATTGCTATAGACCATAATGAAATACACAAAAATACTCATGAGGGCTGGACTGTCAGTATATTAAACCTTAGCATTTATTACTTCCGGTCAATAGAACATCACAAGACGATCTGTATTAAATGCCACAGATCAACTAACGCATTTCACTCTTAGCTTAATCATAGGCCTATAACTTGGCATGATCCACAACCACCAGAGGAAAAGTTTATTTGTCATAAATCACTTTATACTGAAATATATATATATATTTTTTTTTTTTTAAATATATATTACCACATATCACTTCACTGGACATTCCCAATCCTATGAATATAGAGCTTTAATGTGTAGCTTAAGGTTCTACTAATATCCAACAGCCAATCAAGAAGGGGGACAGGTAACAGAGGCTGTAAATTTACAATAGAAGCAAACACCTGAGCTACTTGATGATGCAGGTGAAAAGTTCTTTGCTTTCAAGATGGTCGCATTGCCATATCAACGGTGACGCCATCCTAGCAAGCAGAGGCCAGAAGCGGCCACTTATATCACTTCTATTGTAGCGCCTCCACTGGTTAAGAATAACACACAACTTTTTCATAGAAGCATAGAATGTATTGGCAGAAAAGAACCAAAACATTCCGCCTGTGATGTGAGCTGCAGTGGGATGCAAACATGTGGTCAGCGACATCCAAGTCCAGCAACTTAGCCATCGCGCCAACTGCCTTACGCTTTGTCTGCTCGGTTTCTCACTTTAGGAAGAACACTGTCCGCCATGAGTTCCGCATTCAGTAAAACGACTCATGTTTTGAATATTTGCATGATTCTATTGACTTTGGACAAAAAAAATAAAAACTATATCAAAACTCTATTTTTACACATACGAAATAAAAATAAACTTCGAAAATTGCAGGATACAAAGACAACAAAAATACAAATCTACAATCAAAATGTCCAAAACGTCTACGTCTATATTTACCGGTGAACCCACTGCCTAAAAATAAAATGTACAAAAAGTTTTTGAGGGTATACAATTGCTTTAATTTGGGATAGAAATTCCAAATTTTGCACATTTTTGGCATTTAGTGTTAAGTACGGTTCTGTATAATCTTTGGGTGTTCGGATACATGGTTCTGTATAATCTTTGGGTGTTTGGATGCATGTTGGAAATCCCAGAGACAGAAGATAATTTATGTTTATAAGCGTAGTTTGAGTGAGGGTATTTGCCAGCTTAGCATATTGGGATTTGGCCTTCTGGTGATCTTCTTTGCTTCTGGATTCAAAGGGAGTAATGTTAGGTTGTGCCATTTGAGAGAACCCTTAATGTTTTTAACATAATCCCATAAGTACAGTGTTCAAACGGTTAGTGTGAGTTTTAACATGTATTTTGCCTAACTGTGAAATGCCATTTTGGAAAAGATTACTAAGCAAACCTCGAATTAAACCCTAAATGGACTGGAAAGTAAGAAATATGTTTAAAAAAACAAGTCAATGGGGTTAGAAACATGAATCTTGTTACATACCAAATTAGATCCTTATATTGATGAGAATGTTTTACCCACTGGATTTTATTAAAGAGATTCCATCACCTAGTAGAATCGAGTTTGTACTTTGCATGTAGGAGAAAAACATTGTTTAAATGTGTCTGTGATGTGCCTCCCCTTTATGACATCACTTTAAACATGGTATGTGGATCAGATACTTAAGTGTCCAAAATGTCATTAATAAAAAGACACAGCATCATGCTAGATAATAATGTCATTAACCTATCTATAAAGACACAGCGGCATGCTGGATTATAATGTCATTAACCTATCTGTAATAATAAAAGACACAGCAGCATGCTGGATTATAATGTCATTAACCTATCTATAATAACACAGCGGCATGCTGGATTATAATGTCATTAACCTATCTATAATAATAAAAGACACAGCAGCATGCTGGATTATAATGTCATTAACCTATCTATAATAACACAGCGGCATGCTGGATTATAATGTCATTAACCTATCAATAATAATGAAAGACACAGCGGCATGCTGGATTATAATGTCATTAACCTATCTATAATAACCCAGCGGCATGCTGGATTATAATGTCATTAACCTATCTATAATAATAAAAGACGCAGCGGCATGCTGGATTATAATGTCATTAACCTATCTATAATAACACAGCGGCATGCTGGATTATAATGTCATTAACCTATCTATAATAACACAGGGGCATGCTGAATTATAATGTCATTAACCTATCTATAATAATAAAAGACACAGCGGCATGCTAGATTATAATGTCATTAACCTATCTATAATTAAAAAAAAGACACAGAGGCATGCTGGATTATAATGTCATTAACCTATCTATAATAACACAGCGGCATGCTGGATTATAATGTCATTAACCTATCTATAATTTTGAAAAAGACACAGCAGCATGCTGGATTATAATGTCATTAATCTATAATAAAAAAAAGACACAGCGGCATGCTGGATTATAATGTCATTAATCTATAATAAAAAAAAGACACAGCAGCATGCTGGATAATAATGTCATTAACCTCTCTATAATAAAAAAGACACAGCGGCATGCTGGATTATAATGTCATTAATCTATAATAAAAAAAGACACAGTGGCATGCTGGATTATAATGTCATTAATCTATAATAAAAAAAGACACAGTGGCATGCTGGATTATAATGCCATTAATCTATAATAAAAAAAGACACAGTGGCATGCTGGATAATAATGTCATTAACCTCTCTATAATAACACAGCGGCATGCTGGATTATAATGTCATTAATCTATAATAAAAAAAGACACAGTGGCATGCTGGATTATAATGTCATTAATCTATAATAAAAAAAGACACAGCAGCATGCTGGATAATAATGTCATTAACCTCTCTATAATAAAAAAGACACAGCGGCATGCTGGATTATAATGTCATTAACCTTTCTATAATTTTGAAAAAGACACAGCAGCATGCTGGATTATAATGTCATTAATCTATAATAAAAAAAAGACACAGCGGCATGCTGGATTATAATGTCATTAATCTATAATAAAAAAAAGACACAGCAGCATGCTGGATAATAATGTCATTAACCTCTCTATAATAAAAAAGACACAGCGGCATGCTGGATTATAATGTCATTAATCTATAATAAAAAAAGACACAGTGGCATGCTGGATTATAATGTCATTAATCTATAATAAAAAAAGACACAGTGGCATGCTGGATAATAATGTCATTAACCTCTCTATAATAACACAGCGGCATGCTGGATTATAATGTCATTAATCTATAATAAAAAAAGACACAGTGGCATGCTGGATTATAATGTCATTAATCTATAATAAAAAAAGACACAGCAGCATGCTGGATAATAATGTCATTAACCTCTCTATAATAAAAAAGACACAGCGGCATGCTGGATTATAATGTCATTAATCTATAATAAAAAAAAGACACAGCGGCATGCTGGATTATAATGTCATTAATTTATAATAAAAAAAGACACAGTGGCATTCTGGATAATAAAGTCATTAACCTATCTATAATAAAAAAAGACACAGCGGCATGCAGGGGAATAATGTCCTTAATCTATCTATAATTAAAAAAGACACCGCGGCAGGCTGGATTATAATGTCATCAATAAAAAAAGACACAACAGCATGCTGGATTATAATGCCATTAATCTATCTATAATAAAAAAAAGACACCGCGGCATGCTGGATTATAATGTCATCAATAAAAAAAGACACAGCGGCATGCTTGATTATAATTTCATTAATAAAAAAAAGACACAGCAGCATGCTGGATTATAATGCCATTAATCTATAATAAAAAAAGACACAGCGGCTTGCTGGATTATAATGCCATTAATCTATAATAAAAAAAGACACAGCGGCATGCTGGATTATAATGCCATTAACCTATAATAAAAAAAGACACAGCGGCATGCTAGATTATAATGCCATTAACCTATCTATAATTTTAAAAAAAGACACAGCGGCATTGCTAGATTATAATGCCATTAATCTATAATTTAAAAAAAGACACAGCGGCATGCTGGATTATAACGTCACTAACCTATAATAACACAGCGGCATGCTGGATTATAATGGCCACAGTGTTTAGGAAAACACTGCAACATTATTGTATATTTAACAAATTGGCAAATATAACCATACTAATTTATTATCAAACTGGTAGCCTGAATTGGCTAAACACATGTATTCCTTATAAATTATGATCTGCGGTCCTTGAGAGCAATGACATAGGCATAATATCAGTCTAACTGGGTGGGTACCAATATAACATCCCCTGCACGGTAGCCACAATACCACCCACCATGGTCCGATTAGTGCCCCACTAGTTAGCTGTACCTCGGACTAAAAATGTCTGCACTGATGTCATACATTAAGGACCCACCTTGTGTCAAATTATCCAAAGAGGGCTGGCATCCTTTAATAGCCTAGCATGACCTCATGTGCCATTTCAGACATTAGCCCAAATTTCAAGTGGTACTTAAATTGATTGTTGTATAACAGAGGTTCTTTTTTTTTTACAGGCAGACATTTATTCCATTGGAACCATGTTTTAGATCTCTCATTTCCCATGTTGGTACACATCGACCCGTATGAAAGATCTTTGTGGCAAACTGAGATCTAGCTGTAGTTCTTAGAGGAAGAGGAAGTAGACAGAAATAATTAGGAAGCAGGTAGACAGAACAGGGGCCAGTCAGGGGGCCAACATAGGTGGACAGGGGTCCCCAGGACGTGTACTGCAGAACTCTCACATATACGCTTTTGGAGTAGAAAGGGGTATCTATATACAACTATACAATTGCATACCCATTGTATAGTGCTAAAGAGTATGCTAGTGTTTCGTATATAGTCATTGTGAGGAAACTTGAATGCCTTGCTGCCATTATCAAGCGCGTTTAGACTAACGATGGCGATAAGAGGTATGTGAGCTTTTTCTTTCAATTCTTGCATTGAATTCAAATAATTTAGCGTTGAACTCTGAACATTCCCTATCTATAATAACACAGGGGCATGCTGGATTATAATGTCATTAACCTATCTATAATAAAAAAAGACACAGTGGCATGCTGGATTATAATGTCATTAACCTATCTATAATAATAAAAGACACAGCGGCATGCTGGATTATAATGTCATTAACCTATCTATAATAATAAAAGACACAGCGGCATGCTGGATTATAATGTCATTAACCTATCTATAATAACACAGCGGCATGCTGGATTATAATGTCATTAACCTATCTATAATAAAAAAAGACACAGTGGCATGCTGGATTATAATGTCATTAACCTATCTATAATAATAAAAGACACAGCGGCATGCTAGATTATAATGTCATTAACCTATCTATAATAAAAAAAAGACACAGAGGCATGCTGGATTATAATGTCATTAACCTATCTATAATAACACAGCGGCATGCTGGATTATAATGTCATTAACCTATCTATAATTTTAAAAAAGACACAGCAGCATGCTGGATTATAATGTCATTAATCTATAATAAAAAAAAGACACAGCAGCATGCTGGATTATAATGTCATTAATCTATAATAAAAAAAAGACACAGCAGCACGCTGGATTATAATGTCATTAATCTATAATAAAAAAAGACACAGTGGCATGCTGGATAATAATGTCATTAACCTCTCTATAATAACACAGCGGCATGCTGGATTATAATGTCATTAATCTATAATAAAAAAAGACACAGTGGCATGCTGGATTATAATGTCATTAATCTATAATAAAAAAAGACACAGCAGCATGCTGGATAATAATGTCATTAACCTCTCTATAATAAAAAAGACACAGCGGCATGCTGGATTATAATGTCATTAATCTATAATAAAAAAAAAGACACAGCGGCATGCTGGATTATAATGTCATTAATCTATAATAAAAAAAGACACAGTGGCATGCTGGATAATAATGTCATTAACCTATCTATAATAAAAAAAGACACAGCGGCATGCAGGGGAATAATGTCCTTAATCTATCTATAATTAAAAAAGACACCGCGGCAGGCTGGATTATAATGTCATCAATAAAAAAAGACACAACAGCATGCTGGATTATAATGCCATTAATCTATCTATAATAAAAAAAAGACACCGCGGCATGCTGGATTATAATGTCATCAATAAAAAAAGACACAGCGGCATGCTTGATTATAATTTCATTAATAAAAAAAAGACACAGCAGCATGCTGGATTATAATGCCATTAATCTATAATAAAAAAAAGACACAGCGGCATGCTGGATTATAATGCCATTAATCTATAATAAAAAAAGACACAGCGGCATGCTGGATTATAATGCCATTAATCTATAATAAAAAAAAGACACAGCGGCATGCTAGATTATAATGCCATTAACCTATCTATAATTTTAAAAAAAGACACAGCGGCATTGCTAGATTATAATGCCATTAATCTATAATTTAAAAAAAGACACAGCGGCATGCTGGATTATAACGTCACTAACCTATAATAACACAGCGGCATGCTGGATTATAATGGCCACAGTGTTTAGGAAAACACTGCAACATTATTGTATATTTAACAAATTGGCAAATATAACCATACTAATTTATTATCAAACTGGTAGCCTGTTATGGCTACACACATGTATTCCTTATAAATTATGATCTGCGGTCCTTGAGAGCAATGACATAGGCATAATATCAGTCTAACTGGGTGGGTACCAATATAACATCCCCTGCACGGTAGCCACAATACCACCCACCATGATCCGATTAGTGCCCCACTAGTTAGCTGTACCTCGGACTAAAAATGTCTGCACTGATGTCATACATTAAGGACCCACCTTGTATCAAATTATCCAAAGAGGGCTGGCATCCTTTAATAGCCTAGCATGACCTCATGTGCCATTTCAGACATTAGCCCAAATTTAAAGTGGTACTTAAATTGATTGTTGTATAATAGAGGTTCTTTTTTTTTTACAGGCAGACATTTATTCCATTGGAACCATGTTTTAGATCTCTCATTTCCCATGTTGGTACACATCGACCCGTATGAAAGATCTTTGTGGCAAACTGAGATCTAGCTGTAGTTCTTAGAGGAAGAGGAAGTAGACAGAAATAATTAGGAAGCAGGTAGACAGAACAGGGGCCAGTCAGGGGGCCAACATAGGTGGACAGGGGTCCCCAGGACGTGTACTGCAGAACTCTCACATATACGCTTTTGGAGTAGAAAGGGGTATCTATATACAACTATACAATTGCATACCCATTGTATAGTGCTAAAGAGTATGCTAGTGTTTCGTATATAGTCATTGTGAGGAAACTTGAATGCCTTGCTGCCATTATCAAGCGCGTTTAGACTAACGATGGCGATAAGAGGTATGTGAGCTTTTTCTTTCAATTCTTGCATTGAATTCAAATAATTTAGCGTTGAACTCTGAACATTCCCTCTTACATCTGCTGCGCATTTGTACATTGTATATGGTGATTGTGTCAGTATGCCCAAGGCCATTATTAACAAACATAAAGTGCGGGACAGGACCATTGTAACGGAATCTTGGAACAATCAAGATTTCCTTTTATCCTCAAAGACCAATGAAATTCCGTGGCATTATACCAATCAAGTTCTTAATGTCTTCATGTCAGCTTGGGTGATCATAAGTGATCCTTCAACTTAATCAGCCTCTTTGTGGTTGTGTTGCAAAATAGTAGCAGGATCAGATAAATACTAATTAACAGGGAATGTTTCTCAAATCTTTTTAATGTCTGTGTATCAGAATACGACATAGACGCCTAGATTGCCTGCACACATCCCCATCCCCCGGTGATGCCTAGCTGCACAGCTCTCATGAAGCAGAAGAGGTGGGCGTGTCTTAAAAATGGCTGCCTCCGTGAAGAAATTGTAGAAAATCTTAACAGACTAGACCTGCTACTTATAATTAGAACAACACTGGTTTCACATGCCAGTTATAAGAAGGGTGGAAACAAAATTACATTAGAAAAGATAAGCGATAGGAGTGTGATTGGGGCTTTTAATTCTAAACTTGCTCCAAGGAAGGTCACTGATGTCACCATCATCCATCCGCACCTCACACACCCCTGATGAAGTCCATAACTCCTGTGCCAGTATACTAATAGTTTCTTGGCTGCACACTCGTTTAACAAGACACATTACTAAACACTTGGTATGTTTCTGTTGCTCTTGGTTTAGGATCATTTACAGTTTACATGGTTACCTTGAAAAGGGCAGTTATCAGGGCTGGTCCACCCTTCAAGGTTTTTCCTCAGGATAATGATCGTTTGCAATGATTCATCTTGAGCAGTTCCTGCCCTTCCTTCTTCTCACAAAATACCCCACTCCCTGCTGCTCGTCTAGGTCAGGCTCGTGCCTCACATGTGATATCCTCCTGGCATGCGGACAAGACGCTGCAAGCCAAGGGTTATACTTCCCTCTGTTGGGCTGTGGCTGAAGGAACTTGTAGGTCACTTCATACGCAACTAATAGGATGTTATCGAATCAATGATTATATTAGAAGACATTGGATGCTCCTCCCTGGCTCAACTTGGGTCTTCAGTATCTAGTCCAGGCGAAAGCTGGGCTGCTAACGCTCGAGGTCTGTGTCTTCTATAGGAACCGGTTATCATTAGCACATCCTGTCATGTTACCAAGCTCATTAATTATTGTCTAAATCTGCCAGACAAGCGCTCCATAAGCAATTAATGAACTTGTGGGGAGCCACAACCCTTTAAGGAAACACTATTCACAGATGTAGAAAAAATCCTTGAGAAATTTTGGCACAGAAAGGGACAGTTAAACAACAGAAGTGTTAGCAGAAAAGTCTCCGCTTGCACATGCACATGATATGGACTAAAGTTTTGGGACATCTGATCATTACACCAACAGGGACTTTTATGACGTCATATTATAAATACACGGACATTAATAAGTAGTTGGTGTGTTGTCGTCCACCCCCCCACCAGTGGTGTATTTTTTGTTTTGTGCTGCCCTAGGCAGACAAAATTCGGGAACCCCCCCACCCATGTTGCACACCTACAACATGCCCATTACATGCACCATCACCCGCATTGCACACACATTAAATGCCCAATCACCCCATTACATGCCCCCTTCACCCACATTGAACAGGTACACTACTAACCCCCCCCCCCCCCCCCCCCAGTTCTCCACACCAAACTCATCCAACCAAGTCTTTATGGACCTTGCTTTGTGCACTGGGGCATAGTCAGGCTGGAATAGAAAAGGACCTTCCCCAAACTCTTCCCACAAATTTGGAAGCCTAGCATTGTCTAAAATGTCTTGGTATGCAGAAGCACCTACATTTCCCTTCACTGGAAGTAAGGGGGCTAGCCCAATCTGTGCAAGACAACCCCACACCATTATCCCCCAGCCACTAAATTTTACAGTTGGCACAATGCAGTCAAGCAGGAAATGTTCTCTTGGCATCTGCCAAACCCAGACTCGCCCATGAGACTGCCAAACAGTGAGGCATGACCAAGTTTGGAATCTTCAGCTATGGAATCAGCAGAGCATTGGTGACTTTTACGCACCATGCGCCTCACCACTCAGTGACCTCACTTTACGTGGCCTTCAACTTTGTGGCAGAGTTGATGCTGTTCAGAAACACACCCACTTTCCAATAATACAACTTACAGTTGTTCGTGGAATATCTAGAAGGGATGAAAACTGACTGACTGATTGTAAAGGTGGCACCTATCACAGTACCATGCTTTAAATCACTGAGATCTTCACAACGACACATATTTTTCATTTTTGTAAATGGAGACTGCACGGCTTAGTGCTGGATTTTACACACCTGTGGCAATGGGTCGGACTGAAACACCTGAATCAGTAATTAAGAGGTGTGTAAACGTGCAAGGGATTCTGGGGAAACTTGCAAGGAGCCACTGCTCTGGCTAGGCATATGCAAGTAAGGTTGGCAATGATCACCTTTTTGCCTATATGTTTCCACTTTATACACATAAACCCTTTGCAGCAAATGCCGCCTGTGCAAGAAAGCCTTAAAACATGGACATGGGGGTTGGTTACTGGCTTTCTGCGTGAGGCTTGGAGCAGTACGAGAAACACGCTCAACATAAGGTATGGTGGAGGTAACTAAGTTAGGACACAGACAGAAATCCATAGTAGACGAGCTCTTTCAGACATTTTGAATGGAAAAATTAACTGCAAAAAATGTGATCCAAGTTAAAAAAAATATGCGAAAAAATACGCGAAAATGGCTAATTTTGGATTAAAAACAGCCGAGGTCACAAGTCAAGGTCAGGCACTGGCTGATCAAACCCTTGGGTAGAATTTGTAAATGAAAAAGGAGTTGGCATGGTGTCAATTCTTGCAGGAAGTATATATGACTATACTATATTTTGATGTCTTGGTTCTCCTGTTACGAGGCTGATACCACACTCCATTTTAACATTTTAAAATTGTTTTTATATATATATATATATATAATCATCTGCATCAGGAACAAATATATTGAGACAAAAAGTTTCTATACATTTTATGGTTTAAACAGGGATTCCAAAACCAATCCTCATGCCCTCCCAAACAGTCCAGAATTTAGAGATTGTTCCAGTTGTGTGCTAAAAAAACCAAAAAACGAGATTAGAATCCCAGGTCTAGAACACAAGTGGGTAATCTCTAAATCCTGGACAGTTCGGGGGGTGGGGGGGGGGGGGTGAGGAATGGTTTATGGTTTAGGAACCACTGCTTTAAAACAATCAATTCTTATGCACAGATGAGAAGGTAGGTTGGACTGCGATTTTATTATCCGTCTGCAAAAAAAAGATAATAATTGAAAGATTATATGAAGGGCATTTTAAATGGCAATGATTTATTGAAAGAATATAAAGCACCTTATTGAGCCCTCTTTGCTGCATATACCTCTATCGGGGGCTGTTGTTTAGAATCTTGGGTTAGTTGGCTCAGATGAAGAAAGGTCTAATTTTCCATCGGATCCAAGATTCTAAACATGTCAGCCTCTTGATAGAGCTATACTTCAATAAAATACTTTGTATTGTTCCATGAAATCCTGTCTATTTCCACAGACATTTTAATCTTTCAATTCAATATAATTTCGTTTTCTGCAGACAGCTGCCCGCAAAGCGGAATCTCTACTACTAGAGTCTCGCCAACAAACAGGCCTCAGCCTCCGTCGCAGGGGGGAATCGCTGGATCGAGTCTCCATTCACTGATAAAAAGAATGTTTCTTTCATTTTAAACACTTGCCAGTTTTAAAGCACTTTGTTCTGACTCTCGTACATCCCACGGTGGGGTTTTGTTTTTTTGTGTGTTTTATTTTATAGAGTAGCTCGGTAAGGCAGAATGGAGTCGCTCGATTCAGATAAAATCCTCTCTTTCCAGAATCCCTGTTAAAATATACTGTTCATTCAAACGACAAAGAAAATGATCTTGGCGGGTAGAAAAGAGCGGAGAACCATAAAGAGCCTGCTGCTATTTGCATTGGTTACTCTCCTTTAAATAGCCCTGCTGTGTGAGGATAATTTAAATGAGCACTTTTCTAACCCATTGGTATTGCTCTTGTAAAACCGTATAATCAAGTAGTTTAGAGGAGGTTTTTTGAGGGAGGGGGGTCGGGAGGTTCCTTCTAGAAATTCCAACACTATCAAATAATTGCCACATAAATTAATCAAAGCAAGTATCACATTGTCAGACAGAAGAGTTTTCTAAGTACGGTGCATGGTAGTATGTTACGGCTCTGTTCTTCACAGCCTTCATTTAGGCAATAAAAAAAAAGAAAAGGAAAATGCACAAAATGGTGCCAAAAGAATCACCTTAAAGTGCCACAAGTTTATAAATAAGTCATACTATCCAGTCACTGACTTACACTATCTTCCCGCATTGAGCATTGAATAGTACTAAATTGATAAAAGAATGTTAGCTAGCTGTTCTCTGCAGGGGCCCTTGCATTCTTTTTCTGCATTGGAAGGACATTCCCTGGTGCTCCAGTGGTGGCAGTAGGATTCTCATGTTTTACCTACTTTTTTTCCCCAGTGCACTTGTTTAGTACATGACCCCCTATGCATTTTATTCTGCAGCCAGACTGTTTAAAATGGGGTTTATTACCAATAATACTTGTGCACCCCCTTCCCATGAGTAAAAGTGCTGGGGGGCAAGTGACTATACATGTGAGAACTTGCAAACTGAAATGGGAATACATATGTGGAAATATGGCACTGATCCAAGTGATTTAGGGCAATATGGAGTGTGGAAAGTGATTTGGGGGAATATGGTATTGTGGCAAGTGATTTGCAACAGGCGCAGTGCTTTGGAAATTGATTTCGGGGAATATGTAATTGTGGAAAGTGATTTGGGGGAATATGGTATTGTGGCAAGTGATTTGCAACAGGCGCGGTGCTTTGGAAAGTGATTTCGGGGAATATGTCATTGTGGAAAGTGATTTCGTGGATTATGGTATTGTGGCAAGTGATTTGCAACAGGCGTGGTGCTTTGGAAATTGATTCCGGGGAATATGGTATTGTGGCAAGTGATTTGCAATAGACATGATGCTGTGGAAAGTGATTTGGGGGAATATGGCACGACGGTAAATGATGTGCGAAAATATAATACTTTGGAAAATGATCCGGTGCAATCACAGTATTGTGGACAGTGATTTTTCTTTTCCTGATAAGTATTTTTATTAAATTGATATACTCATAAACGGCTGGATTTTGAGCTTTTGTTTCCAGGTCCATCAACAAATCTTCCGATTCCTTTCATTATGGAAAACACGATTATGCAATTCTGCACTGTTGCCTTATTAAAGGTAATCTGCAATATCTCTGCAAACCTGTGAAACATCACATCTCAGGAGAAGGGCATAATATACAGAGAACATCACATTCAGCATCTCCCCAGAAACTCGCATCCAACACCACAATATGTGTGGTCTCCCAGCTAATCCCTTTAGAGAGTAGACAGACAGTTCTCAGATCTGCCTGCGCTTCACTGTGGCCTGTTCTAACATGTTTGTGGCCTTTGTAAACTGCAATGAAAGCCTTTTGTTTGCAATGTATTTACTATATTTAATGCCTCACTTTAAAAAGTGCTCATCCTTAAGATCCAAGCATTAAAAGAGGAATTAAGCACAACACCAAGGCTAATGTTTAAACGACGTGTTTTACAAGTGGATGGCCCTATCCTGAGCTGACTTGTCATTCACCTTTGGTTGCACGTTTGCCTGCAGAACGTTTCTTCCCATGTGGTGTTTGTACAGCCTGGCTTATTTTTTTGACACCCGACACGCTAAGTAGAAGGCTGTGTCTTCCTCGGATTCCTATGTTTTCTGCTCTCCGGGGCCACAATGAAGATTATCAGGATGGAATCCATGATGTAATAAAAAAATGTTAGGGACCACCAAAACATTCTACTGATGGACTCCCCCCGTGGGATCACACGTCTTATATCACACAGCTACATCCGGCAATTGCACATCTGGTAGGGTCGCCACCTGGCCAGTATTTTAACGGCAGGCCAGTAAAAAAAATTGGCTTCAGGCCCATGTTAAGTGTATGGAGACAGTACCAAGGCCGGTATTTTTCTGAAAAGAAAAGGTGGCAAACCTAACATCTGGTGAAATACAATGCAACGCGTAGCTCTACGATGTAAGCTGTGTTATGTTAAAGATCCACAGGAAGCGCAGGGATGCTACTGTCATCGACAGTCTTTCCTAGTTTTCAAAGGGGATCAATAGAAGGGGCTTTAAAGACAGACCACCAAACAGATGAGCAGTGTCAGCACGCACCAGCCTGTAAAGATGCATGTTGGGTTTTTGGGCAAAAAAAACTAAAGTGTCTACTCAATAAATTAGGAATTACAGGGAACTGATACAGGAATTTCAAACTTTAGGCCAATGCCTCAATTTCTCTCTTTATTGAATAAACCAGGGGTGGGGAGCCTGCTGATGAACTACAACTCCCATAATGCTCTTTCAGCTAAGAGGCTGGCAGAGGAGTATGGGAAATGTAGTCCTGCAACATCTTGAGGGCCGCAGGTTTCCCACCCCTGAAGTAGTGAAAACTGTATTGCATCACATGGAATACCCCCAAGTCTTGTACTTAAATTTGTTTTACCTAATGAGGATGGATTTTGTTGGAAGCTAGATTACAAAAGGCTACCAAAAAAAAAATAATTTTTTCACGAAAAGCCTCTCTTGGCGACAATATTAAAAAAAAAAAATTATCTACTGTTCTGGAGACAGACTGGTACCGCACAAAACCAATTTAAAAGAAGCCGCACCCCCCCAAAAAAAAAGATTTTATATACTTTTCAGGAGACAGACTGGTACCGCACCAAACCAATTCAAAATAAGCCCCCCCCCAAAAAAAAAAATTCAAATCAAACGAGACGTACTGATAAAGTCAGACGACGTGATGTCAAAGGTTCATAATGGGAGAGGGTGGTGACGTGACTGACTGATGTATTACTTCTTCTGTTTATGTTCTTTAAAAAAATGGCTGCCTCCATAACTTTAATACTGCTCTAATGTAATGTGTCCAATAACACAGACATTTCTATAAAAGCCTAAACCATATACTTTTAAAGTAATGTGAGATTATTTAACGCTCATTTCTACTTGAAAATGATCTATACATATATTGTGTTAGCAAATTTAAAAGCCATTGCCCAAATTAGGAGAAAAACATGTTTTAAATGTGTCTGTGGAGTCTTCTGCTTATGACATCACCTGTGGCAGTAGTATCTTCCACAAGGCAAACAAGGCACTCGCCTAGGGCGGCACTTTTCCAGAGGGTGTCAAAGCACATTTTTGGTGCTTCAAACATTTTTCCTCCCTCCCCCATCGTTCAGCAAGCTTTAGCTCCTTCCAATTAATCGGGGTGGTGGGGGCATGTAATGTACATGGTGAGGGTATGTAATAAGGGTGATGGTGGCATGTAATGGGGGTGATGGGGCATTTAATGTGTGTGCAATGTGGGTGATGGGGCATGTAATGGGATGATGGGGCATGTCGTGGGTGTGCAACGTGGGTGATGGGGCATGTCGTAGGTGTGCAATGTGGGTGGGTGGGGGAATGTTACCTGAATTTTGTCTGCCTAGGGCAACACAAAACCAAGATACCCCACTGACCTGTGGCCTAATATGCATATAAACTGGTTTTCAATACAAATGTGTAGTTTGCATATTAGGCCACAGTGCTTATTTTCAATCATTATTTATTCTCTACATTAAAAAGGATGTTTATACAACCCCTTTATGGTATTAGAAGTATCTTCCCTTCTTTTACTGAATTGCAGAATTGTATTTTTCATCACTGTTAAATACACGTGCCAATATGAATATCTGGATCCATGCTTTGATGCAGAGGACGCACACCCGGGATTTTAATAAATTAAAGGGACATTGCTTTTACTATGCATGTAAAGAATAAAACAATGATTAAAAATGAACTTATTTTCAATGGGAAATGTGTAATTTGCATACTAGGCCACAGGTGATGTCATAAACCGGAGACACATTTAAAAAAAAAAACATTTTTACCCTAATTTAGGCATTCTGCTAAGGCAGTATAAAGATTATTCTCAATGAGTTTTTTTATTCTCTACATTTACAGTGAAAACAATATTTAGGTGATACTGTCCCTTTAATTCAGAATGGCAGAACAGTTCCCACTCATCTTAGCACCGGAGATTCATTAATCATATAATAATAAATATATTAAACCTATTTTTTTTTTTTTTTTAAACTCCAAAATGGCTAATCCAACAAGATGTTGGTTTGTGTATGGAATGCTAAGTAGGTAATGAGGTAGAAAGTGTTTGTATAAAACTTTGCTACATTTCAACACTTGCAGAATCACCGGCATGCCAGAGTTCACTGTGTCTTAGAAAGTGATGATATACTGGAAAAATGTTACAGTGAAATCACACTAAGTATTAGAGACAAGAAGCTTTTCACCTGCTCGCAAGCCAGTAAAAAAAAATGCACCGTACTAACATATTCAATAACCGCTAAAAAGCATTTGGCCATTAGACAAACAGAGGAGCGTATGTCAGACCATATCATTTACCTTCCTGATTGATCACATGTCCACTCGCCACGCTTTCGAAAAGACTAAATGTTAAGATTTTTATCTTGGAGTCAATTTAGGGTTCTATTCTGAAATTTGTACACTGATTAGGATTTTTTTTTAGGGTTAAAATTTGGAGTATAGGTATTTCAATTTATTCCAACTAGACTTTTTTCTTAATGTGTGTGTTTTTTTGATAATTTCTGGGTATACTTAAGAACAAGTGTGGGATAATTTGTTAATTAGTTGTGCAAAAATATAGTAGGTGTGTAGGTGTAACTAATTTTTTTTTTTTTTAAATTGCTTTCTAGAAGGGAGGGTCTACCTCTGTGCTAGCAAACAGAGCCCGTCGCTGACCAGACCGGGCTGTCTGCTTCCTAGAAGGGAGCATCTACCTCTGCGCTAGCAGACAGAGCCTGTCACCGACCAGACCGTGGTGTCTGCTTCCTAGAAGGGAGCATCTACCTCTGCGCTAGCAGACAGAGCCTGTCGCCGACCAGACAGGGTTGTCTGCTTCCTAGAAGGGAGGTTCTTACTCTGTGCTAGCAGACAGAGCCTGTCGCATGCCAGACCGTGGTGTCTGCTTCCTAGAAGGGAGCGTCTACCTCTGCGCTAGCAGACAGAGCCTGTTGCCGACCAGACTGTGGTGTCTGCTTCCTAGAAGGCAGGTTCTACCTCTGCGCTAGCATACAGAGCCTGTCGCTGACCAGACAGGGCTGTCTGCTTCCTAGAAGGCAGGTTCTACCTCTGCGCTAGCAGACAGAGCCTGTCGCCATCCAGACCGGACTGTCTGCTTCCTAGAAGGGAGGGTCTACCTCTGTGCTAGCAGACAGAGCCTGTCGCCGACCAGACTGTGGTGTCTGCTTCCTAGAAGGGAGGGTCCACCTCTGCGCTAGCAGACAGAGCCTGTCGCCTACCAGACAGGGCTGTCTGCTTCCTAGAAGGGAGGTTCTATCTCTGCGCTAGCAGACAGAGCCTGTCGCCATTCAGACCGGACTGTCTGCTTCCTAGAAGGGAAGGTCTACCTCTGAGCTTATTAGTTGTGTAAAAATATAGTAGGTGTGTAGATGTAACTAATATTTTTTTAAACCTTGCTTCCTAGAAGGGAGGGTCTACCGCTGTGCTAGCAAACAGAGCACGTCGCTGACCAGACTGGGCAGTCTGCTTCCTAGAAGGGAGGGTCTACCTCTGCGCTAGCAGACAGAGCTTGCCTCCGACCAGACCGGGCTGTCTGCTTCCTAGAAGGGAGGGTCTACCTCTGCGCTAGCAGACAGAGCCTGCCTCCGACCAGACCGGGCTGTCTGCTTCCTAGAAGGGAGGGTCTACCTCTGCGCTAGCAGACAGAGCCTGCCTCCGACCAGAACGGGCTGTCTGCTTCCTAGAAGGGAGGGTCTACCTCTGCGCTAGCAGACAGAGCCTGCCTCCGACCAGACTGGGCTGTCTGCTTCCTAGAAGGACGGTCTACCTCTGCGCTAGCAGACAGAGCCTGCCTCCGACCAGAACAGGCTGTCTGCTTCCTAGAAGGGAGGGTCTACCTCTGCGCTAGCAGACAGAGACTGCCTCCGACCAGACCGGGCTGTCTGCTTCCTAGAAGGGAGGGTCTATCTCTGCGCTAGCAGACAGAGCTTGTCGCCAACCAGACGGGGCTGTTTGTTTCACAAGCATGGAAGCTGCCGGTTAGAGAATAAACTGACATGTAATATCAAAATGACATGCCAACTTAACCTCACACTAGGGACAACCAACTTTCCACTTACGCTTCAATATTAGAAACACAAGTGAAAAGTAAAGTCTAATGTCTCTTTAATAAGGCAACATAATAAATTATACATATACTTATATCTACATAGCATTAACAATTAATACTGAACTAGAGACCGTATATATGAACCAGAGACCGATATTGTATAAAACAGTGATTTCCGTGAGCTTTAAGAAGCCTTGCTCAGCGGTAGACCCCAGATGCTCACAGACTGTGACCACCAAGTTGTCCTCAGTTGCATCACTCATAACCACATTCCAAATGGTATCTAAGAGCAACATCAGCACAAGAGTGTTCGTCGGTAGCTGTGTGAAATTAGTCTCCACATTCTAGCTTTAGCTGTGCATGTGTAATGCCACTATTGGATTCTGATGGTGGCAAAAGTACTCTGTAAGGTTTATTAATCTAGAAGGGCTGAACTTGAAGGACATGGGTCCTTTTTCAACCTAAATTACTATATTACTATGTATTACTATGTTATATAGTAGAAAACAAGCTGAGAATAATAATAATAATTATTATTATTTTATGCTAGTCTCCTTTTCTAAAATAAAACATTCAATAATGATTATTGTCACAATCTGAGACTTTTATACTTGATTTGATTCCAAAAGAGATGAATCACCATGTGAAGTTTTTATAGTTAGAAAGAGTGTGTTTGAATGAAATTTTTTCATATTCGTTCTTTTACTGCTGCATTAACAAAAACAAACACATAAAACAAAACAAAAAAAAGTGGCTGATTTTATTTTTTATTACAGCAAAAATATATAAAAATTCCAAATCACATAAAGTTGATTTATTTTATCCAACAAAAAAAATGATGTGCAAAATCAGTCAGGATAATAAAATATAGCCATATAAAGTGAATATAGAGTATATTGTGTCTGCATGCATGTATACACCTATTTCTAAATATGAAACACAGGTACATATACATAAATACACATATGAAAGATGATAGAACACCTACTTATACATGCAGAATAAAAATATATATATATATATATACATAAACACAGATATAATAGTCTGTAGAATTCAGAGCAGGTTTATTTTTATATTAAGGAAAAAGTAAATTATATTGGAGAAAGGAAGGAGCAAAAAAAGAAAGGAAAGAAGAGGACAAAAGGAAGAATGAAAGAAAGAAAAAGGGTAAGGAAGAAGAGGAAAAAAGGGGACAAAAGGAAGGAAGGAAGAAAGAATGAATGAATGAAAGGAATAAGATAAAATGATTGAATATAAGAAAAAAACAAAGGAAGGAAGAAAAATGAAGACAGAAGGAAGAAAGGAAGAAAAGGAGAAAGGAAAAAAAAAGAGAGAAAGGGAGGAAAAAATGGCTCCCTGTTGAAATGAGCCTGTTCCCTTGTAACAATTAATGATCACTAATTAAAACATGTAATTACTTAATGTACAACACTTTCCAAGTCATCTTTTCTCTTGGTGCTAAGTTGCAACATAAAGTGCATTTCGTAGTAATCACAGGCCCTAAGAAAGGCAGCGGGTTGTATAGTTACCTGCTCCCGGGCAAAATGACTGCCCAAAAACTATGCAACCTACTACCTCTTCCTAGAAACCCATTTCTCCTGCATTTCCAGCTTTTGTAAGGATTATCGGATCGTCCATCATACAAAAAAAAAAAATATCTGTTAAAGGTGAATGCAGTGTTTACAAGAAAAATGTTAAGACTTTTTTGCAGTTATTCAATCGTAATCAGAAGCCTAAAAACGGTAGAGTGTAGAAATCTTATTTGGTCAGCAGAGGGTGCAATACAACAAACAATATCCTGACAATTCGGAAATTCCTGGAAACACAATACGTTTTAATTCCTGTTCCTGTTGCGTTTCCACTCTTCAAGGAAGGCAATAGATTGTATAGTTATCTCCTAAACAAGGTAAAAATCACTACCCCACAACTATACAATCTACTACCTCACCCTGGACGAGCAATTGGGGTGAATATAAAACCTACAAACCTATAAACAAACAAACAGCACATTTCACTATGACTCGCTCAATACCTCATAGGTCATTTTACTGAAGTCGGTTCCATCTTAGCGTTACAAGGAATCCGCCTTTTTCCACAAAGAAGAACAATGGCGATGCTTTTCTGCAACTTTGGGAAAGACAGTAGATTGTATAGTTATCTCCCAGCGGTGGGTATGACCAAAAAAACTAAACAACCTACTACCTCATCCGAAAATTCAGAGCATTGTCCTGCATCCTCGTCGTCGGAGAGAAGTGGACTTCATCATTCGAGGCCGCTCGTGTGAACCGCTCGTGTGAAAATCGGTAATATTTATGCCGGTAGGAAAGGCACTGACGATTAAGCGTCACTGAGAGGCGAAACGCGTCTACTGCACGTCATGTGATCACTTGATTCGTTTTATATGCCGACTCGTGTATTAAAACCACACTTTCATTGAGCATCATACTCGTGTGCCGACTTTTTCATCATCTGACAGGGCATGACTCATTTTTGAAGGAGCTAACCCGACCAACTCAGGAGCCAGCCTATTTATTTTTTAGGAGCCAGGGGAATTGTATTTCCAGAAGGTTCTTTGCGCACACAGAAAAAAATCAGTTGGCATGTTATGATCATTGATTCCCTGGCTCGTTGAATTTGTCAAGTCGTTCCATGATATATAAAAATAAAAATATTTGCGATGCGAGGTACACTGTCAATTCTGATGTAACGTTTACAAATGTATTTTAACACTAGGAAATGTTTTTAGAATGTATTATAAAATGTCACAGTAGCTAGGAAACACAGATTGGATACAAAGGGATTGCTATCATGCTTGATAATGGTGCCAAATAACAGGGTTCTTATGATACATGATATTTGACTAAGAAGAGATCGGCCATTTTCGCTGAGTGCCTGCCAGAAACAATGATTTATCTGGCATCCTGGCATCCAGAATACTTGGAAAATCAGTTTGGAAAAAAAAAGAAAATCCCTTTAATTATTATTTATCCCCATTATTTACAAAACTGCAATTTTGAAAATGGTTCTGCAGTAATTAATATTTTGATCATGAATTCATTTTACATTCTCTTTAAAACAATTGAGTATTCACAAGATTAGAAAATGGAAACCATTCTTGATGTTTTAGTGCAATGCAAATAACTGTAAATATAAGATGCCACTATTTGATATTTGCATATAAAACATTATCACACTGATAAATACAGAATGTTTAAAAATAAACACAAATAAAATAAATAGCATCCAAATACTTGCCATGCAGAAAATAGTGAAAATCCGCAGCACAATAAGGTAATCCTGAAATAAAAAAATATTTTAAAACATAAATATATATTATTTTATATATATATAAAACAATGATGCAGAATTATTTCGTTTTAAAGTGGGAACGGGAAGATTAGCGCAAAAATCGCTAGATTAAACAATCTCTCCGTTAAAATGTTGGGATATGAAATTGTCTACAAACAAAGCCATGAAAGAGAGAGGCAGATAAGGGGTCCAATGAATGGCAATGCAGAGGAAAAATCCCACCCTGTAATCGACATTGCTAAACAAAAACAGGACAATATTTTTACATGGGAAGAAACATATACACTCATGCAAAAAAAAAAACATGATTAAATATGGAAAAAAATCTTCTACCACGAGAGCTGATTTTTTTTTTTTACCCCGGCTATCAGCTTTAAAACGGAATCTGTCTATTGACAATGTACTCCCATGAATTGTTCATTCAGTATTGTGCCAGGTCTTGGCATATCTCCCAGACTGGCTTCCATGCCTATCATCGGAACCTCATCTAATGCATCTTTTAAGTATTCCAGCACACACAGATGGGTACAAACAGTTGGTCCAAAATGCCCAAAACACAGATAAAACAGGAACAAGATGGCACCGGGACAAAAAAAAAAAAAGATAATCAGTAGCGGCGTTAGAAGCGCTGGCAGAGGGCCCTTCATAGATCCTACAGTCCAGAGCGATGGAAAAATAATATTCAGCAGGGAGAAAGAAAGAAAAAAAAATGCATACAATCCAAGAAAGACTTGGCCTTTTCTTAGCCGTCATAGGATAGGTTTACCAGCCGAGCCGGAATAAGAATTTTGAAATAGAAGGGCTTGGAGCAAAATCAGGAAAAATCTTCTGATCGCCGATCGCTCCAGTGAGGCAAACGACGTCATCTACCAAACAGCATTAGCCTCATCAGGACTACCTGTCACATGTCTGTCCACTGATTGCTCGAACACAGATTGCCATTTCGCTAAAGACCCCGTCGGCTCAGGAAGAGAATTATACGTGTAAACATTTCTAACTTGGTTTCCACCCAGCCAGTCTGGGAAGGTGAATATTTAAAGGAGAAAAAAAAGTGAATTCTTTTTTAAAGAAACAGAAAATACGGGCACAGTACCACCAACCTCTCTAGTAGGCATGGGGCGTTCATAATGCAATTTTTCCAATGTGATATGGTTTTGGTTTTTTTAATTTCAATGTATGTGCATTTCTGTTTAATTAAAGACTTTCAATAATATTATTATAATAATAATCATTCATTAATAAATTTTGGTTTTGATGGCTGCCCCGACAAGCTTAGAATCTGACAGTGTTTTTTCCCAAATATCTGCTAGTTCCACGTGACTGTTTAACATTATCGACGTGGATGAGATCGATGTTTGTATCGCTACTGAGACCTTTGCTGTGAATGATAACAATGCTGTATATGATACATGATACTGTAGAGTTTTATACATCAGCGATAGTCTCGAATAATGCATAGAGCCACAGACAGCTTCAGCCAAACTGGATCCAGTGATAGGCGTCCATGGGAGTATCTTCACAGGACACAATTCTCTGCTGGCTACAGATACTGCATTGACACAACATGCCTCTCTCTCCGTTGGCCAGTATCCAAGTATGACATCACTGCAGTCTCGTTTTTAGGCGGAATGTGGTGACATCACTCGGTGAGGGAGGGGCCACCGCAGAGCCCCATATTTTACAACATGACGATGTCGCTCTCACAGATGATTTATACCCAGGAAATAAATACAAAACACATATTGATGCTTATAATAGTGTTTTCGTCCAGGTAGCATTTTTGCACACATTTGTATTCTTTCTAATTCTTCCATTTTTGGTAGCAACTTACCTAGACAGGGACTATTTTTAAATACCCCCAAAAACTCAATAATAAATAATTATAAAATAAAACAACATAATGATCTGAGAGTGTTAACAAATATGATGATTCGGGTGGTACAGAAGGTTGTAAGTATATATATATATATATATATATATATACAGTCTTACTTATGCAGTGAGAGTTATACCCAATGTATGTACCACGCAAACCTTGTCAACTTATCAATGTGTGCATTTCAGGAATTACCTGCCTGATTGTGTCAAGTTAGCCGCAAAGTTTCTACGAACTATCTGGGAGATTAAATAATATATTTCATGTATTGGTCAACATGGCTACAAAGCAGCCAGCACACACGCTAAGAGTAAAGTTTTAGGGCAGGAGGGTAAAGCTGATTCAACAAACTAAGCAGAGCAATACAGCCAGCATCTGAAACATAGTTAAAAGTGTTTCATCTGGTTCTTAATTAAAGTGACACAAGGGGATTTTTTTGGCTTGTCACAGATGTGAAAGATAAAAAGTCATGCCAATGGGAGCAGAGGGTTCACAAAATGATATCCTAAAATTCAGTTTTTCTTTAAAATGTTTAAAAAGGAAAAAATAATAAAAAAAATAAATTCATTAGGAAAAATCACAGAATACCCTTGAGGACATTAATCTGATAATATCAGACCATGGTTGGAGGATTATAACACTAAATCACACTTGAAAGATATAGTATACAGTATAGCACTGATGGCCAACCATGGTACTGGAGATGTTTGTAAACTACATATCCCATGATGCTCAGGCAGTCATAATGCTTAATGAGCATCATGGGATATATAGTTCACATACACTTGCAGTGCCAAGGTTAGTCATCACTGGTTTATAGGGTTAAAACGGATGCCTAAGCTGACTATCCCCATAATAATGATGGTTTGTACTTTTTCAGATTATTATTCAACATGCTAAATATTTCAGTCAAATGTTTGTTAAACCCTTTCTAACACATGGTCCCTGGTCCTGTAAAATGACACAGAGATGTCTATTGACTAAAAAAAGTACTGACAACTAAGTAGACAGAAACCAGTCAACTCACCAAATTTTGCTTCTTAGTAAACAGACCTCACTATTTCCAGTTATTAGACATCTTTATGAGAAGCATCAGGATTCTTTTTGAGGCTATTTTTTTAAGTAGTCCACTCTTATCTCTTCTCCGAGGGAACACAATACCTTTCACCTGGAGCTCTCACAGCCAACTCGATCTCCAAATCTGGGTCATGTATGGGAGTCAACATCTGCGTCTACAGTCATGTCCGTTTGATGCTATTATCTGGAGCAGAAAAAAATATATATATATTAAAACAAAACATACACTGGTCTAATCAATACAGAGAAGGTTTCAGGGTATTTCAAACTTAATGCCAAAGTAGCCATTCAGTTGGATTGGAGAGTTTGAAATCCCCATCTCAATTCCTTGCAATCTTCTCTTCGTTGAGTAGACCCTATGTGTATACATCTAAATCATCTACATCATAAGATGTTTACTCTTTGCCCCATGGTTTAACCCCGTAATGCCCAGGGATGTTTTTGTCCCTCAAAAGTAAATAAAAAAAATGAATGATGTTATTTGACATGATCTTTGCAGAAACTGTGGGTTTCTGCCTCAAAATGTAACGGTTCTGTGTCACTTGTTAATACTGAATGTAACTGACTCTCATATGAAGCATTGGTTACTTTTAACCAATCAGCGTAAAGCCACAGAACGAGGCCTGATCTAACAGGGGGGATCCCACGGCTGTTTTATGCCGTCCGGATGGTCATTGAGACTGTGCATTTGATGACGGCCTTGAACGTCCCCCTCCATGAAGGGGTTAAACATAAAGACACATACATGTGTAAGTAGCATTCTTGCTGCTTTGGGATCAAGCCCTAGTTTTTAAACTATTCTATGTTTCTGACCACTCACATCAGCCTGAGCATCAACCTGCTCAGGGATATCAGCACAAGGGAGCCCGGGAGATGGGTATATGATGGCCAGTCACCTCCTATATGAAGCCTCTAGAGGAGGCGAAACGCGTTGTGCTGCAGGAGACACGGGACCTTAAGGCACTGGACACTTTTCAAGAGCTTCTTTGATTTTATGAACTGTGAAGATTCTTCCATTTTTTAATGTAAGATTTCTATGTTTTTTTAGCTTTGTATTAAACAGTGTTTTTCTGACACCCCTGCCTTCTCTCCTCATGTGTTGAAACATCTCTGGAGTCGTCATATAGGAGGTGACTGGTCATCATATACCCATCTCCCGGGCTCCCTTGTGCTGATATCCCTGAGCAGGTTGATGCTCAGGCTGATGTGAGTGGTCATTTGGCACGATTCACTTTGCTGTGTTCCACTTATATTTTGATATACTGCACCATATGATTTTTTATGTTTTGTTTCCCTTTATATAATACTGTAAGATTTCACTTACTGAAAAGGGTAATTATACAGTGTGTATTTGTGTTGGTTGTAGCGCACTGGTCACTATTTCTGTTTTTTGTAATTACCTACCGGGCTGGACGTGAGACACTGGCCGTGGCCTGGTGCTGCACACTCCGTTACATTGAGGCGCAGTAATTTATACTTTTTTCTGTTATTCTATGTTTCTATAGCTACCCCAACAAGAGGACAAAGTCTTAAATTAGAGGGGCAAAGGTTGAAAAGTAATTTCAGAAAATAGTATTACTTTACTGAGAGGGTAGTGGATGTATGGAATAGCCTTTCGGCATAGGTTAAGCATGCGTGGGATAGGCATAAGGCTATACTAGGTATGAGATCAAGCCAGGGACTAATAAAAGGATTTAGAAATTTGGGCAGACTAGATGGGCCAAATGTTTTTTACCTGCCGACACATTCAGGGGTCTACTCAAAATAGAGATTATTCAGGAATTAGGCCAATATAGCCAAGTTGGAAAAATTCTCCAGTGCAGCTAAATGGGAGAATTTTTCCAGCTCGGCTACTTTGGCCTTAAGTTTGAAATTCCCATCTCAATTCCCTGTAGTTCTTTCTTTATTGAATAGACCCTTCTATACGTCTAAACACCCATTTTACTGGTCATCAAGAATGCTTGCGCCAGTCCTGAACCCAGATTAATAAAATAATGTGTTGGGAAACGAAGGATTAAAGACTTTACCTTAATATCATGCCAGGACTGGTCAAACACGGTACATCAGACAGCAGTAACAAACCACTAACTCAAAAGATTATCTGGAGAAACAAAAAGAATTGTATTGTGGATATTTACACAGTTAATTAGGTCGGAAGACAAGTAGTACATCAAGTTCAACCTTTCACACCGTATTTGGTGGACAAAGCAAATACAAAACAATTCTATAGTTCTTGAGTCAGACTCATCATAGATCTACATTTTACCTATGGCAGGACAAGTGTAGCAAAAAAAGTAAAAAAAAAAATGGAAGGTGTGAAATGTAAGAAAATATTATTTGACAGAAAGAGTAGTAGATACCTGGAATAACCTTCCAGTGGAAGTAGTAAAGGCTATTACTGTAAATTAATGTGGAAGCGTCTGGGCCACTTGTGGTCCTAGCACAGGGAGTTAGAGGCAGCACCGGATTGGTTGATGAAGGAAAAATGAATCGCTGTGATACCCCAGCCAAGCTGAAATTATGCTCACTACATGTGGAACGCAATCAACATAACAAGATTACACATACACACACACAGAGATTACACAAGTTAGACATACATGAACAACATGTGCACAGAGGTTAAAGGTACAGATTTCATTTACGCAAAGCATAACTCCCAACATTTCAAATGGACAAAGTGGTGTGCACTTTGGATTTAGGGGAGTGGCTTGGATTTCTCACCTGTGGATAAAAATATATGTAATTAGTACCAATGAGAACTCAAATATTCTATTTTATTTACACAAAGAATTCTATAAATACATTTCCTGCAGTTCAAAAATGCTTATCATGCTTTGTAATTTTGGGAGCTTTATTGCATACTTATAAGAAAAGCCACAAGGGGCAAATAAGAAGTGGAATCCTAAATAGTGACTGTCCCTCTCAAATAGGGACACTTGGGAGATATGGCACAGTGTTAGAAATTCGGTTAATATTAGCCAAGTAGGAGGAGTATGGGGGTTTCCATGTGGTGGTGAACAAGTTAATTGTATTATATACTTTGCAATTAATGTTCATATTTTTTATGGTACACATGAAACTGCAACTGAATTGCTTTCCAATATAATGTCATTTACCTGCTAACCCCTCTCTGCCCAGAATGATGTCTATCCCTACTACTCCTTTGCTCGCAACCTCCCAGACTGATCCATGTCCCCACGACTCCTTTAGTCTACCCCTCCCAGTATGATCAATGTTCGCACTACTCCTTTGTCCAGCCCACTCCTATGCTGATGCCTGCCCCACTGCTCCTTGTCTCTACTACTCCTTCATCCATCCCACACGCTTGCGCAAGTAGGATATTACGTCCCAAACCCGCCCCCTGCCGCCAGCCAATCAGAGACAGCTACTGCAACGTGCAGCCAATAGAAACTCAGCAGACAGACAGCTTTTACCCCTTCCTTTCCCAACCAGAGCCTGTTACATAGTAACCTCATCACTGCCAGGGCCTGAGCAATGCCAGACAGTAACTCCTTCAGTACCAGTGCCTGACAGTGTCACACAGTAACCTCTTCACTGCCACTCTTCCAGTGCCCTGTCACATAGTAACTCCTTAACAGCCAGAGCCTAGCCCTGTCACATATTGACCTCTTTACTGCCAGAGCCTGACCCTGTCAGACAATATCACACAGTAACCCCTTCACAGCCAGAGCCTGACTCTGTCAGACTGTAGCAGGCAGTAACTCATTCACTGCCAGAGCCTGGCCCTGTCACAATACCAGACAGTAACCCATTCACTACCAGAGCCTGAACCTGTAACACAGTGACCACTTCACTACCAGATCCTGATCTTGTCAGATACCAGACAGTAACCCATTCACTACCAGAGCCTGCCACTGTCACACAGTGACCCCTTCACTACCAGACCCTGATCTTGTCAGATAATACCAGACAGTAACTCCTTCACAGCCAGAGCCTGACCTTGTCACACAATACCAGACAGTAACCCATTCACTACCAGAGCCTGCCCCTGTTAGACAGTAACCATTGCACTAAGGGTCCTCACATACAGTAACCCTCTTCTCTGTCAATTCACAGGGGGGGGGGGGGGGGGTCAAAAAAGTGAACTACCAAACTGCAAAAAACAGGCATCAATAGCGGAGTTTGAAAGCTAGAGAGTTTTTCTAACTCAGCTATTAATACCTGATTTTTGCTGTTCACTTGTCAATTTACTTATTTAGCGAATAGACCCCCCCCACTAACCCCCTATACTTCCAGATTCTGGGCATGTTAGACAGTTACTCCCTTCATTTCCAGTGCTTGGTCCCTTCAAGTCTGGCCCTGCCACATAGTAACCTCTTCGATGCCAGAGCCTGGTATATACCAGACAGTAACCTATAGTTGCCTTGTCACACAGTAACAGTTACCCCTTCAGTGCCAGAGCCCGTCACGCTGCACCCCTATATTTCAACAGATTGGTAAAGTCATTAATAATATTTCATTTTCCAGACCTTGTCCTTGTCATGCATTAACCCCTCCACAGCCAGAGCCTTGCAAACACCAGCTTGTAACCCCTTCCAGGCCAGAGCCTGGTACATATCACAAAAGAAACACCCTCCCGTTCTAAAGCCTGACCCATTCCAGCCAGTAACCTCTTCAGTGCCAGAGCCTGGCGAGTCACAAAATAATGCCTTCACTGCCATGGTTGTTCCCTGGTACACAGCAGACTGATCCTGTCATAATTTAACCCCTTCACTTCCAGAGCGAGGCCCTGCCACACAGCAGAACCCTTTTCAATGTCAGCCAGGCCAGTAAGAAACAGCATTAACCCCTTCGCAAAAAAAAGAACAACCTGGCCCTGTCAAACAGTAACCCCTTCACTGCCAGAGGCAGTGGTTTTGTCATACTGTAACTCTATGGGGCGATCTCAAACATTCCCCCAGTTGCAAGATTAACCCTATATTGTGGCCCCCATACTCCTGATTAAGTTGTACCTCCCATAAATCCCCACTCCTTCTCCAGAATTATCCCTATAGATTAACCCCATGCACACAACCTTCTCCACAATAAACCACATAGGGTAAACACAGGCACACACCCTGTCATCGTTAATTATCCCCTGCAGGGTGACATATGTCTTGGTCCTCTGAGTATCACTCACTCTTCCGTCTCAGAGCCCACGGTACTGCTGCTACCAGGGGCCCCCCAGTGGGTCTTTGGATCGTGGAGCTGATGGAGCCTCTGCCTGGAATGGAATCCGGAGCCTGTGCCGGGGAGGAGGCGGAGCGGAGTGACTCACTCACCGCCTGAACTGCACCCACTGCTGAGCTGTCACTGCCTGCTGCTGCATGAGGATCTCGGGGGAGAGAGCACCCTGACATAGTGCGAGGGAGCAGAGAGCACCCCAATCTAACTGAGGGAGAGAGGAAGTATTCTGGGGACAGAGCACCCCAATCTAACTCAGGGAGAGAGGAAGTATTCTGGGCACAGAGCACCCCAATCTAACTCAGGGAGAGAGGAAGTATTCTGGGGACAGAGCACCCCAATCTAACTCAGGGAGGGAGGAAGTATTCTGGGCACAGAGCACCCCAATCTAACTCAGGGAGGGAGGAAGTATTCTGGGGACAGAGCACCCCAATCTAACTCAGGGAGGGAGGAAGTATTCTGGGGACAGAGCACCCCAATCTAACTCAGGGAGAGAGGAAGTATTCTGGGCACAGAGCACCCCAATCTAACTCAGGGAGAGAGGAAGTATTCTGGGGACAGAGCACCCCAATCTAACTCAGGGAGAGAGGAAGTATTCTGGGCACAGAGCACCCCAATCTAACTCAGGGAGAGAGGAAGTATTCTGGGCACAGAGCACCCCAATCTAACTCAGGGAGGGAGGAAGTATTCTGGGGACAGAGCACCCCAATCTAACTCAGGGAGAGAGGAAGTATTCTGGGCACAGAGCACCCCAATCTAACTCAGGGAGGGAGGAAGTATTCTGGGGACAGAGCACCCCAATCTAACTCAGGGAGGGAGGAAGTATTCTGGGGACAGAGCACCCCAATCTAACTCAGGGAGAGAGGAAGTATTCTGGGGACAGAGCACCCCAATCTAACTCAGGGAGAGAGGAAGTATTCTGGGCACAGAGCACCCCAATCTAACTCAGGGAGAGAGGAAGTATTCTGGGCACAGAGCACCCCAATCTAACTCAGGGAGAGAGGAAGTATTCTGGGGACAGAGCACCCCAATCTAACTCAGGGAGAGAGGAAGTATTCTGGGCACAGAGCACCCCAATCTAACTCAGGGAGGGAGGAAGTATTCTGGGGACAGAGCACCCCAATCTAACTCAGGGAGGGAGGAAGTATTCTGGGGACAGAGCACCCCAATCTAACTCAGGGAGGGAGGAAGTATTCTGGGCACAGAGCACCCCAATCTAACTCAGGGAGGGAGGAAGTATTCTGGGGACAGAGCACCCCAATCTAACTCAGGGAGAGAGGAAGTATTCTGGGCACAGAGCACCCCAATCTAACTCAGGGAGGGAGGAAGTATTCTGGGGACAGAGCACCCCAATCTAACTCAGGGAGAGAGGAAGTATTCTGGGCACAGAGCACCCCAATCTAACTCAGGGAGAGAGGAAGTATTCTGGGGACAGAGCACCCCAATCTAACTCAGGGAGGGAGGAAGTATTCTGGGCACAGAGCACCCCAATCTAACTCGGGGAGAGAGGAAGTATTCTGGGGACAGAGCACCCCAATCTAACTCAGGGAGGGAGGAAGTATTCTGGGGACAGAGCACCCCAATCTAACTCAGGGAGAGAGGAAGTATTCTGGGCACAGAGCACCCCAATCTAACTCAGGGAGGGAGGAAGTATTCTGGGGACAGAGCACCCCAATCTAACTCAGGGAGAGAGGAAGTATTCTGGGGACAGAGCACCCCAATCTAACTCAGGGAGGGAGGAAGTATTCTGGGCACAGAGCACCCCAATCTAACTCAGGGAGAGAGGAAGTATTCTGGGCACAGAGCACCCCAATCTAACTCAGGGAGAGAGGAAGTATTCTGGGCACAGAGCACCGCAATCTAACTCGGGGAGGGAGGAAGTATTCTGGGGACAGAGCACCCCAATCTAACTCAGGGAGGGAGGAAGTATTCTGGGGACAGAGCACCCCAATCTAACTCAGGGAGGGAGGAAGTATTCTGGGCACAGAGCACCCCAATCTAACTCAGGGAGAGAGGAAGTATTCTGGGGACAGAGTACCCCAATCTAACTCAGGGAGGGAGGAAGTATTCTGGGGACAGAGCACCCCAATCTAACTCAGGGAGAGAGGAAGTATTCTGGGCACAGAGCACCCCAATCTAACTCAGGGAGAGAGGAAGTATTCTGGGCACAGAGCACCCCAATCTAACTCAGGGAGAGAGGAAGTATTCTGGGCACAGAGCACGCCAATCTAACTCAGGGAGAGAGGAAGTATTCTGGGCACAGAGCACCCCAATCTAACTCAGGGAGGGAGGAAGTATTCTGGGGACAGAGCACCCCAATCTAACTCAGGGAGAGAGGAAGTATTCTGGGCACAGAGCACCCCAATCTAACTCAGGGAGAGAGGAAGTATTCTGGGCACAGAGCACCCCAATCTAACTCAAGGAGAGAGGAAGTATTCTGGGCACAGAGCACCCCAATCTAACTCAGGGAGAGAGGAAGTATTCTGGGCACAGAGCACCCCAATCTAACTCAGGGAGAGAGGAAGTATTCTGGGGACAGAGCACCCCAATCTAACTCAGGGAGGGAGGAAGTATTCTGGGCACAGAGCACCCCAATCTAACTCAGGGAGGGAGGAAGTATTCTGGGGACAGAGCACCCCAATCTAACTCAGGGAGAGAGGAAGTATTCTGGGGACAGAGCACCCCAATCTAACTCAGGGAGAGAGGAAATATTCTGGGCACAGAGCACCCCAATCTAACTCAGGGAGAGAGGAAGTATTCTGGGCACAGAGCACCCCAATCTAACTCGGGGAGAGAGGAAGTATTCTGGGCACAGAGCACCCCAATCTAACTCGGGGAGGGAGGAAGTATTCTGGGCACAGAGCACCCCAATCTAACTCAGGGAGGGAGGAAGTATTCTGGGCACAGAGCACCCCAATCTAACTGAGGGAGAGAGGAAGTATTCTGGGGACAGAGCACCCCAATCTAACTCGGGGAGAGAGGAAGTATTCTGGGCACAGAGCACCCCAATCTAACTCGGGGAGGGAGGAAGTATTCTGGGGACAGAGCACCCCAATCTAACTGAGGGAGAGAGGAAGTATTCTGGGGACAGAGCACCCCAATCTAACTGAGGGAGAGAGGAAGTATTCTGGGCACAGAGCACCCCAATCTAACTCAGGGAGAGAGGAAGTATTCTGGGCACAGAGCACCCCAATCTAACTGAGGGAGAGAGGAAGGATTCTGGGCACAGAGCACCCCAATCTAACTGAGAGAGAGAGGAAGTATTCTGGGCACAGAGCACCCCAATCTAACTGAGGGAGAGAGGAAGTATTCTGGGGACAGAGCACCCCAATCTAACTCGGGGAGAGAGGAAGTATTCTGGGCACAGAGCACCCCAATCTAACTCAGGGAGGGAGGAAGTATTCTGGGGACAGAGCATCCCAATCTAACTCAGGGAGGGAGGAAGTATTCTGGGGACAGAGCACCCCAATCTAACTCAGGGAGGGAGGAAGTATTCTGGGGACAGAGCACCCCAATCTAACTCAGGGAGGGAGGAAGTATTCTGGGGACAGAGCACCCCAATCTAACTCAGGGAGAGAGGAAGTATTCTGGGGACAGAGCACCCCAATCTAACTCAGGGAGGGAGGAAGTATTCTGGGGACAGAGCACCCCAATCTAACTCAGGGAGGGAGGAAGTATTCTGGGCACAGAGCACCCCAATCTAACTCAGGGAGGGAGGAAGTATTCTGGGGACAGAGCACCCCAATCTAACTCAGGGAGAGAGGAAGTATTCTGGGCACAGAGCACCCCAATCTAACTCAGGGAGAGAGGAAGTATTCTGGGCACAGAGCACCCCAATCTAACTCAGGGAGGGAGGAAGTATTCTGGGCACAGAGCACCCCAATCTAACTCAGGGAGAGAGGAAGTATTCTGGGCACAGAGCACCCCAATCTAACTCAGGGAGAGAGGAAGTATTCTGGGGACAGAGCACACCAATCTAACTCAGGGAGAGAGGAAGTATTCTGGGCACAGAGCACCCCAATATAACTCAGGGAGAGAGGAAGTATTCTGGGGACAGAGCACCCCAATCTAACTCAGGGAGAGAGGAAGTATTCTGGGCACAGAGCACCCCAATCTAACTCAGGGAGAGAGGAAGTATTCTGGGCACAGAGCACCCCAATCTAACTCAGGGAGGGAGGAAGTATTCTGGGGACAGAGCACCCCAATCTAACTCAGGGAGGGAGGAAGTATTCTGGGCACAGAGCACCCCAATCTAACTCAGGGAGGGAGGAAGTATTCTGGGCACAGAGCACCCAATCTAACTCAGGGAGGGAGGAAGTATTCTGGGCACAGAGCACCCCAATCTAACTCAGGGAGGGAGGAAGTATTCTGGGGACAGAGCACCCCAATCTAACTCAGGGAGAGAGGAAGTATTCTGGGCACAGAGCACCCCAATCTAACTCAGGGAGAGAGGAAGTATTCTGGGGACAGAGCACCCCAATCTAACTCAGGGAGAGAGGAAGTATTCTGGGCACAGAGCACCCCAATCTAACTCAGGGAGGGAGGAAGTATTCTGGGCACAGAGCACCCCAATCTAACTCATGGAGAGAGGAAGTATTCTGGGGACAGAGCACCCCAATCTAACTCAGGGAGGGAGGAAGTATTCTGGGCACAGAGCACCCCAATCTAACTCAGGGAGAGAGGAAGTATTCTGGGGACAGAGCACCCCAATCTAACTCAGGGAGAGAGGAAGTATTCTGGGGACAGAGCACCCCAATCTAACTCAGGGAGAGAGGAAGTATTCTGGGCACAGAGCACCCCAATATAACTCAGGGAGAGAGGAAGTATTCTGGGGACAGAGCACCCCAATCTAACTCAGGGAGAGAGGAAGTATTCTGGGCACAGAGCACCCCAATCTAACTCAGGGAGAGAGGAAGTATTCTGGGCACAGAGCACCCCAATCTAACTCAGGGAGGGAGGAAGTATTCTGGGGACAGAGCACCCCAATCTAACTCAGGGAGGGAGGAAGTATTCTGGGCACAGAGCACCCCAATCTAACTCAGGGAGGGAGGAAGTATTCTGGGCACAGAGCACCCCAATCTAACTCAGGGAGGGAGGAAGTATTCTGGGCACAGAGCACCCCAATCTAACTCAGGGAGGGAGGAAGTATTCTGGGGACAGAGCACCCCAATCTAACTCAGGGAGAGAGGAAGTATTCTGGGCACAGAGCACCCCAATCTAACTCAGGGAGAGAGGAAGTATTCTGGGGACAGAGCACCCCAATCTAACTCAGGGAGAGAGGAAGTATTCTGGGCACAGAGCACCCCAATCTAACTCAGGGAGGGAGGAAGTATTCTGGGCACAGAGCACCCCAATCTAACTCATGGAGAGAGGAAGTATTCTGGGGACAGAGCACCCCAATCTAACTCAGGGAGGGAGGAAGTATTCTGGGCACAGAGCACCCCAATCTAACTCAGGGAGAGAGGAAGTATTCTGGGGACAGAGCACCCCAATCTAACTCAGGGAGAGAGGAAGTATTCTGGGCACAGAGCACCCCAATATAACTCAGGGAGAGAGGAAGTATTCTGGGCACAGAGCACCCCAATCTAACTCAGGGAGGGAGGAAGTATTCTGGGCACAGAGCACCCCAATCTAACTCAGGGAGGGAGGAAGTATTCTGGGCACAGAGAACCCCAATCTAACTCAGGGAGAGAGGAAGTATTCTGGGGACAGAGCACCCCAATCTAACTCAGGGAGGGAGGAAGTATTCTGGGGACAGAGCACCCCAATCTAACTGAGGGAGGGAGGAAGTATTCTGGGGACAGAGCACCCCAATCTAACTCAGGGAGAGAGGAAGTATTCTGGGCACAGAGCACCCCAATCTAACTCAGGGAGGGAGGAAGTATTCTGGGGACAGAGCACCCCAATCTAACTCAGGGAGGGAGGAAGTATTCTGGGGACAGAGCACCCCAGTCTAACTCAGGGAGAGAGGAAGTATTCTGGGCACAGAGCACCCCAATCTAACTCAGGGAGGGAGGAAGTATTCTGGGGACAGAGCACCCCAATCTAATATTAGTTTGCCAAGAGCACCTGTGCCTCATACCCAGAGAGGGAGTACACACCGATCTGATCTCAAGGGCAGAGAGTACCCCCAATTTAATACCAGAGTGAATAGAGCACCCGAATATAAATTCATGGGTCATGGGGACAGAGGCTATGAGGCATTTCTTTCTATTACTAAGGGATAGAGACTGGCCCTGTCTAATATGGGGGAGCAGGAACTGGGGGCGTCCCACTCTAATATCAGGATGACAGAGACTTGGAGGCAACCCTCTCTAATATCAGAGGGGCGGGAGCTGAAACAAACCTCTCTAATATCAGGGGGACTGGGACACCCCTCTAATATCAGAGGGGCCGGTATATCCCTTTCTAATATCAGACGCTGGAACAACCCTTTTAATATCAGAGGGGTTAGGGGCTGGGAAATCCTTTTTTTAATTTCAGAGGGGCAGATGCTGGGACACCCCTCACTAATATCAGACAGGCAGGGGCTGGGTCATCCTTTTCTAAAATCAGAGGGGTAGAGGCTGGGACACCCCTGTCTAATATCAGAGGGACAGGTGCTTGAACACCCCTCTAATATCAGCGGTATATGGGCTGGAACATGCAATCTTAAAAGAGAGCTGGGTCATCCCTCTTTAATATCAGAGGTGCTGGGACACCTTTTTTTAATATCAGAGGGGCAGAAGCACCCTTCTAAAATATCAGTGGGGCAGGAGAACCCTTCTAAAATATCAGTGGGGCAGGAGAACCCATCTAAAATATCAGTGGGACAGGAGAACCCTTCTAAAATATCAGTGGGGCAGGAGAACCCTTCTAAAATAGCTTCCTTCTCCTACAGTGTATGTGGTTGACCCCTTTCTAGTACCTGGGGAACAGGACACCCTGTCTAATACAAGAGGGATAGAGGCTGGGTGGTGCTGCTCTGTAAAAGGAAACTGTGGTTACCCTACTTTTATACTAGTGGAACAATAACAAGGGGAGCAACCCTCGCAAATACCAGGGGGCTAAGACTGTGGAATCTCCTCTCTAATTCCAGGGGAATAAGATTTGGGCACTCCACCCTCAAATAGTGAAAAGAATTAGGGGATGCATTCATAAATCAATGATACTGGTAGTGACCCTCTAAAACACAGACCCTCTCCTTGAAATCCTTGAACCCCCTAGCAAATTATCTGAATGGTACATGTGTACTCCTCTACAAGATATAATGTGTATGGTCCGTACAGAATACAGCAAGACGTGAACATTACCAGCCCTTGACCTCTATAACAGAATATTTGACATTATATACCCCTTTTGCCCCCATAGCACATAAGGTGAATAATCATTATATACTCCAACTTCCAATAATAGGATTATTATATATTCCTACACCCCTGTACAAAATAATGTGAATATTACCCTGCATAACTCTATTATATTATCTATAAGTTATACATATTTGTAGAGCTACATATATAGATATATTAAATATTCTGTACCACCTCCACCATAATCACAGCCACTCGGCACTGTGGTGCACAGGAAGTGGGGCTCCTGCCAATCAGGCCTGTTAACCCCTTTTGTGTGAGTCGGACCAACCACCCTCTTTTAGCCTTGTACCCCTTTTTGTACATTAACCGGCTCGAGTGTAAAGAGAACTATGGAAACATTAAAAGGAGATGCCATTGCAAAACCCTCAGTACCCAAAGAGTTAAAACAAAAGTGTTAGATTAGATCACTATATATATAAATGTTAATGTAAAGTAAGGACTCCTGTACAGCATGAAAATATATACTAACCACAAATATATCTACTGCCACGGCGCCAAACGTCTCTGTCTCTAAACTCCAGGACCTTGGATTAGGGCAGATTTCTGTGCCTATACGGGCCCTATCTATACTGTGCCTATACGGGCCCTATCTATACTGTGCCTTACCACGGTGACCACGTCTCCTTTAACGTGAGATAGACTGCGGAATCCTACACTTTTATCTGAGTGTGATTTTAGAAGGCGCTCCTGTCGAATTAAACCCAATGACTCTTTAGGTTAAATATCCACACACCCTTTTCCGTATTTAATCTACCACGTTCTTTAACCCCCCCCCCCCCCCCCCCCCACATATCTCTATCATCAACACCCGAACCCTGGCTACGTAATCATTTCACAACTGTGTGCACCACCCTACCCCAATATCCCGGAAAAGCCAGAGATTTTGAACATTGCTCAGCCCCTTGGCACTCAAAGGATTAATGCCTCGTACTGGCAGCTTGACTTCAGACCGAGGCGCAGAGAAATATGCAGTGCATCATGGTAGATGTAGTTTATAACAGTGATGGGATGAATTGACATCCCATGACGTACATTACGCCACCCCACGAGATTACTGTAGCCAGGCCGCTCACCCTGAGATAGTTATTGGTTAGCAATAAGTGCACCCCACCAGGAGTCACAACTTTCAAGCCCCCACCATTGCCCCCCCCCCCCCACCTTCATTATGGTTATCGTGTTTGTAGGGACCATTATAATAGTGGATTGCCTACTAGCACGGTGTGCAATTATATATTTAAAGGGTTAAAAAATAAATTAACTAGTAAGCATGTAGATACAAATTTACATTTCTGTATATCATAAGGACAATAGCTCGTTTGGGGCAGGGCTTCTGGACCAGAAGATAAAACTGACTACAGTGCAGACCCCCATCCCCCCCCCCCCCCTTTTGGATGGATGGGCGTGCACTACTATTATTGATTAAAGGGACACTACTTCTTACATAAGATGTAACTAGATATCCTGGTCATTTAAAACAAACACATATATAAATATTATGCCACTGTTTTTTAATCTATGATTGACTTAATTGCATATAAAAGGAAAAGTAAAATTGTTTATCTCCTGGCTCCATTTTGAGAATATTTCCCATGATGCAACATCGTCCAAAATCTTCAGCCAGTCTCACTTTTCAACTGTGGCCAAAGCTTGCATGATAATGTTATAAGATACACCCCTGCTCTCTTACTGGCTCCTGTGCTTCATAGTGGGCAGGGCTGGGTGGCTGTGTACAACTTTTTTTTACCTGCCTTCCAACAGAAAGAGAGGAGATTAACCTGATCAAACAGGATCATAACTCCGCCCCTTGTGATGTAATAGATTACATTACCCTCACATTTAATGCAAGGAATCAGATTTCTGACTTATAGACTGCATTCTGTGTCCCCAGCCCCAAAGTGAGAAATTTGTGCATTGCCTAACCCTGGCTTAGAGTTCCTTTAACTCTATTGCTGCCGCTACCCTCAGGGTTTGTCCGAAGGTCACTGAACCCTGTCTGCCGCCCTCCTAATTAGGCATCTTCATTCCTATCAAATTCTATCGAATGCCACTTATCGCTCTCCAATAACCACTTACAATATTCCTTAGGAAGTTACGTTTCCTAACGAAACGCGTAGGTTGTGGGTGGCCACGCTTGATTTATCTGTCTCGAGTGCTGCTATGGATGTATTCTCACCATTCCCTGTCTGCTCAGGAGTTGCAGCTTCTCAGTAGCGGGTGTCCATCTGGCGTTTCCAACTTTCCATAGCCATGGGTGACCCATTTTTACAGAGTCGTATTTGCACCACAGCTTGTTCCCAGCGCATTTGTGTTATGTGAGTTTCCCAATATAAAAAGAGCAGCTCCAAATGAGGAATCTTAACTGGCGACAGAATATACTCTCCGAGGCTGGACCATATTAAAACTTAAATTCTTTATTCAATAGTTTAAAAGAAATTACACAAAAGTCAAGCACTGCAAAGATGGATGTGAAGGAACACTGACATCCTCAACTTACGCGTTTCACTCGAAAGTAGGCTTAATTGTAGGTGTATATTGTTGCCTCCAGCATTGCGTCCACAGAGGATAACCGTACATCATTTTAAGTAGCTTATGAGAGTACCTTATTTTACATATACATGTTACCAGTTTCTTGATGGTGATTGTATAGCTGTTTTAGGGGTGGATACGTTGTTTGGAATCTTGGGTCTTGGATAATTCTTAATCAAACTCAAGATGTCAGTCCCATCGTAGAACTATGCTAGCAAAGATGGCTCAATAAGGTACTTTATCTGTATTCTTTCATTAACCCTTAAGGACCAGGGATTTTCTGGGACAATGACCAGAGCGATTTTTTTCAATTTTTAATATGTTTGTTGAAACGTAATTTTCCTCTCTGTTATTTAACACACCCATTCAAGTTATATGTTGTTGTTTTTAAAGGACAGTTAGAGCTTTCTTTTGATACCCTATACATAAAAATAATATACAATTTAGTATTAAAAATTACATATAAAAGGGGACATTTTTTGGAATCAAATATTTTTTTCCCATTATTTTCCCAATAATATTCTACACAACTAGTACAATACTAACCCATTTATCCCAAATAACTAATAGGAAAGAGAAATTTAGGATCCCAAGCCCCACCCCCCAGAAAAAAACCTTCGTGACAAGTTAACTCATTATAAGGTTGTAAACGCGGCGGTTCTTATGACGCGTTAACACGTCATAAGGTCGTGAAGGGGTTAAAGGACAACTGCAGGTTTTTTTAGCCTTTGCTTCCTGGTTTAGGACCCCACGGTGTATCCACTTTGAAAACGAGGGTCTCTCACTGCTCATAGTCACATACCTGACCGGGCTGCCCACCTAACCATGGAAGCAGCAGCAAAGGACCAGAGGATAAACTGATATGTACTGTAAAAAGTACATATCTGTTTATTCTCAAACCAGGCATACAACATTTTTCACTGGTGCTTTTACTTTAGAATCGTTTAGACGTCCTTTAAATTATTTCTATTCAAAAAGTCTACACTTGATCCAATCTTTCAATTTAACATAACTTAATTTTGCTGACAGTTGTCCTCTAACAGATCTTGGAGTGAGAAATATATTCAATGGATCGTTTAATAATAGTATATTTATTTACAAAAATATAACATATGAATAATGTACGGTAAGATTACAGTGAAGTAATATCCCATTTTCATGGCAATTTTTTTTACACATATACAATGGGCTATAAACCAGGAAAGACAAAGTAGCTGCTTCTAAAATAATTTGGCCCCAAACAACAATAAACTAGAAAAAAAATCTCACTTTGATTCCTACAAACCACTGTTTGGTCTTCTCCACATTTCAATAAATAAAACCTAGAGACGATCTAGATCATCTGGAGTGTCAGTGCAAAATGGAACCACAACAAGAGGACATAGTCTGAAATTAGTGGGGCAAAGGTTTAAAAGTGACATGGATGCATGGAATAGCCTTCCAGCGGAAGTGGTAGAGGTTAACACAGTGAAGGAGTTTAAGCATGCGTGGGATAGGTATAAGGCTATCCTAGATATAAGATAAGACAGGGACCAATGAAAGGATTACATTACTGAGAGGGTAGTGGATGTATGGAATAGTCTTCCAGTAGAAGTGGTAGAGGTTAACACAGTGAAGAAGTTTAAGCATGCATGGGATAGGCACAAGGCTATCCTAGATATAAGATAAGGTCAGGGACTAATGAAAGTATTACTTTACTGAGAGCGTAGTGGATGCATGGAATAGCCTTCCAGCGGAAGTGGTAGAGGTTAACACAGTGAAGGAGTTTAGGCATGCGTGGGATAGGCATAAAGCTATCCTAGATATAAGATAAGGCCAGGGACTAATGAAAGTATTACTTTCCTGAGAGGGTAGTGGATGTATGGAATAGCTTTCCAGTAGAAGTGGTAGAGGTTAATACAGTGAAGGAGTTTAGGCATGCGTGGGATAGGAATAAGGCTATCCTAGATATAAAATAAGGCCCGAGATTAATGAATGTATTTAGAAAATTGGGCAGACTAGATGGGCCGAATGGTTCTTATCTGCCGGTGACACCTTCTATGTTTCAATATAATAAATACTCATATTTGGGTGGAGAAATTCTTATCTTAGGCAAATGTAAAGATGAAGGCAATTTATCAATTATCACAGCTCTACAAACAACTACTTAAAGGGCACATGTGTTTAATATCTGTCAAAGGGACTTATAAAATCATTTACAGATCTCCTGTAGTTTTACATTTAAACTAATTTACCCGGGGTCTGTAAATTCAATAAGGGAGGCTAGGAGAGATTGACAGGACTGTTGCTATGGCCACATCAATAAGTTTATTACCCAACTCCAATACACACAACAAGTTAATACATTAAAGGTGCGACTTCATCCAATAGCGTCTGGAGCTTTCAAAAGTAAATGATCACAAAAGTATATCTGACGTTTGCCTTAATTAATGAAAGAAAAACAGCAATTGTCTCAGTCAACTTTGCGTACGATGTATATGGTATTTTTTTATTAATCTGCACAGGTTGTAATAATACATGTTGCAGATTTTCAGTACAGGACCAAGAGGATTAGATTATCTATGTCATTAAAACCTACACTGGACAAATTCGCTCCAGACTGGAACCAAAAAGTGGAAACATAAATGCAAATTAAAGTTGGTGCTTTAAAAATAAACAAGAATTTATTTTTATTTATATATATATATATATATATATATTATTATTATACTTGAAACCTACTTTCTGCAGGTTTTCTCCTGGGGATTGAATATTTCTGAAAAAAAATGAAAGTCTACAGCATCCCATGGAAGATCATTCCCATTGTACATCTGCAAGACATCTGTGATGTCACCAGTGACATCATACACCTTCCCTGCCCCACAAATCACTGCTGTCCAAAACATTGTTTACATTTGCTTTTTAATAAAGAGGGCTAGAACAACAAACTTTAATGTGGATTCCCTCTGTGCCTTTGTATGCAAAAACAAGGAAACATGTACACTGGATAGATGAAACACTACTATATGCATCAAATTTAATCAATGTTTGGAGTGTCCTTTTATATTATATGCTAGATAGTACAATGTGAGGGAGCAGCATCCCTAGTATTCCTTACTCTCGCAGCAGCACTGTCTACATTGAACCATAACCTGAATGTGCAAGATATACATGTTAAAAGTGAACTGAAAAACTTAGCATTAATAGATAAAATGGAACGATAAGCAGAGCTGAGAGTTTGCTTGGTTGTATAGCAGAATGATTGGCTGTATAGGGAGAGGTATTAGCAGAATGCTTGGTTGTATAGGGAGAGGTATTAGCAGAATGCTTGGTTGTATAGGGAGAGGTATTAGCACAATGCTTGGTTGTATAGGTAGAGGTATTAGCAGAATGCTTGGTTGTATAGGGAGAGGTATTAGCAGAATTCTTGGTTGTATAGGGAGAGGTATTAGCAGAATGCTTGGTTGTATAGGGAGAGGTATTAGCAGAATGCTTGGTTGTATAGGGAGAGGTATTAGCAGAATGCTTGGTTGTATAGGGAGAGGTATTAGCAGAATGCTTGGCTGTATAGGGAGAGGTATTAGCAGAATGCTTGGTTGTATAGGGAGAGGTATTAGCAGAATGCTTGCTTGTATAGGGAGAGGTATTAGCAGTAAAAAGAGGAAAGTGCTCATGCCATTGTACAGAGCACTGGTGAGACCTCACTTGGAGTATTGTATGCAGTACTGGAGACCGTATCTCCAGAAGGATATTGATACTTTGGAGAGAGTTCAGAGAAGGGCTACTAAACTGGTTCATGAATTGCAAAATACCTTACCTGTTTTACAGTTATTGTAACAGTGTATTACAGTTGTTTCTCTTTTTAATAAACACTGTGGCCAGTTTAAAATTCACCATGCCTGCGTGTCTATTTCTTGAGTTTAATGTATTTCCTATACCATTGGCATGTAGATAATGTGTACGAGTAATAGCCATATCACACCAACATCACTGTTATTTATAATGCCATATACATTAATACAAAGAATAAAAGGCACTATACACTAGTCACAAAAATGATTCTTTAGTCACAGTGATTATTAACAACTTCCCTCAATAAATAATTAGTAGAACAATGCAGATCCACTACCTTTGAGAGGAACACTTAATAAGCGATACACCTCTTAATTTTGCCATAGGGTGTGTTCATGAAAAAGGTAACTGTGGCAAAAATTGGGCATTATGGAGAACTGTTTTTTCAACTGATTATTGCAGTTCACTTGTCAGTTCATGTTCTTGGTGCATTGACACACCCTCTTCTACTTCCTGCTTGTAGCGTCTAGCTAGCCACTCTGAGATAATGAGACAGAAGTATACAGATCACGTCTGGGGCAAGGCTCTAAAATTGTGGCAGGCACCATGGAAGGTTCCCACTGGTTGCTGCACTTTCCAAACTTTGCCTCACAATGGCTCTCTATTTATTACCCTTATTCTTTCCCTACATTACATTCCACTTTTTCAGGTAATATAACCCATACATGTAAAAAAGCACGTGAGATCTGCACATGTTACACTGAAAGCAGACATTACATTGGAGGAATCCAGCAAATCTTCGCTTATTCCAGACAATTAAAAGGGTTACAAATGACCAGCCCTTGTTAAAATAATAAATACATAGTTTAGGTACAAAAACAAGCATTTCTCACACAAGCCCTTTTAATTCCGGCCACATTAGAAAAATTAAATATTGTTACAATTAATATTATCATCACTTTGTTTAAAGTGAATCCTCGATCGCAGAAAGGCTTTGTAGATTCCTTTATAATATTAATTGCACGGTAAATGTTACTCCTAAACAGTGCAATTCTGCTTTTTTTTCTTATTGCTTTGTAGCCGGATCTTACAGCTTAAACTGATGATCTATGTGTCAGTACTGTACAAAGGCTTCTTTAAGGCAGGGCAGAATAGGCCCAGATATGGTACAGGGGGCTCAGAGGCGCTGCTCTTCACCTCCATTCCACCTCAGCACCCATGCCGTCTAAGCTCACGCACACCTACTGGCTCCAAGCATCCATTTCCAGGGAAGACTAGCTTTCCCTGTGTTTGACCAATCAGTGAGGTGAGTCCTCCCCTGGTGTATCACTGGTGTAGCTCCATTCCTCGGTCTGCCAGCTGCTACTCTGTACAGGATGTGTAAGTAATTGGTTGTGTTTGTATACAATGTATGTGTGTTATATATTTGCATCTTTAGATAAATATATGTATGTAGGAGTGCACTTCAGGGGAGGGAACTGTGTTGCAGTGATGGGACTGAATGGGGATGACATCTGAAATCTCTGTATGGGGGGGCCCATGTTCTGCCCCATTTTACATTAAAGTTACACCGCCTAAATATTATTTACACTATCCACATAGGACAAAAATTGTCCTTACATTGTTTTAGCATACTTTCATGCAAATGCACACGTGTTTTAAAAAACGTGTGTTGTGATGCCTCCTGCGTATGACTTCATAAGCAAGTTAACTTTTTTCAGTGGAACTTGTGTACTTTGCATACCAAGGGTGGTGATGTCATAAATAGGGGACAACACATTTTTGTCTTAATCCCTTAATGACCAGCATTTGTAGAACTAAACTGTGATTTTTGTGTGCCAGGCATCGATAGCCGAGGCAGAGATCCGATACAAGTATCTTGCGATACCTCGCCACATCACGATGGCGTGTCCGCACCTGGAAGTTCGAACACTGCGCGTTTCGGAAAATACTCAAAGGAGACTTTTCGGGACAGAGGTAGAGCTCAGTTGGACAGCGGGACTCAGGACCAGAATCCCATGGTCCTGTTCGCATTCTCCGGTGTCCCAGACACCACAGAATGCTTACTGCACATGCGCAGCATGATGCGCATGCACAGTAGCGAACCTGGCTTCAGAAGCCAGGATCAAAAATGGGTGACAGTGTTACCGCACATGAGCGGTAGCACTGACACCAACCCTTCCTAGACTCCGCCCCCTGTGTCCTGCACCCTCCCCAGACTCCGCACCCCGGTGGCCGGATTGTTGGAAGGTATGAAAACATCCTGGTATACTTTAAGAGGTTAATACCGGCACGTGCCTGCTATTCTACTAACACAACGTATAGATCATTTTTAACTATCTTTACATATTTAGATGACAACATTCCCTATGATGGACATTTCAGTAAGGTTATTTTTGTTATAAGTCTGACTTCCAGAAACAGCCCAGCACTTATCCATTTACAATGCATGGGGGTATCGTGAGGGCAAGCAGAGATTCCTGTTAAAAACAGGTCACAGTATTGCGGCTCTTTTTATCATTGCAGTCAGTGCATGCATTACGATTTAATTTCCAATCAGGTTAATGGTATGAACTTGATAAGTTTTGTTTTCTTTGTCCTGGTACATTAATGGGCTTAGCTTAAAGGGAGGTGATATTGCATGGCCTGGGAGAAAGAGTTCTAGTCTTGCCGGTACATATACTGAGTTTCTGGCGCTCATCTCTCCACATTTAGGCCGTGTATGTCTATACACCGTTTAAACACAATGCTGATTGTGCAGAGTGCACTGCTCTGTGAACAGGGAGTATTAAAGCCAGGACAGACCCCAATTTCACTGCACGGGACAAAAACGTGACTGTCGTGGCAAATTCGGGACTGTAGGCAACTATGCATTTCCTCTCAGGAGACATGCCCCTCCTCACATGACATCATGTCTTCTCCCTCTGTGGCTGCTGCCTGGCTTCCTGATAAGACGGGGACACCTATAATGACAAAGCGTGCGATGAGCATGATGAGAGTTGCAGTCCTGGACTTTAGCAATGGCAAGCATGGATGTCATACCTAGCTACTGTGAACTAGAAACCCTATTATGTATAGTGCATGGCAGCAGCTGTAGCTCACAGCCACGTGGCAGATTACCCTTGCTTGCCCCTGCACAAAAATAAGGACTGCAACTCCTATGCTGCTCAGTTATGCTGCCACTGCAAAAGATGACTATGCCTCCCAACTGTCCTGCATTAAATGGGACAGTCCTGGATTTGAGGCTCTTTAGGAATAAATTGTTTGCCTTTACCCCCTCTTAGTATTAACTAGAAAATGTTTGGTGCCTTATGGTTTGGAAAGAGCGCTAAGCACAAGAGAAAATAAAATCTCCACGGCCCATCCACCTCAGGCTAGGACTATGGGTTGTGCCTTAACCCCTTCCCGACGTTAGGACGTACTATGCCATCCTGACTTTAAGTGCCTTAAAGTTGTTAGGACGACATAGTACGTCCTGTATTAAACAGCTCATCGAAGCTCCCCGCGATGAGCTGTTTTCGGAACCCGCTGCAGGCACTTGCAGCAGGATCCCACCTGTCATCTGAGGCCACTTTGAGTGGCCTCAGTCTGACAGGGGAAATGTAGCCGGTGCTCAAAGCGAGCACCGGCTACATTTCTCCAAATCGCGCCGTGCCCGAACTTCCGCGTTCGGGCACGCCTCCGTGACGTCACACGTCACGTCCGGAGGTCTCGCGTTTTTTTTGCAGGGACCCACAGGGTCTGTTAACCCACGGTGCTTGCGTAGTTTGGGACGCAAGCACCTTGCGTCATGAAGGGGTTAAAAAAAGAGAATCCGGTGATTTCCCTGAAACGTTAAAAGATTTAACATGTATCTCTATCACACAATCATATCTCCCGTTCTAGTGCTTCCCTTAGAGATTGTATGAAAATGCCATAAAATTTAGGAGAATCTTAGAATTATGGCTCTAAATACTGGTTTATTTTCTTTCTTTCTACAAAGCAACAGTGCTGCCACCTCTAAACTAGGCGCTGGCATCTCAACGGCGAATTATAAACCACGCAATAAACGGTTTCACAGTGCAATATCTGGACATATACCGCTCAGCTAGTACCAGGTCCATTTTATGTTCTAATAAATAAAAAATAAGAAAGGTATGTAATATACAGACAATAAACCAGGGTCATGTTAAGATAACGCAATACTTGCACGCCAATTAAATAGCGTATTAAATAAATGTTTGTTAAACGGACAATACGCTACATTCACCAGTGTTAGCCCTTTGTACAACCAACATATTAGTGCAACCGCAGGCACTCCTGTTGCTTGCTGAGCATTATGAGAGTTGTAGTCTTCAGCACCACGTCCCAGATTACCCCCGCCATTGCTGTTTGCTTTAAAGGTTTGCCATGAGACACATGGTGATGGCTGAGTGTCAAACCGTCGCACCCTTTATCCCAAATAATGTCCTTAATAATACATCTGACAAGAGTAGGAGAGGCACTTGGAGTTGGTGTGCCTAGGGTTAGGGGATCAGGGATATAAATCCCCGCCGGAAAGTAGCTGGGTGCCAGGCTATTGCCATTCCTTATTCTCTGGAGAGTATCAAAGGGACAAGGCCTAAGCCAAACACGACGAGATGTCCTCTTCCTCCTCTACTTTCGGATGTCCGCCAAGGTGTGTTGAAAGATTGGCTTGAGGGTGCTGTAAACCAATGACCCATTCTTCGAATCCTCTGTAACCTAAAGGGAGAACAAAAATTGGTATTTTATAATTTAAACACAGCAGACTCCAATTCAATATGAGCAGGAGGCTTCCAATCAGCAAACCAGGTCAAACAGTTACTCTACTCCAGTACAGGCAATGCACCTGTGCACAAATATTTCAGATCACAGCCTGCCACAATCACTTGTCCAATATATATATATATATATATATATATATATATAATATAAATATAGTTGCCACCCTCTTCCATTTCTTACCAAGCACACATAGTGTCCCCATGCTGCTTTGCCCAGAAAGAAATCAATTAATTATTCAAGAAGGAGATCCCACAGAGCCACTTTCATTAACCAATTAATTTTCTTCTGGTGACATGACTTGTGCATGCTGCATTGCCAAGGATAAAATAAATAAAGAGAGAATTGCAGGGAATTAAGATGGGAATTTCAAATTTAAGGTAGCAGAGTTGGATCAGTTCTCCCATTCAGCTACATTGGAGAATTTTGAAATTCCCATCTCAGTTCCCTGCAAATTCTCTCTTTATTGAATAGATCCTTCTGTTCGCAAAACTTCAAGCAAATGGCTAATTTCTCCGAGAGTTTGTGCAGTCGCCTGCTTATGACATCACCTGTGGCTTTATATGCAAATCATTTTCAAAGGGAAATGTTTGATTTGCATCTCAAGGTGATATCAGACGAGACACTCCACAGACAGATCTTTTTTTAAATGCTAAATAAACTGATAACTAGAGCTGAAGTAAGCATGGCTATTGATAAACTAGCAAAGTTTAAGACACCAGGGATGAGCGGATTTGGGAAATTATATTATAAGAGCTTTAACCCCTCCGTGACGCAAGGTGCTTGCGTCCCAAACGACGCAAGCACCAAAACGTCACGATTGGTTCCTGGCCACCAATCACAAGGTGATCGGTAGCCAGGAACACTCTGGCAGAGACCCGATCAGGGTCTTAATAGACCCTGTGGGTCCCTGCAAAAAAAATAGTGAGACCTCCGGACGTCACGTGTGACGTCACGGAGGCGTGCCCGAACCCGGAAGTTCAGGCACGGCGCGATTTGGAGAAATGTAGCTGGTATTCCCTTTGAGCACCGGCTACATTTCCCCTGTCAGACTGAGTCAACTCAAAGTGGCCTGATCTGACAGGTGGGATCCCGCTGCAAGTGCCTGCAGCTGGATCCGAAAACAGCTCATCGCGGGGAGCCGCGATGAGCTGTTTAATACAGGACGTACTATGCCTTAAAGTCAGGACGGCATAGTACTTCCTAATGTCATTAAGGGGTTAAATCAGATTTGGTATACCATTTAACAGCTACATTTAACAATATTGTTTGGAGAGGAGAAGGTCCAGATAAAATGTTGCAAAAACACCAACATCTTGTTAAATACCCTCTGCTAATCCCATTTAAAAACTAGCGTTTCTCTCAACACTAGCAGAGACCCAGTCGCCGACCAGAGCGGGCTCCCTGCTTCCGATGGAAGCATGGCAAATGATGGTCAGTGGATAACTCATCAGTCTACTAAGACTAAACAAAGGTGGGAGAATTTCCTAAAAACATGTTAGAAATAGTAACTAGTAAGACAAACTATGTATGTTTGAAAAGATTCTCAATAATGTTCCAAATCTGTAAAACACTGCCCACCCGCTGGCACACAAAGGGTGCCCTGTAAATAAAATATTACCTGAATTAAATAATATCCCTCAACGATCAGCAAACACCATCGCCCCTCATCTTCAGCCGAGAAAAATGGGGCATCCATGCAGGGAGTCATCACCATGCGCGAGGGGGGTCTATTTATTAATGTGCCAGAGACCTTGAGCAAGTCCCTGGCCATTCATTTTGCAGGGTCCCAACACTCACCCCCCCCCCCCCCCCCCCGTTATACATCCAGGGGCCAAGAGACTGCAAAATGGCACATGGCAGTCTCCCAGCCGCATTAATTAAAATGAGAGGGGGGGGGGGGGGGGCAGGGCCACTGCCCCCCCCCCATATTAATAATTGGTGCCTTAATATATGTTAGAGGTTCAGGGGGCCATTTGGGGTGTCCCCCCCCCCAGACATTGTTGTCAGGGGGGAGTGGGATTTTTTTTTTATTATTTCAATTGTATTTTATTGAAACTGGACACCTACTTTTATGACAGAAAATCCTTTATACATAACCTCCAGTGTTTTCATATATGTTCCTTTAAACCATAGATTATTGTAAGCAAATAAGCTTATTTTATTTGCTTTCTTGTGGTTTCATTCTCCTTGTGGCAGTGTCTACTAATCCAATTTCGCCAGATCATAACAAGAATTTTTCTCAGGCGCCAAAACACAGAAAAAATGCTGCTCCCATGTTCTGTAGTATTATAGGACAGCTTCAAATCATGAACAGGCGCCAGCCAACTCTGGATGAACAGGGCAGCTAATCCATATTAATATAATATATATATAATGATCCCTATAGTAAAAAGCAGATACAATTGTTCAAGTCCTTAGAATCATTAAAAACATTGAAGTGTGTGACCCAAAGGAGGAGAGAAAAAAAAAAGAATGAAACCCTGACGCATTTTACACGTTAAGAGCTTAATCCCAAAATGAATTTAAAGTAGTTCTTTCTTGTACTCGATGTTTTTCACCAGTCTAACGACCCGAATAAAGATATCTGCTTTTAACTTTAAGGATTATTTCCCTAGTTTATCTGGGGTGGCGAACGCCTATATAAGACGGATTCGCCTAGTCAGTCAATCGGGCAAGGAATATCAGCAGACATTGCAAGGGAAGTTCAGGAATATTGTAAATGATTGCAGACCATGGCCCCTGTTTGGCTACGCCCTGCCTCATCCTGGGAACCTGGTCCAGGGATATTGGCTGGTGTGTTGAAGGGTCTACAGTTTTCACTAGGACTATGTGACTGTGTGTTTATTGTGAACATGACCGGAATAAGATAGAATAACTCAAATTTCTAGTACTTACCATGGTAAAGGCCTTAATAATCCTTGTCAATAAAACATCCTCTATCTCAGAGGGTATCGGCTGAAGATTACTCACACATTGCAGGACACAAAGGACTGTTTGATGTTGACCCTAAAAATAAAAGGCAAACAGAAACATACAGGGTCAATGACTGGTCCATCAACACTACCATTCAAAGGTGTGGGGTCATTGGGAAATGTCCTGGTTTTCCATGAATAAATCCATCAAATAAGTTGCGAAGTAGGAAATACAACACATTGACAATGTTACAAATAATGATCTGGAGACTAAAAAAGGCCAGTTGTATTGGTTATTTAATCAGCACAACAGTTTTAAGGTGTATACTATAGGTGTACTGAATAAAGAGAATTGCAGGGAATATAGACGCGAATTTCAAAATGAAGGTCAAAGTAGCTGAGTTGGAAAAATAACACTTTTTTAAAAACTTTTTCCACTTTTTTTTTTTTTTTAACATTAACTGTACAAAAAACAGTTTTTGTGACAGGGACCCTTAATATGAAGGTCTACTCAATAAACAGAATTCCAGGAAATTGAGCTGCACTGGAGAATGTTTCCAAATCGGCCAATTGTGTGCTATTCTCGCCTTGTAGACATATATACACATATACACAACTACTACCGTTCAAAGGTTTGGTTTTTGAAAGAAAAGCAAATTGTGTCCATTTAAGTAACATCACATGGATCAGGGATAGAGTTGAGCGGATACCTGGATGTTCGGGTTCGGCGGGTTCAGCCGAACTTCGGAAAAATCTCCGGGGTCGAACTTGACCCCGAACCCCATTGAAGTCAATGGGGACCAGAACTTGACCTATTGACCTATTCTTATGAATGGGGACTCTATTTCGGTTTATAGAATAGCAATAGCATTACATGTATTCCATAAGCCGAAAGTCTATAAAATGTCCGTGTTGGAGTTCGGGGTTCGGCGATTACATTGTATGTAATGCTATTGCTATTCTATAAACTGAAAGTCTATAAACCGAATGTCGTTCGGTTTATAGACTTTCGGCTTATGGAATACATGTAATACTATTGGCTTTCTATAAACCGAACTAGAGTCCCCATTCATAAGAATTTCTTATGAATGGGGACTCTATTTCGGTTTATAGAAAGCCAATAGCATTACATACAATGTAATCGCCGAACCCCGAACTCCAACACGGACATACAGTGAAATGTCCGTGTTTGGGTCCGGGGTCCAAAAACCGTAAAGTTCGGTATGAAACCGAACAGTGCGGTTCGGGTTCGCTCAACACTAATCAGGGACACAGTGTAGACATTGTTAATATTCTAAATGATTATTGTAGCTGCAAATACATTTTGTGTTGTTCTTATTAAAGAATCAATAAAAACTGACCTTATTAGAATCACAATCATTATTTGTAACCTTGTCAGTGTCTTGACTGTGTTTCCTATTCATTTCACAAGTCATTTGATGTATAAACATTCATAGAAAACCAGGACATTTCTAACTTTTGAACGGTAGTGTGAACGTTACACGCAGATCGTGTAATTACACAATTCATGAAACGATGTCTACTCATTGCATGGATTTGATGCACAACTCAAGTAATGGGCTGGTCCCTACACATTTCATGACTTGCAAGCGTGATGTACAAATCATGAAACTGGCAAGAAGCTATATATATATAATATATATATATTTATATATATTCATATTGCAAGAACTGCATTTACCTTTTCCAGCAGGTAGAGTGCGCTGTCTCCATCACTGCCATAGCCGCTGAGCAAATCAATATCATCCTTCGTTATAGCCGGTTCCTTTAATTGCTCCAGCCAGGTCCACATCAAACTGCACAGGACGAAAAGGTTCCTTTCCGAGCAGATTCTTTCCCAAGCCGCCTCCCGAGAATTCAGCTCTTTCTAATAAATCAAACAAGCTCCTTTGTTCAAGAGTGCCTGGGATCCAGAACATTACATCTGCCCACATGTGGAATATTTAGGTGCTTTCCAAATAAACTAGTAATAATTTCCCTTAAACACAGAGTTTATTCATTACAGGTCATTGTTGATCTATAAAGGTCAGTTGTGGGCCAAATTATAACAGTGCCCAAGGCACCATGGCAACCAATGGAATGTTCCCGCTGATTACATCACTTTTAGAACTTTGCCCCAGAAATGGCCATTATACCTCTGCCAAATAGCGCTATATACAATCCCCATCCCCATTTTACATAAGAAACAGAAATTTAGATTTCTTCTATTTTTAACTCCCTGACATTTTTAAGTGTGACACGATTTATAAATAAACCCCGCCATTGTGCCTATGTTAGATTATATACAGTCACAAACTACATAGGTATACATACCTGCCAAATCATCACCTTCTCTGCCATATCTTCCGTGGAATCCACACTGAGTCCTGCAAGAGCTTTAGCTGCCAACAATCTCCTGGCTTCCAGGCTGAGCTCGGATTGTAAAACAATGTGTGGCACCAGCTCAGACACTGATCTCTGCCCGTGGCCGTCACCTTCTAAGTAAAACGTGGCTTGGGGAGTACTACAATTTGTATTTGGGAGGGGGCTGTCATTCACCCTCTTTGGCACGGGGATGTCATTAGTACCTTGTGGACAGTCTCCCGAATCTGGGATACCCATACTTGGCTTAGCAGCGGTGGACAATTCCGAATCTGTTAATATTTTTTGGCCACTGTTGGACAACGAGGAACATCCTAAAGAAAAAGTGCGACTCCTTTGGATTTCCCGGGGAATCTTTCTCCTGTGGAAAAGCGGTGAGCCGTCCCTCTGCGTCTCTAAGCTGCCCAGTTTGCTTTGGGTCCAGAACGAAAAAGCATTTTGCGCGGAGGATTCTTTCTCAAAGTGTGGCCGGGGGGTTTGCTGAGCTAGATCATTAATTCCTGAGACGAAGCATTGTTTCACTCCCATATGAGAATGGACATTGTTTAAGAAGGACATCTCGGCTGGTTCTGTCCACGGAGTTTCGCCTTGCTCTAGGAGAAATTCGGCTTTCTTGAGATCAGAGTCGCTGTAGCTTAAACGTTTTTTTAAATGAGATAAGGGCTGAAGACATTCTACATTTCTCCTCTTCCACAGAGGATTGAACTCTTGCTCGCTTGACAAGACAGAATCGTGGGTAAAATAGCACGCAGCTGAGGTCACGGAGTAGCATACAGAGTCATTGGCTACACTGTCACGTCCTAACACTTTATCGAGCTGAACATCAGGCAACTGAGAAACAGTCTTCTCTATTTCGGCAGAGAGATCGGGTAAGTCCACCACCTCCTCTTCCACCACTTCCCTGTTTTCAACCAAGTCTATTAGTAACTTGCAGACTAAATTAACGATTTTTGGCACATACTTGAGATGGCGAGCTTCGTAACCGTGGAGTAAGTGCTGCTGACGGATCAGGTACTGAGATAAAGTCACCAAATGAGCTTTGGGATCACAGCAGGAGAACACGTTGTGCAGCGGAGTCAAAAATTGGGTGAACTCACGAACGCAAAGCAGCTGCACCCGCGTCTGGATCGCATTGTGGCGTTTTGCCCGAACAAAAAGGATCGCTTGATCTGCGGTCATACGTGTCGCAAATATTAAATAACATGCAATTAAAACACCTGCAAGAAAATAGAATTTCTTTTAATAAATTTAGCATAGGCATAATTTGTTTACCTAATACACAAACAGCGCTGTTTATTTGTCTCCTACTCATTTTTTATATACATTTTTGGACGTTATTTATAAAAGGCAACTTTCTAAAATTGGAGCCATCAGCAGGGACATTCTGTCAGTCTCCATGGTAACTGCTCCACTTTTAGAACCTTTGCAAACAATAACCCTCATTATTTCTAATGATGCACTGTTACCTGTTCGACCGAGTCCAGCATGGCAGTGAATGGCTACTTTCCCTTCTTGTAACGCAAACGCCATCACTTTAACCATGTCCAGAATCGTTGTGAGAGATGCCACCCCGTAATCTTTCCATCCAAAATTGTAAAAGTAAACTGAAAAGAAAAAAAAAAGGAAGAAAGACACATTCAGGTGAGGTACAGGATTAAGCACTCACACTTTGCTTGCATGCATCAAATGCCTCAGTTTCTGAATATTGGAGCATTCAGTAAGATAATTGGAGAATCATTAGGTTCTGAACTTTGCACACACATTTTAGGCATCACCATCAATTTATGGTAGCTCTCTGATTGGCTCCCACATACTGGCCAACATTTTGTCAGGGGGAGTGCCAGCGCTTCTGCGCATGCACAGTATTCATTTTCTGGAGAAATAATATCAGAACTGCGGGGTAGTGGCCCTTTATCGCGACCTAGTGTCTGGCTTACAGCAGGACAGTTAGACGGTATGCGCCTATGAGATGCTGAAAGCATGCCTATCAAGAAGATAATAATTCATTTTAAATGTTCAAATATAAAGCCTTATTGAGCCCTCTCTGCTTGTAAAGCCCTATCAGAGATTCTATGTAGAATTTTCAGATGTAGAAAAGATTTGACCCAAGATGTCCGCCCCCTGATAGAGCTATGCAAGCAGTGGGTGTTCAATAAGATGCTTTATTTATAATCTTTCATTAAAGCATTACTATTTAAAATGACAAGCATTTTTTTCCCCCAATTAATAATTTATTTAGTGTTTTTATTTATTTTTTTATTTTTTTTGGGTTTTATTTCTTGTTCATATATTATCCAATTAAAATGTCTAAATTGGACGCAACCTTTCTATTAAACAGAACTTCATTTTTTTCCCCCAACTCCTCCTATGGTGCGGAGGGACTTCGGTTTGAGCTCCGCCCCTTCATCTCTTGATCCATAAAGTCTATCCGTGTATAAAACGACTATACAACTCGGCCTGGAACTGAGAATTCATATATTTTGTTCGGAATTTCCAGAATAAATAGACTAGACAATAACAACAACCAACCCTCAATAACAAGTCTCTTTTCCCGATTGTGTTATAAATCATTTACAGAAGAGATAGTCCTACTTATTTTTAAAATAAAATAGAAAAATAATGCAATAAACACCTTCAAAAAAATAAAATAAAACAAGACATTATTCATTTATAAACTGATACAATTCCCAGCATGACCTGTACTGTTGAGTAGGTGGAAATGTTCTATAACATCTGGAGCAGCTCTGCATGATGTCTGCACTTTTCCAATTACTCTTATAAACAGACCCAGGGATTGGCCCGCTCCACTGCGAGCCCAAGATCTTATACAACAGCAAGTGGAGGCGTTTTATAATTAATTAGCAGGAGCAGCAGGACATCACTTACTTTCAGCCTCCATAAAGGCCTCGGGATGGTAGGTGAAGCCACTGTCTTGTTCCAGTGGATTCCCGCAGCTTGCGTGTTCGCCAGGCCTCTGCAGGTTAATGACTGTTTTTATGCCGCATCTTCAATCATTTAAAAAAGGGGAGTTAAAACAGCCTTTGACCTTTATTTTGTTGCAATGACCTAATTTAATTCTTAAAGGACAACTGTGGCAAAAAAATGAAGTTCTGTTTAATTGGAAGATGGCATCAAGTGTGGGCATTTTATATAGAAATGCTTTGATGAAATCATACAAATAAAGTACCTTAATGAGCCATCTTTACTCCATATAGCTCTACCAGGAGGCAGACATTTTGTTTAGAATCTTTGGTCAGATCTTTGTCCATCTGAACCAAGGTGAGTGAAGATCTGACCCAAGATTCTAAACAACATGTCTGCCCACAGAGAGAGAACTATATGGAGTAAAGAAGGCTCAATAAGGCACTTTATTTGTATTCGTTCATTAAATAATTTCTTTATAAATCATCTACACTTGATACAATCTTTCAATTAAACATAGGTACATTTTTTGCTACAGTTGTCCTTTAACAAATAAGTAAGTCAATCAGGACAAATGAATATGAACAATGCGATAGGTGAATCTAAAATATGTGGGATTAATAACATTTACCACAAATTTAAAAAGAGGATTAAATCATGAATATTGTTTTGATTAGACAAAAGGCTTCGTCTGCTACATTAAAACGACCTTTCGCATTTTGCTGCTGATGTACCCCGTTCAAAAGAATTGTCTGTTACCATCCTGCAAACAATACGGAACGTGGCGGTAGCAGAACGAAAAAGGGGTGGGCTTATGGATGTCACACAAATCACAATATTGTGAGCTTGGGCTCTAGCATAAGCGGTGCAGACACCGGTACTGGAGCTTATATAGTCATACGCAGTTTGCCTGTGCCTAGTGCTGAACAGGCCTGCAAAAAACAGGATTGTGCTATCAAATCCATGACTGTTGGCAACTACGCCTTAATCTGCGCAAACAGCACCGGGGCCGACATTTGATGGAAAATCACACTGGGGCCGATTCACTAGAATTTGAGATTGGAGGTCAAGATTAGAACTAATCCCAACCTCCAACCTTGAGCAGACTCGGCCTCCCTCTGATGCCTCACCACGACCTTGAAAAATGGTATTCACTAACTACAGCTAGATATCAAGATTTAACACCGTGATACATTTATTGGTATGTTCCCAAGAGACATCATTCCAATAGTGGTAAAATTACCTCTGGAACTGTTCGATTATATTATACTTCTCCATTATTTCGGTTGAAGGTCGCACCATCGCCAGTATATTTTCAGTAATCCTAAACAGACAAAGAATAGTTCAATAAACACATCAGGATGCAAGTTTATTGGCTATAAGTTGGTGTTGTACGTTATTCAATTCACCAATTTTTTAAATATCTTGTGCATATTTTCGTCTGCACTTGGTGGAAAATGGACGCCGTACGGTAGGATATAAATGATAAAATACATAATGATCACGACTGGGCAGACTTCACTATAACTGTCCAAACTCAAAAACCTGGTGAGTTCCTCCTGCACGAAGAGGTCAATTGGCCCCGTGTGATGAATAGTTAAGTCTTAAGCCCTGAATAATTTCTGCACGATTTATAACAGACGGGCCAACCAATTTTGCAACTGGGAGTCTATTTACCAGGACGAGTAAAGTCCCTTTATGGCTTGATCCTCGTCACTCCAACGAGATGGATTTTCATACTTGCAGGCACGGCCCCCACACGTCATTGAACACTGCATGTGGCCTGGGATAACATGACGCAGACGCTCCCCGACCTTCGTATATTTTGAAGTCGGGCGTCTGCTGCTCCCTAAAAAAAAAAAAGATAAACATCAATCTTGCGTAAACGATGCTACCCAACCAACATAAAACCCTTCCCGCTGGTAAATGTAGAAATGCATACGTTTGTATGATCTTACTCCGATGTGCTGGAATATTTAAGCCACACCTATACTTCCCAACATGCCCCCCGAAGGACTTGTGATAACGGGGGTTGTGGTTTGGAAAGAGCTTTGTATGCGCAACTGCGCGTAAGTCGGTGCATATGCAATATTTGTTCCTAGTGTCCCAGATGCCAGAGAATAAGGTTGAGACCACAGGACAGTGGTGCCAAAGCAGGATAGTTGGGGTGAGGTTTGCATTGTATCAGAAAAATCTCTACATATAATATTGTAAATAAAGTAACTCAAATGTAGTGGTCCAAGTGGTTTACCGTCCTAAGTTTGATAGTATGTCATGTGTTGGGTTACCAAGCCCCCATTAGTTAGTGGAAGATGCATTATTAGAGAATGATCTTACTGCAGACATGAGATATACATTTTTCTATATGTGTCCCTGTAAATCAATATGGCCGTCCAACTAGCTGTACATTACAAATTAAACTGCGGCCCTTGCTTAAGATTATAAATCCACATTCCCAGTAATATACACACAAACAGCACTACACCATTTTCAATAAAGTATACAAAAGGAAATTTTATGAAAAAGTTTAAAACTACAACTGAACTTAATAGTAAACTAACATAACACACATATTAAAATTTAATAGCAGGCATTCTCGCATAACTTAAAAAAAACAAAGTGGAAAGGTTTTACTTTCATTTTTTCCAGTTTGCCAGATCAAAAAAAAAATCTGTCAAGACGGAGACAAAATTACCTCTTACTTACTGACTAATGAATAAAAAGGTTATAAATCGCACGTGCAAAATGTTAGTGTATACAGAAGGAGGATACATCCAAGAAAAGCTTTTTGTTTGAGTGATAGAGATAGAACATCTCCTTGTGTAATCTTCTTAAGCCTATTTATCAAACCGTGAGACGTTCTAGCTGCTTTGATAAATCGGCTCTCTAGGATTACTTTCGACTCTAAAAAAAAAAGACGATACATCAATTTGGGTGTGAATCTAGCACGGTTTGGTGACAAACTGGTAGTTTTCAAGGTAATAAAAATTCTTTTTTTTAAAAAGGTGTTTACGTTTTCCCTCGCAATCATTTGCCTTCATGTCACTGGCGTTGACGGAGGACACAGCCACCATTACTCGGTGCGTGGAAGAGGACAGCACTTCTATGGCCGAGCTGCGCCTGCCGTGGAGGCGGTTGACGATGTCCGATGTGGAATGGCGGCGACCCTGCAGAAAGTTGCTCAGGATGCAGACGGCGGAGAGTCTCCGGGGTGATTCCTGCATGGTGCCTGCTCCCCCTTGTCCAGCCGTGCCAGTGCCTTGAATCACACGCGGGGTTAGCACTCTAACCAACTCATTGCTCAACTTATACAGAGAACGCCGGCTGGGTTTGTAGCATCCAACTGTGTGATTGGCCGGAGGGTTGCCATAGAAACAAAAAGCTGAAGTCACACTTACACAAGACGAAGGGAAACACTGTATTTATTACCTGGATAGTTCCAAACACTTAACCCTTTCATTTCCCAGTGTGATACATGCATCTATATAGAGGCTAGGTTCACAATCCTCTAGTTATGTATCCGAGCAAGGAAAGGGTTAAATTAAAGAGCTGGCTTCTCTTTCTTATTCACGGTGAGGATTATAACCTGCCGCATTATAATTATCAATAACAATGGTGCCATACACCAATGTTTCCCACAGCACATTACAATGCGATAGACGCCCCCCCATGATGCGTAATGCTCCAGGGGCCCTGCTGGTTTTGTCCAACGCGTCGGCTAACTTGGGAGTTCGCGTTATGGGAATCGTTTAAGTGGCGCAAAACAGTGTTGCGTTGGAAATGGCGGTCACAGCAGCATTTATGGGTACACCTTGAACATAAATCAAGAACGTAAGTGACCTGTAAATGAGGTCACTGCATGACATCACTTCTCTCTAGAGATCGTCCTTGGCACATGTTTTTTTTTTTTTTTAAATCTGTATGAAACAGCTCGCGGTGAGTTTGGACGCGCTGTTTTACATAGATTTGACTTTGCATACATTTTTGCATCGTATGGGGGATAGGTTTGCGGTCCGCAAGTTCGAAATTAAGAGCGTCTCGTAGCTTGGATTTTGTAAACCAATAGAAATCGTGTATTTCTGGTGCTTTCTGCTTCCCGATGAACTTAACATTTAAAGGAAGTTACCTGAATTCATGGTAGCCATTTTGGTGCAGGTGGCTGCTGAGCAGTTTGGGAAATCATTCTGTAGAAGTATCCCAGATGCCATAACAGGACCTACTGGAAAAACAGAGAGAGAAAGACACACATTTAAATCCACAATGCAGTATATAAATCATTAATAACTCCCATACACTAGAACAATAAAACTCACAGTCATGTGTGGTGTATCACAGAGCTCCACGGCAATAAAACTCACAGTCATGTGTGGTGTATCACAGAGCTCCACGGCAATAAAACTCACAGTCATGTGTGGTGTATCACAGAGCTCCACGGTAATAAAACTCACAGTCATGTGTGGTGTATCACAGAGCTCCACAGCAATAAAACTCACAATCATGTGTGGTGTATCACAGAGCTCCACGGCAATACAACTCACAGTCATGTGTGGTGTATCACAGAGCTCCACAGCAATAAAACTCACAGTCATGTGTGGTGTATCACAGAGCTCCACAGCAATAAAACTCACTGTCATGTGTGGTGTATCACAGAGCTCCACAGCAATAAAACTCATAGTCAGGTGTGGTGTATCACAGAGCTCCACAGCAATAAAACTCCCAGTCATGTGTGGTGTATCACAGAGCTCCACAGCAATAAAACTCACAGTTGTGTGGTGTATCACAGAGCTCCACGGCAATAAAACTCAGTCATGTGTGGTGTATCACAGAGCTCTACAGCAATAAAACTCACAGTCATGTGTGGTGTATCACAGAGCTCTACAGCAATAAAACTCACAGTCATGTGTGGTGTATCACAGAGCTCCACAGAAATAAAACTCACAGTCATGTGTGGTGTATCAAAGAGCTCCACAGCAATAAAACTCACAGTCATGGGTGGTGTAATACAGAGCTCCACAGCAATAAAACTCACAGTCATGTGTGGTGTATCACAGAGCTCCACGGCAATAAAACTCACAGTCATGTGTGGTGTATCACAGAGCTCCACGGCAATAAAACTCACAGTCATGTGTGGTGTATCACAGAGCTCCACGGCAATAAAACTCACAGTCATGTGTGGTGTATCACAGAGCTCCACAGCAATAAAACTCACAGTCATGTGTGGTGTATCACAGAGCTCCACAGCAATAAAACTCACAGTCATGTGTGGTGTATCACAGAGCTCCACAGCAATAAAACTCACAGTCATGTGTGGTGTATCACAGAGCTCCACAGCAATACAACTCACAGTCATGTGTGGTGTATCACAGAGCTCCACAGCAATAAAACTCACAATCATGTGTGGTGTATCACAGAGCTCCACAGTATTAGAACTTATGGTAATGTGTGGTGTATCACAGAGCTCCACAGTATTAGAACTTATGGTAATGTGTGGTGTATCACAGAGCTCCACAGTATTAGAACTTATGGTAATGTGTGGTGTATCACAGAGATCCACAGTATTAGAACTTACGATAATGTGTGTTGTGTGAGTTTATCACAGAGCTCCACAGCAATAAAACTCACAGTAAATGTATTAGAGTTTATGTGAGTTTATTATACAACATTACAAATGGCAATAAAGCTCACGGTCATGTGCAGTGTGTGTAGCACACATCTTCTCATCAATAAAATTAAAAGTAATGTACAGAGTTTACGTCTATTACAGAGCTCCACTGCAAGGAAACAAAGTAATAAGTGGGGGGGAAAAAGAAGAACATAGTGCATTTGCTCTAAAATAAAGCACATATAGAGTGTAAGCAAGTTTCTCCATGCAGTCTGCTGGAGTATGTAGGTGCACCCATTTACATGTTGTGTTTTATAACCAGTGAGTATAAATAATGAATGTTAATTAAACAGCATACATATCTATACTGGTATCTGCAGGGTTTTTATAAACTACCATATACAGTGGGATCTGGCGGTGAAAGGGTTAATGTCCAGGGATTTGGAAGTGTTCCTAAATCTTTTACAAATGGAATGATAGAACACTCAACATAAACAAATGCACAGTATATGTGTACAGACAAGAATTTACAATGGAAACCTAGGAAGGCTCCATCCCTGCTAATATCACAGAAGGAATAACCGTGTTCATATCATTCGAGTTGGCGGTTTCCCATGTATCTCAGAAAGCATAGAAGATTAGGACAAACTCAGCAAAGAGATAGAAAACACCACAGATTATAAGAAAGCTGCACCCAACATCCTCTGTATTTTAGGACCCCAAGTGGGGAACAAGCTTGGTTGCATAGGGAGAGGTATTAGCAGAATGCTTGGTTGCATAGGGAGAGGTATTAGCAGAATGCTTGGTTGTATAGGGAGAGGTATTAGCAGAATGCTTGGTTGCATAGGGAGAGGTATTAGCAGAATGCTTGGTTGTATAGGGAGAGGTATTAGCAGAATGCTTGGTTGCATAGGGAGAGGTATTAGCAGAATGCTTGGCTGTATAGGGAGAGGTATTAGCAGAATGCTTGGTTGTATAGGGAAAGGTATTAGCAGAATGCTTGGTTGTATAGGGAGAGGTATTAGCAGAATGCTTGGTTGTATAGGGAGAGGTATTAGCAGAATGCTTGGTTGCATAGGGAGAGGTATTAGCAGAATGCTTGGTTGCATAGGGAGAGGTATTAGCAGAATGCTTGGTTGCATAGGGAGAGGTATTAGCAGAATGCTTGGTTGCATAGGGAGAGGTATTAGCAGAATGCTTGGTTGCATAGGGAGAGGTATTAGCAGAATGCTTGGTTGCATGGGGAGAGGTATTAGCAGTAGGAAGAGGGAAGTGCTCATGCCATTGTACAGAGCACTGGTAGAGACCTCACTTGGAGTATTGTACGCAGTACTGGAGACCGTATCTCCAGAAGGATATTGATACTTTGGAGAGAGTTCAGAGAAGGGCTACTAAACTGGTTCATGGGTTGAAGGATAAAACTTACCAGAAAAGGTTAAAGCATCTTAACATGTATAGCTTGGAGGAAAGACGTAACAGGGGGGATATGATAGAAACAATTAAATACATAAAGGGAATCAACACAGTAAAGGAAGAGAGTATATTTAAAAGAAGAAAAACTACCACAACTAGAGGACATAGTCTTAAATTAGAGGGGCAACGATTTAAAAGTAATATCAGGAAGTATTACTTTACTGAGAGGGTAGTGGATGTATGGAATAGCCGTCCAGCAGAAGTGGTAGAGGTAAATACAGTCAAGGATTTTAAGCATGCGTGGAATAGACACAAGGCTATCCTAGCTATAAGACCGGGAACGGGGGACTAATAAAAGTGCTCAAAAAAATAAATTTGGGCAGACTAGATGGACCGAATGGTTCTTATCTGCCGACACATTCTATGTTTCTAATGTAAAGACCCTATTGTACTCCCTTCTTGTGTTAGATGCAGACGCCTCCTTGCTTAACTCTGCTTTAATTTTCAGATGCCTAAACCAGGCACCATTAAAACATACATAATAGCTCCCTATACTAAAAAATATTAAAATATATATATATATATACACCCACACACACTTAACAGGTATTAATAACACGAAAATACACATTTGAAGCGTCTAGTTGCCCAAAATTACGCGATCATGTTCTAAACAATCCTTGCACTGTTATATATATATATATATATATATATATATATATATATATAAAATCTTATTTTATATTCTGCTGAATTTTCAATAACATTAAATGATCTAATCTGCCATGGTGGATCTGAGAAATCTGGGGAGAGTTTGTTCCTCACCGGATCGTCTTCGTTTGAAGGAGCAGAGCCTTGAAGACATGACTACAAATGAATGGTCCAAGGATAGAAATGATTTTTCATTGCAGAGGGTGTTAGAGCAAGAAGCTATTAGTACAGATGGCAAACAATTGCACACTTGTCCCAAGCCTTTTAGCTGAGGGAAGCAGGATTTTTTTTTTTTTTTGTAAATGATGCCGTTGAATGAATGCCAGAATGTTGGGGGGGGGGTTCACGTGACACCCACATGCCAACTTCATAAAATGTCACTGTTTGTCTCATATCTGTTGGAAGTGAGGCTTTGTATATTTCATCAAACTAGTGATTATTTTAATTTAAAAAGAAAAAAAAAACTATGAATCCATTTAAGTGAAAATGTATATAAAGTCATAAAACATTTATTACTTTACATGTTTACGGTTTACATTTATAAACAGTAAAAGGAGGAGAGTATATTTAAAAAGAAGAAAAACTACCACAACTAGAGGACATTTTCTTAAATTAAAGGGGTAAAGATTTAGAAGTAATATCAGGAAGTATTGCTTTACTGAGAGGGTAGTGGATGCATGGAATAGCCTTCCAGCGGAAGTGGTAGAGGTAAACACAGTGAAGGAGTTTAAGCATGCGTGGGATAGGCAAAAGGCTATCCTAGATATAAGATAAGGAACTGGGGACTAATACAATTATTTAGAACATTGGGCAGACTAGATGGGCCGAATGGTTCTTATCTGCCGACACATTCTATGTTTCTATGTTATTAGTTTGAAACTTTTCATAAAAATCAGCTAGAACCCAGCTACAGCTTAAGAGGCTCTTTAAGGTCAGACTATTAGTTTTTTATTTCTAAAGCCGAATTAAAAGCTAAACCATATGCTCTGTTGTAATAAGATCACCAAACCATAATTACTGCTCAGAAACCAACAAAGGAAAGTCCCAAAGATCCTAGCAAGGTGACCACCACTAAATCAACCTTCACATCAAACCAAAGTCTACATTTTACCCAGACGCACAATATAGAATAGCGACAATGTCAAAAGCTGCAGGCGGAATCATACAAGAGATATAATTCATTCAGGAAATCCATATAAAAGTTATAAGGACCCTTTGGGACTAGGGTTGGTACCCGTCTGTAGTTTACCGGTAAATGTCTGGAAGCCAATGTTATCTTAGATCATCTTTCACTAGAAATGAAAAAAATGTATAAAGCAAAAACAGTGTAATTGTATCTTCTTTTTGGTGTAATTGCCTTTGGGCAAGGAGAAACAGCACAACCACCATTAAGATTGACAGTAGGCTTCTACTATACAGCTTGTTAATCAAATAGCATCAACCTTATTAACAAGAACTAGTAACCATAAACTAGGATTGGGGTCTCTGAAAGCATCTGCAGAGGTTTTCCCTCTTGGAAGGATTTCTATTGCTAGATAAAATTAAAAAAAAAACATTCCTAAAGTTTGCAACATGTATATTCTTTGTCTTTAAAAAGGGACTGTTATCATTTGAACATTGTTTTTACCGAGTATAAAATTATTGGTACATTTGTATTGGCAAAACTGCAAGCAAATTCCTAAATTAAGAGAAAAATGTGTTTTAAATGCGTCTAGGGATGACATCACCTGTGGTTTGATATGCAAATGACACATTTCCCTATTGAAAAGCAGTTAATTTGTATACCGTGCCACAGGTGATGTCATCAACAGGAGACTCCACAGACACATTTAAAACACATTTGTATCCCAAGTTAGGCATTACCTTGCAGTTTTGCCAACACAATGTATAGATTGTTTTCAATCATTTTTTATGCTCTACGTGCACACAAAAAAAAAAAAAAAGTTTGGGTGATACCATCCCTTTAAATTCTTCGTTGCAGCTTGATCAAAAGGTGTGCTGTATGATAAAGACTTTAGAGCAGCCTTTCCTTGTAATATCAGGAATATAGAAGGTATATATATATTTTTTTAAATAAGAAGAAAATTACTCTTGGCACTCAACGATCCGAAGGGAATACAAAAAAAAAAAGTGCGAAACAAGAAAAACATACGTTGGAATAAACGCTAATAATAATCATGTTGAATATGAAAGTTGATGTATAAACCTGTATCTCTAGATTGTAAGCTTGCGAGCAGAGCTCTCAACCGCATGTATCAGTCTGTTCTTGTTCGTCTAACTTAGCATTTAGTCCCCCTCTGTGCTCTGTACCTAGCGCTACATAAATTGTTGGCGCTATTTCAATAAATGTTAATGTAATATCCAAACGTACAAACAATAACAACATTTTTTTTAAAAAATGTATGTACAACAACCTTCATTCACAAAAATATTTATTTTTTTTATTAATGAAAATGATTCGGTGCATATTTATACAACCAATCACAAACACACTGCATTATAAATTCAAACTCAGCTGGTCAAAAATGTTTCACAATATGCGATGGAAGCGCGTGTACATTCAGTCAATGTTATAGGTAGTCTTCCGGTGCACGGACACCACGTTTGTCGATATGATTACACAATCTGAAAAATCACAACCCACCACACCTAATCGTTAACCCATCCCTTAAAAATCAGACTTAAATTGCCTTAACAAAAATCAAATATGCAGCAAAGCAGATTCCAAAAATGAAGTCCAATGCTGCTCTTCAAAGCAGACATAAAAAAAAAAAAGTTTTGTTTCAGTCTGACGCACCACTCATGAGCTATGACGCACCACTCATGAGCGCCACATTATTTTCCAGTTCTTCGGTTTACCCACCACTGTGTTGAAGCTACTGCTCTACCTGTAGATGCAGTTTAAGGGCATTGCGGATGCACACAGAAGCATTTTAGATTGTCCTTTTAGGAAGAACCCTGGGATGGTACAGGAGGGTCCTCCTCCTCAGGTTCTGGAGGAGTGGGTGGAAGCGGAGGGTTTGGTATAACCTCCTCTTTCGTCTGAGCAGCGAGATACTCATGAATAGACTTTTCTATTTGGGGGCGGAAAATATGGTTTAGTTTGGGGTCTACAACTTGTGAAATGATCCTGTCGACTCCAGCTTCGAGCATCCCCGACTGGACGACGCTTTGTCGCAGTCCGTTGCGCAGCTGGTTCTTGTTCATGCCGGCGCTCCACTCCTGTTTATCCAGGTGGGTCGACACAAAGTTGTCCACCTTCTGTCGTAGGTTTTGGTAAGCTGGCTTTGTGTCCACATCTGCCAAACAATCTCGCCGAAAGCCATCAAACAACCCGCGGCTCTTCAGCTGCTGAACAATCAAAGCAATGAGCTGGGGATCACCGGGTGGAAGAGAAGCTTGGTTGGCGCCACCTCCCACCGATGAGGAGGCATTTGTACCACTGCCGCTTTCTGCCATACTCTGGCTTAAAAAAAAAAATGTCTCCTTAATCTAAAATTAAACCGCAGACTGGACACCTGCAAACCAGAAAGAAGAAAAATATTCAGATCTTGTTTTTTAGTAAATATAAATTAGATGCAAAATAAAAAAAATACTATAACAGTAAAACAGTTTTTTCAGTTAGAAAAAAATTACACTACAAAAAGGGTTATTTCTTCACAATTATCACAACTTAAATATTTTAAAAAAGGTACTCTTCCCTTTTTTCATACAGTCCAAAACTTAAAACATTATATTTATTGTGAACGTAGAGAAAAATAGGAGAAAATGGTGTGTGTTTATGACATCACCTTGTGGCTTGAAATGCAAATTAACTATTTTTCAATGGGAAATTAGTTAATTTGCATTTCAAGCCACAGTTGATGTCATAAGCAGGGGACTCTACAGAGACACATTTTCTCCTCATTTAAGCATTTTGCTAACACAATTTATAGATCAATTTCAATTTTTTTTATTTTTTATCCTCTACATTCACAGCAAAAACAATGTTTCGGTGATCCAGTTCATTAAAAATATCCAGTTTTACATTTTGACAAAAAGATATGTAAAATGTCATAACCATGTACGTTTAGAAAACTGCTTACAAATTTAGAGTGATCTGAGGCAGAGAGAAAAAAAGAATTTAAATCAACAAGTATAAAATAAATAAATCTGTTATTAATTTAAACAGCTGCGCCTTGCTTCCTCTCCCTGGAAGGTCAGAACTTTGAAAAAAGAAAAAAAAAAATCACAACAAGTGATGCTCATTAAATATTATAATTAGAGATATAGATATATATATATAAAAATATAAATATAACTTTTAGATGGGGGCGATGACGCAAGGCTACATCTTAATTACTCTGGAAAAGGTAACAATGTTCCAATATGGCTTCAAATAAATACTGTTTTTTATTGAATATTTTTCAGCATGGTAACAGACTCTTTTAGATATTTAATTTTCACACTTCCTTCATGGTAAAAGATGAAGGATAAACTATGTATTCGGTAAAAGTAAAAAACTTTTATTTTTTTTATTTGAGAAGTCTGGTGCGTTCATTGTGATTTGCAGAAGTAATGCAGTTTTTACATGATTAAATGACATTTAAATTCTATGGAGGTGTAAGACTTTCCATTCCGAAAATCCTTCCTAAAAATAAATGACTTCACTAAAAAATGCACACAAACAAAATTAAAAAAAAATAAAAACTTGAATATAGGTCAAAGGGACTATATTGCTTCATAGAAGAATGAAAAATATATACATTTATAGTTTTTTTTTATTGCAGAACTGCAAGCAAATGAAGAAATTAGGAGAAACGTGCGCATCCAATGTGTCTGTGGTGTCTTTGGTTTGACATCACCTTGTGACTCGATATGCAAATGAGCACTTAGAATGGCAAATGGTGATGTCATAAACAGGATACACCACAGACACATTTAATACACACTTTTCATTTAATTTATAGCTTTGCTTGCAATTCTCCTGACAATATATATATATATATATATATATATATATATATATATATATATATAATCATTTTTATTCTCTGCATTCACAGTATGAACAATATAGACCTAAAACAAAGTTTTAAAAAAAATGTATATACTGGTTTTTACACATCCCCTGAAATCAATGTTGCATTGTTTGTTGGTGTTCCAAGCCAATCAGAACGCAGACTGAATTCAAGCCAGGGTCACCGACTAAAAAGAATGCACAGATGAGGATATGGGGACTTTGAAGATGGAGTTGTGGTGTCTATTGTACTCACCTGTAAATATTACGTGTAGATCTATGAAGGTTTTCAAGTTTAGGGCTGGCTCATCTGAGCACTTCAGAGAACATGCTGAAATCTGTAAGAGAGTGTGGAGAAATGACTTCATGGAATGAGCAGCTAGAGCCCTGGGAGAGAGAGAGAGAAGTCATGCACGCGTTGGTTGGCAGCGGAAATTGCAAGGCAATAAATTCAAAAATGATGGGCAAACTGTGCGCAGGTTAGAGCAATGGAGACAGCCTTGATTTTGCAGAGAGAGAGAGATACACGGAAAGGAGTATGACATACGATATGTCAGCTAGCTTAGCGGAAATTCGTCCCGATAGAAAACTAAAATATTGCAAAGTCATCGTGAATCAACAAGAAACACCCGACGCGTTTCTATCCAATAGCGATGTGTCCATTTCCAGAGAACGTATACTGTTAGGTGGTTGTTATCAGCTGGAAGCCTATAAATATATCAGAAGAACAAGTGAAAAGTACAGTGGCCTTAGCATGGGGATAAAACGGTCTGTGTATTGCATCTTCTGCCTACTAGCCTCCGTAGAGGGCTGAAGCAGTCACAGTCTGTGACTTACACTTAGTGCAATGAGAGGCCCTCACATGCATGTACAATCCCTAGAGGAGATCCTAATGGGAGCTTTAAAATGGAGGGTCTCTGCCTGCACTAGCACAGAGGGAGAGTGGGACCACAACAAATCCCAGAGAGAAATGTGAAAAATATATATTTATTTTCACTATATATTTCCTGCCAAACCCACCAGAAAATGTATAGATTAACCCATTAGTGAGCGAACAGTTTGTGAAATGTTGTACCATTCGTGACAATTATTTTTTATTATTTATCATTTTTTTTTTAGATTTCTGCCCGGTTTGTGTTTAGATGTCATTTTCTGTACCCACAGATATAATATATTTTTTTTTATTGGATATAAAACTAATTATATATAATATATACACACACATACATATATATGTATCTCATGATCATATAAATTACTATAAAAGAAAAAAAAAACTTTTTTCTAACTTTTACATGTCTGCAAACGCAAATAATAATAAAAAAAAAAAAAAGCTAAAAACAGATTCTAGTATTTATCCTTAGTTTAGAAATAGCCAATAGTTACATGACTTTCTGTTGTGTTGTGCATGTTGTAGGGCAATTACTGGAAGTAGTGTATTGCTTTCTCCCAACCATTTCCTCCTACAGGGATTTATTAATCCTAAATGCTAATCCTAAATCTTACGTGTAAAAAAAACAAAAAAATTGTGGTGCCAATTAAAAGAACCAATAAAACTGGTCATCTTTAGAAACAATCATTATTTTCCGACCTTGTGAAAGTCCTATTCAATTTGCAACCCATACAGTGTACGTTTTTATGGAAAACAAGGAAATGTGACCACAAACTTTGGAATGGTAGTGTATGATTGCCCATTTTTTACATTATGCAAATTAATTTTGGGTATAATTCACGTGTTCAAAGGGAAATAATAAAATCAATGACATTCCATATTCTATTAAAGGGAGTGGATACAAGTTATGTATGTTCAGCAAGAAATTTCGGGGTCCCCTTGCAGAACAAAATTGTCTGGGATGCCCTTTAAATTTCTCCTGCACTTCTTTCATTTGCCCCCATATCCCTTGCTGTATCACCACCTTGCAGCACTCAGCAGGCGCCCACAGGTCTTGCCAGGGCACCCACAGACTACACATCCACTTCCCAGCTTGCAGACCCAGGACATGCCCTAGCCAGCACCCACAGGACTTACCCCAGCACTCCCTGGTGTCTAGTGGACCCTCTTGTGCAAAAAGAGTCTGGCGAGGGGCCCAAACTGGCCCCCAGAACTGCAGGGACCCTTCCACTAGTAAGGGTTGTACCTGCCAACCCCAGCTTTACACTTGGTGGAAACAATTCGGCAGATGTGTGCAATGTACATACACATTGCATGTGAAATGTATCATTTGATACTTTGTTGCGTTTCTAAAACACGCTAATATCGCCTTTAGACTTCCCATACTCCAGCCAAATGATGAGTGAGAGGATCAATTTAAACTACTGACCTGATATATTTATACAGTATATATGGAATAAAGACACTCAATCACATTATTATTTATTTTATTTTTTTATAGATAATTAACTTTAAAACTCATACAAAATATAGATTTTTTTCAATATACAAACTTTTTTATGCTTTAAAATTTCGCACTGCAGGATCCCTTTAAAACACGTTTCTAAATCTATTCATTGCTTGAAAAAAAATGTAATCATAGTATGAAGTATTTTAGGCCTAAGTACATTTAAAAACAAACTTTTACAGATCATTGGCTTCTAATTTCTCTACCATTATATTCTATAATCCATAAACAATTAGTGATATGGACTAAAAGATGCCACTGCTATGGCTCTCTTAACACCACCTGCAATTAAGAAATCCTTATGTCACCTGGTAACGATGCCCTGGGTCTTATTGTCCACACTTTAGAGTAAAAAAAAAAAAAACAACAACAAAAAAAAAAAAACACTATCCAAAGGTATAAAATGTTTATGGATTCTTTGTCCAGTTGGGACACAGATATCTGTCTGGAGGTCATATAGTGGAAAGCCCACCTGATTTATTATATACTGAATGAAGTGTGCTACATAGTGATATTTTTTTTTTTAAATGTTACATTTCCAGTATTTACAATGGCCCAAGCGGATTTCATTTGTCCCTGGGTTAGTGGCATGTGTTTGGAACTCCTTTAAAATCTTTAGTAAAATTGGGTCCAGATTTAAATATTCAATGCAAAATGCAAATCCAATAGAAAGCACACAATATGAATGCATTTAGCCATCAGTCACATAAGCACTGGGTTTTACTTTAAATATACATCCAAATCTGCTGGCCTCCTCCATCAATCCACTATTGGTACATGCTTTTATAATTGTATAAACACGATCTTCCCTTCTCTCTCACTGTTGGGTGGCATGCTTACTGTATCCATGTCATAATATACCCTAATGGAGGAGAATTTATCTCAGGAAGGTTTTATACAGATTTTAATTTTTGAACTCTGAAAGTGGGTTACCTCAGTGGCAGGATAGATCCAACAGCAGGATATTAACTTAAGTTTTATCAAGGAGACAAATGAAACCATACTAAAAAGGCAGAAAAATAATATACATTTCAACGCTTCATGAAAAAATATACATGGATTTTCTGTGAACTCCAATGGCACAGTGAGCCATACATTTTATATGCCACCAATGTCAAACCCCAAGACACGTCTTACTTGTGGATTAAAAACACTTCCTTTCCCTTCCCAATTAAAAAAGCCAATTACTGCAACCTGTGCATAATCCGGGGTAAAGAAAATGCCAACCTGAATTAGCAAACATTGGAATAATTACACTCTGACCAGCAAAAGGGAAGTCTAAAAATAAATGTAAAAAAAGGTTTTGCAGATGTTAATTGATTTACACAACGTAAAGTAGGAATAAACCAAAATATAAAGATTTAATCAGGCATAATGTCACTTCTGCCGGATTAAAAAAAAAAAACAACCTTTTTAATGTTGCTCCTTGCTTCATTTTTTTTTAAATACACTTTGATGACATCACCTTACAAAAGATAGGGTCACTGGCATATTGGAACCATCTTGGCTGTGCCATGGCAGCTGACCCGAGTGCCATTTGGTGCACCCAATGGTGTATGCTGATTTTGTGGTGCCCTAGGCAGACAAAATTTGGGCACCCCCCACCAAACCACATTACATACCTACCACATGCCCCATCACATACACATTAAATGCCCAATCACACCATTACATGCCTCATCACCCACAATGCCCACACACTAAAATGCCCCATCACCCTCATTACATACCCCCCACCACGTCCATTACATGCCCCCATCACCCCAATTAATTGGAAGGAGCTAAAGCTTACTGTACGGTGGGAGAGGGAGCGAAAATGTTTGAAGCACCAGAAATGTGCTTTAAACTGCCTCTGGCAAAGTGCCGCCCTCTGGCAAAGTGCCGCCCTAGGCGAGTGCCTTGTTTGCCTTGTGGAAGATACACTACTGGGTGCACCCAGGCCTGGCTGCAGATGATGTGCCACTTTGCATGTCCATGAAAGGGTATCCTATCACTGGCATATTAGTGCATCAATCATGTATTAATGTACCATACACAAAATACATATTAAATCTTCGTAATGCTGCGGGATCTGGTTGGATTTGATAGGGGCAATATACCGTAAGTTATATATTGCATTTCTTGCAATATTCCTGCGGCCATCCAAGTGTTGCATCTTCTCCTCAATATAATAAAATACTCTGAATTGTACTTAAATCTTTAGATTTCTTCTACCAGCATTAAAGAAAAAGCTAAAAATCAGGTCTTAGACATTTCTATAGACTTCCATAAGCCGATGACATCCTGGACCCAGAACACACATCATGTGACCATTCCCCAGTTATCCATCCGGAGCAAGGTGATCTCGGCTTGGGACAAAACACTCAAAGATTATATACCAGATTATTAGCATATACCCGAAATTCAAAGATCTATAACATTAACATTAATTTATATAGCGCCAGCAATTTACGTAGCACTTGGTGCAGAGCATACAAATGGAACTACCGACTATGTAAGATGAACCAAGACAGATTGATACCGGAGAATAGGCTATATACCGTCTGGTACACCCTGCTAACATCTTATAGCCAGCTCCCCTTTTGCATAGCGTTTAGCACGCCCAGCGTACACTTGCAGCCTATGTTTTAAGGTCACAGAGCCCCTGTTTTATACCATTCAACTACGAGCGTGTTAATGTATCAGTCCCTGTGCATGGTGTTCTGAACTCAAACCTCCCATCATACAATCGACAGATTTTACCTCCATTCGGTCTAGAGGACACAGGTGGAAAGTTTGTGATTCCGTAGACTAGAGAAAGTTCTGCACAATGTTCTTATTCCAGATTCCTGTGCTAAAAATAAAAAAAAAAATAAAAAAAATCTGGGAGTAATTCAAAAAGTCATTCCAAGAATGAAAATAATGGTTAAAAAGTCTAGATAAATTCCAACCCAAAATTATTCATGCCCCAGGCAGACTCTACATGGCGGGGATGTAGAGTGAGAGCACAAGAGCTTGGATGTGTTCTCGCTGCACCTGTTCGTAGACGTCATGTTGATTGTTCTTCCCGATCAAGAGTGAAATAAACAGCTTTCAAGACATACGCTTAATCCCATCAACTAGCCTTGATACAAGAAGCGACAATGCAAACACGTGATCCCAGCCTTTGTTAGTCAGTGACAAAAGGACATTCATGTGTTGCTCGTCTCTGTGCTGCTCTTTGCTCCACACCGAAATCCCATTTTTCACAGTTTATTTTTAGAGTGAGAGCAGATAACACCCTGGTAACCGGCATACTACGCACTTAAATCCGACCCAGACAAAAATCTCCTATTCGCGGTTTATCTCAAGCCAATAAATCACGGAAAAAATGTATTGCTATATCAAAATTATTTTTACAGTGACAGACTTCTGTAGGGGGAAACCAATTTTGGAATTCCAAGCAGATTCTGACCGGCTCAAGCCCCAAATAACAGTGGAGTGAGTAAAATTAACTTCCAGGTGCTGTAGCACAGAAAAAAGGTCTACTCACACCCCAGGCAGACAACAGGAACAAACAGAGGTAGTGCCAGCTGAAGTCATACGGAAGGTAAACAGCATCAATCCATAGTTGGTTTGTAAAAAAGTAACTTTATTAAATAAAAAAAAAAAGAATAATAAAACCATCGAGCTGGGAGACAGGAACAAAACGGATACGACACACGCTTGACGCGTTTCGCACCAACTGGTGCTTTGTCAAAAGCAGTCTCTACAGTAAGCTTTTGACAAAGCACCAGTTGGTGCGAAACGCGTCAAGCGTGTGTCGTATCCGTTTTGTTCCTGTCTCCCTGCTCGATGGTTTTATTATTCTTTTTTTTTTATTTAATAAAGTTAATTTTTTACAAACCAACTATGGATTGATGCTGTTTACCTTCCGGATGACTTCAGCTGGCACTACCTCTGTTTGTTCCGGAAAACAATTTTGAAATTTTTTTTTGGGGGGGGGGGGGGGGGGGGAATAAATAATTTTTCTCAGAAAGGTTGAAAAGTGGATCAAGAAAAATATTGTTATACAATGACAAAAGGGGTAAGTATGTTATTTGGGATCAATCCTCAATGAATACCATATAAAAATCAAGACCAAAAATCAGACTATAATCCAACCCCTGTCAGTTCTTACAACTATCTTGAAATGCGGCTAGATCCCAATCTCTCTTTTGGTCTCCAAATTGTACCCTAGAAATAATGCTTTGTACAGAAACAAATGTTGTTCACATTTCTTTTCCTGGAAAAAAAAAATGTGAATGATTGTCATAGATTATGGAGATGGATCCAGTTAGTGCATCTGCTCCACATTCACATCTCATACAGTTCATTACTGTGACATGTTGAAAGATTTAAAACTGACTTAGGCATCACTTTGTTTGCCTAGTTCATATGTAATTCACTGGAAATCTCCTGCTCTACCTGATAAGTATCCTTACTCCAATTTTCCCCTCATCCTGCATACTCTGGCCCGTCTCCAGCATCTTATTTATCATTCATTGTCTTGTAAATTACTCAGATGTGCCTATAAAATACTTCACTGGTCTAAAATCCTTAAAAGTCTGGCTGCTTCTAAAATCATAATTTTCACTTTAAAAAAAAAAAAAAAAAAAGACTAAAAAAATACCTTTTTACATATAGTTATATAAATGGCATTTCTACAATTGTTTCCATTGTATTTCTACGAACTACTAAAATATAAAATAGTTTTTGATAAGAAAAAAAAACAAAAACCTAGGAGAAATCATTTGTGAAGCTGCTGCAGGGTCGAGTGACTCATCCGTTCTCAAACAATTGTCACTTAAACTGGGTGGAAGGAAAGTATTTGTGAAAGTAATGTCAAGGTAAATGGGAATGTGAAAAGTCATGCAGAATGGCAATGAAGTAGGAAGGAGCAGATAGACAATGGAAAGGAGAGGACTAGATGAGGAGATATCCAGAGCTTCAGAGAAGTTACACAGGATGCTGGCACTTGAGTAGAAGAGGTAGGTTTTAACACATTGTACCAAGACAAAAAAAAAAAAAAATACTGTTTTTGCACAAATAGAAGACAAGGTTTTATTCAGAGCATATACCCCCATCTCATATTAGAGGTTGTCTTATGAATCAGACGTCAAATAGAGGTCTGACTATTATACTTGGATCCAGGTGCCCCTCGCAGGCAGCCGGTGGATGTCTGGCCAATGCGCGCAGGCATCCTCCAGTGATTCCAAGCACTTCCGCCGTGACTTCTACAACGGAAGCTGGGAGGTCACGTGATCTGGGGAGGGGGTGGGGGGGGGGGGGGGCAAGTCTGGTGGGCAGCTGACTGTGTGCTTATGTGTATTGGCTAAGTCTGGGGGGCAGATGGATATTTGGGGGCAGCGCTGGCAAATAAAAAGGAAATAAAAACAAAAATGCATTTTTTTTTATTACAATGTTTATTACATATGAAAAAAACAGTTTACATTTGAATATATACAAGAACAACTTGTTTTCCTATATGCTAGTCTTATATTCATGATTTTAATTTTTTTCCCCAAAATGAATATCCAACGTTTGGGGGAATCGTCTTATATTTGTGCAAATATGGTAATTATGATGTAAACCCTTTACTTTTTTTATTTCAGCTCCTGTTACAATTTTGAAATATGTAGGTTAGGTGTTTAAATGTGTATTAATATACATTTTCCTTTTACATGTTCAGCTGTACAACACTGTAATAAAACATGCTCCCCAGGCCATACTGGATTAATAATAATAAATGCTCAGAATATATAAGATAATTAAAAACAGATAATGTAATTACTAACCAAATATATGCTAACTTAATAGGTGTAGAACACCAAATCATTATTACCACCTCCTGAACCAGAGTTTAATGTAATTGTTTTAAACCCGTTATAAAAACATAGAATGTGTCGGCAGATAAGAACCATTCGGTCCATCTATTCTGCCCAATTTCCTAAATACTTGTATTAGTCCCCAGTTCCCTATCTTATATCTAGGATAGCCTTGTGCCTATCCCACGCATGCTTAAACTCCTTCACTGTGTTTACCTCTACCACTTCCGCTGGAAGGCTATTCCATGCATCCACTACCCTCTCAGTAAAGTAATACTTCCTGATATTACTTTTAAATCGTTGCCCCTCTAATTTAAGACTATGTCCCCTAGTTGTGGTAGTTTTTCTTCTTTTAAATATACTCTCTTCCCTTACTGTGTTGATTCCCTTTATGTATGTAAATGTTTCTATCATATCCCCCCTGTTACGTCTTTTCTCCAAGCTATACATGTTGTTATCTTATAATACCATTTAAAGATTACATTAACATTACATGGATACAGTATAAAAGAAGTTGACATTTTTCGTGGAAGGGAAAATACGGTACTGGGCAATATCTGATACAAAGAATCAGTGTTAGAGTTTCCTTCGCCGTTTAAGATTATAGTCTTTAAGTACAAACATGAATGTTTTCTTTAGTAATGTAACTTGTGTCTAGTTTATTAACAGCAGCATATACCTGTATAATAAGTGCCATTAAATCGGATATTCACACAGGGCCTCTCGTGAGTATAGGCAGTACACTTTACAGAAAGTACTTTTTAACTACGGAAAAAATGTTTGGAGCGATTCTCTAAAAACAGAGTTACAGTTGAGATGAATGTTTAATGTCAGAGCTTTAAAATCGACTCATAGAAATATAGACTGTGCCAGCATGTAAGAACCATTCGGACCATCTAGCCTGGCTAATTTCTGCAAATAATTTTGTATACTTTACATAAATTAGTATATAAATAATATTTAGGTGACAGGATCTCTAACTGGCTTCTTCTGCTAGAAGAGAACAATTTCCCCCAAATAATGCTATGTTTATTACACCTCAACTCACCTTTTAGTGAATAGACCCCTGAGAGAGTGCTCAAAAACTTTATTTTTTTTACAATCAAATTTTTTTGTTTTTTAAATCATACCTTTTGGTTTGTGTCATTCAAATTCAACTAATAATAGCCAAACTGCAGAGTAATCTGAGCATAGATAATAATGCCATGCATTACAAATACACACTGCTTTGCAAGGGAAGTTGTGATTCCTGGTTAGCATGATGCAAATTTAAAGCGTATGGGGTAATTTGGGTCTATTAAATGGTTCAAGTTATCACTTCTCACTGAGGTCAGAAGATTAGAATTCAGTGTATGGTATTCAATAACCAGAGATGGATTAACTCAGGTGATAGAGCAGAGCCAATTCTCTGCCTCACAACAATGACTTTGCTTTAGCAACAAGTATGCTACGCAGCTCCCCAATGACATGTGTATGACAACATGTAATACACAGAGTATGCCCAGATACAGGAATGGGGAATTACTGCCAAAAAAAAAAAGTATTACTGGCATCTCCCAGGGATGCTAAACTCCACTGTTTAGTTATTCGATGATAATTGGGGAAATCCAACAATTTTGGGTTATCATAGCCATAGAAAGCACAATTTCGATTTTTCGAAAATAAAAATAAAAAAATTCCACACTGTATGCAGGGACGCCAAAAAAGTGCTGCACCCCATTCTTACCAGCACCAAACATGAAGATTTACATGTAAAATCTACAAAATTAAAGGGAGCAAAAGCACGCGCACACAGAGGGTACATGAGCTTGCAATCCAGCCAGAAACATATTTATCACTTTGCCAAAAGCATGCTAAATTATGTTATCAAGAACATGCAAGTCCCTCTCTAGCCAAATGAGAGTGGTAGCATCCAGATATTGGGTTACAACTCACAACAGGCGGTATGTCTTATTTGACATCACTGGCTAAGAACCAAATGTCTTACCTATCACCGTGTGCTGCACCCTGTATCCTTGTCACAGCCACCATACACCGGGACTGGAGAGTCACCCAACATTCCATTAACCGGTTCCTGAAGAGATTGACTGGTGCTGCTGGTTTCCTTAGCAACAGTTCAGCCCAATGTCAGTCCTCATAGGGGCGAAGGACAACCTACAATTAAAAAAAAAAAAAAAAGCACAGTGTCAGTCAAGCATAGGACAGAAAACATGTATACAATTTCATAACTATAACAACAATCAAGGGGGTAATTTCAGATTTAGCATCATTTGTAGATTAAGTTATGAACCTAGGCAACTCCCAGTATCAAATAGTAACATTAAATCAAAAAAATATATTTTTTTAATACTACAGATATAAAGTGTTTAACATGGTGTTTTCATTTGGTATGCATAAATCATTGTGTTCCATTCAGGAGGTTTTTTTCTGAATTAACTGTTTTTTAGTGGGAAATTTGTCATTTGCATATCAGGCCACAGGTGATGTCATGAGCAGGAGACTCCACAGACACATTTAAAAGAAATTTTTCTCCTAATGTAGGCATTTACTATCAGATTTCTCGACACAATGTATCATGTTCACTCACTTGTTCTATACATGAACAGTACAACAGTAGGAAGAGGGAAGTGCTCATGCCATTGTACAGAGCACTGGTGAGACCTCACTTGGAGTATTGTACGCAGTACTGGAGACCGTATCTCCAGAAGGATATTGATACTTTGGAGAGAGTTCAGAGAAGGGCTACTAAACTGGTTCATGGGTTGAAGGATAAAACTTACCAGGAAAGGTTAAAGCATCTTAACATGTATAGCTTGGAGGAAAGACGTAACAGGGGGGATATGATAGAAACATTTAAATACATAAAGGGAATCAACACAGTAAAGGAAGAGAGTATATTTAAAAGAAGAAAAACTACCACAACTAGAGGACATAGTCTTAAATTAGAGGGGCAAAGATTTAAAAGTAATATCAGGAAGTATTACTTTACTGAGAGGGTGGTGGATGTATGGAATAGCCTTCCAGCAGAAGTGGTAGAGATAAACACAGTGAAGGATTTTCAGCATGCGCGGGATAGACACAAGGCTATCCTAGATATAAGACTGGGAACGGGGGACTAATAAAAGTATTCAAAAAAATTGGGCAGACTAGATGGACTGAATGGTTCTTATCTGCAGACACATTCTACGTTTCTATACAAACAATGTTTAGGTGATCCAGTCCCTTTAAGCAGCCACTGACAATGCTTAGCGTAGAGAAAACGGTTATTGCAAAAGAGATGAGCATCATACTTTGCGGAGAGTAAAGCAATCGGTTACTGCAATACCAAGACTCAATGGGTTAAATCCTGCTTGACCACTATAGATTCAGCACACAGCTATGTTTATATTATTTAAGGTCTTAAAAAAAAACATAAAGCACTGCCAGGACCTTCTCAAAAAGCACAATGAGAAACAAATAGAACCTCAGGTAGGGTGATATTTACACATCCCATGCATTAGCAACTGTTTACCAGGTAGATATCCAAACAATAGAGCCATGTTTGCACATGCAGCCATATCAACTACAAACAAAGGGAGCCACTGTAGGCATAAAATAACCTAATGTACCATAAGGTGACCAGATGTACCCAGCTGATGGAAAACAGGGGTTATCAATACCCCCCCCCCCCCCCCCCCCCCTTGGGGTAATATTAATTACAGGTTTGTGAGGAGACTGCACCAAGATTTTTAGGTACATCATAATAAGGCACTAAATGCTTTAAAAATAACAAAGATAAACAAATATGACAGATAAAAGTAATATTGTGATATACACACCAGCAATGTTTAGACAGATTAGGATATTTATAAATAAAGATACCAAGTGATGAATGAATCATGTCAGGAGTTTAACTCTTTGGAGAACCAGTAAGAGTATAGCTTAGCCTTAATCAAGTTAAACGGATGGGGGGGAGGGGGGCAGGATAGGTGGTCTTTGATTGCAATAGTCAAAAGCTTTTAGACAAGGTGGCATACGGATAGCTTTTTAAAGTTTGAGCATTATAGGATTTGTAGTCCCTAGCAGCTGGCCTACCAGGTTGACTCTAGAGTTCAATGTGGTATTATTTATTAGACTGGTGCAGGAAGAGTCATTCATTAGAATGAGCAACTGATTAATAAATTAATCTGATCAGCAGAAGCAGCCTGCAATGGGTAAATGTGCTTTAGAAGCAGGGTAATGTACCAAGCATACTATAGAGAGACAGACAGACAGAGAGACTGCAAGGCCTGCAACTGATTGCAAAGCCAACTGCAGCAGAAAGCAAATGAGGATACAAAGAATATGGGGAAACATTAATTGCATATTAGCAGATTTCCTCCAATATCATAACTGGTTACAAGTGACCAAGTGGGAGAAGGGCCACAGGAAGCCACTTCTGTATACAGTTACCTGATTGCAAACGATGTAACCAGTTTCCTTTCTTCTCTGATACTGTATCTTACCATGTGCAGAGGGGGGCGGGGCTGGCTGTGGACACTCCCTCTTGCTGTGCTCTGATTGTCAGTCCTGAGCTGGCCAAAAGCAAGTAACCCCGCTGCTTCCTCACAGCCTGTGTGTAATCATCAGAGGTCCTCAGCAAGGGAAGCTCATGACTGGCCCTCTAGTGACTGCATGGATACTGTTTCTAATGAACCCTCCTGCACCAAAAAATTAACCCTTCCAGTTCCAGTGCTGTGCTGTTCTATTATAGGGTGACCACATTAGCACACTATTATCACCTTAAATGTACACACACACACACATATATATATATATATATATATATATATATATATAAATTCACACATAGTCACACTTACACACACACACACGTGCATACACAGCTACACATACACAGTCACACATACATAAATAGCCACAGGATACCTCCCAACTCCCCCCCGCCCCGGGCAGTCGGGACGGGATGCACATACACAAATAAAAACACATACAAAACAGCCACAGGGTCACACTAACACACATAACACAGTCAGATTTACACACAGTCACACTTACACACACACAGCCTTACACATACACAGTCACACAGATACACACTCATCGACACACACACACACATAAACACAAATACACACACTCATAAACACAAATACACACAGAGACAACATTACACACCGTCAGACTTACATGTACACACTTACACACAGATGTAATTTTTTAAGAAAAAAAACTATATATTTTTATCCCTGCGTTTGTGTCTGGCGAGATCGCATTTTACACCCATGACATAATGTGTTTTTTAGGCTTTAATTCCCACTGCAATCACTTGATAGGATCCCCTTTGATATAGTATTGGATGTACTGCATGCATTGTTTTATTGCCCTTTCTGTACTTTTAGTGTCTTATAATACCCTGCCAGTGCTCAAGGGATTGATCTTTCACAGGAGGACTGAATAACACAGGATCCCAGATGGACATCACTGGAGGACTGAATAACACAGGATCCCAGATGGACATCACTGGAGGACTAAATAACACAGGATCCCAGATGGACATCGCTGGAGGACTGAATAACACAGGATCTCAGATAGACATCACTGGAGGACTGAATAACACAGGATCCCAGATGGACATCACTGGAGGACTAAATAACACAGGATCCCAGATGGACATCGCTGGAGGACTGAATAACACAGGATCCCAGATGGACATCACTGGAGGACTAAATAACACAGGATCCCAGATGGACATCACTGGAGGACTGAATAACACAGTATCCCAGATAGACATCACTGGAGGACTGAATATTACAGGATCCCAGATAGACATCACTGGAGGACTGAATAACACAGGATCCCAGATGGACATCACAGGAGGACATCAGAGGATGGACATCACAGGAGGACTGAATTACACAGGATCTGAGATGGACATCGTGGAGGACTGAATAACACAGGATCCCAGATGGACATCGCTGGAGGACTGAATATTAAAGGATCCCAGATAGACATCAATGGAGGACTGAATAACACAGGATCCCAGATGGTCATCACAGGAGGACTGAATAACACAGGATTCCAGATGGACATCGCTGGAGGACTGAATAACACAGGATCCCAGATGGACATCGCTGGAGGACTAAATAACACAGGATCTGAGATGGACATCGCTGGAGGACTGAATAACACAGGATCCCAGATGGACATCACTAGGACACTAGTAGCAGAGTGGGGGGAAATAGAGGCAAAGGATAACCAGGCATTGGAACAGAAGCTGTGCCAAAATTACAATTGTAGCAGCAGCAAAGAGGACAAGCCAGAGGAGGAAGAATGAGCTCTGGCTGTAGGTTGTGGATGCAATCAATGCAGTTGGTTGGAATTACAGGTTTGAGTAGGTGGTGAAAAAATGGTAAGTGCATTTACACCATAGGCAGCATTTAATATTGTACTACATACTGGACTACAGTTCAGTCGGCTCACTTGATGGATTTCGAGGAGGCTCTACATGCATGCACAGGCACACAAGATCTGTCAGCTCTTCCTCAGACTACACCAGGTCAGACGGCTCTGGTGGAGTTGGTGACAGCTTTCTATGCATCTGTCTATGATAAATCAAATATACAAATACATGTGCATGTATGTGCATGCCACCAATAGTAGAAACATGTGCAACACGTAGGGCTACATACATGACAGAGGGAATTGCATTGAATAGTGAATGGAGAACCCAAGTTATAGCCAAAAAAGCTGACTTGAAACATTCTCAATATCAGCAGCTCTTTAGAATGAGTATAGCTACAATGGACTTAACTTGGTAATTCCATTCTTTACTCCATGCAATTCCCTCTTTCACGAATGAAGCCAAATGTAAATGTTGATGATTCTTCTTCATCTTCTTCTCACCACCTCCCGGACAAGGTTCCTCCCACCAACTGTGGGTAAGAATCTGATGACTACATTCTTTATTGCAATGTCCTAAGCATCTTCATTTTCTGCAGATACATCTGGCGGTGGATCACAGCGGTCAAGATCAGCCAAGCACACCAGGAGCATTCAATGGTGCTGTACATTGTCTGATTGCTGGTATTCAGCGTGATGTCGCACACCTGAACCAGCAACTGACCATGATGGTGGGCAACCAAGAAATGTCCCATGCTTAGACAATGGAGATTGCTTAGCTGGGGGTGCTGCGCAGTAGGAGCAGGTAAAATTGGCGTACCAGCAGGAATCTGAGGCTCGATCAATTGTCCCTGACGTATGTTAGATTTGAGCATACCACTGCTCCTGATGCAATTCCTGTGCATAACATCCCTCCATTAGCACAGGTGGTTGGTATTTAGTTTGGTGAGGTGGACAATGATAGTGACATTTGCTGATGAGGACTATATTACACTATAGCATCTTCTTAGTAGCCATGAGACCCTTGGTTACTTACCATTCCTATCACCCATTTGTACTACTCCACCCCTCCCCCTGCCTCTTCCCTGCCATTTTTATTACCACAGTGTGGAATCATACGGGTAACCCTTTCCTTTCACTGTGGTTACTCATTGGCACATGTGCTGCACATTTTTGTTTTGCTGCTTCCATACATGTCCAAATATCATCTTTCGAACAAATATTGGAATGATGGATATTTGTGCAGATCTGGCCCTATTTCGGCTCCAGATCGGTCTATATAGAGTAGACCCCAATATGTCAGGAATTTATCAAGTATCCTGGGCTTCACTGCTGCCATCTACTGGGCAACTGTAATATCCCCATTCTTTAATCCATAAGTATCAGAGGAAAAAGCCTGGGGAAGTTGGTTTGCAAATCTGTAATGTATCATTATACTGATAATTATTAAATCACAAAACCTTTATCAGGTAGTGAAAATGCTGCTGTCCCAGTGTAACCCTTTCAGAGTGCAAGCTCTTTGACACAGGGTGACTTTACGGAAAAAAAAAAAATTTGAGACCGTGAACGCAGAAAGTAAAAATTGACCTACACTTTAGGGTCTACTCAATATCATGCGACCTGGCCCAAAATGGGGTCAGATTGTGGTTTGTAGAAGAATTATGGAGAAATCCGATTTCGACCCAATATCAATTCTGGCAAAATGGCGGATTCAAAAGGTGCCGAAAGCTCTCGAAATTGACCTGACTTTGGCTAAAACTGATGATTTTCAGGCTTTTCAATTAGCGAGTTAATAATTTAAACTAAGGAGGCCCCAGAATAGCCTCTCAGTGCAAACCTAGGGCTCTTTACACCGTCTCAGTGCCAACTATGTCTTCTTTACAGCCTCCTAGACCATGGGTGCCAGCTTACTAGGCTATGCAGCGTAGTCACTGTGTGTGCACTGCGGGCTCTTTATTTGGTGCAGCCGGGCTCAATACTTGATGCAGGAGGGTGTGTGCGAGGCAGCTTGTTCAGTTTCAGTGGGCAGGTGGGGGCCTGAACCCATTTAGTGGCCCATAATGCAATTTCATCAGCCCAATTGTTATCATCATAAATAGACACAGGTAAGACAGATATGCTGACAACTTAGGTGCAGAGATTGATAGACAAGACAATCACATTGAAAAACAGACAAGACACATTGACAAACAGACAGACAGAGCAGTGGTTGGACCCGAATGCATTTCCACTGACCTTTTATCGCCTCGTCTTCAAATCCAGGAAATGCGTAGGGGAGAGAAAGGCTGTGAAGTCTGCGTAGAATACATAATACAAAGCAGACGTGACCCATGTGCTTTGTATCCTAAACAATGAACCTAGCCAGAGACTCATCTCATTAAATGAACTGCCTTGCCTACACACTGGGGTATTTGGAAGTGAAAAGTGCCAAAGCTCCAGCTCATTGAGTAAGGTTAGACATCACCCTGGTGGGCAATTGCCCTCCTGCCCCCTTCACAGCCCTCCCATTCATATAATGGTTTGTGCCACTATGGCGCTGTTTTTATTTTTATGTTTTTTTGCTATGTGCTAAAGCCCCAGGAACCCTATCTCTGACTATAGGGTATATTCAATAAACAGAGAATTGCAGGGAATTTAGGCCAATGTAGCGGAGTTGGAAAAACTATCCAATGCAGCTGAATAGGAGCTTTTGTTCCAACTCAGCTACTTTGGCCTTAAGTTTTCAATTCCCTTTAATTTTCTCTTTATTGAGTACACCCTTATTCCTCTTACACTAACAATAGTGGTAATGTATAGAATACTAAAAGTAGAGCACTCACCATGGAAACCAATGGAATGTGCCGGCTGATTGCTCCATTTTTAGAAAGTTGCCCCAGCACTAACCCCCGTTATGTTATACTCGAGAATTACCTAATCCATCTTTTAAATAGAAGATGACAGCATGAAATTCACCACTACAAAGAGTCTCTTTTCAGAAAGTGAAATTGGTTTATTTAGATTTCTCTGCCTTGTGCGAAGTCTGGCCAAGTACCAAGCAAATTACTGGAATAATATTGTCAATTTTTGCTGGTGTTCTTTTGCTGATTTAGCCACACGAAACTAAACCCTGATTAGTAAGTATGATATGTTATGTTCAATACGGCACATTTGCAAAGTGATGAGTAAATACAGCCGACTGTGAAGTTCTTGGGCAAAATTAAGTTTTTCAACCTGTAACGACCAATGATCGTTTGGTGAAAGATCTTAAACGAATAAAATTGAACAAAGTCCAAAACACATAATGAAAACTCAAACTGTCTGAAAATGTCAAGGATGATGTAGTTTAGCATCTACTGATCCTAATTAGAGACCTCAAGATCAATGCATATTGGTGTCAGTATAGATAGACAGACTTTACTCTCCGCACTCAGGGCATCTCAGGATTATGCTTTAATTCGTTGCCAGAGGAACAAATGGAACAATTTCAAATGTCATACAAAATAGTTAGAACAATCACATAATCTAAAAAAGAAAAATAAATTCTGCTATAAAATATGCAGTTTCCTCGTCCAAAACACTCTTCTTAAATTAAGGGGTGAAAATACCAGACAATTAAATAAAGTGTGACACCTTCAAGGCTTGGGACAGCCGATTTGTACTTAGGATTTATCCCCATTGGTCAGATTTGCACTCAGGACATACCACACTGGTCCGATTTGCCCTCAGGACTTACCCCATTTGTCAGGTTTGCCCTCAGGACTTACCCCATTTGTCAGGTTTGCACTCAGGACTTACCCCATTTGTCAGGTTTGCCCTCAGGACCTACCCCATTTGTCAGGTTTGCACTCAGGACTTACCCCATTTGTCAGGTTTGCACTCAGGACTTACCCCATTTGTCAGATTTGCCCTCAGGACTTACCCCTTTTGTCAGGTTTGCACTCAGGACTTACCCCTTTTGTCAGGTTTGCACTCAGGACTTACCCCATTTGTCGGGTTTGCACTCAGGACTTACCCCAGCAATGAGATTTGCACTCAGGACTTACCCCAGTGGTGTGCGCCTGGCTGCGCCGCCCTTTCCACTCTGGACTAGGGTCTCACGTAACTCCTGGCGCTTAGCTCGTCAGTAGTGGGACGCGAGAGGGTGGAGCAAATAAAATGTAAAAAAAACTGGTGCGAGGGGTGCTGGAGCCAGCTCATAGACATTCGTAAACACATGGTAAAGGTATCACAGCTAATAAAGATAAATGTAATCAGATGTTTGGTTGTATAACAAAATAAACAATTTTAATAAAATGGTCAATGGCAGTGGTGTAATTGAAATAAAACATACAGCAAGCGAATCACCAACTATACCAGGCCACTAGGGTTTAACTGATTATTGTGCAGATCTTAAAATATTATCTAGAGAGGTTTTCACTAGACATGTGCAAAACTAACATTTTCGTTTCGCTTTCGTCCATTCCGACGAAAATGTTATTTATTTCGTCTAAAACGAATTTCGTTCATTACTGCATTCGTTTCAGACGAAATTCGTTCATTATTTTCGTTTCGTTTAATTTTATTCGTTCATTTTATAGAATCCGTGTAATACTATTGGCTTTGTATAAACCGAACGAGAGCCCCATTCATAAGAAATTCTTATGAATGGGGCTCTCGTTCGGTTCATAGAAAGGCAATAGTACTACATGTTTTCTTTAAGCCGAAAGTCTATAAACCGAACCTTCGGTTTATAGAATAGCAATAGGATTACATGTAGTACATAAGCCGACAGCCTATAAACCGAACGTTTGGTTTATAGGCTGTCGGCTTATGTAATACATGTAATCCTATTGTATTCTATAAACCGACTCTATTTCGGCTTATAGAATGCAATAGTACTACGAATGGACGAATGAACGAATGATTTTCGTTTATTAACCATTTGTTCATTCGGCTTTCGTTAGCTTAGCATTTTCGTTATTCGTTTTTCGGACGAATGGACGAAAATGCTATTTTCGGACGAAAATGCATTCGTCCGAAAATGAATGCACATGTCTAGTTTTCACTAAACATATTTTATTCACTAAAAGTGAGGAGCAGGTGAGTTGAGACTTAACTATAAATAGTGCAAGGACAAACCTGGTGAGTTCCTCCTGCTAGAAGAACACAGTTGTACTTCTTTGGAGACTTAACTATGCAGCATGCTGGGCCAGTCGTGTGGAGGAACTCACCAGGTTTGTCCCTGCACAATTCTGTCCTCACTTTTCGTGAATAAACTATGTTTAGTTAAACCTCTCTACATAATATTTTAAGATCTGCACAAAAATCAGTTAAATACACCCAGAATGCATTTTGGATTCATGTAATATAGCCACATTTCCGGCATTTCGATTCTCCTATTCTCAGAAGGGAGGGTAATTCATTTATTTTTTATTGGGGTCTTAGGATCTTTTGGAAGCCCCCAGGGAGGGGAGGGCAATTAAAAAAAAATTAATTAAATGCCAAAATGCCCCCAGATGCGGGTTGCTAGTCATTTTTATTGGTGAGTCCAGAGTCCTTTTTTATTATATGGGTGGCCAGCGCTAGTAGGATTTCTTTTTTTTTTTTAAGCTGCAACCAGTGCTTTGAGGTGTATACACTTCAAGATCAACTCCCTTTTCAAGGAAAAAGGTAAATAATTATTCATATAATATGTTGATATGCTGTATTTACAAGTTATGACCACAAGAGAGCGCTGTAACACTATTCTTCATGGTGGAAAGCTTTGAAAATATCTGTGAACATGTCCACTAAGCTGTATTTTTTAAACAAACACACACACACACACACATATATATATATATATATATATATATATTCTGAATGTGTGTGCTAGCTCAGTTGTGAATATATTTATTGCACTTTCTGGATAAGGTTATTTCACAGAACTGAACCTAATAATTTGAGGTAAAATGACACTCTATATCATTTATTAAAGGCTCTAATCAACAAAGAGGGAATTGAGATGGGAATTTCAAACTTTAGGCCAATGTAGCCGAGTTGGAAAAATTCTCCCATGCAGCTGAATGGGAGAATTTTTCCAACTCATCTACTTTGGCCTAAAAGGCGAGTTGGTGAATTTTTCCGTCTCCTAATGCCTGATGTTTGCAGTTCGCTTGTCAGTTGACCACAGTTTTTTTTTTTTTTTTTTAGTGAACAGACCCGTCTCACAAAATGGCATTTCAGGGTTAAACACAATGGTGGCATCAGCATCTGTATAGCGGTTTTTGCTTCTTTCCTATACATTCAGATATTCCTGTTATCGGGAACAGATACTCAATTAAACAGTGTTTGGCAGACATTCTCTGACACTTACCAGGTGCTGAAAATTATTATTATTAAATACGCTGAAATCTCTTCTGTATGTTTGTACTTTTAGATGTTTATAATAAAAATTAAAAGGAAAATAAATAAAAAAATAAATACATTGAAATCGCCCCTTAGGTGCTCAGCATAGGTAAGCATGCTGGGTACTTTTTTTTCTCCTAAATAAAGTCCTTTAAAGTGTCTTTCCATTAAAGTGTAACTTATATATAATATTATATATTATTATAAGTGTAACTCCATATCTTCTAATTCTATATTTTACATAGACCAATGGACACACACAAATAAACTTCATAGTAATCATAATAAATGGTCTAAATTAGTGTTTCTCAAACCAGTCCTCAGGACCCCCCAACGGTCCAGGATTAAGGGATCGCCCAGTTGTATTTAAATAAGAATATGTAGAACACCTGGTATGGTTGCTTAATGGTTAGGGAACCACACCAGGTGTACATATTCTTAATTAAACACAACTAATCCCTAAATCCTGGACCGTTGGGGGGTCCTGAGGACAGGTTTGAGAAGCACTGGTCTAAAGATTGTATTAATACTTAAATGCATACCTCCCAACATTGCAGATACCCAAAGAGGGATATTTTTTTTGTTTTTCTGGGCGTGGCTGAAGGTGTGGCCCTGGGCAGGTCATGCCAAAGGAGTTTTAAGCAAATTAAGCAGAGTTCATAGTCATTTTTATAATTTGGTTCCGAATAAAAAAATAAAGTCTTTTACTTGCAAGATATAATATCTAAACACATTTGCTGGAGTTTGAACACACTTTATAGTGAGTTGTATTGCTGTGGAGCTCTGTGATACACTCCAACACACAGTAGAAAATAGACTCTACAGTAGTGGAAGGAGGGGTTTGGGTTAAAAATAGTGACTGTCACTACTAAATTAGGACCTTTGGCAGCTATGCATCAGTTTTAAAGAGCTACTTCGCTGTGCAGCCATATTCTGACAAAATCACTGTTTCTCACTAGGAAACTATGTTGAAATCTACAATAAAAGTGTTTTAAAATGTCTAAAACTGCTTAACCTTTCATTTGTTTTTATTAAATAAAACTGGATGTCTATATATATATATATATATATATATATATATATATATATATATAGGTAAAAAGGGTTGAATTTATTCCTTCTTCTCAACATTAAAAGAGTTAAATTGGAAGCACTATGTAACAAATGCATGTGCCCAGTCATATGTATTTTCTCCAAACATTAATGTCCCCATATGGACATGGCTGTCACATTTTCCACCCACCTTGCACTAGGCCAAGGATTTCCTGAATTTTACATGTTTTTAGCTAAAGGCACTAATTCCAAGACGAGGCAAGAGGCAAAATAAGAGAGAATTTAAAGCAAACGCCAAAAAAAAAAAAAAACGACCGGCAGAGAATTCTAGTTTCGAAAACCTCTCATTTCTTTTTCTCAGTTGCCCTACGGTGCTTTAAAATGGGCAAAAATAGCACCAGGGTCAGTGACAATTACATACAGCTGCAGGTCAGGTAGTGAGAGGAAAAACAGGCCGGGATAATCGGCCTCCGTCACTACCTGCCTGGGTCATGCCTCGGGGGCACAATTGGCACAAGGTCTATCAAACTGCTTACAACACACATTATCGGCCACTAACTGGTTTTTGTCTTCTGTGTAGTTTGGGGGCCAGGGGTGGAAAAATCTGCCCCTTTTATCAGATTTTTTTTTTTTTGGAAGCTAAGTTTTTTTTTTTATTGAATCTATTTAAAAGATTTATTTTATACTCAAATATATATATTAGCTAGAGAATATTTATCTAAGTGTAATTGTAAGACTAAAATAAATAACTAATTAAATAATAAGTATCATTTACTTGTGTCATATTAAATCTAAGACAAATACCCAGGTATAAAACAAAAATACTAAAGCATTATTTTTCCATACGTATATTTATTTATTATGCAATGACAACCTATTATACCCAAACCTACTCTTATAGCTCAACAAATTCAATATTTTAACGCTGACAAGTTTTTTTTCCTTGTCTGAAGGGTGTCAGTACAGTACCCCTATTAAAAAGTTAAATGAATTTAAAAAAAAAACGTATTGGCCTTAATGTGGAATCCTTAATATTTAAAATAAGTGAAAATATTTAGCAATTTAAAAAAAAAAAAATGTAATGGTATTTTGGGTGATTTCAGACAAATTGTAATTTATGGGCAAAATTACTTTTTAAAAAAAATGGTTTAATATCCTGGTTTTCCATTATTGTTATGACTTGGATTATACAATGGAACTTCACCTCGGCAATGCATTTTATATTTTGTTATTTGTGGGTAGACTGATTCTCCAAATAGTATAAAAAATGTATTATGACAAAATACTCCTAGTTTAATTGTGGTTTCTATTGTCGTATGGAATATTTGCAGTGTTAAGTAGATTTAATGGAATTTGAATGAGAAAATGGCTTGTAACATGTTTAAACCCTTAAGTACACATACTAAATATACTATCCTTGCTAATAAAAAAAAATTGTATGAATTAATATGGCATCAATAGGGCAATGAAACAGTATATAGTTTGTATGAGTACACGAAAACAGAAAGAGGGAAATTACAGTTAAACACACACATAAAAAAAACAAATGCTGTTATCATTAAGAGGTTTCTAAATACCATTTGGGTTAAAGACGACTGATACGATTTCTCCATTGTTTAGAGAGTTGTTTCAGTTTTAAGAGAACCAATTTATGACTCTGTTCCATCTCTCCATAATTTGGGGGTGAAGTGACAATTTTCAGAATGTTAAATACCCGTACAGAGACCAACTGCATAGGAAGGAGAAACAAAAGAGAAATACAAACCATGGAGCAACCTTAGAGTTTGTTTTATTTTCTTTCTTATCTATTTTTTTTTTCTCCTTTGCAGTTAGTAGAAAGGTTAGTGAAAACCTGTAATAAAACGCCAAAGCAAAATTTGCTGGTGTCTTTTAAAATTACAATTTGGACAGTTTCTTCATAGTTCAATACATATTCTTAGTTCAATATGAATATATATCATATATGTAAGCTAAAAAAAAAAAAATATATATATATATTACTGATTATTCTAAACTATAATTCTGAAGTGTAAATTCTACAATGTTAATAAATTATGTTGACTGGGAGATCTCAGTTAAAACAATGTGGGCCATTCCTTATTTTACAAAAATATAGGTATTAGAGAAGCACACCACAAATCAGGTTCAACTACATACAAAAAGTAAAAGAGCGGTGCATCACCCCTGGGGAAACCCTACAACAACCCCAAGAAATAACAGGGATAAAAGTAGTATAGGGGGTCTCCCTTGAGAAAGGCCTTTTCTATGCCAAAACGTTGGGTTGACCGCGTGCACTCTGTGGCCCTCCTATCTCAGATACATTTGTTGCTGTATGTGCTGTTTTTTTAGTGTGAAGCTGATTATCATCTTTACTACTATTTTGGTATTTGTATCTGTATATTAATCATGTCATTGGGATATTTTATAGTTTTTTGTATTTTTGTATTATCATAATAAATATTTGACACTACATCTTAATCACTGTAGTTACTGTCTGTGCTCCTCCAATACTACTTTTTTTTCATTCCTTATTTTAAAAAGCACAGCATTTAGAAATATGCAAATTGCACCAGTATTTGCTGAATGGATATTAAGGATTTTTCACCAAATGTTTTAATATAATTTATTTTATAATAGTCACATAGTGAAAAATGTGTTTTACAGAATGACCTGCAAAATAAATTCTTAATTAAGGTTAAATTAAGGTTAAAATAAAGTGAGGATTTGTAATTCAAAAAATATATCTCCTAGTTTGCAAATTGGCCAACTATATCCTTTTATATAATTAATTAAGGTTAATTAAGGTTAAAATAAAGTGAGGATTTGTAATTCAATAAATATATCACCTAGTTTGCAAATTGGCCAACTATATCCTTTTATATTTTTAATTGGCATTGCATTGTAACGACAATTTATATCTGGAAGCTATATAAATATAGATTCATGTGCTTCTAATTAGATATCTTCCATAGTTAGCCTTAGGAAAATGGCTAACATTGCTATAGTGCACTGTTTTGTTTTATTTTGCATATTTAAAGAGACCCTGTCTACCTAAACATTGCTTACATTGAGAACGTAGGAAATAAAAAGTTGTGGAAGTTTCTATACATGACCCCCATTGTGTTAGCAGAATTGCGAGTAAAAGCATAAAATAAGAGAAATTAATAGTTTGTCTGTTGAGTCTCCTGCTTATGACATCACCTTGTGCCTTGATATGCAAATTGCACACCATTGAAAATGAGTTCATTTGCATATCCAGCCACATGGTGATGTAGGCATTTGCTTGCATTTCTGCTAACACAGTGTATAGATTATTTTCAATATTTTTTTATTCTCTCCATTCACAGTACAAGTCATGTTTAGGTGATACCGCCCCTTTAAATCGATGGAATGTTGTACGTACTAGTGCACTGTTAGCACAAATATATAATTACTATTGTTTGTCTGCAAAGAAGGGCTCAAGTCATTTATTTTTTTCACAAAGATGATAGTTAAAAAAATTAAAAAAACATATAATATTTTACATATTACAGACAGATGGGAATTATGGATTACAAATACCTCATATGCTGCAGATCCTCACAGTGTCGTCCTCAAAGATTTTATAGGTGAGCACCACCAACAAGAGATTATTATAAGCCAACCAATTAGTTGTATCAACCGATCCTTTGTCAATCACTTCTTATATCAACATTTCCAGTCAAATACCATTAAAGTCTGAAATTAGATTGTTACTGGCCTATAAGAAGAAAAAGATTACCACAGCAAGAGGGCATAGTCTTGAATTAGAGGGGCAAAGGTTTAAAGGTAATATCAGGAAGTATTACTTTACTGAGAGGGTAGTGGATGCATGGAATGGCCTTCCAGCAGATGTGGTAGACATACAGTGAAAGAGTTTAAGCGTGCGTGGGAAAGGCTTGGAGCTATGCTAGATATAAGATAAGGCCAGGGACTAATACACCGGTAAAAAAAAAAAATGAACAAATAAAAATGGCAGACTAGATAAGCCGAATTGTTCTTATATGTTGACACACACTCTATGTTTCTGCCCATCTCAGAGGCTCTCTATGGGATACAATTACCATTGGTTTAGAAACTCTAGATTAGGGAGAACCTGATGCAGATACTCTCATCTCTAGTAAACAGTCTGTTCTTGTTTGTCTAACTTTCGTATGTCGTCCCCCTGTATGCTCTGTACCAAGTGCTATGTATGGGGCTATATAAACAAATGTTAATGTAATGTAATGTTATTTGGGTCATTATGCCAAGGAGATCTCAAGCAATGTAATACACCATTCCTAGTCTTAATTAAATTACCAGCGGATAATTACTAAACAGTGGGAAATCCCATCCTTACAGAGTAAAAATTTTAAAAAAATTAAAAATTAAAAAGTAGTCAATATTAAATTCAGCATAATTCTGTTAATCCATTTTTTTCAACTTTTTTTTTTAATGAAAATCTAGCTTTATACCAATTGCAGTGTCCTTCCTGCCTTTTCCAAACAGCCATTTCCCAAAGCATTTTGCAGGGGTCGTATCTGGCTTAGCATCTGTAAACGTTTGGAATGGCTGCTGTTTTATTAATTCTAATTACCCAGTTCCACAGGTAGGCCCTCATTTCACCTCTTTAAATCATGCGAGCTGGCACGGGTAGCTATTAAATCCTGCTCCCATTACTTGTTACAGGTTAATCTCCAGTGACATCTTTTGGCTGACAATACTTTGCAATAAAAAAAAAAAGGCAATTATCACATTGTTCGGCATTACAGGAGCTACTATTCAGGAGGGGGCATGGGTTGCACCAATAATCTGTTATTATCCAAAGACTGAAACAAGGAGCCTTGGAAGTAAGCGGTTAGCAGGAGTACTGCATAGAACACTACAAACTTGGACTGGTTTCAAAATAAAGCATTTATTCAGACGATCAACATAAAATCACTGTAAAGGAAACCGGTTAATTATACAATTCACTTAACTTGTTTCTGCAAAAATACCATCTTTTTAAAAACAAAAAAATGATTTATAGAAAATTGAAAAATATACAGTACAAAGACAAGACATACTAGTAATGCATGTCATTATGAGTCAACGGGCATCCCTTAACAGATCGTTAATATCAAGAATAAATATAGAATTAAGTCATTCCAAATACCCGAATTATCACTAGCATTAAAAATGCATACAAACAAAATGCCATCTCTTAGCTTGTTTTGCTGAAAATCCACATGTGAAAAATATTTATTTGTGAGACAAAAGTATACAAATGAGGATAGGGTGGAAGGGTGGAATGCTACGGGTAAGTAGAAGGGTGGAATGTGACGGGTAAGTAGAAGGGTGGAATGCTACGGGTAAGTAGAAGGGTGGAATGTGACGGGTAAGTAGAAGGGAGGAAAGCGACGGGTGGGTAGAAGGGTGGAATGCTACGGGTAAGTAGAAGGGTGGAATGTGACGGGTAAGTAGAAGGGTGGAATGTGACGGGTAAGTAGAAGGGTGGAATGTGACGGGTAAGTAGAAGGGTGGAATGTGACGGGTAAGTAGAAGGGTGGAATGTGACGGGTAAGTAGAAGGGAGGAAAGCGACGGGTGGGTAGAAGGGGAGAGAAATTGATATTTACACTGTTGTGGGAGGGAGTACCTCCCAAGTGCCCCTCTTTAGTATACTAAACACTCTTCCCCTTGTTCCATACATTTAAAATGTACCTCCAATAGACTAAAGGACAGCTGTAGGCCAAAAATGTTTACATATTTATTTGAAAGATTGCAAGTGTAGACATTTTGGATAGAAAGAACACAATTAATGTACCTTCTTCAGACCACTCAATATAGCTCTGTCAGCCACGGACATATTGCTCGGAATCTTCGGGTCACGTATTCTCATCTCATCGAATCCAACATTCTAATAAACATGTCCGACCCCTGAAAGAGGCAGTTCGGCTTTAAAAAATAACTTTTATTTGCATTCTTTCCTTAAAGCACTTCTATTGAAAACATCAACACAATGCAATATTTCAATTATTATTTTTCAGATGTGAATTTGATGCCTGCCTAGGAGTTAAGTGGAGGGAAAGCTGTCCAACTATTCTACAGAGTTATAGACTGCACATCCCAATGTCACAAGTTATCATGTGCCCAACCAAATGCTAATGCACCCTCCGAGTGGTAAGGATCATCCAAGTGATTAAATCTACAGCTGTTTGGATCACAAAAGCAGGCCATGGTGTCTGAAGTCTATTACACATTGATGAATCCCAGGCAACAAATGTTTATTCACAATTACTGTTCAATAAACATTTTATTACATGCTCTGTGGTGTATTTTACAATGTTTCCTCTCATATTTGCTGTGAACAGAGAAACAAAGAATCCATCAGGCTTTTATCATTCAGTCGTATTGCACAACTTAGCTTTTTATTATCTGATACGCCCATTTAATTAGAATAACTTCTAGGAAAGTGATATAAAATTATTTTACTGCCTTTTTTAATTTTATCTGCCAAGTCTACTATATTTACCATGAAATATAATCTCATAATGTTGCTGTTTTTATAAGAAGTACTCACCCTTAACACATCAGACCAAAAATGGAGACTACTAAGTAAGATAAAATATTGGAAGGCTTTCAACCTGTAATCCTAGTAATTGTCGCAAGTCTTCTCATAGAATTTCTTCAATGTCTGGCTTCTTTGTATGCTCACTCTATGGGGTTTATTCAATAAAACTCAAGACTAGCTCACGGAGGTCGACTTTGACTTTGAGTCGAAGATTAATTCAACCTCCCAACTCGACATCCTTGAGGTATAAACTTAAGGAAACTTGACAGCGAGTTGACCCCAGCTTGACACCCCTTGTCAAAGTCAACCTCCCATCTCACCATTGAGTTCTATAAAAAGTATAAAAAATTGGTATTCACAAAAAATCTCAGGAGGTTGAGTTGGGAGGTTGAGTTTGACCTATTCTAACACTGGTGGGTCACCATTTTTTCGTATGGGGGGAAAAATATGTTCTAAGTCGAACTCGACCTCCTCTGTTTTTTGTAAGTCAAACACGACCTCCAAACTCAGTTGCCAAATTTGACAGAAAAACGCAAGTTTCATTTCACCTTCCATAGGCTTTAATGGGAGACAAATTGATCAAAGCTATTTTTTTGAGACTAAGTCAAACTCGACCTCTGATCTCGAAGTCGACTTCTTTGGCATACCTAAACTCCACTGGACTCGCCACATCTCGGCCTCTCAAAATGAGTAAGTGAATATTATTTTGTGAGGTCAAGATGAGGGGGGGACTTTTAGTAAATAGACCCCTATTTCCTTTCAGTGAGGACCCTTTTGTTCTAGGGGGCCTTAAAATGAGATCTGCACTGAGGCCAATTTCACAAATAGTGAAATGGTGATGATGATATGGTGAGCTTTCTTGTAAAGTGGGCAAGATAGTGAAATGGGGGTCTAGAGATGAAATGGCGATATGTGTTGGGAGTAAAGAGGTGAAATGATAAGATACATGGTGAAGGTGCCAGGAAAGTTTACAGGGGACTTTATTTGGTTATAAGTTGATTCACAAATTAACCTGTACAGAAAAATGAAACTGATATTTTGGACACATTCATTACCATGACAATAATAAATCAGTATTATTATTTAAAAGCAATATTTTCTCCTATTAGCCCAGCTGTCTGAAGTTATTAGTTAGTAGCCAATGCAACTAGCTTTTTATGCTTTTTCCAAGCTTTAAAGTGTGGACATAGGGGATGAAACTGCCCAAATCTTTTTCTAATTCAAATACATCGTAAAGTACAACTATATGCAAAAAGTTATGTTTAATTGAAAGATTATATCAAGTGTAGATGTTTTAAATATCAATGCTTTGATGAAATAATACAAATATTGTACCCTTTTCAGCCCTCTTTGCTCCATATAGCTCTGTCAGTGGTCGGACATTTTGTTTAGCATCTTGAGTTGGACTCGAGATAACATGACCAAAGATTCTGAACAACATGTCTGCCGCTAGTAGAACTATGTTGAGAAAAGAGGACTCAATAAGGTACTTTATTTGTATTTTTTTCCATTTTCCAATCTTTTAATTAAACATTTTTGCCTACACTTGTCCTTTAAAGCTTGGTTTTAGCCCATTAAGTAAGTTTACTTCACAGCGAGCATACTTTATCATGTCAAACTTCCCATGATACCCGATCTCACACAGGCCACATTGTATGAATCCGCCATTTGCGACAATAAAAGTAGTTTTCTGGGAAGCTCGTATGAGGATATAGTGAAACTATTTTTGCCTCGTACACAGGGAACAGATCCTGAGTATAAGTAGCCATTCAGAGTGGCCACATGTGAAGGATCCTAGCTTTTAATACTGTTTGCAGTCATTTGGTCGAAAAGTGCAGATCTTGCCGGAGGCGATGTTAGCTATTGAGGGGGCGTTCATTAAAGACTGACTCTCGGTACTGTAAACGTTTGGATGCCAATTTATGGTCTTAGGTCTTTTTAAAATAGACACACAGATACTGTAGTTTGTATACTTAGCAGCATAAAATAATATTGTTCCAAGCACAACCCAGCTGGCCACAAGCCCTTTTTTGAACTAGTAAATGCTCAGAATAGGCCTAATAGTTTTAGCATCCGTCAAAAACGTACGTTGCTCCAATAAAACATTGACTTTTTTTTGCTTTCAAATGAATACCACAGACAAGAAAATGGGCGCTAAAGAAATATTTGCTCCTAGAAGATAAAAAAATTTTTTTTCAAAACGATTCAGTTCGTCTACAGTCTGAATAAATTATTTTCACCTTGTGAGAAATAAAATTATTCACTAATTTGACAGTGGTTGAAGTTTGTTCGACAGACCCATGTGTTTAAAACAAGTAATTCTTTCTGTTACAGTATAAAGGGGCAGGGAGCGTTCGCTGGAGTTGATTACGACCCTCAAGGGGAAAGACCTCACACAAATTGAACGTGGATTTAAATTACTTCCTCCGTGACCTAAAAAAAGAGAGCCCCGAAATAAGTAATTTTTTTTTCAATGTCCCACAATGCATTGTGTTCTTTGTAAGGCTCTCTGGGAAATTTCATTTTTTTTTAAAAAAAAAAATAAACATTTACGTAACAGTTCCAAGTAAGAAAACATCCATCAGGCCTGACAGCTGGAATTAGCGTTTTTTTTAATGGAAGAAATTAGTGGAAAAGTGGCGACTATTTTCTTTTTTAATATTGTCACTTGTGCAGACAGAATTTCTGTCAATTTATATTGACCTCCGACAATAGAATATGTGACCACAGAGTCTGTGAGAAGAACTGTGCTGATACCCCACCCACATGTGGCCTGTAAAACACTGAAATAGTTAAATGCGGACTCACTAGGCCCAAATCAGAAACGTAAAACATAATTCATCATTGGCTTTTAATTCAAATCTTTCTATTGACGTCTATGGTATTCAATAACATGAGATAAGTGAACTCAGGTCATTGTATAGACCCCAATGTTGGGTGACATACATTCAAGGCTGCTAAGCATATGTGAGTGACTGAAGTTACTGTTTGCAGCAGTCGTAAAGCATTCTGCTCAATGTCATTTAGCGGAGGAGGTATATTTTTAATGGCTAGCAGAAGATTTTTTTAAATTTTTTTAATCTATTTATTAATTTGTTTTGAGCAGTCAAGACAAAAATAACTGTGTTTGCACAGCACAAACCAACAGCAAAACAGGAGTGCTCTTTCATATATCCAATAGTGCAGGGGTAGGCAACCTTGGGCAATCCAGGTATTATGGACTACATTTCCCTTGATGCTCTGCTAGCATTACGGCTGCAAGAGCATTATGGGAGATGTAGTTCACAACAGTTGTAGTGTTGAAGGTTGCCTACCCCTGCTATAGTTAATACATAAGCTTGTTTTCATTTAAATCAAATTCATACCACAAATGTATACATAGCCACTCACGATAACGCTGGGGCTCAATACTGGAGTGCTTCACAGCACCAAAACGATATGATTGTTCTTCTCTAAGCTCTCTTATTGTCTAGGGCAGTAAGGGCTAAATTTATCACTGGAGATGTTTGGGAACTACATATCCCATGATGTTCATTTAGCCTTATCGGTGACTGAAGCATCATGGGAAATGCAGTTGTCAAACACCTTTAATGCCAAGTCTTCCATCATTAGTCCGAGGCCCTTGTTTGGTATCAGCAAAGTTCCCCATCCATTAGGGGACAATATAATCTTAGGTGATAGCCTCCCCCACATTGTCACAAGGAGTCTCTGCCTTGCATCTTCCCCACTCTATGTCATTATGGCTCTCATGCTTTATATTAATAAACTATGGTAGGCTGGGGCTAATAATACTGATGATTATATATGCTGGCAAGGTAGCACCCCCTGTTGGATGCCACCATAAATATCAAAAGTATTTTTCCTTGTAAAACACACTTAAATAAGTTATTTAATAGAGTTGAGCGGACACCTGGATGTTCGGGTTCGAGAGGTTCGACCGAACTTCGAAAAAATGTCCGGGTCTGTGCTCGAACTTGACCCCGAACCCCATTGAAGTCAATGGGGACACGGACCTTTGGCCACTAAAATGCTCTAAAAAAGTCATGGAAAGGGCTAGAGGGCTGCAAAAGGAATTAAAATGTGGGTAAGAGTAAGACAAGTGCCCTGCAGGCAAATATGGATACAATACAATAACAAAAAATACATACAAATTACAAATAAAACTGAGCCATAAAATAGCACTAGTTGGAATCTTTGATTTTACCTTTAGAAGAAAATAAATCTAAATCTAAAGCATGGCTGACAGGAGGATCAACAGAATTATCCATTTGAAAGAGGGTTGGAGTGCAGGGTATTCTCTTTCAGTTTATACTAAGTGACCCATAGGTTGAGGAGGCGGTGACCATGGCGGTGTAGGTGGAAGCGGTGCTGGAGGAGGAGGTAGCCAGAATTTTTCGTGCGCTGTAAGCACAGTATTTGATGGTTCTATTTGACTCTCAGATATGAAGGGCACCGCAAGACACAAATGTACTATTTGGCACCCAAAACTATTAGAATTTTTCAAAGTGCGCTGTAAGCACAGTATTTGACGGTTCTATTTGACTCTCAGATGTAATACATGTAATGCTATTGCTATTCTATAAACTGAAATAGAGTCCCCATTCATAAGAATAGGTCAATTGACCTATTCTTATGAATGGGGACTCTATTTCGGTTTATAGAATAGCAATAGCATTACATGTATTCCATAAACCGAAAGTCTATAAACCAAAAGACATTCGGTTTATAGACTTTCGTTTTATAGAATACATATAATGTTATTGCTATTCTATAAAAAGAAAGTCTATAAACCGAATGTCGTTCGGTTTATAGACTTTCGGTTTATAGAATAGCCAATAGCATTACGTGTATTCTATAGACCGAAAGTCTATAAACCGAATGACTTTCGGTTTAAAGACTTTCGGTTTATAGCTGAACCTCGAACTCCAACCCGAACATACAGTGAAATGTCCGGGTTCAGTAAAGTCTTGCACCAAGTATCCTGTCCATACTTAAAGTAGTGTCCATTAGACATGTGCATTCGTTTTCGGACCATTGCATTTTCGTCCGAAAATAGCATTTTCGTCCATTCGTCCGAAAAACGAAGAACGAAAATGCTAAGCTAACGAAAGCCGAATGAACGAATGGTTAATAAACGAAAATCATTCGTTCATTCGTCCATTCGTAGTACTATTGCATTCTATAAGCCGAAATAGAGTCGGTTTATAGAATACAATAGCATTTAACTATACGGAGACAGAGTCTCCATTCATAAAATTATGAATGGAGACTTTGTCTCCGTATAGTTAAAAGCCGACAGCCTATAAACAGAACGTTCGGTTTATAGGCTGTCGGCTTATGGAATACATGTATTCCTATTGCTATTCTATAAACCGAACTTTCGGTTTATAGAATAGCAATAGGAATACAGGTATTCCATAAGCCGACAGCCTATAAACCGAACGTTCGGTTTATAGGCTGTCGGCATTTTACTACACGGAGACAAAGTCTCCATTCATAATTTTATGAATGGAGACTCTGTCTCTGTATAGTTAAATGCCGACAGCCTATAAACCGAACGTTCGGTTTATAGACTTTCGGCTTATGTAATACATGTAATCCTATGGCTATTCTATAAACCGAACGTTCGGTTTATAGAATAGCAATAGGATTACATGTATTCCATAAGCCGAAAGTCTATAAACCGAATGTTCGGTTTATAGACTTTCGGCTTATAGAAAACATGTAGTACTATTGCCTTTCTATGAACCGAACGAATAAAAATTAACGAAACGAAAATAATGAACGAATTTCGTCTGAAACGAATGCAGTAATGAACGAAATTCGTTTTAGACTAAATAAATAACATTTTCGTCATTTACAACGAAACAAAAATTTTAGTTTTGCACATGTCTAGTGTCCATTTATCTCTGATATAAAACATTACTTGCAATGTCATGTATCATTAAGTTTCTCTTAACTGTAACAAGATACTCTGTTTTAATACATTGTGCTAAATATACACTAATTAGCATCAAAAACTTTTTCTAACAACAAACAAAATAAATTTGAACCTTCTTCATTTTAAATGTAATTGATCTTGTGATAGGTGTGTATCAGGAACTCTTTTTGCTGAGCTCTCCTTGTAAATGGTTATTTAATTTCCATTGAACATATACCAGCTAGATGGTTACAGTGGGCCTATCCCCTGAAATATAATTTGTACAATCCTCTACATCGCTTTTTGAAAACTATTGTACATGTTGTCGATAGTTTTTTAATCTGTTCAGCAATTTTATTTTAATAAAGTTTTTCTTTAAGAAACTTGTATTTCCTGTCATTTTTTGGGGGCACAAGGCACATATGACATTTTTGGTATGGCCACGGTTACTACCATGAACTATATTTTTAGAGGCGTGCACATTATGCCACTTATGTGGCGTTGGCTCTGCCACCACTCAATAAATATCTGAACACAACCATGTATTTCAGCCTGTGCATATCTTCATATATACTCAGGGCTACTATCAGAGTGTATATAGCCAGTACCTGAGTGAAGGCCCCAGCTCCTAGGGGACCCACAGCCGGAGAATGTCTTCCCGCACATCCTTAAGTATGAATATATATTTACTAGCAAAACATTTTTTTTCCCATAGGGTCACCTTAAAATATGGATTTTTCTTCAAAAACAGTATGTTTTTTTTTTTTTTTTTCCCAATCTGTGGTTTTAGTCCAGGCCCTACTATCCCTTCAGAAGTCCCAGCAACTGGCTGAATATGGGGCTGGGTACAGCAGTGTCTCCTTGTTTGTGGGGCATTGGGGCAACTGCAGCAGTGAAGGTCACTATCCTGCTCGGAGCATGTCTCGCCCACTGTGATAAAAAGAGGAAGGGTGAGCAGATGTACTCACATCCTTCTGCACAGCAGCCACAAGAGAGGTCTTCGTATAAGTGGGACCCTCCGACAAATTAGAGGGGTAAATGTCGGGAGCGGGCTGTATATATTTATGTGAGGGGCCCCAAAATGTCGGATGGCGGGCCTGTACAAACCTTGTGGCTCATTCCTGTGCCAGATACTTTCCCGTTAAGATATTGGTCACAAGTGAATGGAATATCTGATTCTGTGTGTGATAACAGCCAAAATGACCTCAGCTCTGTTATTGTTGGAAAGTGTAATCTTTTCTCAGCTGTTTTGATTAGATTGCCATTTATCAGATGATGCAGTGTGGAGGCCGACAGTTTGGAAGATGTTATGAATAACCGCGGCCATGCATCCTGACCTGCTGCTTGCACCGCTAATTCCAAGAGAGGGACAATCACCAGCCTTTAAAGGACCATTCCCGACTTGATAATGACCTACGTTTTTTTGTGCATATTTAAGTTACATAATTTTACAAATGTATGTATTCAATTAAATATCTTTTTTCGAAATATGTTACATTTAAGCACAAGCAGTTCAACTAACCCTCACGCTTAAAACGCATGGAAAAAGCGCAACCTTTCAAAGTGTTTCATAACAGTTAAAACCAATGTATTCCAAATGATAACTATACTTTCAATGTGTGCATATACATATACTACACAGGAGCCAGCACAGAGCACATGTCTAATAATACCAGGTGAGTGGTAACTATACTTTCAGTGTGTGCATATACATATACTACACAATAGCCAGTACAGAGCACACATCTAATAATACCAGGTGAATGGTAACTATATTTACAATGTGTGCTTATACATATACTACACAGGATCCAGTACAGAGCACACATCTAATAATACCAGGTGAATGGTAACTATACTTACAATGTGTGCATACATATAATACACAGGAGCCATTACAGAGCACACATCTAATAATACCAGGTGAATGGTAACTATACTTACAATGTGTGCATATACATATACTACACAGGAGCCTGTACAGAGCACACATCTACTAATACCAGGTGAATGGTAACTATACTTACAATGTGTGCATACATATACTACACAATAGCCAGTACAGAGCACACATCTAATAATACCAGGTGAGTGGTAACTATACTTTCAGTGTGTGCATATACATATACTACACAGGAGCCTGTACAGAGCACACATCTACTAATACCAGGTGAATGGTAACTATACTTACAATGTGTGCATACATATACTACACAATAGCCAGTACAGAGCACACATCTAATAATACCAGGTGAGTGGTAACTATACTTTCAGTGTGTGCATATACATATACTACACAATAGCCAGTACAGAGCACACATCTAATAATACCAGGTAAATGGTAACTATACTTACAATGTGTGCTTATACATATACTACACAGGATCCAGTACAGAGCACACATCTAATAATACCAGGTGAATGGTAACTATACTTACAATGTGTGCATACATATAATACACAGGAGCCAGTACAGAGCACACATCTAATAATACCAGGTGAATGGTAACTATACTTACAATGTGTGCATATACATATACTACACAGGAAAGAGCACACAATTCGGAAGAAAGAGATGAATTCCATACATATTTCTAGTTAGGGGTAAGGTATATTAAGCCCTTTATGTCAGATGGGGCCAAAGCACCAAACCGGCATCTTTGTGCTCCTGTCCCCGATCACTTTGTGATGCAGTTTAGCTCTTTTAACATGTCACAATGGCGGATCACGTATATATATATTGTACAACACAATACCTTCTAACTTGGATACATTTTATTTCATAGTTAGTACAGTTAGTACAACGAGTAGTACAGTGTTATCCGTGGGAAAGAAAGAAAAAAAATCCTATTTTATTTCATTACATCAATAAATATAATATGTAATATGTATAATAAAATTACTCATCATATATTGTCATAGTGAAGCTATGTTTACAAGCTGGAGGGCGGATGATTTTAAAATAATTGACAAACTATAGTGTGACTGATTCATTGTTTGAAATGTTAATGTTAATTGTTATGTGAGATCTACTGGAGAGAAGGTCCAAAAAAAGGAGACAATGTATTTAACAGGAGACCGTGTGGAAGGGTAGCATTTTTTAATTGTTGGAAATGTTTACACATATGTTCTTCAGTAATGTTTGACACAGTTTTCTGCAATAGACGATTCCCCTTTAAGAGGAGATCGTTGGGTGGGGGGGGGGGGGGAGTATTTTTTAATAGTTAGAAATGCCTACACGTGTTCTTCAATATAAATTAATAGTAACTGGTAATCCCCATGGTGCACGATGACTTCTTCATCAAAGCAGAGGTTTAGTGCGATCTCAGGACTCCCATCCTGATTCCACTAGTAGCGTTATAGCTGGGATTACCTGGATATTTGCTGCAGTTTCCCTTTAAATATTAGCTAACATACTCGCCAGAGAATAGTTGTATTGGAAAGTGATAAAACCGGGCTCCTAAGTCTTCCCAAAGTGAGGCAGATCTGGTGGCAGAAGAGTGGGGAGGGGGTGTTATTCCAACTGTGGTTTAAATCTCCGAAGATCATATTAGATTTATTGTCACTGTCAACTGAATGGCCATGAACAAGGCAGGACCACCTCTTTATTCAGCCTCTGCTAACCCACCCTTACCTTACTTCATATTACAAACACGTTACTAGGCCATGTGTCACCGGAGAGGGACTTCCGTGATGTGGAATGTGCTAATATATCTTATGATTGGGAAGTTGCTAAGAAAAGAAATAAAGGAACATGTATAAAAGTATTGTAACTAACATGGTTGGGAAAATATACAAAAAAGATTGTGTATTATCTTTAAATCAATAATATTTACCAGATTTGTTATAATGTAACGGTAGTGTATTATCTTTATATTATCAATGATATATACCGGATTTATTGGAAGGGAAACGTTTTTTGGTGTAGAGACCTCCTCTTATATTGAGGACAAATGATTCCAAATAGGGTTGCCACCTTTTCTACAAAACAAATAACAGCCATACTACTGCTTCCATAGACTTGACATTGGCCTTAAGCCAATTGTTTAATGGCCTGCCGGTAAAGGCCTGCCGGTAAAATACCAGCCAGGTTGGCTGTGTAATACAACATTACACAACCAACAATATAACATAACCCACACCATAGAACATGACACAGACCCCAATATAACATGACATAGCCACCATGATAACATGACACAGTCACCAATATAACATGACACAGTCACCAATATAACATGACACAGACACCGATATAACATGACACAGACACCAATACAACATGACACAGTCACCAATATAACATGACACAGACACCAATATAACATGACACAGACACCAATATAACATGACACAGTCACCAATACAACATGACACAGTCACCAATATAACATGACACAGACACCAATATAACATGACACAGTCACCAATATAACATGACACAGACACCAATACAACATTACACAACCAACAATATAACATAACCCACACCATAGAACATGACACAGACCCCAATATAACATGACACAGTCACCAAAATAACATGACACAGTCACCAATATAACATGACACAGACACCGATTTAACATGACACAGTCACCAATACAACATGACACAGTCACCATGATAACATAACACAGACACCAATATAACATGACAGAGACACCAATATAACATGACACAGACACCAATATAACATGACACAGTCACCATGATAACATGACACAGTCACCATGATAACATGACACAGTCACCAATATATCATAGAAACAGAATGTGTCGGCAGATAAGAACCATTCGGTCCATCTAGTCTGCCCAATTTTTTTTTGAGTACTTTTATTAGTCCCCCGTTCCCGGTCTTATATCTAGGATAGCCTTGTGTCTATCCCACACATGCTTAAACTCCTTCACTGTGTTTACCTCTACCACTTCTGCTGGCAGGCTATTCCATACATCCACTACCCTCTCAGTAAAGTAATACTTCCCGATATTATTTTAAATCGTTGCCCCTCTAATTTAAGACCATGTCCTCTAGTTGTGTCAAACATGACACAGACACCAATATAACATGACACAGACACCAATATAACATGACACAGACACCAATATAACATGACACAGTCACCAATACAACATGACACAGTCACCAATATAACATGACACAGACACCAATATAACATGACACAGTCACCAATACAACATGACACAGTCACCAATATAACATGACACAGACACCAAAATAACATGACACAGTCACCAATACAACATGACATAGACACCAATACAACATGACACATACACCAATATAACATGACTCAGACACCAATATAACATGACACAGATACGAATACAACATGACACAGACACCAAAATAACATGACACAGTCACCAATACAACATGACACAGACACCAATATAACATGACACAGTCACCAATACAACATGACATAGACACCAATATAACATGACACAGTCACCAATACAATATGACACAGTCACCAATATAACATGACACAGACACCAATATAACATGACACAGTCACCAATACAACATGACACAGTCACCAATATAACATGACACAGACACCAAAATAACATGACACAGTCACCAATATAACATGACACAGTCACCAATATAACATGACACAGACACCAATACAACATGACATAGACACCAATATAACATGACACAGTCACCAATATAACATGACTCAGACACCAATATAACATGACACAGATACGAATACAACATGACACAGACACCAAAATAACATGACTCAGACACCAATATAACATGACACAGATACGAATACAACATGACACAGACACCAAAATAACATGACACAGTCACCAATACAACATGACAAAGACACCAGTATAACATGACACAGTCACCAATACAATATGACACAGACACCAATATAACATGACACAGTCACCAATACAACATGACAAAGACACCAGTATAACATGACACAGTCACCAATACAATATGACACAGACACCAATATAACATGACACACCCACCAATATAACATGACACACCCACCAATATAAGATGACACACCCACCAATATAACATGACACAGCCACCATGATAACATGACACAGTCACCAATATTACATGACACAATATATTAAATGATACAATATTAAATTATACCAATATAACAGGATACACCCACCAATATAACATGTCACAATCACCAATATCATGTGACATAGTTAGCAATATAACATGACACAGTCACCAATATACTGTATATACATTTGTGTGTCTGTGTGTATATATATGTTTGTGTCTGTGTGTATATATATGTGTGTGTCTGTGTATATGTGTCTCATGTGTGTCGATAACTGTGTGTGTGTCTCTGTATATATATCTAAATATATGAGTGTGTGTGTGTGTACATATATTTATATGTATGTGTGTCTATATGTAAATAAATGTAAGTGTTTGTCTGTGTGTATCTATAAATGTGTCTGTGTATATATTAATGTACGTATATATGTGGGTGCCTGTATGTACGTTTCAATGCGTTTTAGTAATCATGCATGTGTATTTAAAAATGTACATTTCTGTGTATCTCGGGGTTTCAGCAGTTGGCATAACTGGTTATATGTGATGAAGGTTTTAAAGATCAAATATTGACAATATAATTTAATAAATATTGAGTCAAATAAACCGAGAATTGCAGTTCCAGGCGAAATCCTGCAGATTTATTGAGTTTTGATCTTCACAAGTCAATAAATAATAATGATTATTGTCCTAACTGGATCTATAATTATCATGTATGTCGCGTTTCTAACATTCGTTTATTCAGTACAGCCCCATGTAACCCGTGCAGGATGGACGAACTGATACACGTGAATTAAATATATCAATGTACAATAAGCACCCAGCTGTGACAATATGCCTGTGTATAGATATATGTACATATACAACTACGGGGCTCAAGGATATGCTAAATCCGTTTAACGAAAATGTAAATGTATATATTGCATATAATGACATCCACGTGTTTTATTAAAAAAAAAAAAAAAAACAAAGATATAAACATGTTCTCTATACTATAAACTAAATTACATTTCAACATCTATCTATCTATCTATCTATCTATCTATCTATCTATCTATCTATTTAGCTATCATCTATATATCTATCTATTTAGCAATCTATCTATCTATCTATCTATCTATCTATCATCTATCTATATCTATCTATCTAGCAATTTATGTATCTATCTATCTATCTATCTATCTATCTATCTATCTATCTGTCTGTCTGTCTGTCTGTCTGTCTGTCTGTCTATCTATCTATCTATCTATCTATCTGTTCATCTATATATCTATTTATCTATCTGTCAATCTATCTATCTGTTGATCTATTTTTCTGTCAATCTGTCTGTCAATCTATCTATCTATCTATCTGTCTGTCTGTCTGTCTGTCTGTCATATCTAATAATCAGCTGGTGGGTTAGTGCATGGCATCAATATTGCATGTTATCTAATAATCAGCTGGTGGGTTAGTGCATGGCATCGATATTGCATGTTATCTAATAATCAGCTGGTGAGTTGCATGGCATCGATATTGCATGTTATCTAATAATCAGCTGGTGGGTTAGTGCATGGCATCGATATTGCATGTTATCTAATAATCAGCTGGTGGGTTAGTGCATGGCATCGATATTGTATGTTATCTAATAATCAGCTGGTGGGTTAGTGCATGGCATCGATATTGCATGTTATCTAATAATCAGCTGGTGGGTTAGTGCATGGCATCGATATTGCATGTTATCTAATAATCAGCTGGTGGGTTAGTGCATGGCATCAATATTGCATGTTATCTAATAATAAGCTGGTGGGTTAGTGCATGGCATTGATATTGCATGTTATCTAATAATCAGCTGGTGGGCTAGTACATGGCATGCACATTGCATGTTATTTAATAATCAGAGCTGGTAAGTTAGTGCAATGCAATGTAATAACCAGATCGTGAGTTAGTGCATGGCATGCGTATAACATGTTTAATATATACATGCAGTGATGATCAGCTGGTGAGTTAGTGCATGGCATGCATATGACATGCAATATAAACAGGGGATAATGATCAGCTGGTGAGTTAGTGCATGGCATGCTAATGATGTGTAATATAAACATGGGATAATGATCAGCTGGTGAGTTAGTGCATGGCATGCATATGATGTGTAATATAAACATGGGATAATGATCAGCTGGTGGGTTAGTGCATGGCATGCATATGACATGTAATATAAACATGGGATAATGATCAGCTGGTGGGTTAGTGCATGGCATGCATATGATGTGTAATATAAACATGGGATAATGATCAGCTGGTGGGTTAGTGCATGGCATGCATATGACATGTAATATAAACATGGGATAATGATCAGCTGGTGAGTTAGTGCATGGCATGCATATGATGTGTAATATAAACATGGAATAATGATCAGCTGGTGGGTTAGTGCATGGCATGCATATGACATGTAATATAAACATGGGATAATGATCAGCTGGTGTGTTAGTGCATGGCATGCATATGACATGTAATATAAACATGGGATAATGATCAGCTGGTGAGTTAGTGCATGGCATGCATATGATGTGTAATATAAACAGGGGATAATGATCAGCTAGTGGGTTAGTGCATGGCATGCATATGACATGTAATATAAACATGGGATAATGATCAGCTGGTGGGTTAGTGCATGGCATGCACATGGTGTAGAGGAGTGAGAGATTTATTGCTTGTACCTGTATGTATAATTAGTGTTATTTAATCTTTCATTCCTCCTGCTCAGGTAATTGGCTTGTATGTCTGCTTTCAATTAGAAGTAAGAGTGTAATCTGCCACATTGGGAATGATTGTAGGCTGGCTGGTTTGGATAGGGAAGTCCTGCCCCCTCTGTCTGTCAGTGAGTCTGTTTGTCTGTCCCTGCAGGAGGTCAGGGATGTTCCTGCTTTCTTGTGCAGGCTCTGGGTGGAGATACTGAGCTCTCTCTCTCTCTCTCTCTCTCTCTCACAAGGGATTTGGGAAACTTTGTGAGTAGTGTCATTACTCCTGCAGACTTTACGCAGCTCAGTAACTTCAGGCACTGCATGCAAGATCTATCCCTACTGAGCTCAACCCTGGGGGAAGGAGGGGGTCCCTTGGAGCAGAGGATACAGGAGTACAGAGCAACCTTGGAACAGGGGGTGAACAGGACCTTGGAAACAGCTGACACAGCGAGCAGGAGAAACTGGGCAGGGAGCAGAAGACCCAGTGAGAAGAAGTCTTCTCCAACCCCAAGGAGAATGAAAGGAATGCTTGCAGAGGACGGTCTGGAGGGATCAGATCTGCTCTGAGGGAGCTCTCGGGGTCTGTAAGGGGAATTTTGTTTTTGGGGAAAGGATACTTTTGTTATTAAACCACACAGAGACCATGCAGCACCCCTTGGAGATAGGGGCTCACTATTTTCCACATGAAGCTTTTGCTGACCACAGATCCCACCGGTACAGAAGTTTCATGATAGAAGATATATTGACTGAACACCAGGATTCAAAGGTCTCATCACCTTCTGGGGAACTGCTGAAATTTGGGGTGCAAGCATTGCTCTCAGCTAGACCCTATCACAACCACCTAGGTATGTCTCAAGGCTATTACCCATCTCTCCTACCTGCTCTCCTATTTTAGGATTAGGTGCCAAGCTTAAAAAACCCCAAACCCCTTTAGAAACGAATCTCCAACATTCTGCAATGTGAATCAATCACAACGTAAGTCCAAAACAAGGCAGCTCAATGTGAACCAAATCGTGGATTTGGACTGATCCTACAATCAGTATCTATATAAAGAATTATTCTAATACTACACAACAGTATAATATGTATCTGTCAACTCTTTTATATATATATATATATATATATATATATATATATATATATATATATATATATAAAATCTAGATTGTTACCACGAATTACCCCAATGATACTTAAATTCTAGTCAGATGTGGATTCAAAACGTTACTTTTGAGAATGTGATTTGAAAAGTAATGTAAGAATAGAGCTAACGTGCTAAGTTTTTCCAAACTACTGAAAATTCGGTATATTTATGTAGTTCTGAAATACAGATTTTGAACCCGTGAATTTTGGTCAGTAGATTTGTGTAAATGACAAGAAAAATTCTAAAAATAAATATTTTCTGATTTACAAATGGAAATAGTTCGCTCATTATGGAGGTAGATTTTATTTATTGGTTATTTTACCAAAACTGCCTATATGTATGGAAAACTGCCTATATATATGGGTTGAAACAGTAAATATTCCAGTGCAGAAATACATATAGTATTTATATAAATTATATATATATATATATATATATATATATATATATATATATATATAGCTATATGCATATAGCTATATATTTCTAAATCCCTATATATATATATATATATATATATATATATATATATATATATATATATATATGTCTATATGTCTATATGTCTATACATCTCTCGGTTCGGCTACTTTCAAAACTATTATTTAAACATCTGGAAGGCCTAAAGTGAGATATTTTTATTATTAGTATTATTATTATTATTATTATATGTTACTGTAATAGAAATTAGTAATAGCTTTTATTATGCAACATGTATGCCTTCTTATAAATTTACACGATATTATTCTATTATATGTTTTTATAATTAGATATTGCAGTGCAATAATAACTAAGATTTAATTTGTAACAATCTAAAAAGCTACATAATATATGTTCAAAGAAACAGATACAGACCACACTCAGAAGTCATTAGAACGCTAATAAAAAATATTACTATTAATAATTAATCAAACGTTGGGGATTTAGACAACGCGGGAAAATATAATTCCAAACAGCTGGTATATATTTTTAATTTTGAGGTTTTTTTTTATTTTTATAAACTATATATTTATATATGTGTGTGTGTGTATTTGTATGTGTGCATATAGTATTCTTGTGCGTGTGTATAGATATATAGTATGTTTTTGTGTATATATTTTAATATTTTAGTTTAATCTTACACAACATCACAGTATTTATTTTATATTGGGTCTCTGTTTCCTTTTTAACAGATGTTGCGATTGAAATTTAATGTAAGTAATGCAATTGTACATATAGATTTATGTTATATATTGTATACGTCACTGAATCCATCTATAAATAATAATAATAATAATAATAATAATAATAATAATAAAGTGTTTGGAGCAGTCTTATATATTTATAAAACTACCACAGGAGTCTAAAAGTGCATATTATCGAATAGGAGAAAAACATGTTGGAATATGTGTTTTAATATGAGTGAGAATTATTTATCAGTTTACATAAAAAGGTTATTATTCTCAGACAATATGCACATCAAATATGTCAAGGGATTATCCTGTTTTGAAACCAGCTGTGACTGACATAATATTATATTATAGTGGAGTATGACACTCAGGGCGGTAAAGGGAATTATACTTAGAGTATAGGGTGAGTGTAATACACATTACGATGTAATGGTAATTTGCATTGAAAGGGGTAAAATAAAATTGTCATGATAACACGTTCTCTGAGCCACAGTTTCTCCGCCATTAAACCCATGTGCATGCTAACCAGGCTGCTGCGGGGGATTTAATATTATATTATATTATATGACCCTGGGGCACATACTGTGTATCATTTACATTGCAATACAGATTGTACAACATGCTTTTTTCCATAGAGAGAATTATTATCTCATTTTATATTATTATTATTAGCAGTATTATTATTATTATTATTAGCAGGATCATCATTATTATTATTATCTTTACCAACATAGAGAACATGAAAGTGAAACTGGCCAGGCTGGCCATTATACATTGCCCACAATGCACTGCAGAGTTTTCGGTTTAACCCCTTGACTGCCAGTTGGCCTTAATTAACATAATTCTGATCATGTCTGGAGGTATGCAGCAATCCCCCTAGTGTGTCTGTGATATATACACCTTACAATATACACTATATATGATGTACACGCTGTGAAATATATATATATATATATATATATATATATATATATATATATATATATAGGCTGGGCTGTGCACTCTATGATACACATGTGATTTACACATTGTGTAATATAAACAGAGATATATTGACTGCATGGCACATGGTATGATAGACACGCTGTAATATATACTCTATATGATGTACACGCTGTGAAGTATATATGTATATATATATATATATATATATATATATATATATACCCTGTGCTGTGCACACTATGATAAACATGTGATTTACACACTGTGTGATATAAACAGAGATATATTGACTGCATGGCACATGGCATGATAGACACGCTGTATATAATATACACTCTATATGATGTACACGCTGTGAAGTATATATGTATGTATTATCTGTGCTGTGCACTCTATGATACACATGTGAGATATATTGACTGCATGGCACATGGTATGATAGACACGCTTCATATAATATACACTTTATATGATGTACACGCTGTGAAGTATATATGTATGTATTATCTGTGCTGTGCACTCTATGATACACATGTGAGATATATTGACTGCATGGCACATGGTATGATAGACACGCTGTATATAATATACACTCTATATGATGTACACGCTGTATATAATATACACTCTATATGATGTACACGCTGTGAAGTATATATGTATGTATTATCTGTGCTGTGCATTCTATGATACAAATGTGAGATATATTGACTGCATGGCACATGGTATGATAGACATGCTGTATATAATATACACGTTGTCATATATACCTTAGGGTACATGATATGATAAACATAGTAGAGTCTATTCAATAAAGAGAGATTGCAGGGAATTGAGAAGGGAATTTCACACGTTAGACTAATGTAGATGAGTTGGAAAAACCATCCAATGCAGCTGATTGGGAGAAATCTCCCAACTCAGCTACTTTGGCCTTAAGTTTGGAATTCCCATCTCAATTCCCTGCAAATCTCTCTTTCTTGCATAATCCCTAGTGTGTAATATAGACACACCGAGATATATTACCTGTATGGTACATGATATGATAATAAACATAGGTGTCATGTACACACAGTGAGATGTATTAACTGTATGGTACATGGTATGACTAGGTACACACTATATATAATATACACACAGTGAGATGTGTTAACTGTATGGTACATGGTATGACTAGGTACACACTATATATAATATACACAATGTGAGATGTGTTAACTGTATGGTACATGGTATGACAAACACACTATATATAATATATATAATATACACATTGTGACATGTATTAACTGTATGGTACATGGTATGACATACACACTATATATATAATAATTATAATATACACATTGTGACATGTATTAACTGTATTGTACATGGTATGATGTACACACTAAATATATAATAATTATAATATACACATTGTGAGATGTATTAACTGTATTGTACATGGTATGATGTACACACTAAATATATAATAATTATAATATACACATTGTGACATGTATTAACTGTATTGTACATGGTATGATGTACACACTAAATATATAATATATATAATATACACATTGTGACATGTATTAACTGTATTGTACATGGTATGATGTACACACTAAATATATAATATATATAATATACACAATGTGAGATGTGTTAACTGTATTGTACATGGTATGATGTACACACTAAATATATAATATATATAATATACACAATGTGAGATGTGTTAACTGTATGGTACATGGTATAAAAAACACACTATATGTAATATATATAATATACACAATGTTAGATGTGTTAACTGTATGGTACATGGTATGACATACACACTAGAAATAATACATATAATATAAACACTGTGACATGTATTAACTGTATGTTACATGGTATGACATATACACTATAATATACGGTACATGCTGTGAGATGTATTAACTATATAGTATTTTATACACACTATAATATACACGCTGTGAGATGTATTAACTGTATGGTATTTTATACACACTATAATATACACACTGTGAAATATACCTGCATGGCACATGATATAACATACACACTACATAATAAATACACACCGTGACCTATAATAACTACATGGCACATGATATAATATACACATTGTAAATATATACACGGTGAGATATAATAACTGCGTGGCACATAATATACACATTATAAATTATATACATGGTTAGATATAATAACTGCATGGCACTAAATATAATATATGCATTATATAATATATCCATGGTGAGATATAATAACTGCATAGCACATAATATAGGGAAATATATGCATTATATAATATATACACGTGAGATATAATAACTGCATGGCACATGTTATAATATACACATTATATAATATATCCATGGTGAGATATAGTAACTGCATGGTACTTGGTATGATAAACACATTGTATAATATACACCCTGTGAGATATCTAATAGATTGTAAGCTTGAGTCTGCCTCATGGTTCAGTTTGTCTCTGTTCATCTAACTTAGTATGTAGTTCTTTGTTACACAGTATATGCAGTATTCAAGGTATGTTCTGATAGGCACAATGTATCATACATACACTGTGAGATATAAATATAATAGATAAATATATAGTATGATACACAAAGTTTAATATATACATACTGTATTATTAACAATAAAAAATGAATAGGAAATACAGTCAATATGTTGGCAATAATGATTTATATTCTAAAGAAAACCAGTTTTATTGCTTCTTTAATAAGCACTAGTGTTTTTTCAGCTGTACAATATATATATATACACACACACAGTACAAGTCAAAAGTTTGGTTTTTGAAAGAAAATCTAATTTTAAACATTAACATAACATCAAATGGATAACGGTGTTGAAATTGTTACTGTTATAAATGGCAATTATAGCTGGGAACAGAAGCAGATTTTTAATGGTATATATATTTCTGTTTGCATATATATATATATTTCAGCATACAGCAGAAAACGGTTGTGCTGATTAAACAATCAATAAAACTGGCCTTCTTTAGATTCTAAATCATTATTTGTAACCTTTTCAATGTCATGACTGTATTTCCTACTCGTTTCGCAGTTCATTTGATTTATGTTTTCAAGGAATGCAAGGAAATTTCTACGTTTTGATCAGTAGTGTATATGTCTCTATAGTGTATAGTACACTGTGTAATGCACACAATAATTATACTGTATGATAAATACACTCTGTGACGCACACATTGTATGATACTGTAGAATATATACTGTGTGATATGCACACTGTGTGATAATGTATGATCTCCAAGCTGGATTATATATACTGTGTGATATACACACTTTTTCATAAACATAGAATATGACATAAGACATATACAATTTTACAATATATAATGTAGAAATTGATAGACCAGGAACAATCACATTTTCTATAGATAACATAGAAACATAGTCATTTATTTATTTTTGTCTATTTCATGTGTGTACACAGAAAAACACACAGGCTAGTGCTGCTTTGTTTCAGATTAAGCGCCAAAATTCATTCCTTTTTTTTTTATATAGTAATTTATGTTGAAATAAGACACAAGTCCATCAGGTTCAACCCTTCTACGCATCATTCCAGCTTTTGATCCAAAAGATGGCAAAAACCCCTAACGATCTATTTCTCGCCATATAAATATATATAGGTTTATATTATAACATGTATGTGGCCCAGTATACATATGCATTTCTGATTATGCCGGCCCAGTTCAGATAAATCTTGGATGCCCCTATTATAGATAATTAAAGTGTTTTTTTCTTCACAGCTCTACTAAAAGCTGAACAAGCATCAGTGTTCAAGTTTCCCTTGGGACCTCTGTCTTGCCCCGGATTGGGCTCCCCAATAAGCTCTGCCCTTCTGGCTGCTGGTTCCAGTCTCCAGGGAGGCCCAGGATCCCCCCACCACTTGCCTCTAGAACTGCACCTCAGGGGGAAACTAGAGGCTGGAGTGTCAGATCACGGCAGTAGGGCTAAGAAAGGCAGAAGGAGCAGAACTGTGTTTACTGAACTGCAACTCATGGGCTTGGAAAAGAGATTTGAGAAACAGAAATACCTCTCCACTCCTGACAGGTAATGCTCCCACTGTGGAAATGTCACAGATACATTTTACTATACACACACACACACACATTTTTCACTCTATGAGAATGTCACAAACATCTCTAACCCACTGTGGAAATGTTACAAACCCCTCTAACCCACTATGAAAATGTCACAAACCCCTCTAGCCTACTGTGGAAATGTCACAAACTACGGTAACCCACTGTAAAAATGTCACAAACCCCTCTAATCCACTGTGGAAATGTCACAAACCCCTCTAACCCAATGTGGAAATGTCACAAACCCCTCTAACCCACTGTGGAAATGTCACAAACCCCTCTTGCCCTCTGTGGAAATGTCACAATCCCCTATAGCCCACTGTAGAAATGTAACAGTACATGGCAAACTCCACAGTGGAAATGTCACACATTCCTCTAACCCACTGTGGAAATGTAACAATACATAGTGAACTCCTTGGTGTGAAAGGGACAAAACCCCTATAACCCACTTTGGAAATATCACAAACCATTGTAACCACCAGTGGAAATGTCACATACCCCTCTACCCCACTGTGAGAATGTCAAATACCGCTATAATCCACTGTGGAAATGTAACATACCCTTTAATCCGGCGGTGGAAATGTCACATTCTCTTCTAACCCACTGTGGAAATGTCACATACCCCTCTAACCCAAAATGAAAATGTGAAAATACATAGTGAACTCCACTGTGGAAATGTCACACACCCCTGTAACCCACTGTGGAAATGTCACAAACACCTGTAACCCATTGTGGAAATGTCACAAACCCCTGTAACCCACTGAGGAAATGTTACATACCCCTGTAACCCACTGTGGAAATATCACACCTCCCTGTAACCCACTGTGGAAATGTCACAACCCCTTGTAACCCACTGTGGAAATGTCACACACCCCTGTAACCCACTGTGGAAATATCACACACCCCTGTAAACCACTGTGGAAATGTCACAACCCCTCTACATAGCAAACTCCCCTGTGGAAATGTCACACACCCCTTTAACCCACTGTGGAAATGTCACAGATAATCCTAAACCACAACAGCTGAGAGTTCCAATGAGATCCATCTCTCAGTGATTAACATTACTCCATTGTTGCATATTCTTACGTTGCACTTTGTACCCACCCAATCTTGTGCCTTATCGCTTAATAATTATCTGAGACCAGACAGAATATTCATATAGTCAATACTGTTAATTACTGTTCCCACAATATATAATTATATCCAGGTCCCTTGTCTTATTTGTTCACATTACAAATACTCTGAGTATAAATAATTATACAGCACCAACATACTCTAATTTGACAAAGTGAGAAAGCAAATATAAAACAGATAATTTAAACATACGTCTGTCTATAAACAGAGTGCAGTTTAATATTAAAGAATATTGACTGAATGTATTCTCGGGTGACTAGAAATAACAATTGGTAAAATATTATATATAAATATTTTTTTCTTTGTATTAGGTTTAGAAAAGACAATAACAAACACAAAAGACATAAGCGAACACATCATATGTCACATTATAAGTGTCGTAATTTTTCTTAGAAACATTGACAAACATTAAAAACATTAGCAAACATACCGTATATCACAGTATAAATAGAATCAATATACAATACAAGCATCAGATAAGAAAGAGGAAAGGATGCCATGGATATATATTTCATGATTCAATCTATTAATGTAGGATAGTATGTGAAGTAGAAGAGAAGATGGGGGGGGTTACACCTCAATACTTCAGTCCTTTTCTATTATTATAAAGAAAATAAATAACTAACAGTAAGTAAGCAGTGTAATAAATGAATATATCTAATTTATTTTCCCTTCTTTCACCCCTTCTCTTCTCTCTCTATAAAATGTTATATTTGAAATTAACCTGTGAACTCCCTGCAACTCTCTGTTTATTGAGTAGACCGTTATATGTTATTGTCATGTAATAGTTTTGCAAAGTTTGAAAGACAATGAAATATTTTCCAGTGTGATTTCCACTCTAGCCACCTTTTCTCAGTTTTGGTTTGCGCTTGGACTGTTAGTTGGTTTGGGTTTCTAAATCTTCTATACTTTGAGATCACAGTGCATTGCGGAGTGGATACAGTAGCAGGTGTTTGGACTGGTGTGGTATATCTCTGGGCTGTTTGGATGGGATTTACTAAGGCTTTCCTTTCTGGTTTTTAGGATAGACCTGGCAGACTCTCTAGGCCTCAGCCAGCTTCAGGTAAAAACATGGTACCAGAACAGAAGGATGAAGTGGAAGAAAATAGTAAGTAAATCATATGAGTATGGCTTGTACCGAGGCTATTAAACTATAAGAGTCTGTATCTGCATGTCAACCACCAAAATCCCAAAAAGCGCTCTTATTCCATTCCCCATGGGCTGCTTGTGTCAGGAAGGAGTCAAAACAGGTGTGGCCCTAGGATAATACAATCCAGGGGCCCCTCTTCAATAAATCGAGATGCAAAACAAGTTGCCCACATTATATGGTCAAATGACATATTTATACTATGAAGCCCTGGCTAGATTGAGTGAATGGGGGGGTGACACAATGAGGCCCTCTTTCCCTATATTATGAGGCCCCCAGGCAACAACCACTTTTAACCCATTACCTCACAAAAGAGTCCGCTACTTCTATGGTCCCCCTTTTCTGTCTGTGCCTATCATGCTCATTGTATGATATTGTATATACTGTATAATATGCACAGGGAAAGATATATACTGTATGAAATGCACAGGGTATGATATATAATGTATGATATGCACAGTGTATGATATATACTGTATGATATGCACAGTGTATGATATATAATGTGTGATATATACACAGTGTATGATAAATACTGTATGATTTACACACAGTGCATGATGTATATTGTAAAATATACACAATGTATAATATATTGTATGATATATATACAGTGTAGGATAAATACTTTATGATGTACACACAGTGTATGATATATTGTCATATATACACATTGTATGATATATTGTATGATATATACACAGTGTATGATAAATACTGTATGATGTACAGACAGTGTATGATGTATATTGTAAAATATACACAATGTATAATATATTGTATGATATATATACAGTGTATTATAAATACTTTATGATGTACACACAGTGTATGATATATATTGCAATATATACACATTGCATGTATATTATATGATATATACACAGTGTATAATAAATACTGTATGATATACACAATATGTGATATATTGTATGATATACACAGTATATGAGAAATACTATGTGGTATACAAACAGTGTTTGATATATTGTATTATGTATACATAGTATATGAAAAATAACGTATGATGTACACAGTGTATGATATGTTGTATGATATACACAATATATTATATATTGTATGATATACACAGTATATGATAAATACTATGTGATAAACACAGTGTTTGATATATTGTATTACCAGAATGTATACACAGTATATGAAAAATACTGTGTGATATACGCACAGTGTATGATTTATTGTATGATATTCACAGTGTTTGATAACTGCTGTGTAATATATGATCTGTATATGATCTGTATGCTAAATATTATACATAATAATAAAAGACTGTTACATATAAGGACTGCACTGGATACAGCAGGTATTCTGAAAATGAAATCTGACACTAATATTGTAAGGTAGTGGTACCCACCCAATACCTGATCATTAATTATTTATTCATAAGATAAATGTTCAGACATTCACTGAGGGTTTACTAGGCCATAGTAGGGATAAACATTACTATTATCACAAAAACACACATATATTAACACAGAAAAATACATACACACATACAACACCACACATGAACATTTACACACTGACAGACACACACACACAATATCACAAAAAAAGACATTCACAAACACAAGCCATCACACATAATTACACACACATCACCCACAGACACACACAGTATAACAAAACACAGAAATTCACTAAAACACACCAACAGACAAGCATACAACCACACACCATGCACAGACAGACATAGTATAACAAATAGAGCGAAATTCACAAACACACACTAACAGACAAACATGCAATCACACACACCACGCATTGACACACACAATATAAGGAATATAGACACATTCACAAACATACACAAACAAACAAGTATGCAATTGCACACACCATGCAAAGATAGACACAGTATAAAAATACAGAGACATTCCCAAACACATATTAACAGACAATACGTCACAGACACACACAAACTCACAAAAACAGATATTCACAAACATACACCAACAAACTTACAACCACACACACCATCCACAGACACACATACAGTATCAGAAATACAGAGACATTCACAAACACACAGCAACAGACAAGCATACAATCACAAACATACCTCATACATACAGACACCAACTCACAAATACAGACATTCACAGACATACAAGCATACAACCCCCCCCCCCCACACACACACACAAACACACACACAGTATGAGACATACAGAGACATTAACAAACACACACAAGTAAAGCAAAACTAGCACAAACCATCAGATTGTCAGAAACACACAAACAAATAGTTAAACCTATTTCTTATTCTTTTAGGTTTTACAAGGCGGGGGTCTGGAATCCCCTACAAAACCCAAAGGTCGCCCTAAAAAGAACTCAATTCCCAGCAGCGAGCAACTCACTGAACAGGAGAGAGTGAAGGAGGCAGAAAAACAGACAGAGAGTGTACACTCACCCTCACAGGTCAGCCAAGAGGAGTGACGAATCGTTAGCATCAGAAGCACAAATCGATTTATGTGTGTGCAGAACGATTTATCCCGGCGATGTACACGTGTGCACAGAGACCTAAACATGTACAAAACATGTACAACGATGTAGCTAAAATGTGTGCACACGGAGATTATTGCATGTGCACAAAGCGACTTTTCCATTCGCACAACGCGACTTTTGCATGTGGACAGAGATTTCCGATCCTGTGATTATGGAGTGTGCACTCACCTGGAATTTAGATACTGGTCCCGACAGACTTTTTGCTCGGTTTAATTATTCTGATTTCCAGAATGTGGATTTTGTTTTAATATTTGGGAATATATATGATACCAGCTCTAATTCCCCCAGGAGATACAGTGAGCAGGGAGCCGAGGGTTAGTAGAATATTATCTAATATTTTGTGCATTTTTTTTTTGTATTTAATGTATGTGTTTTCCTTTCTATGTAAATATAACACTACCCAGACATTTCTCAATGTATGCATTTTTTTTTTTTTTTGCAATGTTACATTTTGTATTTTATCTACAAACGTTATTAAAATGATGACAAACTGAATCTGATTTTATGTATAATCTTTATTTGGGAATTCCCTTTACACCCCTCTCCCCATTATCTAATTACAAATTTGGGTTCAATTACCATTGATTTCTGAAAAAGGTTTTGTGGGGAAAAAGATTCTATTATTTTCTCCACTGGGTTTTAAATATTATTATTTTTTTATTATTATTACTATTATTATTTTTTTTAATGTATTTGCTAACAGATCCACTTCTGTACTTTCCCAAACAATGCTCGGCTATACAGCTTTATTTATAAAAAATGTATTACTTTCTGGTACCTATAGTGTTCACTTTATTTTTCTACAAATGGATTTTAATTCACAATGCCATTTTTACAATAACTTTTTTTTTTAAAAGATGTTCACGTTATAGTTACTTTATAAATGAGTTATCATATCGTTTTCATTTTGATTTAGGGAATCCCATTTCAGACACATTATTCTTCATGTTATTCATTTATCTGAGGAGTTCAAATGACTAACTGGCTAAATGACTAAAAAATGTATTTGATTGGTGCAATAACCAAAATATTTGAGGTTTTGATCCGGGATTTTTTATTGCTACACAACAAAATGATACACAGAAAAAGAATTCATTTAAAAAAAAAAATTTAATTATATTACAACACGTCAAAAAAAAAAAATCGATCCAATATAATTGAATACGTATGCATTATATAAAAAAAAAAGGAATATTTAATATTAATTATTATTATTTTTGTACGTTTTTTTTTGCCTAGTTATTCTTGAGAATGATTGAGTTTAAAGTAAAAATTACATTTAAAATGACATTTGTGTGACATGGGTTGGATGTTGCTGATTTTTTAAAGGTTCATTTTTCGGTTAGACTTGGAAAGGTTCTAGGATACAGCTGGACAAAGCCCTTTTACCCCCCAAAACTCCCCAGACTGTCAATCAAAACAAAATAGGGGCAATATGAAATCGGAGCTTGTGAAAATAGGCCCCACAGTCACTAAAAAAGGAACTTCATACTTAAAAATAATTGCACGGGTTATTTAAAAAAAAAAAAAAAATCCCGAACATATCATGCCCTGAGTTAATCTTAAAGAGTAATAATCAGGCGGTGGATCTGTCAATGCAAATTATGTAATCGCTGTAGAAAAATAGCAAATTGAGATGTAATTGGGGTGTCTGTATTTTTATATTTGTTTTGGGATTTGCAGTAAAATATGAGTCCGCTCTGGATTATTAAAATGTAGTGTTATTAGAATTTCCCTGATAAAGGGGGTGTTATCCCACGCAGGGGTAATAATAAGAATATATCATGCATGGGCAATCAATGTGTAATCAATGAAAGCTGATCTTTTATATTGATACAAAAGTGGCATTAAACTGCTTCTTTACCCATTTCGCTCTCTCTACCACTGTAAGTGTAAAGCGATTTAAAGCTAGGGAAAAATCACCGGACGGTTTAATGTCGTTTTGCATATATGTTAGAGGTGCGATAACGGCTATTTAATGAGCCCTGGATTTAATTCTGAGATATATCTCTAGCTCCACCGCCTGAACTTTATCTTCAAGAAAACTGATATTTATCATCGTCAATTAGCAACATGCACATATACCTCAGCCCTATATATATATTTAAGTATCTCTCTCTATATATATATACATACTTATATATATACACACACACACATATATATAATTACGTATACACACACACACACATATATATGTATATATTTTCACTTTTATTTATAAATATTCAGTCAGTTTTATATATACATATTTACATATAGAGACAGACACACATATATTTGTACATACACATGTATACATTCATAGACACACTTATAAACACAGATTGAGACACACATATGTACAGACACAATTATACACGGACACACACACACATATATATCACATATACTCTCATAGATACACTGCCTGAACTTTTATTATTAATTATATTTTTCGGTTATAATTTAACCCTTAAAATGCCAGCTGTGTATACATATTTCATAGCAAATCCAATGAGGATGATAAGATGTTCGATAAATCGGTTTATATGCTATAATATTCCAGGGAGAGCGGCTTAACATACAGGGAGCTTCTTTATCTATCTTTCTTTCTCTTTTATTTTAAATTTTTCAGATTTGATTTAGCTATATCTTTAAAAAAAATCCAGGATTTAAAATAATAATAATTATTCTGATCAGTATTACGAGTTCCTCTGCCCAAGTCAATGGATATATTATTATTATTTGATACGGTGTCAGATACAGGCCCTTCATTGATCTTTACATTTCTATAGGCACCTGCTGTATAGAATGAGTGAGAATTGCAAATAATCCTGCAGATAAAAAAAATCAACACAAATGACATTTTAATTCAGCGCTGATATAACTCAAAAAACAAACACAAGTAGATCTCAAAACCGTTATAGGAAACAAATAAAAAAAAAATCAGTCGAATCACAGGGGGCAGATGATGGTACCATTGACAGTTATCATACACGATACATCCAGTCTCTCTGTTCTATTAATTAAATAGTCTACTCAATAAAAAGAGAGTTGCAGGGAACTGAGGAGGGAATTTCAAACTTAAGGCCAAACTAGTTGCGTTGGAAAATGTCTCCCATTCAGCTGCATTGGAGAATTTCTCCAACACGGCTAAAGTTTGAAATTCCCATCTCAATTCGCTCTTTATTGAATAGAATCTTATATCTGATGAGGGTAATTATTAAACTCATTAATTAACATTGTGATAAAAAAATGTAATCTGTACAGCAGAGGGGAGCAAATACAAAGATCCCTCTTACAGGGAAAGACCCCCAGTGCTATTAACCCTTAGAAGTAAAGCTCCCAGGCCCATTAACCCGTTGAGATCTGAAATTAACCCCTGTATACGCGTTCTGGAGCCAGGGAATCTTGCTTGACAGGAACGGTGCAATTAAGGTAGGTTACTGCTAGAGTACATTTTAATAGAATGATGCATTTATATTAGGACTTGCTAATTATCCCCCTTGGCTGCTCCACACTTGTTTGGGCTTGGTATGTGCACCTGTCAGGATTTTTTTGGCAGCAATAGGTAAGGACAAGGGTCAAAAAGTTAGATAAACTGTCAGATTGGGAAATTCAAGTTCAGACAGCACCCCTTACACTCATCCCCAAAGGAGAGGAAGCCACTGCCTTCTACATAAAGAGATCCATGGTGCCCCCCCCCCCAGGTGCCCCCCCCTCCCCCCGGTGCCCCCCCCCCCTAGATTTAATTACATCACTCAGTGTGCTTTCCTCTTTGTCTCTGTGAGTGATAAGCAATAGGTTATTGGAGATAATACAGAGGTGTATTTATCGCCGGTAACATTGCTGTGGATTATCTGTTTTTAATCTAGAGGAGACAAAATCTCTATTTGATTGTCAAGTAATTACCTGAAATATCCAGGGAGTGGGGGAGATACATTACTGTGTACATAATGTTACATATATAGTAACATACACTCAGGCACAAACACATCCATGTAAACAGACATAATCAAAAACACACACACAGACACGCACCAACAAGGACAGAGAAAAACAATCACACATGTACCAAAAAAAAATCACTCACAGACAGACAAACAGCTAGAAACACACACACAGAGACACGCACCAACAAGGACACAGGGAAACAATCACACAGGTACACACAAACACACTCACACAGACACACACGCATCTAGAAACACAGAGACACGCACCACCAAAGACAGAGAAAAACACACTCACACATACACACACAAACACATTCACACAGACATCTAAAAAACACACAGAGACACGCACCAACAAAGACGGAGAAAAACACAATCATTTAGATACACAGACATCGAGATATACAGAGAGAGGCAAAAAGACCCACAAACAAGGACATAGGGAGACACAAAGCTATAAACTCACAAAAGTACACACCAATTCAAACACACACACACAAACGTATCAACAAAAAGAGGGAGAGAGACAAACAGACCCACACGGATAGACATACACAGATATATCAACAGGTACACCTAAACCCAGACACAAACATCTCGAGTATTGAGAAACAAGTAAAAAGACCCACAAACTCGCACACACCCGGCCAGACAGACAGACACAGAGATACACTCACACATGTACACACAGACACTCACAGACAGTTATACTATTGTAGCCTGCATCGTGATCTGCTCTGAAAGAAAAGTAATACACTTTTATATAAGTATTCTATTAATTCTTACTATTAGTGTGTTTTCAATGAATGAGAACATAATCCGAACATTTTAACATTATATATATATATATATATATATATATATATATATATAATGTTAAAATGTTTATATATATACGAAATCACACTGGCATTTTATAGTATTGTATTATTGCAGGATATGGGTCGCATATGTCCACACACAACTATTTTATGTATTAAATCATATACGGTAATACAGAGGCATAGCAATATCGAGATATCAAAATGGATGATTTTTAATTTTCGAACATGTAAAGTATAATATACGAAATGAGAGGTCATTTATTAATTTAACCCGTGCTTTCCCAGAGAGCTATTAGCCTGAAAACGTTTTATTTTTAAAACTATTCTATTATTCTGTTTTTTTTGTTGTTTTTTTGTTAAATAATGTGCATGGGGACTATTATTTCATTAATGTTTAATTTAAATGTAATATATATATATATATATATATATATATATATATATATATATATATATATATATATATATATATATAATGTAGAATTCTAAATTTTAAAGTATAATATTTAAAATGATCAAAAACAATTATTTAGCATGTAAAAGCACATTTATATTAACTATGTGCATACTGGTCCCTAATAAGGGGTCTCGATGAACTCTTTTAATTTTATATCCCACTCAAGCAACTGTCTTTTTACATTTTATCTGACAAACATGCTGATAATATCCTATCTTACAGGAATGATGTAAAATTATGTATATTATATTATTATTATTATTATTAAATAAATAAACAGAATACAAGTTCTCCCCAATACATAAACACAGTGAGTATCAATTAATATTTTACAAATCAATATAAAAAAAAATCACCATTTTAAATACTTCTAAAAAAGGAAAATAAAAAAATTGAATTAAAAGATTTATCATTTTATTTGTATTTATTTACTTGTATTATATTTTCGTATAATTATCCAGTCGTGGCAATACATGGATTTCATCAATATATATTAATTCTACTCTTATCCGCGCTGTAACTATACACAACGAAATAATTAATTGTGTTACAGTGTTGAATACCTGAGTTGAATACTATCGCGATTTCTGGGTGAATAAGTGCGAATAGGACTATGAAAAGATTCTTCTTCATAAAAAATACAATACAACCCGCGTTAACCCTTCGCCCAGCAAAAATACAGTTATTCTATTTCCCGAGCATATTTATCAATACAAGCACACATGAAGTATATTGATCTATCCATGGAAATTGCTACATATTATACTGATGGAATAGGTTTACTTTCTACATTTGTTTAATAAATAGAATAGGAAAAGTGCAAAAAAAAATATTAAAATATATTCAGTTCACTCTTCAGTATATTTATACTGTATCAATATACATAAATATATTTATATTATTTAAAAAAAAAAATTTTCATTGCAATATAATTAAGGTGATCATATGTTGCATGTGATGCTGCCCTATCATTAATGTGTCAGTAGGTAAATAATTCTATTAATTACCATTATATCATTATGTTTTGAATTACACACCGGATCACCTGCTTATTAGGTGACTGCATATTTGTAATACAGTTGAGTATATTTACACATACAGCTGAGTAATCCTTGAGTAGAGAGCTCCTGAGACAGAATGGGATGCAGTGGCACTGCTCTGTCTGTCTGTATTCCCAGCAGTTTGTCTGTCCACACAGAAATCTGAATTTCAAACTGAAGTCTAAAGTAGCCAGAGTTGGGGGAAAAAAAAAATCTCTCATTCAGCTAAATAAAAAAAAAATTAAAACTTTGAAAATCTCTTTTTTTTTTTTATGAACAAAGCCCAAGATAATAACTCTGTTTGGACTCATGCACAGGATATCCAATCTGCTCCCTTCCATGCAGTACACTCACTATGTGTGTTACACTAGCTCGAATGTAGCAAAGGAAGAGAGTATATTTAAAAGAAGAAAAACTACCACAACTAGAGGACATAGTCTTAAATTAGAGAGGCAACAATTTAAAAGTAATATCAGGAAGTATTACTTTACTGAGAGGGTAGTGGATGTATGGAATAGCCTTCCAGCGGAAGTGGTAGAGTTTAAGCATGCGTGGGATAGGCACAAGGCTATCATAGATATAAGATAGGGGACTGGGGACTAATAAAAGTATTTAGTATATTGTGCAGACTAGATGGACCGAATGGTTCTTATCTGCCGACACATTCTATGTTTCTATGTAGTAATTACTTACTTACTTTTTTCTCACACACTATACTCACCATGGTGCCATAGTATAGGATAATCTCTGTGCTCTGTTCCAAGCAGATTTCACACTATTTAATAAGCTCATGTGCTACTCTTTACTTACTGTGACATTTTATCATGACAGAGGGGATTGCAGGGAATTAGGAAGGGAACTGCGAAATATAGACCAAGATAGTCTAAAGTACAGCTGAATAGGGAAAAATGTTTCAGCTCAGTTACATTGACCTTAGGTTTGCAATTCCCACTTTAATTCCCCACAGTTCCAACCAATGTAAAAGTGTGTTTTATTATCTGAAGATCCAGGGCCACCGTAGGCAAATCCTAATTTTGCTGCCCCTTGTCCCCGCCCATTGTCCCCGCCCCTCGTCCCTCACATTACCCCGCCTACTATAACAGCGCATCAATCACGCAAACACGCACGCAGTCTTGTGCTCACATTTACACACACACAGAGACAGACACACACACACACTGACACAGTCACATACACACAAGCCACATTTCTTAATGTTTCCCCCTGTCTGTCTCCTCTCCCCCCTAATGTCTGTCCCTCTCCCTTCCCATGCCTATCTTCCTCCCCTATTCCCCCATTGTGTGTCTCTCTCCCTTCTCATGTCTGTTGCCCCCCCTCCTATATCTGTTGTCTGCCTCCCTCACTCCCATGTATGTTCTCCCCCCCAAATCTGTTGTCTGTCTCCCCCTTGCTTCCATGTCTGTTGTCTCCAACTCCCATGTCTAATCTCCCCCACTCCCATGTCTGTCCCCCCTCACTCCCATGTCTTTTCTCAACCTCTCATGTCTGTTCTCCCCAACTCCCATGTCTATTCCCCCCCCCCCATATCTGTTCTCCCCTCCATGTCTATTTGTCTATTCTCCCCTTCCCATATCTGTTCTCCCCAACTCCCATGTTTATTCTCCCCCCTCATGTCTCCCATTGCCTCTCTCCTCTACCCCCTCCTAATGACGCTCTGAATGATCAGTGTGCATGTGGAGTGCGGGCAGCACTGTCTGAGCTCTGTGTGTGTTTAACACACAAACCTAATACTGCCCCCTGCTCCCAGCGATGCACCAAGCCTTGCTGCTACCACAGGCGGGGCGGACTTTCACCTTGCACCCTGTGCGGTCCACCTCCCTCCCCCTTAGCGCGTGGACGCCCCTTGTAAAAAGGCACCCTAGGCCAGTGCCCACCTCGCCTATAGGTGGCGCCGGCCCTGTGCAGGACCCACTCAACAATAAAACCCTGACTATATAATTAGCACATTTCAGAAGGCTAAATCAGTGGTGCACTAGTAGAACGACCTTGGAACGATTTGCATGTCTAACCCAAAGTCTCTTGTGGAATTTTCTAACCAGTGATCCTCAAGGATAGGGAAATTCCTCATTAGTGAGATACTTGTGAGGAGCCTTGTGCTAGTTATTCAGCTCTGTCATTAACTTATTCCATGCAACATGTTGCAGCTTTAATGAAATCCCCTAAAAAAGATCTGTAATCCTGGCTTATTCTCTGTATGTTGTACACCTATTTAACAATGCATTTATTATTACATTAAAAACATTTACAGTTCTTCTGTAGCTTTACAATGAAAATAATTTCACTGTGACTTCTAAATTCAGTGACAGCCAATAAGAAGGGATCTATGAGGTAGGTAGGACTTTTGTCATAGCAACAGCATTAACTCTTTATTAGCTGTTTTTGGGACATAGTATGGATTGTGGAAAACACTGACAAGACAAATCTGTTTCTACTTTTTTATACAGTATATATATATTTTTTTTTTTCCGGGGGGGTTGGATACTGTAGGTGGAACTTCAGATTTAATAAAATGTGAATTCAAAATTTATCCAGCCTGATTTTTTAATTTTATAGAAAGGGATCATTTAGGGAAGCGCACCCATTTTATTAAATAGGCACTTGTTAGTGTCTTGTCCAAAGAAATCATTATAACATATGTGTTGAGTGGTTTTATATATTATAGAATTAAGAGGGGCATGTACTAAAAAAACGCAAATATATTTTATGTGCAAAACTATTTTTGCACTTTGCTCTAATTGCAATGTACTAAACATTTAACACTCCAATAGTACATACGCGCAAATTGCGAATAAAAACGGGCATTATTGCGAATAAAAATGGGCAAGTTTGTGAATATTTTTTCTACCTCTTTTTATAGCGCTCACTAAAATTTTCACACACAAATAAGAATTATTTTTCACAAAATATTCGCGAAACTCTATAGCGTGCGCAAATCAATTTTTTTTCAATTTATTAGCGCAACCGGAAGAATGCACGCTAAATAAAAATAAATGGAAGAGGCGCCAATCAGGGAAAACCAGCGCAAAATGTTACAAATAGTCGCAAATTGCTCTTCATGTTTTACCTACTTTTTACCCCCAGTTCAATTATTTAGTACATGACCCCCTGAGTGTCTTGTGCTCACAACATTCTCCTAATTGTCCAGCTGTGCACATCTGAGTGTAGGAAATGTCAAGGCCAAAAGAGGGATTTTACTAATCAAACTGTTCCAAAACTAACCCAGATTAAATAATGGAGCGTTTGTAAGTCTATTTTTGGCAACAGCAGAGTAGAAATTATTACAGGAAAAATAAAAACTAAAAATAAAGTATTCCCTGATTTCATAATAAATGTCTTATATATTTTGGGAAATTTGTGTATGTGAAGAATATTTATAGACTGGTTCCTATATTTATTTTACTTTATGGCCCTGTTTTTTTTTTTTTTCAAAGAAAGGGGAGGCAACTGTAGCGTTCGGTTTGCCAATACCCACTTGTTCAATTTGAGTAATATGCAATAAGTGGTGGGATTTATAAGAATTCTGTAATATTCTATAGTATATATTATAGAATTAGAATGTTAAACTTCGATATAATAAATACTACCGTTCCAATGTTTGGGGTCATTTAGAAATGTCCTTGTTTTCCATGAATACCTACATCAAATGAGTTGCGAAATGAATGGGAATTACAGTAAAGACGTTGACAAGGTTCGAAATAAATGATTTTGATTCTAATGAAGACTTTATTCTTGAAAGAGAGAATTGCAGGGAATAACGAAAATGACATATTTATACAGATAATGATAATATTGGTAGTTAAAAATCACTTTCCTGCTGTCTGATGGGTTGGTCCTTTAGTAACACCTTGGACACCCTGCTACTTGCCCCCCTCCTGGTTTTTCCAGTCCTGGTTTTTGGGAGGCCAAGGACAGAGGTAGAGCTAGGCCAGACAACTATCCAGCACTAAAAATGGAAGTCTGTGACACTGTAGACTGGGTACTGTGCATGCACAGCAGCTGACCTCCCGAGTAACTCCCAAGTAACTTGACCTTCCAAGCTCCACCACCTGCATTCCCAGGATGTATGGTGCTATATACAGATAAATAAAGTGTACAGTCATCAAAATTGTTGTATTTTTACAAAAAAACATGTATTTAAAAACAAATGAGAACAGGCAGCATCATTACAGTCAGCTGATATGGTGAAGAAATGCGTTGGGAGTTTCCAGTGAACAGAAAGTAGGTCCGTGTTGTGTTTTGATGCTCAAACCTGACACATACATGTGACGTGCAATCTGATTTGAGGTGTTGCCGCAGAAAGGCTTGTAAATTGTATGAATCAGGGCAAACTCATTTAATAAAACCTGGTTAGGAACAAATTGGACAGATCAGCATATAACTACGGTGACAAGCTAATGAAAAGCGCGTTCAAATAAATAATGTGTCATTCTGGTGCACGAAATGAGAACAAACACGTTCAGATTACTTCATAGGGAGCAAGAGGTTAAACGGATAATTAACCTTTCTAATTTCAGGCATGCTTTAAGTCTCTTGATTGGGGAAGCAAAAAAACAAAAAATGGATACGTCCCTCAGCCCCTGAGAAATGAAATATGGTTTGAAGGCGTAAAATGTTAAACTAATTACTAAGAAAACAGATGGTCATTTCAGAAGGTAATCTCTCTTGTCCTTCATCCCCTGATGCTAAGCACCTCAATGTCCCCTTTGATCCTGCCCAGGAATGATGCCATGTAGAATCATGCCACTAGGGCTTATGCTTAGTGCCACAAACTTTTATTCCCCAGTATAGGAGAGTACCAGAGCCTTTTATTCCCCAGTGTAGGAGAGTACCAGAGCCTTTTATTCCCCAGTGTAGGAGAGTACCAGAGCCTTTTATTCCCCAGTATAGGAGAGTACCAGAGCCTTTTATTTCCCAGTATAGGAGAGTACCAGAGCCTTTTATTCCCTAGTATAGAAGAGTACCAGAGCTTTTTATTCCCCAGTGTAGGAGAGTATCAGAGCCTTTTATTCCCCAGTATAGGAGAGTACCAGAGCCTTTTATTCCCTAGTATAGAAGAGTACCAGAGCCTTTTATTCCCCAGTGTAGGAGAGTATCAGAGCCTTTTATTTCCCAGTATAGGAGAGTACCAGAGCCTTTTATTCCCCAGTATAGGAGAGTATCAGAGCCTTTTATTCCCTAGTATAGAAGAGTACCAGAGCCTTTTATTCCCCAGTGTAGGAGAGTATCAGAGCCTTTTATTTCCCAGTATAGGAGAGTACCAGAGCCTTTTATTCCCCAGTATAGGAGAGTACCAGAGCCTTTTATTTCCCAGTATAGGAGAGTACCAGAGCCTTTTATTCCGTAGTATAGAATAGTACCAGAGCCTTTTATTCCCCAGTGTAGGAGAGTATCAGAGCCTTTTATTCCCCAGTATAGGAGAGTATCAGAGCCTTTTATTCCCTAGTATAGAAGAGTACCAGAGCCTTTTATTCCCCAGTGTAGGAGAGTACCAGAGCCTTTTATTCCCCAGTATAGGAGAGTACCAGAGCCTTTTATTTCCCAGTATAGGAGAGTACCAGAGCCTTTTATTCCCTAGTATAGAAGAGTACCAGAGCCTTTTATTCCCCAGTGTAGGAGAGTACCAGAGCCTTTTATTCCCCAGTGTAGGAGAGTATCAGAGCCTTTTATTTCCCAGTATAGGAGAGTACCAGAGCCTTTTATTCCCCAGTATAGGAGAGTATCAGAGCCTTTTATTCCCTAGTATAGAAGAGTACCAGAGCCTTTTATTCCCCAGTGTAGGAGAGTATCAGAGCCTTTTATTTCCCAGTATAGGAGAGTACCAGAGCCTTTTATTCCCCAGTATAGGAGAGTACCAGAGCCTTTTATTTCCCAGTATAGGAGAGTACCAGAGCCTTTTATTCCGTAGTATAGAATAGTACCAGAGCCTTTTATTCCCCAGTGTAGGAGAGTATCAGAGCCTTTTATTCCCCAGTATAGGAGAGTATCAGAGCCTTTTATTCCCTAGTATAGAAGAGTACCAGAGCCTTTTATTCCCCAGTGTAGGAGAGTACCAGAGCCTTTTATTCCCCAGTATAGGAGAGTACCTATTAGAACCTTTTATTCACTAGTGTAGAAGGGTATTAGAACCTTTTATTCACTAGTGTAGAAGAGTATTAGAACCTTTTATTCACTAGTGTAGAAGAGTACCGGAACCTTTTATTCACTAGTGTAGAAGAGTACCAGAACCTTGTATTCCATAGTGTAGTAGAATAGTGGAACTTTTGTTCCCTAGAATTGGAGAGTGCTGGGCCATTGTCATTTTTTGGAATGGCAGAATACTGGTACCTGAGCCTTCTATTCACTACTATGGAAGAGAATCTGGATCTTTCACACCCTGATAATGAGGAATCGCCTTTTGCACATTTTAGAGATCTTCTCAGCAGCCCTGTTGGAACTCTTTATTGGAAAGTACTGGAACAATGCATTGGGATTCTGTGCCTTGTTCCAGACGTTCACAATCCAGCAGCAAGATACATGGTCATAAGACCTGACGCCGCGCTCGTATCTACAGAGTATAATTACCAGCTCATCTTACTTTACTGTAACCTTTTGACTGCTGAAAACCAAAATGTTGCAATGATCCCCAATGTGTCCAAATCCCCTTTCATACAGAAAAAACATATGTGCAAACTGCTCCTGCACTTGCCAGTTGGATTGGGTGGGTGTCTGCCGTCAGTGGCCGCTAATCCCCGCTGATAGCTGACAGTGAAGTCTTTTTCCAAAGTGATGGTTTTCTCGAGAGGCTATAGTGGATTTGTGATGGTGAAACAGTAAGACGTGCCACTAACATGCAGCCATCCTGTAATTCTAGAACATTAAATCTCGGTTGAGAGAGACACTGATATCTCCATTTAACGTTGTGGCACCTCTCCTTGGTGCCATGAGAATATTTAACATGTCATCCAATCTTTATTTTGTTTCTACAAATCCATAAAGTGCATCATTCCTGAATGCAGAGGCGAAATGACTGAATACAGCAAAATCTGATTGGTTTACAGTCCCGTATTTATTTTTGTAATTGTAACGTGAGATTTGTTTGTGCCGTCTGGCTACTCTTTGCAGCCATATTAATCGCTGCACAATTTGGGATTTTGTCTAAGTTTGCAAGCAGTTTTCACGAGGCCGGGTGGAAACTATCCGTGGGTGGAAATTACTACAGTGAAATAAGGAACAGGAATTGTTTCGATATTGTGAATTAAATGGTCAGTCTAGGATAGGGGGGTCAAACTGTGGCCGTCCAGATGTTTTGGGACTGTATCGAACCTTACTCTTCTGCCCATATTATAGTCAACACTATTATTTTATAGATATAGGCTATCAGCAGCTGCTACTTTTTGTTCAATTAAATACCAGCCATGTTTTTGCCTCTGTAGTCTTGACATTGACCATAAGCCAATTTTTTAACAACCTACCAGTAAAATACCAGCTGAGTGGTAACCCTTCCTGGAGGGCCGCATCTTGAAAACCCTGGTCTATCACCCCAAGGGAGTACCATGTCATTTTTTTTACTTTCTACTGTTCCACAACGTTATTTTGTTTTTTAACCATTTTCAATTGGTGCAACTATAGAGTATGGATCTCTGGAATGCAATCATACCGTATAACATTATGTTACATTACCATTTATTTATATAGCACCAACAATTTACTACATACTAAGTTAGACAAACTTGTACGGGCTGGTACGTGAGGCAGAGAGCCCTGCTCGCAAGCTTACAATCTAGAGGGAATGGGGTACATGAGACACGTAAGGGATTGAAGAGGTCAGAGGGAACGAAGTTGTAGTAACAGTTATGTGGATGGTTGGCACTAGGTGGGATAGGACAAAGATTAATTGCGTGCATTCTAGCTGGATCAGTTGTAAACTACCTGATATTAACAGTGATTGAGGACAGCGAGAGCTAGGTGAGATCAGCTAGAGGTAAACCAACCGGTATGCTAGTTGGATAGCTAGTAAGCTTCATTAAAGAGATGAGTTTTGAAGGACTTTTTACATTTTGAAAAGGAAGGAGAGAGCTGGAGTTCCAAAGAGAGGGGGCAGTTCGGGCAAAATCTTGGAAGTGCGAGTGGGATGATGTGATGAGGTATAGGAGGAAAGCTGTAGACCCATTGAGGAGCACAGAGGTCATGAAGGGAAGTATCAGTACCATAATGAGCCTTAGTGCCTAATGCATAGCAGGTATCGGTTGCATTATTAAACATAATTATAAAAACCAGACAAGTCAGGAGACTTGTGCTCACACCACTGCAAGGGATTCTGGGTATTCATATGCAAATGATGTTAACAATGATCACCCTTTGGCCTCTATATCCAATTTATACATGACCCCTTGGAGCAAGGAGCAAATGCTGGACCACAATGGTCTAGTCACCCCAATAGCTCCCCTCATGATATGTCATAGTTTTAAATAATGACACGCTCCTGAACCTTGACTATTCAGTCCCATACCAAACGGTAATGCCTGCCAGTTCATGGACACTATGTAAGAACCATACTCAAAACAAAGCATAAGGTTTATTACTCTATAGAGTATTTCTATTGCTTCGGTTGTAATGCTAAAACGTGTACCCTCTTAGGAGACAGACAAAGGAAATATGTGATGGAATAACACAATATATATACTTGTATCACCGGCCACGGTGAATGCTTAGGAAAGTTCATTACCGTATAGAATTTAGGCTGTATCTTCGAGTCTGTGTTCTAAATTAGAACACTGGGCAGCCAATGAAAAAGAAGCAGGCCAGGCATTCCATCTTTGATTGGCTGTAGGTAGTTTACAGATTTAAAGCCTATGTTATCTTCATTCCCCGTCTGTGACCTGTATACTGGACAGAGCATCCCACCACATGCTAGCAAGGAAGTAGGTAAAAAAAAATTACCGATCTTAAAAAAGGGATAGTGAGTTGTTTTTTTTGATGGTGGTAACTGTTTCCCTATTTCAAAGTTATAAAATGAATTGCAGCAAATATCTCCGAGTAATTCATTAGGAACAAATTAAGAATGGTAAAAAAAAAAAAAATTAAAATAATTTTGTGTATTTGTCTATGGAAAAAATAGCATTAATGTAAGTTTCTATGCATGGAACCGCTTAGGAAAGACTTCAGCCTACCATTTTATGTGGTAAGCCGTATTTATCTTTGGGACGGCAAAATCATTTGCAGAACCTTTGTAAACGCTAAGCAAATATTTTACTGGCAAATTATGAAACATCACAAAAGTGCAGTCAACACAAACAGGCCAGATTCTACCTCTGATTACTGTTCAAAAGCCTTTTTTTTTTTGTGTGGAAGTCTAAGTGTACTGGCTAACATCTGGCTCAATGTCATCATCTCCAAACTGATGTTTTTCGTAAGCTGTTATAAGCCATGTTATTTAATGTACTATTAATTACAGTTCATTACAGGCAAATCGTCTGTTTTTTTTTGTGCTTTCCAAATGGCTGTGATGCAGACATTATATTCTGTAAATGATCAGGACTTTCAAACAAAGAGCTATCAAACAGGAGAGATCAAACGCTCGTTAAAAAAAAAACAAAAAAATTAAAATTACATTTTAGCTTTTGACCACAAATATGCCACGTGGGCTGGAACTTTGGGAATCAGTTAAGAGGGGGAAGATCAGCCACGCCAGTGTCTCCAGTTCAGGCTGGTCGTTGTTCTGTTCCGTGACTTTAGTGGACAAAAAGAGCAAGCACAACTTGAATTCTGGGATGTATTCTTTTGTGTGTGTTCGTGTTGGTAAAGATAGGAAAAGATGTCTCCATTCCAGGCCAGGAAAAAATTCCTTTAAACAAAAAAACAAACTGTATTAAAACTTACAAAAACGTGCGTTTCATTTTTTTTTAAAATTATCTTTCCCTTGAAAACGTATCTTTTGCAGGGTGTCTTCAGGGGACTGGTCCTCTAACAATTACGTATCCTCTGTGTTTTTTAGCAGCTTCTCCTGCTCAGTGCACACGTGTATACATGCCACACAACTCTTTTGTTTTACACAGGTTCTTCATACAGCTCTCTGGACTTGATCTTCTGGCGTCCTAGTTCTCTGGGATAAAGGAGGAGAACGTCATCTCTGCATGTGCAGAGTTAAGCACAGTTTTTAATGACAGTATAGTGCAGTGATGGCAAACCTAATCAGTGATAATGAACCTGTGCCACTCGAGAGCCTCTGAAGTGGCACTTGGCATGTGAGGGCATTGTCACCATCACCATACATGGAGACAACTAGAGCACATGGGGGACACTGAGATGGGGCAACACAAGGAGTCAATAACAGGGAGATGGGCATCTAAAATGAGTCTACAATGGAAACGGGAGAGAAAAGCACTTTGAGATCTTTAACTTGGTCTCCTGCAATGGGCATTTGCCATCACTGGTGCAGTGTATGCTGCATGCACAGTAGCGCTGATGCTAACTCAACCCAGCCATACTAACACGTCGGTTCTAGTATGAGGAAGGTAAACACGGGATGGGAAAGAGGTTGAACTTGATGGACGCAAGTCTTTTTCAACTGAAACTATTGTGGAACTAACTAACCTGTTTTTTAAGAATGAACAAAAAAACCCAATGCTGAGTTTATTTGGTAAAAATAGAAGAACATATTAGGGCTACAATTGACCTTTAAATGCTTTATTTACCAGGACAGAATGTTTCTTGTTTTCATACAATAAAATGCACATCCTGCGTAATATGTAAATCAAGTCCTATTTAAATTGTATTTTCATCATAGAATTCTTGGAACTGAGTATGTTGTAGTTGAATATAAAGATGGCTGCCCTCGTAATACATGTTTGGGTTACATTTCCTTTCTAGATCACAAGTGGACCCAACGATTATAGGAAAAGATCATGCAGTTTTGTGGAAGGAGAAGTGGAGAGAGAGAGAGGGTCCTAAGGACCCTTTAGACACTGTGATTACGTAAAGTGGGGTGGAGAAGAAATCTTGAAAAAGGGTCTTTTGTTACTGATACATCACTGATCAAGAAGGCTCAAGAATGCTCTGCACTAGGTCTGTTCTGTTTCAGAGCAAACGTGAGATAATTGCTTCCAGTCAGGGGAGGACGGGCAAGGGGAACATTTCACCCCCCAGGCTGCTCTCTAACCTGATTCAGTGGACTGGGGCTGTACCACCTTCCACTTTTAAATGAGCTAGGAGACTGGCTAAGCTTCCGTCTTACTCAGATGAGGATCTGGTCTGGTACAATAAAATAGGATCAAAAGCCTGAGGACAGGTAGGGTCCATATACTGCATTCCATGCAGACACCATAGGCAGGGCCACAACCTTTCCCCCCTGCATTTCTAGAACAGAATTGGAAAAAAGGTGGTGGAGGGGGAGTAAAAGGCCAGTGCAAACTGGGTACAAGAAAAACTAGGGCCCAACCACTCAATCTATCAGTATATCTGCCTGTCTTTCTATCCAACTGTCTTTTCTGTCTATCAGTCTCAGTACCTTATCTGTCAACATATCAGTCTTTTGTTTGTACTTGTGATCATGAGAGGACTGATGAAGTTGAACCATAGGCTGCTGAATAGTTTTTTGCCTCCTGGGCCAAAAGATTCCAGCTCTCCTCTGCTTCCAATCAACATGTTTCACTGTTCCAAAGAGCTTGCACTTTAATTTGAACGAATTACTCAGCCCATAGAGCAATAATGGCTTTCAAAAGACCACAGTAAACCACTCTAAGTAGCTTCGTTCATCTCACTAAGTTATGCTGACATTCACTATTACAATCTACAAACATTTGACTGCTCTCCAAACAAAAATCTTTGGTTGTAAGTAAAATGCTCTCTAGCCCCCTTATGGATCTAGTTCAAGCAAAATGAATTTTTTTTCTTATGAATATTGTTTGTAAACATGACAATCACTGTCATTTAGGCATCTAATTGCTTACTTAAATTTCAATTGGAATTTATTTCATTTACGCTTTAAAAACGAATCAAACATCCTGAAATGTTTTCTATTTATTATGGCGACTATAGCATTCGTATAATCGAATGACTCTTGTTTTTCCTTCACAATATGTTTTCTATTTTAATTCCACTTGGGAAAAAAACAACAAAGCTTTAGATTTAATGAAGTAATAGTTTCTGAAGAGGTCTCATTCCCTAGTAATGTTTCGTAGAAGCAGGACGGGAAGAAAATTAGAAGCAGCCAATAATTTTTAACATAGCCGTTTATAGTTTATTAAGATTACATTCATAAAAACAAGTCTTGGTAACAATAACATATTTAAACTCTATAGCGTAAAGGAATATATTTTTTTAAACAGGATATTTTTTAACCTTTTCCTTTAGCAAAACGATAAGAAATTTATAGTAACTGTTAAAAGGATAATTTAAAAAATATATATTTTTTAAAATTTAACAGTTCATCTTTTTATAGAATGTGGCATTAAAAAAAACAATGGATGAAAGTTAAAATAGCAAGGAAAAAAAAAGAGGGGGTGGGAAGGGCAGGAGGATACAGAAAATAGGGAAAAGGAGAGAGAAAAATAAAAGTGAAGGATGGGTCACTGGGTACAGATCACGTCTTGTTCATAGCTCCACCCCACCACCTGTGGGGTTGGGCATGGGAAGTGGCGTGATAATGGTCCCGAAGTGGGCCTGTCCCATTTAAAGTGAGCCAGAGAGTCCAAAGCTTGTTAAAGGTTTAGGGGTTGTTGATGCAGGTAGACTGTCGGCCTATCCTTTTTTCATGAATTCGGCAATCAGTACAAGGATTGTGGGAATTGTTGGAACTGTTTTAAAGTGGTTGTAATGGCTGCCAGGGTAATTTTGGCTAGCCATTTGTTGTTAGCAGGGTTGAGTTGGCCTGTAGAAAGTGAGAGTAAAAACTACCAGGGGCTGGGTTAGTATTCCAAAATTCTAGAGAGTACTGCTGTGATTTTCTGTCCATTGGGTAGTTAAGTTTAAGGCAAGACCACCACATGTGAATGTTTGGTGCAGTCTTATCGTATCCCCTCCAGCACTCATTGGGCATATGTAGTAGTTAAAAAAAATTGACCATATTTACGGAATTTTAAGTGTCTAAACAAGAAAGTCATACTTATGATGTGGGAGTCAGGCTGATAGAATATTGACAGAATAGTTTGAGAATGTAAGAGAGGCTAGGCAGACAAAGAATTTCTATGATTTTGAACACAAAAGCCACAAATTGCTGTCTTTAATTTCCGAACGAAGAGCAGCTTGAAGTTTCGAGCATCAAATTGGGCACCGGCGACCAGGCATAAGTTATTATGTGAATATTTTCCATTTTTATTTCAGTCCGGGAGCACAACAGAGGAAGGTAACACTGAATACTTCACATGTCAGTCGTAAAAATAAATAACAATCTGAAAAGAGTTCTGAAATACGGTTTTATTAAACCCTGGCACCGCACCTTCTAATCTGTGCCTGCAGTACAAGGAATTTAGCTTGGCAGGATTCAGGTGCAATGGAAGGAAGGGGTCTGCTGTACAATAAGATCTTTGTCCATTGAGAAATTGATTAGCCATCATGAAAATAAGAGGCCAAGCGTCAGGGATTCAATAACACTTGCTATGCATGAGCCATTAAGTACTCTATATCTCAGTGAGTAATATGTTATTATCCACAACATCAAACAACGCAGCTCTGGGACACAGCAATTATAATAAAGTCCACTACAAAGAAAAGGCCATATTTTATTCATTTTAATGAAAGGTAATAGTCCACCTCCTAAATTCTGCATGAACAGGAAGGATTGGTAACCTTAAACAATGCAAATTTGATATTAAATTAAACTCATTAATATCAGTCAAGATTCATTATTTCGTTTTAATTGGATCCATGCCTCCTGCCATGTAGTACACAATCACATTCTAAGGATGCAATGACATTAAAAATACAACAAAATGATTTTTGTGTGTCCTATTCAAATTAAAGGTTGGTCTAGAATTATTATAGGATAGTTTCTACAGCAAATATAGTCAGATTTGATCAAATTATAAAATAAAAACTACAACTTAGAGTTTTTAGATCTCCTTTTCTAAATCACTTTTACTATAAAACAAACAAACAAACAAACAAATAGGAACAAGATTTTTTTTTTAGAAACAGATGAGCCAGAGAAAAAGGCTGGCCGACCTATTCACCCAACTTATCATCAAAAACTATTTACATGTTTACAAAATGTATTTAGACAGATATAGATCAAGTTATTTGGAATGAGAATAACATTCATGAAGTTCCAACTTTATGGAATTGGATTATGCAAGTACTAGACTATAATTTTTGTATGTTTGGAGATGAAGAGTATGATAGAAATAATTCATGATAGTGTGTCTGTTACAAGGTTTGTAAGGTCGTGGATTTGTGTTTGTAACAGACTACAGCCAAGGATCTGAAAACTATTCTGTCCAAACTTTGGTTAATAAGTGAGTTCCTCAGATAAAGAATATGATTCCAGAAACCATAATCTTCCATTTTTCTTCAAATCCCTAAAAAAAACGAAAAAAAAAACAACCGCACTGCAGGAAAAAAATGTGAGAAATCTCCATGTAGGACTCCCTTTCAAAAGACTCTAGATCTCATAGCTAAGATTAAGGGATGTGTGTCTGTGTGTCTGGGTGAAGAGATACATAGATGATGGGTAGAGTGATTAACTGATAGTTTGACAGACAATGTACTTCTAGTTGATCCCCTGTCACTTATTAAAAGGAAAGGTAGGATATTTGTTGTAGTTTAAAAATGCAGATCTCAAGACGAATGAAGTACCTGGTTACCTTTGTCTGAAATAAGTTTTTTTTTGTTTGTTTTTTTGTACATGGAGAAAATGCACTTTCTGACCCAATTATTGTATATTGCTATTTCCACTTAGTGCTGGTATTTCTGTGTTTATATATACATGTTTTACTATATCCTGATCAAGATCAACATAATGCTGGTAAACTGAAACCAGGATTGATGATTTGAACAAAAATGTGGTCCTATGTTTAATCTGGAGACTCAATACCGTGATTATTAGTGATGTGGAAAATCGAATTACATCTTTTAGATATTTCAGATGCATCGAATATCTACGTTATCATGAGAATATGTATCCAACGATAAGGGTGAGCCTCGGTAATTTGGTTTTCTTGTACACACAGCTGATTTTTTTTTCCAAAAAAATTCCAATGGAAAGAGTAAAGTACATTTTTTAAGTAAAAAGACGTTTACTAAAAGAATATTATGCATTCCTACAGCATGTCACAAACTCTCCTCATCGAATCCAAAATCTATTTAGAATGTAGCACTATAAATATGTCCTGTGTGTTCCATAAAATGCTCCTCAAATCAAACTCGGAAATTAATTTTAAGGAAGGAAATTTTATTTAGGGCTGTATTTTTTGGCACGGAGCTCAAAAGCGTGGAAATAAATCAGGATGTCACCTTAGCAAAGTTAATGCATCCCACGAAACCATTTTACCTCATTAAACTAGGCTGGAAGGCGCAATTTCTAGTCAGGAAAAAAGGTTTGTTAACTTAGGCTTGTCGTGAGTTTTCCATCCGTTTCAGGTGTGAAGTTCAAGCTATCTTAAAAAAAAAAAATTTAAAATTAAAAATTAAAATACATCCCCCGCATGCCATTAATTATTACTAAAGGCAGGCCGTAAATTCCTCACGCGGTATTGGAAGGGATGTGGTTTGTCCAAACCGCCATTTTGAGTGGTCTAGTTATGTCTGAGCTGGAATAAACCAGCCATCTGACGTTTTGCAAAACCTGGACTGACTTTCAGACATCATTTTTTTTTACCACAGTCTTTGACAAAACGTGTTTAACAAAACATCTAGTTGTAGCCCACTGTGCTACTCATCAAAATATTTATAATTCGAGAGTATGGGTCATTAACCTTTCACTTCCCTATGCCTATTTTCTAGTTTACCCTCTTAAAATAAAAAAATAATTTTTATTTTATTTTGTGACACATTATTATTTCTTTTAACGTATTCAGTATGCTTTTGACTAAGCACATGAGTAGGGGCGAAACGCGTTAAGCTTTTTACTTTTATTTGTCCAAAGACTGAATAAATTTTGAAATTTAAAAAACAAACAAAAAACTTTTGGACTCCCTGTGTGGATTTGTTTGGTGTCAGCTGGCACATCTCCGTTTTTCCAATGTTTTCTGTGGGAATATTGGTAATTACAAGAATTGTATGAAATTCACTATGACTGAAGCGCCGGGAGGCGTGAAACGCGTCAAGCTTTGTAAGTTGGTTTTGCCTGTTATTTCACAGGTTTATATTCCTTTATATCTTCACTATGTTCTGGACACTCAACCTCAAAAAGCATCGATATTGCTAGGAGTGCCAAGATCTTCTCTTCTTTTCTTTAATGAAGGTCTGTGGAGATTGTGTTATATAACTGTAAAAGTTTCATAACACATATATCTCTTGATTCAAAAATGCTATAAGTGACATGGACTTTTGTCTTAGAATCTCTGATAATGAGCAAATGTAACTACATAAAAAAAATGTAACTACATTAATTCTACTGCATAGATTCTATAGTCAATGGGGAATTTATTATGGTTATATGTACATAAATATACTGGGGGGCATGTACAAACAGGGGGCACATGCAGATTGCACCAAATACCGGCGCAATCGGTGTGTGTGCGTCAATGTATAAAGCAAACTCACAGGAGTTTGTGCAATCTTTGTTGAATGCGTAGATTTAGGTTGTGTCAGCAGTCTCTGTATAAAAAAAAATCAGGCCTGTCTTGTGTTGGGGAAACTCCGCCTAACACAGATTGGCTGCAAAGTGTCGGGAGTTATAAAAAGGCGCAATCGCCGTTATACAGAGCAAACTGCGATTGCGCTTGATCAAAATTAAACTCCCGCTATTTTGCAGTGTGGGGGTTTTTATACATAACCCCCAATGTTTTTACCAAGAAGTAAATAAGCTTTATCTGAGAAGAAATATACTTCAGGAAGATGGAAATATTAATATATGTTCATTATTGCATAAAATCCCTGAATATTTATTTTATAATAGTGTCCTCAGAACCTTTTAACACCTTGTGCCAAACAAACGTATGTATATATACGTCCACATAATGAATCACAGTGATCGTATGCCACCCTTGTCAAAGCCCAAAGGCTTTGACATGGGATTTGAGGCGACATTAATGTCGTCCATGGCATGACACTAAGGGGCTAAAATTCATATGTTGAAAAAAATAGTAAACGATGACAGGACCTTTAATCTTAATAAGGCAACCACTGCATCATAGACGTCGGAGACAAACTAGCGCTGTCTGGTCATGGAGAACCATCTCCACGACGTGGCAGCCTGGAAACCAACATCTGACTTCCCAAGGAAGTCTAAATCGCTACTGAACGATGATCCATAGGAGCGCCATAATTTGCCTTCTGTGTGACTTCATGGAAGGTTTCGTCCCTCTTTAATTGTTTGAACTTGGTCCCACCTCCAACATAGTCCGAACCAATAGAAAGTGAACACCACTAGCTAGCGGTGTGACTATACGTTCAGCAATGCATTGGACCAAGCCACATGTGTAATGTCTTTCATTTTCTATGTTTCATTCATTGGATGACGAAATTGCAAATTAGCAATTAAATGAAAACATCTTTATATCCAGCCTACCGCCTCCTCCTTTTTAATTTTTTTTTTTTTTTCTGGCAATTAGATACCGTGAATGTATAAACAGTAGAAATAATGCATGTTTAATATCCTTATTGAAGGAAACATATTGATTTTTAATCTCTGTGTGTTTTTGGCATATGTTTTGTGTTTCATGGAACACGCAGCCATTTGATCATGACTATTCTGAATTTGTAATCAGGAATGAAAAGCTCTGTAAATATAATATCCTTCATAAATCTGGGACAGAGAACTAACACTTCACCCGTATGTTTTTATAATGTCCAATTTCAGTAAAAGATTTATTTTTTTCTAGAAAAACAAAAACCCAAAACAATAGAAACTGTGGTACAGTTTATAGAAATATAATTACCCTAAAGGGTGACTAAACTGTTAAAAAGTATAATTACCAGGCGATTCTAGTCTACCTCGGGATTTATGTTAAGTAAAATAAATCAATGTTACAACATCACCACATCATAAAAGGATGTAATTGGCTTCATACTTTTACCATGCTAAAATCATTTTTTAACTGAAGGAGTAAAAAAAGGAAAAGGATGTCTGCATTGGATCAAGCAGAGAGGTGTATATACTGGCTGGAGCTATGGACAAATGGCTGTATTAATTGTGAAACAAATTGGCAAGAGGCTCACATATTCTTGAAGATAGGATAAAGATTTCTCTATTATCAATAATTAAAAATGATGTTTTTTTTTTAAACCCTCACATTATATGAAGTCAGGTTGTGGTTCTCTAGTTCATGTATCAGTAGGATAGCCGCCTTTACTTCAAAAATAATACCGACTTTTCTACTGTTTCCATAGACTTACAATTTTCTTCCAAACAGTTTTCTACCAACCTGTTGGTAGAAGACCAGCGGGATGGCAACTCTAAGTATCGGTCTATCTCTGTTCGTCTAACATAGGCGGTGATTCCCTGCTCGGCTCTGTACCAAGTGCTGGGTAAGTTGTTGGAACAATGTAAATAAATGTTAATGTAATGTCATATAATATAGTCCCATTTCTTTATATGTCCTAATCACAATCACATGTTTTACTCGTGCAGTAAAATGTACATTTTGAAATGCCAAAGACTTTACAGTTGGATGCCTCTCAGTGGTGGCACATATCATGCTGTTTTACGTCAACATGGAAGGTGGGGGTCAAGTGGAGAAATTTGCCTCCTGTTGAACAAAAACACTGGATTTTTTCTTGGTGTAATGTTGGGTTGTTTGGGGGGATGGCCTGGCGGTCTGCATCACAAGAGGGTTGGGTAGGTATCTAGCATACAGATTCCGACTATTCCTTCTCTGCCCACTCTGGATTCTGATCTTCCCTGTGGGAGGTAACATTTTTCTCTGCCTTGTGGGAAAAAAAGGGCCATGGGTACCAAGACATAATGGGGACCTCTTATCCCATATTGTTTACCTAGAGGAGACCCCTAGCTTAACTTGATCTAGGCTTTCCGAATAATATATCAAGACTGATTGGCTGTTACTGATACATCCTGGAAGCTTCATATTGACAAACGAGAAAGAGGAAGCAAATTCAGAACAGTATGCAGAATTAGCACCAAAACAGAGATGACACAAGTCGGAGGACACAAATATCAGAATTAGTAACTAACAATTACAAATTATTACCATTTTAAAAATAAAGAACATGAAGTGTAGTTGTAAGTTTCTGTAGGTAAGTTTAATAAAACGAAAAAACAGAGACACTCTTTTTGCTGAATTCATGAATACAATCAACTGTAGCACTGGGACAGTGTATCCCAAACAATCATAGTGTAGAACTGGTACCCTGTATCCCTGCATCTTCTGGTAGCATCGTTGGAAGGATATCTCTCTCTTTGTAGCATTCTTTTTTTCCAGCAGAAAAAAAAAGCATAATAGAGAACATAGCTTGTGCGGTCAGATAAGAACTAATTGGCCCATCTAGTCTCCTCATACTAAACATGCAGAGCTATTTAGAATAATGTTTATCTTAAACTTGAAACCAAAGGGATTTCTCCACTGCGTCTATTACAGAAAGGACAAGAATTGAGCTTCATAATCACACAACCTTAGATCTGCAATCCAGATTAAAACGGGATGTTGCTAAACACAATTACACTTATTAAAAGACGCTCGTATATCATTAGGAAGAAACGAGCAGGGATTGTTTAGAACACAACGGTTTCTTTGAGTAAGTCTTGGCAGATTTCGCAGCATTAATCTCAACGTCTGTGTTAATTTTAGCTCAGAACAAAATAACATTCTTGCAGGATTACACTTGGAAAGCAGGCCTGATCCTTATGTTGATGGAGCACCCAAGTCTTTCACGAACAGGAACAGAGTTCCCCAAGGAGCCTAGGTAAAGAGTATAGGTAATTAAATAACCTGTAACATAATCAACAAGCACATATAGAGCTGTGTTTAGTCACAGGTCAATATTTTAGCCTTTTGACCTTTGGTTTTTTGGACCAAAGGCATTTGGACTGAATAGTCTTTTAAATGAAACTAGACAAGAGTGTCCTCTGATTAAAGTATTGGGTGTTAATGGTTCCATTGGCCAGATAGAGAGAATGTCCGACTTCACTATGTAAGACGCTACACTTAAGAGTTTTTCGAGCCTTAATTCCCATAGTCTATTGCGTTAAGTGGGAATTTCATTCTAGGGTATCAGGAACACTGTGATGTGGTGACCCAGATTGGGACTGTTTTGCGGCACAGTTGGGGGGGGGTCTGCAAAAGGCAATAGGAGCATTTTCACAGGACATACTATTAAAGAGGGGTGCCCACAGCCAGGTTCAGTTTTCACCCAATAATTGGATGCCTAAATGGTCCAAAAAATTGAGGATGCAAGAGAGCAGGGGAAAAAAGTTTTAGGTGAGGTAGGGAGCACAAATATTTCTTAACTAGAGCCCTTACTCCATCAATGGGCAGTTTCCTAAACATGAGTGAGATTAAGAGAAGAGAGAGACCTTTTGAGCCCAGGCCCCTATAGCAGCTCTGACCCAGTTTATGTTGTTTTAATGATGTATAAAATGCACCAGACTTTGGTAAATACTCATGTGTACATGTAGAGTAACATGCACCAGACTGGAGTGATTACATATATATTCATCAGTAAAAATGGACTGCGCTCAATATGTATATAGATATATCTAAAAAAAAGTGTGCCAATGACACAAAAGCACAACTGATTATATAAAATATATGAAAAATATGATTTATTATTTTTTGGTGTTATTGATTTATTAAGAAGCAACACTTAAAATACTTAAAATACAGATGCATAAAAATGACAAAAATATGTGTATAACAAAATGTAAAAATTAATGAATGAAAAAATCAAGGAGTATTTCCACCAAAAATGCACATATATTAAGCGAGAAATTTCTTCAAAAAGCGCACATATATTGCATGAAAAAGTTCCTTCACAATAAATACAATATATGAAATACAAAGTTAAAATAACCAGGAACAAGAAGAATAAAACATATAAAAATACCTTTATACAGACACACTATCTGGAATAAACAGATAGTGAACCCGGCCGGGAAATCACAGAGGCTGAAATACGAATAAGCAACGCGTTTCGGCAAAATCCTTTATCAAGCAAAGCGTTGCCTCGGTGTGTCTGAATAATAGATATATATTCATGCAACGCCATACGCATCAGACTAAGGTAACATTTTGCACCACAGTTGTAGAAATGGCCACGAGTTTCCCACATGTGCCAAGAGAACCCTACACCATCAAGTAACACAGATTCTATTTTTCTCGCAACATGTTTATGAAGTCAAAAGGTGGCGCTTTCTCAAGACTCCGAGCTTGGGCCAACTCCGAACCTCCCATTTTGGCACAATCCACATCCATTATCCACGATTAAAGAGTTTTTGATTAATATTCGCCATTTGCCAAATCTACACATGCCACGTATGATCTCAATTAGAGAGAAATCTAACTCTTTGAGGCTTGTGCTCCAGAATCATTAAGTAATTTCTTTCTTTGTTTAACTTGGATCTTTCCTAAAAAATCGAGTATTTTAACAAAACTATTACCCATTGTGAAGCTGTTTAAAAAAAAAAAAAAATACAGATCTTTGTCTACAATCTGCTTGTACAATATGTTGGGGTTGGTGGGTGGGTGGGTTTTGTTTTTTTGGGGCTCATCCCAAAGAGATATTGGCAGTTTGTGCAAACGGAAATGTTGCAGGGTTTTTCGGGGGATAAATAATTAGCAGTGGTTTTACATGGAGTAGAGGTTTGATTGCCAAAAAAACTACTATAAGGTGAAAAGAAATTGACCAATATCAATGAAATAAGATGTGTCAAAAGCCTGTAAAGAAAATAAGGACATTTTACAAGTCTTCTGGAGTGGGATCAAGGTCCTGAATACAAAAAAATGGGGATCTTTTCATTTCTCCTGGTTTCTCCAGTGTCGATACATCGATATATAATACTGTTCAGACAAAGATGAAATGGTCTCTGATGTCTTATTATGTCCATTGCCACCTGCACCATGCCTATCCCACCTTATACAGGACTATCCCTGATTTTCTAGGACGCTGGAGGAGAATTAATTCTGTCCACACACATTGTTAGGGGTACTGCAGTCTCTCTGGCCAGAGTTGTCTTGAATCTTACCTCATTGTCCGCTTCCCTACCAAAATGTAGGGAAGATGACCACCCTGAAGATCCTTGGACCTTCTGCTTCAGTAATATAACCAGATACTTTCTTTTAAAAAAAATAGCGACAATGGTATTGGCTTAATGTTGGATGCAAGCCAATTTCTTTACCAGTCTGCCAGTAGAACACCAGTTGGCTGGCAACCCTACTGTATCCTGATATCTTCCTTTGCCTTCCAGCAAATTTAAATGGCAAAAGTGTCTAAAGTTTGTGGTGTGTATATCCGTTATGCTCCACACAGGTAAGTCACACCATTTAAATTACGTTGTTAGGCTTGTCATGTAAAGCACCTACTCACCAAAATGACTGGGCAAACCCAGGAGATAACTGGGCGATACCAAAACATTGGTGCAATGTGCTGAACAGTCAAGTGGGGCACCCCATTCAGCTGATCCTTCTACAAAAACCTTCTACAGTACCTAAAAGGCTAATAAGGGATTCAAGTAACTGCAAAGTGGAGCAACCTGTCCATCCTGAATTTATGGATGACATCAGATAAAAGAGTCAATGAAGACCTGCCTAAAGCGAACTCAGCCTCACCTGGGCAATACTAATTCTTTTGTATTATATCTGTTGAGTTTTGTGGGTTTCTAGGTGTCACAGATTTCCCCTTCCATTATCTACATCTCGACTGTTTATGAATGAATCCCAGACAAAGTTGGAGTAACTTGCTCAGACCCAGGAGATGTGGATTAATGAACCAGTGCTCGCTCGGAGCTATTCTTATAGCTGCACATGGGAGTTATCCCAGAGTTATCCCAGAGGACTGAAGTTTAGCGGAATACTCCTTTCTACTCAATATTCCTCAAAACTGGCTCCCAGCCGGAAATTTACTTTTCATTGCCATATTTCATTGGAAATGTAAATCAGGATGAAGATTTTTAATTAATAATTTCTTGACTGTCAATTAAACACTGCTTTCCGACAGTGCTATTACATCATACTTCAAAGCCGGTCGGCTGTAATGCATTTCACAGATTTATTTAGTGAGGATTGAAAAAAAAAAAACCCCACAACTTAAAGGCCCCATCTTGAGTAAAACATACGGTCTTAACATTTCAAACTTTATTTGGTTTTTTGAACTCTTAATTTCAAATTTTATTATTATATCAACAGCTTTGTCATTTTTTATTCAATTGCACTTCCACAAATCCTGCTTTATTATGTGTTTAAATAATTTTAATCACTCCAGGTAACGTTAAGGTATTTTTTAAGCCACCTGCTTTAACAATGAATAAAATAACATTTTTGATGTTTGCTCCCCCCCCCCCCCCCCCCACTTCCCCCCCGACTTGCAGCAATACCCACAGAGGTAAATTAACTGGAATTAAAGGAAACTTTTTTTAGGGAAACACAAACCTTGCGATAATTTAATACTAATATTAATTAGTATTAACATAATTAAGTTAGTATAAAAGCTATTCTTTTTTGCTGATTGTCTTGGGTTTTGTAGTAGCATCCATGTGACTTCCCACAAACTTTTTCAAACATTATAAAGCTAACTTTTTTAAAAATAAAATAGAGAAAGGGTATTGACATTGAGCTTTCTTAAGATACCACCATTGTCATCATATCATGTAAATTGTAAAATATGAAAAATCTTTTACACATCAACCAACACAAATAAAAAAAACTACAAAATAGATTCTATTATTTGTCATGAGTTGAGTAAAAGCCAATGCTTATTAGTTTTTTGTTGGGCAATAACAGAGAGTTGCTTTTTTTGTTTCCTAGCCATTTTCTTCTACAGTGACCTTTTGACCCCCAACAATAATCATCACCCTAACCCTAAATCTAACCCTAAGCTCAACCCTAGCCCTAACCCAAATTCTAACCCTAACCCATTTGTAACCCTAAATGCAATATTAAGCCTAACCCTAGATTTAGGATTGGTTTGGTCTTTTTTTTTTTTTAACGGCAATGCAACAGAAGTGATCTCTGATCACTTCTCGAGTGAGCCATTGCCTGCTACTAAGTGACATGTTCTCCCTGATGTACCCCATATGTCCTTTGTCATGAATAGAGGTTAATAGACAATAGGTCTATATAGTGGTAGTTGAGATGCGCGCTCAGATACTACGTTTGGTGAATAGATCAATGTGCCGGTGGAAAATAAGTTGAACACAACCTCACCTTGGGACCACCCATTTTTAGACTTGGAATTCAGTGAATAGATCATAATATATTATTATTTACAGAGATAAACAATTCTCTTCAATACCTGCCAGCATCTTGCAACTGGCAGAGGTGGAGCCAATAAGGAATAAAATAAAATCAACCATTGAGCTCCTATCAGTTAATTTCTCGCCTGTCTTATAGAAATACATAGTATAAATGCAATGATGCCTATACAAAACTATCTGTCTATATAAAACAGACAAATAGGAAATAGGACAGGTCCCTCAAAAAATAGGAGCATCTCGGCAAGTCCAATATTGTTTGCGACGCTCTTTTTTCATATACTATCCCCAAAGGGCATAGCTTGTTAAACTTTTTATTTATTACTAGGCAAAATAAAATAGATTCTCCTATATGCCTCCAATGAAAGAGATCCCCAAGGGCGTAGCTTGTTAAACTTCTTCTTTATTGACAGGTAGAACAAAATAGATTGTCCTATTTGCCTCGGAGGACACAGATCCTTGATCATAAAAAGGTTTGCAATGAGCAGAATAAGCAGTGCGGCTTTGAAATGTAATCTATCATTGGTTATGACATGCTGGCTGCTTGCTTCAGTGGTGAAAGGACATTTTAATTAGAATGCAATTTAGGGGTAATTTAAAAAGGATATTCCAAAGAAAACACAGGTGTATAACGTAACAATGATTGATTTTAGGAAGTATTGCAAAACTGATCCAGCATCATTTCCTTCGAAGAATGAAAAGTCTATCTGCGAGTTTATTGATGGGCAGACGGAGAAGGTCCTAGGTCCGTAGAACATCATTAAATGGTCATCATGTAAACCAGTCCAGTGAGAAACGTTTTTTAATCCATAAACGTCAGTGGCAACGTTGCGACCTGTTGGTCTTCCTCATGGCCAACAGGTCGAAATATTGCCACTTGTTCTTATGGATTAAAACATTTTTCTCACTGGACTGGAGTGCTGGGCCTTGGTGGAGACCTGCTCGAGCACCGACCCTTTGGAGTGCTGTTTGACCACTTCTTTTTGGTGAACGTCATGTTAACGCCCGTCCATGAGAAATGCTGGTGCCTATCCCTGTTGTCATCGGTCCTTCCTCATAATCCCTAGAGATGCCGACGGAATTAAGGACCAGATTCAGCACCATTCTAAGCCCACCTGGCGGCCTTTATACCTGGTTTTGTAGAATGTGTTTACATTTTGGAAGCTGCGCGTTACTGTCAGTGGCTTTGGCTGTCATTCGTATGAGTAATTGTTATTTTTATGCTTTTTACGTAATCAATGTTTCATCACTTCGCCAGGTTCTGGCTCATCCGAATGCTGAGTGATGATGCCTCTGCTAAACTCAGCAATCAACTCAGCATTACAATAATGTTTCACCAGGCCGATGTTGATGATTTTTTTTCTTTTTTTTTGTTAAAGTTGATTATGAATCTCACTTTAACATAAGATTAGGGCAATGTTTGTGCAAGCGGGTAGGCTTGGTGAAGACTTACAGAGCATGCTGTGAGTGAGGATAAGCAGGCTAGCACAACTGGGAACACCCTGGAAGAGATTTGCATCCCCAGTAGTCAGAGGTAGAGACACTTTCCTAAAAAAAGGGAACTGTACCATAAAGTTGTGGTTTAATGTAAATAAAAGAAGGACGCAAACTCGTTGAATAGGATCAAGAGTGGGTGGAACTGATATGCAGGTTCTTACACCCTGCAATGACCCTGGGAAAGCACATAGAGTCCCTTTCTGAAAATTCTGGCAAAAAAACAAATGTCTCCACAGGCTTGGTATATGATCTCATCTTCGCACATAAGTGTCTACTCAGTATTCTCCAATCGGTTATATAAATATTTTATATTACTTTATGTTAATTTTATTTATTTTAATGTATGTAATTAATGTGTTAAGTTTTTTTTTATTTTTTTTTTACTGATTTTAATTTGATTTCCTTTTGGCTATTGCAGGCTCAGTATTTGGGATCAGTAATTTTAGCGCAAAAATCGTCCACATTGGCTGATTTTCATGCCGATTGGAGATCACTTTGGTGGTCTCCGAGTAGCCCAAATTTGAGGGGAACTGTGATCACCCAAGTGATCTGATTGGGTTTTGAAACTCAGAGAACAGATTTTGTCAAGGAGAATCAGAACTACCCGAGCCGAACCTACAATGTTAAACTAGTTTGTTTGCAAGAAGCAGAAACTCTGATTTGTTTACAACCAGGAACATTAGTTTGGGAATGGATATGTGTCATTTCTGGCATCCCCCTGCCAACTATACTTTCATTCAATATACTTTAAAGAAATCCATTTGAAAAAAAATTGATCACAATTTATTTTTTCTTTCTGTAATGGGTTTCCGCTTGAGGCCCCAGGGAGGGCCTGTTGACATTCTCGGTCGGTGGCCATGTTGAATTCAAAGTCATCGCTCAGGTTGCTCAACATGAGATGACTATAATTCTTAGGTATAAGCAGATGGGTCATGTTTAACCTGGATTATACATTTTTTAGCATCAGCAATTCTCATTCGGTTGTCCAAAGGATGGAGGCATTTAATGAAAGATTTTATCATCTTGACAGTTGAATGTTAAACAATAATCACATCAGGGGATAACAGGGGATAGTGAGTGATGTTCTTCCAAGGTTCTGCCGTGCTCCTACCGGTCTGGATCCTGTCTAACAGAGAAACAACCAAAGACTTGAACTGAATAATATCTCTAATCCTCCGGGGATTTCAATGAAACAGAGCACGAACTACATCTACTTATATCTCTCTCCTGTAGTTTGATATGAAGCCTTTTATCATTAATACATATTTGTATTAAGCATGTAGGGATAAAGTGACGATATTATCCACAGCTAAGGAATTGGTGCAAGATTTTGAACTCTTTTCTAAATAAAAGTTTATAACCACAAGAGTTTGCCCAGTTCATCAGAGGCTTTAAAACATACATTGATGAAAGGAGAAAAAAAACAATGGTCCACACAACATTCTATAATGTTTCTGGACAGAGAATAATTAAACAAATCTTTTTTTATTAGCAATAAAAGTATTTCTGTCGCATATCGTGCTCATTGTCCGAATGAGCTGGCTGCCAGGGTTGCTTTATCCGATGGACCCCTGCAGCCAAAGTTATCTGCAAACAATTAATCTTCTGGCTTTCTACAAATGTCAATCTGCTCATGACCCAGAGGGCCAGAGTGAGATGACAAATTAGGCTAAAATACACAATCCACAGTGCTTTCCTGTGCAGCTATCACAAGTGAATTACCAGTAATTTAAAGTGCTGAACACTTGACACTTAGACCGGTTTCTTTTGATTACTAATGTAAGTTGCAAAATTTGGCTTAAGTGGGTGCTACGTCTAAATCATTTTGAAGTAAAATAATATTGATTTATATACGGGTGCAGAATTAACCCAGGGAAAATAGACTTATTCTGGTGGCTAGCAACATGGGTAACTGTGAACCACAACAGATTCCCTACAGCCTATGACCACGAGTTTAGTACCCTTTGGGGGCAGTTTTTTTTATATTCCTTTTATTGACGACCTTTTTTAAAAAAAATAAAAAAAGATATTTAAATTAATTGTAAGTTATTTTGTTTAAGCTTTCTACCTTGTTCATAAACCTTTCTCCCTTCCACAAAAATAATCACATTTTTTTTTAAAAACATTTATTTTGGATAATAAAATAAATAAAACTGGGGGGATGAATTAATTTCATGGAAATACAAGAAAGTAGAAGAATATGCAGAAGTGAAGAAATAAGGTTGTACACTGTGGCTTTTATAATACAAGTGAACAAATACGTTTACTTAAGTCTTACATGGTGAGGTTCAACATTCGAGGTGAAGCAGTCTCCCGGGGTGAAAGTCCGTCTCACGCGTTTCGCGCCTGAGCAAGACGTTTAGTTATAGGCTCAAGTCAATGGCTCAAGATGATACCTATATGAATTAATTTCACCACATAGTAATATTATCACCGCTTACTGTGATTTAGGTGCAGGTGAAGTTAACCCGCAATTTATTTATTTTTTGTCAGATGTTCAGATGTTTATAAAAATCTTAACGCCTGTCCCAAAAAAAAAAGGAAAAAATTGCAAGTTTATTTCACCGTTGCCTAAATCGCAGTCCTGGGTTCTGCGGGGTGCAATGGCAGCTTCCGCAAAGTTTTATGTTTTTTTTGTTTTTTTTAAGTGTCGCTTTTCTAGATTAGACTTCGGAAATTGATGCATTTTTACATTCCAGCACCCTTCTTGGCACCAAATATTTCTCCATCACCCCTACTGAGTCTTGGTGGGTGGTTAAAAGGGTTAAACCGTTACGCAGCAAACGAGTATATGTTCATACCGCTAATCTGCAATGCACAACTATCTTTGGGAAACGTTCGGTACTTTACAAATCCTGACCACAGAAATTGCCAGGACGGAAACTGTATTTAGAAAATATAAAGCGAATGACACATTTAGACCCCCCCCCCCCCCAAAAAAAAAAAAAGTTTTACAGACAGCTGTGTGTAAATGGGAATGCATTAAGGCTATGGAGCTATGCCAAGGAGGTAAGTGAATTTAGGGGAAAGTGAACTATTAATTATGTTTTTGTTATGTTAAAAGCTCAACTCTACTCTGCTAATAAGCGCTAGAAATAGCTAATGATTCATACGATAACTTCAGCTAAACTGCAAACTACACTTCAAATCTACCACATGCCCATAATTATACCCCCGGATTAGATATGATAAATATTGAGTGTGGAATAAAAATATTCTGCAGAAAGGAAGTGAGAGTCTGGAAACTCATCTATTTAATGGAATTTTTTTCTGGTGAGATTCTTTTTTTGCAATGTTTAGTTTTAGATCTTTTGTCTGTACACGCCTGAGATACAGTGGCTAAGTATTAAAGGGCCTACGCAGGAAAGTGTCGGAAAGATAACCAAAAAAAAACACCTAATAGCCATTTCTCATACTATATATACATATATATATATATATATATATATATATAGCACCTTTATTTTTTATATACAAGCTGACACTTTCAGAAGTAGATTTGGCGGGATTCTCTGCCACTTTTATATTTTTTTTCTTAATTTTTATTAAAATATTTCCAGGGGAAAGACATCAGATTTCAGCATAAATCATACACAATCCCCAAAATCTAAAGAGGAACTAACGCATCAAATTAATTACAGAAAAAATGCATAAATTAAGGGTCGCCCCTTTTTAGACACTTTTTGGTGCGCACGTGTGGCACAAACTCCTTCTTTTTGTCAGAATTAGCAATATCGACACTATTTGGTGCTATTTGTACATATATCAGTTTTATACACATATCCTCACAGTCTTCATTCTATAACTTTGTAAGGTGGAGCTGGTAGCCAGGAATCTGCTTCTATTTCCTTTTGAAACTCCAGGATTGAGATTGACCAACATGTGCTATATAACAGCTATTTGCTTACAAATCATTTTTTTTTTTTTTTTTACAAAATAAATGTCAGGGTAGGGCAAATGGTAAGAATTCTTTTTCCTGAATTTATTAAACATACGTTGTTTTTCATAATTTTAAACAGCAAATATTTAAATATTATCATGATGCTATTTTTAAATTCAATTGGAAAAAACCCTGAATAATCTTGAATTCTCTTTAAATACTTTAAGGTTAGTCATCCTACCTGAATAGTCTTGGATATCTTGTACATAGTACATTGTAACAAGGGTTATACCCTTTATAACGCTAAAGAAACATTTATTATTATTACTATTATTTAATATTTATTTAACATTTATCAAATTTTATGTACTTATAACTATACTTAACTTATTTTACTACAAACGTTTGTCAATGTAACTTTTCTCCATAAATAAACTACAAAAAAAAGTATAGTTTATGTAAAAATAAAGTTATAGTTTGTATAAAAAATAATCTTGATTTACCTGGCAGAATAAAATATAGGTAGTAAGAAGTTTATTAATTATTTAAAAAAAAAAAAAAGACTTTTACATCCTTTAGAGGTAGAAATAAGTACCAATATTGTTTATGGTGGACCTGGACTTTTGCAGATCTTGACCCTTATGTCCTTGTACAAACACTTTGCCAATCACAACTTAATTCTCCATGCATTAAATTGTGTTAAATTAACAGTTGAGTTCCAAACCTTCAAGCAAAATAGAGAAGTTTGGGAAACAGCTGAATTCGAAAAATATTCCAGCTTGGCCATTTTTGGTCTCAGTTTTTGCAACTCAAGCTGTGAATTCACCCCAATTTATAATTTCGTGAATAAACCCCTTAATCCTGCAATTTGACCCAGGTGTATAGTTTATTTTTATCCCATAAAATTCTACAGTAAATTGTGGTAATTACAATTTGTGTGCTAATCACATTATCTTACCCCTGATTACACCAATCCAAAAACAGCTCTCTGTGTATTTTAAACTCATCATAGTATTTTAGCAATCAAATGCTTCAAATGTGACTAATTTGCACGTTTTGTTTATTAAAGTTCCAAACTTGTAGAATTAAAACAAATATTTCTTACATTTTTACAGCCAAGATAGATTATAATGAAACTAGCCTTTTTTTTTTTTTTTTTTCTCTCTCAGTAGGATTCAGGGTCATATAATTTAACACTATAATAAGATACCTTTGGGGGTTGCAAAAGAGTTTACAGCTCGTTGAAGTCTACAGACCATATATCCTTTCTCTGTGTGAGCCACTTGTGTTTGAAAAAAACCGGACCTAACATCTCGGTAAACTTGATGTGGCTTTTTTGATTTCTCTCAGGATGTTTGCCTCTCGTAAATTACTGGACACTTTGTTACAGAGGAAAATTTCACTTTTAAATTTTTACTTAAAACAATTAATATATGATACATTTTAATTACTCAAGAAGAAATTCATGAAAAATCAATGGACAACTTTAACAATAATTAAGTTACCTGATTTTGGTCTGTATAGCTCTATCAGGGGATGGACGCGTAGGTCAGTACATTGGGCCAGATCTTCTTTCTAGGGCCAGATGAAGGAAGCTCTGACCAAAATTCTAAACAAAATTTCAGACCTTGGATAGAGCTATACGGCACAAATAGGACTCAGTAACATATTTTCTTTTAATTAAAATATTTATTTTTAAAACATCTACACTTTTAACAAGTTTGTTTTTTTGTCTACAGTTGTCCTATAAATATGCAAAATAAAAATTCTTAAATTGTAGATCAATAACAGCCGTTATTAAATATTTAAGTGAAAAGGTGTTTGGGATGACACACTGAATTCGACAAACTGAATTCGACAAACAATAATAATAATCTATTTTATCTATAGGCGGACTCAACGACTGAGCACAATCTTCAACTATTCGTCTCTCTCCTTTTTTTAAACCTTAAAAAAAAAAAAAAGGCTGCGTTGAGCTTGCCAGGAATAAACCTGTGACTTTATGATTGGACATATCTTGGAGCTAGTAGATTTACTAATAGAGAGCTATCTCAACAGCCAGGATTGGATAGTTCAAGTACTTGAAAAACAAAACTGACTTTTCTCTTATGATCGTAAATTCATTAACCTGAAAATGCGTCAGAAATTCCCACCAGTCAACTGGAATTACCATGTCCCACTCCCCATCTTTTATTAGGGTACTAAATTTCACGTTTGTTTCAATCCAAATGACAATTAAGGGCAATCTGTTCTTTGTAAAGAAGAGTAAAATGAAGTCATCGTAGAGGAGACAAGTGCAGTATTTCATTTCTGTAATTACTATTTGGAGATCACTTTAATGATCTTGCACATTCAGGGCATCTTCTTATTTACTTGATGGGTAAAAATATAATCCTTCATCAGGCCCAACGGCCAAAAGAAATGGAAAATTCGAAGCTTTCCAAGCACCCGGAGTAACAGCTGTCTTGTTTTATAAAGGTCTGAGGTCCATGCATCCCGTCTTCTACCATCAATCACAACGAGTGACATTTCCTGCAAACTTTGTCCAAAAGACAAACGGGGAAATGTACTTAAAAGGGACAGCAGATTGCTAAAAGCCAACGGAGCTAAATACACGTGTTTATATTTGGATGTGCAAATAGGTTCAGATTATACGCTTCCTGCACCAGAAATTGGTGGAGCCCCCTACTACCAGTCACACCGGTCCTCTCCGAGAGCACCTGACAACCTCATTACCAAATATGAATCTTAATTGCGCTGTATTTAAAAATAATGGTCCACCGTGTAGAAAACAACATTCAAATGAGTCCAAGGTCTCTTCGGGACATGCATTTTGCCAGCGCACTCTCTATCACGCCAAGTCGACATCTTAAAAGTCGCCATATGTTTCTCGTCTCCTGGACTTAGCCGAGCAATATCAAAAAATGATTTGTTCCGAAACCTTGTGCGTTGTGTGACTTGCATAGGAGTGTTCGTGTATGTAAGACGTAGTAAATAGTTTTTTTTTTCTCTCTTTTTTTATACTTTTGTTCAGACAAATTACCGGCTGTGATTATTTTTTACCTAGAGTCACTTCCTAAAACAGCATTTACAATGTAAACTCTTCCATTAAAGTAACTCTCTTTGAAATCAACTTTTGATAAAGTACTTTGCACGGTCGTTGGCCTAATTGTATCCTGCTCAGAAACCTTGATGCTCGTCAGATGCTATTTTTGGGTTGAATTCCAACCACTGGTTCATAATAAATTAAACCTATCTATGTAGGTTTAATTTATTCAAATTAAAAACAAATTCTGGAATTTATCGATTCCAGATTGAGATATATACATAAACATAATCTGGAAAAATCTATAAATTCCAAAATTAAAATTAAATTCCAGAGATCTCATGTTATTTATTCTTGTAAATGTGTAGTCCGTACAGACACAGGAAAAAAAAATGGACAGCCAGTGTTCTCTGAACACCTGCACATAAAGTTTAAAATAGAAACTATTTACTAAAGAGGCATATTTTTTTACGTGGAGAAACGCATACTGTTCAGAACAGCAGGTCAAGGAGCCAGTCTCTGTTTCCTTGAATGTGTATAAATATATAATTTTACAACTGAGGCATTACAATTTCTCTAGAGCTATTAATACTTAGACCCGTTACTATTAATATTTAGGGGTTGATTCAGGCTGTTTCAATTTTCAAATCAAACATGGTAGCACTGGATTACTCCAAATTTCGGCCCAGGATGGAGCTATCAGGACAGAACTTTTAATATTACTCTAGAGCACCAATCTTTGCTCATTCATTTCATTTAATGTTATGCTCTCTCCGTTATTGCATCTCATGATGATGACTGTCAGGGGCGTTGCTAGGTCTTCGGATGATCTGGGGCTAGAGCCCAAAAGAGCTCGGTCACACACAGGGGCGTACCTAGAGCATTTGGCACCCGGGGCGGACCCTGAGTGTTGCACCCCCCCACCCCATAATAAAAATGTAAGAAAACACCCACAAATATTTCAGTGTTTGAAAATTGTACAATTAAAGATACCAGGAATATTGTGCCACTCAGAACCCAGTAATATTGTGCCATTCAGATACCAGTAATATTGTGCCTTCAGATACCAGTAATATTGTGCCAGTCAGATACCAGGAATAGTGTGCCATTCAGAGCCCAGTAATATTGTGCCAGTAAGATACCAGTAATATTGTGCCACTCAGAGCCCAGTAATATTGTGCCAGTCAGATACCAGGAATATTGTGTCATTCAGAGCCAAGTAATAGTGTGCCAGTCAGATGCCTGTAATATTTTGCCAGTCAGAGCCCAGTAATAGTGTGCCAGTCAGAACCCAGTAATATTGTGCCACTCAGAACCCAGTAATATTGTGCCACTCAGAACCCAGTAATATTGTGCCACTCAGAGCCCAGGAATATTGTGCCACTCAGAGCCCAGGAATATTGTGCCACTCAGAGCCCAGTAGTATTGTGCCAATTAGATGCCCAGTAATATTGTGCCAATCATAGCCCAGTAATATTGTGCCACTCAGAACCCAGTAATATTGTGCCACTCAGAGCCCAGGAATATTGTGCCAATCATAGCCCAGTAATATTGTGCCACTCAGAACCCAGTAATATTGTGGCAATCATAGCCCAGGAATATTGTGCCAATCATAGCCCAAGAATATTGTGCCACTCAGAACCCAGTAATATTGTGCCAATCATAGCCCAAGAATATTGTGCCACTCAGAACCCAGTAATATTGTGCCAATCATAGCCCAAGAATATTGTGCCACTCAGAACCCAGTAATATTGTGCCAATCATAGCCCAATAATATTGTGCCACTCAGAACCCAGTAATATTGTGCCAATCATAGCCCAGTAATATTGTGCCAATCAGAACCCAGTAATATTGTGCCAATCATAGCCCAAGAATATTGTGCCACTCAGAACCCAGTAATATTGTGCCAATCATAGCCCAGTAATATTGTGCCACTCAGAACCCAGTAATATTGTGCCAATCATAACCCAAGAATATTGTGCCACTCAGAACCCAGTAATACCCACACACACCTAGACACCCTGACACACACACACACACACCCTGACACACACACACACACACCCTGACACACACACACACACCTAGACACCCTGACACACACACACACACACCCTGACACACACACACACACACACACCTAGACACCCATACACAGTCACATTTTTTTTTTTTTTACTTACCTTACACTTGGTCCGTCATCCAGGACCTTCTGCCGGATGTCCGTCCACCTGACATCCGGCAAGCAGCTGACACAGCGCGACGGGGGCGGAGCTTGCACCCGTCGCGCTGTGATCTCTATGGCCAGGAGGAGAGGCTAGGGAGCGAGCTCCCTATAGCAGCCTCTCCTCCCGATCGGCCCTCACCCCCGCGTGAGGTTAATCCTCCGATTCTGGGACTATGTCCCAGACGGAGGAAAGCTCACCGGGGGATTTTTTTTTTTTTTTTTTATATTTATAGCCCTGGAGTCTTGGGGCTAAAGAATACTTTAACCCCAGAATCTCCATTCGGGGCTATGAAGGGGGGACTCGGGGCTATAGCCCCAGTAGCCCACCCCTAGCGACGCCTCTGATGACTGTACCTCTAAGGTGTCTGAGTATTTTAAAGAGCTAGACTGACCAGGATGTAAGGATGTTGCTTGATGAATGTCTTGATTTTCAATAATACTGGGTTATTTGCTGAATCCAGTCAAATAACTAACCAAGTATGCAGACTGTAAAACCCAACCAGCAATATCAACACACTTTACTGCTTATCCTAGACAAATGGCCAATTTTCTTTATAAACCAAGATGCAGACCTCAACACATGCCAGGCTCAGTGGTGTCAGTGCTGGTAGCATCAGCGTGATGACTGCCCGCTACACCACCGAAAAATAATGAATCGGCAACCTGGTCACGTGCCACCATAGAGGGCTCGGCGTGCCCGCTGTGTCACAGGTGCCATAGGTTCATCATCATTGCCCTTAGATGCATAAAATATGCATTATGCCTTTAACCCTTCCAGCGTGGAATTGTGTAGATTATACAAATACAGGTTTGATTATGTGACAGACACCGTGGGACCAGTAAGTAAACTGTAATATAGCATGCATGACTTGTACCTGTTCAGACTTGTGGATCTGTTTATTGGATTAATTAGAACATCACAGTGTGACAACTGTGAGTAATTCTGACACATGCTTTAATGCAAGAAACAGTACAGAGCAGGCGACATATTATAAAGTAAGATAATTTGACTGTGGCACTCAAACTGAACCTATACCACAAAGTCCTCAAACTCTGAAGTTCCCACTGGGTGAGCTGCGCATGGTCGTGTTCACGCAGATATTACCATCACTCCATTCACACATTAAGGGGTCGCGTGCATGCTTCGGTTCCCCGGATGGGAACTTCTGAGTTCTGTTAGAACACCGGTGTTCTTAAAAAAATGGGAGAGGTCGTAAAAAAAAATGGACAAGAAGTATACTACTTTGTATGGCCTGTCAACATTTCGCATTGAGATGGCGCAGTAGGTCACTGCCTACAATGCCTACTGTAGAACTTGGTCAAACCATCAATCCACTGAGTTGTGCGTTTGATTCCCAGAGAGATCACGGAAGCTTTTTGTCCTTTTAAGTTTATAAATTCATTACCTTGGGTAATGGTGACATTCCTAAGAAGTCATTGAAAATGAAAGAAATATTTAAATTCACCCAAAATCAAACTGGGACATTTAAATATCAAGGGTCTACTTAATAAAGAGCGAACTGAGATGGCAATTTCAAACTGAAGGCCAAAGTAGCTAAGTTGGAATTTGTTTCCATTCAACTGCATTGGAGAATGTTTCCAACTCAATTACATAACGTAACAAACAAATTATATCTTTGAAACAATAGACCTCCAAGAGTATTTAAAGTTACATTTAATAGTTAATTTAATATTAATGCAATTTTTTGTTCAATCTCTTTAAAACTGTGTATTTTTAATCCTCTCGTATTTTTTTGTAACAAAGCCGCGTCCTGCTAAGCATTTCGGCCACACTTCTTCAGTTGTGTTATGAGGTGGGGTATTTTTCTCCCATTTAGGGGATGATATTATGTTTTGGATCCGCTATATAAAACACCATCACGGAAACTCTGCTTTGGCCGCCGGCAGGAAGCAGCAAAGCATACGTGAGGGTGCAATCATTGTGCCACAATCAAAAAGGATGTGCTCCTAGTCTCCCTAGGTGGCTGGCATTTGATGGAGCAGATCTGCATGAGGTGTGTGCAAGTGATGTGCACTGCGCACAACCAGTACTGGAAGAGAAGATGAGCATCTCTGAGGTCAATAAAATGAGCACCATTTAGTTGGGTAAAGATAATATTGTTATCACCTGTTAATTTGGTTTTAAGTCTGAGAATATATAACATCACTACAAGTACTTTGAAACGGATTAGAGCGAAAAGCACTCTATATAAAAACACATATATAAATAAGCTAATTATTATTATCTGCAAGAACTATGTATAGATCCCTTAAGGGTCTACTCAATAAAGGGAGAATTGCATGGAAACTTTAGGTGAGTTGGAAACATTCTCCAATGCAGCTAAATAGGAGAATTTCTCCAACTCAGATACTTTGGCTTTAAAGGGATAGTCTAGTCCCCAAACTCACTTTGGTGTAAGATGAAGATCACTGCTTTCAAGTGGCTTTTATCCCTGTGTGATTTGTTGCAGGCATTCTGTATAAATCACATTTTTAATATTTGACTCAAGCCCTCCCCCAGTGATTACTCTGCATGCTTATTGCAGGTGCAGCAGCACTGATTCTATAGACACTGAGGATATAAAGGTTTGTTTCATACAGTCACTTCCTGTCCTCCTCACATTGAGTCTAATGAGTGGCCTATGAGTAGGGTTGCCACCTTTTCTTCAAAAAAATACCGGCCTTGGTACTGTCTTCATAGACTTAACATTGGCCTGATGCCAATTGTTTACCGGCCTGCCGGTAAAATAATGGCCAGGTGGCAACCATGTGTATGAGTGACCTTGCTCTTGTACATACACAGTAGGAGATCTTAACAGTGCAAAGCATTGTCTGATGACATCACTAGAGAGACAGGATATTCCATTCATTAGAATGGCATTATTCTCATGGGTTCCTGCAGCAAAAAAAAAAAAAAGGAAATTACTTTTACTCATCTAGTGTGGGCAGCTCTGGTTTCTTGCAAACTGCTGTAATTTCACAATTTCTTCTAGCTTTAAGTAGTTTATATTTTAAGCAATGCAAAATGTAAGACATGCATTTTAAAGTACTTTGAAAGCACATTAATATGCATTAATATTTGGAAGATGCATTTTGGGCACTAGACAGTCCCTTTAAGTTTGAAACTCCCGTCTCAGTTCCCTGAAATTCTCTCTTTATTGAGTAGTTCCCTATAGTCACTCCCTCTCTGGTTTTTTCTTCCCACTATTACAAAGCATTAGAGCTGTGTGCATAATAATCAAACGGTTAAAATAATTGAACATTAATGTGTCAGAATCTTAGCCGCCGGTCGCACAATTTGCCAGAAATCAAATCCGAAGGAAAACGTTTTCCTTTTCCTTTTCTTTTTCTTTTTCTTTTTTTTTTTATTTGCTGCAAGATCACTTTGTTTAAATTAAGATTCGGAGCAGCTGAGAGTTTCTGACACTGTTGACACAACTGTGGGTAAAGGAGTTGGAATCCGACCAATGGGTGTGAAGGTCTAAAACTAGAACATCTGCATTAAGAAGCTTATTCCCTTTAAACACAATGATCACAATATTAATGGTCCCAGTAAACAGAAGTGCTTTATCTGACAGTAATTTACATCTCCACCAGGCTAATCCTGTTATATGCTGCATCTTATTCATTACCAATAGCATTTCGTTAACACTCCATGCGAGCTTGCACAGGTGGACTATTTTCTCAGAGTGACTATTGTGTTTATATTATTTTTTCCTAAGCCAGTTCAAAATTTGTCAAACTGCATCAATGTTTAACTATGTGCCACTCAAAGGGAAATTGCCAGATGGAGCAGCTTTCCTCTAACATTGCTCTAGGCAGCGAAATTACACATGGGTCACATATTATGTCAAGGATATATATGTATATATATATATATATATTTTTTTTTTTTTTCTAAAATCATTCCATGAATAGCTATGACTATGTGCATTCACCAAATCTGGCTTTCCGACGCGACTAATTTTATATGAAGGTTAATGCCAACAGTAAATAGAGCTCTCTGTCACTCACTAAGTAGGTAATAATTTATACATTTAAGGCCAACAAACCCCCTTCGTGCAATCAAATGCTAATCTCTGGTTTACAGGCGTTACTGTTTATACAATCTCTAAATGGGTGTAAAACAAAATATATATATATATATATGTCATGCCAAAGAGAGAGGGAGACCCTGTCTCGAGTCATTTATCATTATTCGAAACGGAAAAAAAAAAATTAAAATGTACATATCGTCAGATCAGACGCTTCCCCAAGGAGTTTTAATGGGTAGATTCACAAGGAGTCTTATGCAGTTTATTTACGCCTGTTTTGTCAAAATCTACACAGGTCAAATCATTTCTGTCCAAAAAATTCCTTAGCAATTAAATGTTTTTTTTTTTTTTTAAATGTATTCTTGCAAAATTGTACTTGGTATAGAGGGCAGTTTCTGTGCAATGTATAAGAGAGAAACAGCTATTGTTTTACAGCGTCTATTAATATATTATAGCAGAATATTAAGGGGTTTATTCACGAAAATAAAGGGAGCGGCAGGATATTGACAAGGGAATGGCAAAACGAAGACAGTTCCCTGCGATTCCCTGCTTCATTTTTTGTTGAAATCAGATTTTAGAAATGGTTCTTTAAACCCAAACAAATAGGGGTCCAATTTCCAAAAAATCATAGGAGTGTTTCACACGAGCGTCTGCCAAGACCTAAACATACCTTATGGAGTATCAGAGATTTAGTAAATATGGCGTTCCCATGTAATTTAGGAAGATGAACTAATCTTCGAAAGATCCACTGGCGTCGGAAAATGAACGATTGGAAAATCTAAACCGTATAATGTTTGCTTTTCGAAAAATTGTAACCTATTCGTTTACTGAGCTCTGCTCTTTCATAGCGAGCTCACAACATCTCTGTAATATCATGTAATAAATAGTCAAATTAGATACCATGCGTAGAGTGTGCCATATCAGTGCCATAACGTTGCGCTTCTATAGGTGTTAAATAACTGCTCAGTGTCTGTTCATTATAGCTTTAAAGATACTTATTGATGGAAGCAGACTCCCTGTAGCACTGATGGTTCGGTGGAAATAGCTTTCCGCTTTGTCCCACCGTTGACCACACCTCCCAACCTTTCCATCAAGCAACCCAGAATCCTGGAGAAGTGGCTTGGAAGTGGTTTTGTCAAACTTACCATGCATGCTTAAAGTGATACAGGTGGAGTGTTTGCACAGACACATATCCACCATAGCGCACCCATGTGGAAGATGTGTTAGACTGTGCGACTTCCAACATCCCCCAACATATCACAGAGGGCATCCTGTAGGCCAGTGATGTAGCAGTAAATGTAAAAGTCTAAGTTACCTTGCATAATCATCATCGAAGCACTTTAAAGGCTGAAAGGGTAATACTGTGGAGAATTATATCTTGAACTCAGAGGTGTCACTAGAAACCACAGGGCCATGTATGAAAATTGCCCTGAGCCCCCCGACTTCATCCAAGCAAAAAGTGCCAGTTTCGTTTCCAGAATGCTTTAATACCAAAGAACTTGTCAGTGCCATCTTTGCTCTTAAACAGCTTGACAGTGGTATCTTTGCTCCAAACAGCTTGTCAGTGCCATCTTTGCTCTTAAACAGCTTGACAGTGGTATCTTTGCTCCAAACAGCTTGTCAGTGCCATGTTTGCTCCCCAACAGCTTGAGAATTATTTTGCTACATGAACTACTCTGGCCTGTTTACATTTCTCTGATTATTATCTAGCTAATAGTTTTAAGGTGTAGTTAAGAGCAGTGACATGCAGAACAGTCTAGTGTTATTTTCAGAGCTGGAAGTGGCATTATTTTTGCTTATTAACTTTGAAATTGTGGTGTTTTATTTGTATGCAGTCATTTATAATGTTCCAGTGTGCAGGGAGCACTGGATGAATGGAGTTATGGTGTGAATGATAAGGGGTCCCCAGAATGAACAGGGGTTAACCTGAAGACTGTGTGTGGACACACCCACATTGTGAACATGAGAGGGTCCTGGAAAGCACCTCCCTCTCTTCCATATATGAATGGTATGAATGTGGGCGGCTGCAACAGCAAATTTCCCACCCTAATGCCTCTACAGATCATGGTGCATGCTGCCGTAACCCCCACTCTCCATGTGAGAACAGATGGCTCCTTGAGTGAGCACAGTCAGGTCTCTCGCCTGCCCCATGTGAGTGGGTGGGATGTCTGGTGTGAATGTGGACAGCTCACCTCCACCAGACTCGCTGCAGAGCATGGCTTATATCCCTCTCCCCCCCCCCCCCCGTTTGAGGTCTGGAGTGAACAGGTTGGGGTCCCCTGGTGTGGATGTTTGTGGTGCGCAGTTTGCTCCCCTACCTGCCATATTGTGAACAGTGGGGGAGGCTGGTATTAGTGGGATACATATAGCTCACCTCACTAAGTATAGTTCCATCTTCAGGCACACTTGCAGTCTCTCCCTCTCACAGTACTCAACATTTTTTGTCCTACGTGCTGATACTGCATGCTGACAATGTGCACCAACATGCCTTTCATAAAGTGACAGGGCAGCAATACATGATTTTATCAGTGTCCGGGCCCCCTGGAATGACAAGAAACAAGGACGGACCCCTGGAATGACGGGCCCGGTCGCAATTGCGACCCCTGCAAACACGGTAATTCTGCGACTGGTTGTTGTGTTATTCCTGCACATAGCATGCCGATCAGATACTGCAATCAGTTGATCTGTTCTGATAAGGTTATGGTCATAATGTAAAATGCGTTGGGGCCTAACTTAAACCCTAATGAAAACTAATCTTAACCAGCATTCTGTAATACTTAAATTAATGCTCTCCATGATAAACTTGAAGAAAACTATAAAGAGGACAGACCCTGCCTCACCTTTTGGCTTACAGTTTGCAAAACAGTGACCCGACCCCTGGAATGTTATTTGTGATATCATAAAAAGGTTGAATGATACAAGTCAATGATTCCATAACAGAGCCCCATTCTGACCTTGTGAGTAATCATTACATCACCGTTACACAGTGTTTTCACAATGAATAGTTTAGTACCAGCCGCAAGACGATGATTAATGGAATATCCCATTGTTTTGCATGGTCAGACTTGTCCTTCTGCATGATAGCAACACCGCTCTCTCTCTGACCCTGAGAGAGTATTGTCAGTCATGAGCAGGTACAATGGCATTTTGGCAGTTATGGATGATACTTCATAAATAATGGAATTGTTTTAATACTTCCTATTAGAAACGAAGGCTTACGAAAAGATGGCTGAACAGTTTGACTGATGCTTATAATTGCAAAGTCCATATCATTTATATTCCCAAATTTGTGCTTAAATACCTAACCTTTTCTGGCATGTTGTGCACAGATTCTTGGTGGATGTGAACACCCCTTTCAGGAATTGTCAATATTTACCTAAATGCATCTTATCATTTTTCAAATTACGCCATGTGTCAGAACCAACACCCCTCCTGGTAGCTTTCCAAAAGCTCTATTGACAATTCACAGCTAGCTTTTCAGGCTCTGCGAAGTAACAAACTTTACATGAATTTAGTTGAGAATCTTCTTAGGAGTTACTTTACCCAAGTTATTTACTATTATTGGATATTTCGAACATCAGTACATTCCTGTACCAAAATTCTCCCCGGGTATTTTTATGTTTTATTTGCCTCATCTTACAGATATTGGCAGGCCAAGGCCTAGGGAAGCAAACCATAGGAGGTTGCAGAGCTGTAGAAGGAGCTGTAGAAGGAGGTGGGCAGACAGGGCACTGGAAAGATATTTGGGGGCAGGGAAGGCACTGCGGAGAGTGATTTAGCCACATGGTTAGCACCAACATTGTGCATGGTGGACATTTATTGCACTTTGTAATATACAAATTAGATATGTTCTATGAACCTTAATGTACCTTGCCCCAGATACTCTGCATATCTTTGTTAAGGGCATACTGTAATGGAGAGAAATTGGGGGGAATGATGTAAAAATCTGCAGAATTCTATATATCAAATTTTAATTGTCGAAAACGGCCTGTGGTATGCACCTGTAGGGCTGGAGCGGAGGAAGTGTAGCGCATGGAGTGGAAGTTGCTCCAAGTTGGTCACAATATCCAAAGGCATCACAACAGGAGAGAAATTACGAAGAATGGTCATATAACCGTGCAGAAGTTTGAAGCAGGCGGTAGAGGTTCAAAGGCGGGTAGGTAAATCCAAGTTGGGGTAACAGAGATACGAGAAGTCAGAACTAAGCCAAAGGTCGGTACACAGGGAAACAGAGTAATCAGTACAAGGAAGGAATGGGACTGAGTACAGGCACCACCGCTCAACAAGTAAGCATGGTCTAGAGGGCTTGTAGGGGTTTTATAGAGCCATCAATCAGGAAGCCCTCCCCTTTGCACCTGGGATCCGCCCCCACCACATAGTAGAGAGAGGGGGAGTTGTGAAGATTCCACCTCCCTCTCCACCCACTGAGACTCCACCAATCATGCAGCGTTATCCGCGATGAGGACACACCTCCTGAGCCTTGCATGGACCGTCGGGTTACCCGCGATCAGATTCCCCGCTACTCAAGGCCGGGGATGCAGCCTACTTCGTGGTAGCGCAACAGAGCAACGGCGGCACCTATTAGTGGGAGCTTCACCCAGCGATGGGGATCCCCTGGGCAAGGTAAGTGGGGGACCCGAGGCCCGACAGCACCACTTCTACTTACTTAGCAAACTATAAAAGGACTGGTAAATTAATGATAATATTTAGTATTAAAGGCAAATTACTGGCAATGCTAAGCTGTTTAAAACGTAACATTTCTTACTTCCGAGCACAAAGGAGATTTTTAGACTATTAAAGGCAATCTTAATGGCAAAACCACAGAAGCTTCCTGTCCATTTAGCCTGGATGATGTACCACAGGTGGTTGTTTGAGAAGCATTAAGCCAGATTTTTTCGGATTCCTCCGTTGCACTTAGAAAAGACGCGGGTCGGATTTTGGATTATGTTACCATAAATCTTGTGACCTTTAGTGTCGGCGTCACGCTGTGATGTCGACAATCTCTACTTCAGCCATTTTGTGCGAGCCGAAGGGGATGAGAACTGCGAAAAATCCATCTGTGACTTACAATATTGCTCAAATGTTTGTTTATACAAATGTGGAATTTTCTTCCCCTTTAATCATGAGATAATCAACTTTTAAGGGGGATTTATAACTGAAGAGAAACTACAAACAGATTCAGACAGCTTCTCTTTGCAGGATCAGATTTGCTGTTTAAAGGGCACCTGTCATGGAGAAACGACGTGGCCCAACTTTAAAAAGGGTCAAATTAATCTATACATCGTGCAAGACAAAGAGGAAATTGCATTATTTGTTTCTACTGTCGATCAGATTTCCTATAATATTACAGATATTTTTTCATATTCAGAAAGCGCTTTAAAATTTTAAAAGAAGCAGATTCTAAACAAGTCTTTTTCTCCAAAAACATGTGAAAAAAAATTGCACCTGTGATTGAAAGTTTTTCAGGAATTTTCATTTCTTTTTTTTCTTTTTTTCTCTGCTCCTCCTTCTCCGCCACTAATGTTCTTGTGATGCTATTTTAAATACAGTTTTTTAAAATTCTTGTAACCAGCTTTTTGTGTGTGTGACTGATTTAGCGTGGGAAAAGTTGCTCCGTTTCCCAGATGCAATATTGTTTTAGTCAGCGGTAGAAATGTTCTCTAACCTGCTCCACACCCCACAAAATTTGGTGAATCATTATCTATGCTATCCCAATGTTGTATTAATGTTTTGGTTTTTTTTCCAAATGGTTCAGCAGTATGCACCTGGCCTTTTCTTCTTGCCTAGCTGGTCATTTTTGCACCTTTTTAAATTGTTACAATCGTGGAAACAGGAAACAGGAAGTGGTTTAGATCAGGGTTCAAAATGTCCCCAGCATTGGCCCGAAATCTATAACTAAATATTTAATACAAATGTCAACTCTGTTTTAAAAACAGTAACTCAACACACAGTTCGTTTTTACGTGCCCTTTTCATATTGGTTTACAAGCTCACTTTTTTAACTACTTATTTTAAACTAAATTAATGTTTTATCTACATGAAATGAAGATAAACGGGGGAGTGCAAGCTACAGGATGTCACATTATGTTGCACATATTCCTGGTTGCTGGATTACTCTGAAATGTTTCTTTAGAAATAGAGAAAGCCTAAGCCTTTTTCATTTTAATCTCGGTAAACAAATAAAAATTGTAGTTGGATTAATTGAACGCCATGTGCTCCAGGCACTAAAGGAAAAGAGTATTTGTATACTCTGTCACTAATCTTGTTTGTGCAGAGAAAAGGCAAAGGCTTTCTCTTTAAAAAAAAATAAGAATAAAAAAAAAAAATATATATATATATATATAAATCTTTAATAGTTGTTCAAAATAAACTGAGCAGGTGTTAAAATGAAACAATGCTGAAAGGAATGAAAAATGTTCTCAGATTGATAGAGAGAGCTGATAAACTGATGTACCAGACCTTTAATTAATTCACAGGAGGGAGGAGGTTCTGTAATTATCTGGGGGGAAGGGGAATGAACAAAAAAAAAAAAAGAGTTCCACTGCAAAAAATAAGATTTTGTTGTAATAACTTTTAATTTCTACGAAGAAAAATCTCAGCTTTAGGAGGCCTAGGATTTTCAGGGAGAGAAGAAGGTATGACAGATAATCTACATGCGACCAGAAGGAGATCAATTAATTAATCGGTGTAGTTCTGTGGGAGACCTCCCAGATCAGTCGGCATGTAAGAGTTCTATGTGGTATCAAAAGTATGGAAGATCTGAGTGTCTACTCAATAAAGTTTTTTCAAACTTTAAGGTCACTGTGGGGGTTCCAGACCCCGTTTCCCACAAAATCGGGGTCCCTTACCTGCACCCACTCCCGTTGCTGCCCGACGGAGGGGAAGGCCATCGCGTGGTAGGCCGCATCCCCGGACTCTAGTAACTCGCGTCCCGCGAGTTGCTGATGCTTCTGTTATTCGGATGGCGGAGGGGCGTGGCCTGACGCGCGATGGTGCTCTTCCATTGGTGGAGACAGCGGGGTTGTGTAAAGAGGCTGACACTCACCTTAGTGAGTGTCATGCTACTCTATGTGAGTAGGTAGACTTCCCTAATTGGAGGAGGCGGGGAGGTTTACCTGACAACCCTGAAATACCAAGCACTGACTACAATCAGTGCTTGTGTATTGAGCTGCTAAGTGGTGTATACCCTTGGTTCCTTTTCAGAGTCCTTCATCCCTGTGATTCCTCCTGTACTTATTGACCTCCCGGATTTTGACCTTGGCTTCCCTCCTGGACATTCTGATTTCTCCTGCCCATTGACCCTGGCTTGAACTGTTTATTCCCTGGTTACTCTACCTTGTACCCCGCTTACTGCTGCTCCCCTGTGGCCACTCACTACCTTCCTGCCATTGGCTCCCAGCACCAAATCTTACAGTCACTCTCGTCCCTAGAAAATCTCACTCTCTGCTCCAGAAATAAAAATATTTTATATGAAAAGTCTACTCAACAAAGAGAGAATTGCAGGCAATGGAGAATAGAATTTCAATTCTCCAAGGCAGCTGAATGTGAGAATTTTTCCAACTCCGCTACTTTGCCCTTAAGTTTGAAATTCCCGTCTCATTTCCCTGAAATTCTCTCTTGATTGAGTAGATCCTTGATCGTTTTCTCGCCCTGAGATCTACCAGAATGTCTTCTGATCCATTTACTGTTCCTCATACTTTTCTAAGTGATATACGTTTGTGCCGTGTTTCCTGTATTTTTACACTACTGATTATTCTCTAATATACCCAATAAAATCAAATGAAATACAAAAATAAGCTTTAGTGCCATAAACAATAGTATTAGTAACTTATTTCTGCCAGAGCAGAAGTTTAAGGAAAATCAAAAAGGTTACATCACAAGTTCCAAGTATCCATCTAATGCAAGTACTATCATTATTTGGGTCCCTTTTTCTCAAGCACCGGGAACGGGGGACTAATAAAAGTATTCAGAAAAATTGTGCAGACTAGATGGACCAAATGGTTCTTATCTGCCGACACATTCTATGTTTCTATGTTTCTAAGCCTATTGTTCCGATTTTAATTGTTGTTGGTCTCAGAATATGGGGGTCACAGAATTACATACAATTATTAGAAAATACAATAATGTGGTTTTCCATTTATAATAAATGTGCTTAGATGTTTTTTTCATGTCTTCATAAGTAAAATATGTTGGTCATGTTATATTTTGTTAAAGGGACTGTCTAGCACCCAAAATGCATCTTCCAAATATTAATGCATATTAATGTGCTTTCAAATTACTTTAAAATGCATGTCTTACATTTTGCATTGCTTAAAAGATAAAATACTTACAGCTAGAAGAAATTGCGAAATTACAGCAGTTTGCAAGAAACAAGGACTGCCCACACTAGATGAGTAAAAGTCATTTTTTTCTGTTGCAGGAACCAATGAGAATAAGGCCATTCAAATGAATGGAATTTCCTGTCTTTCTAGTGATGTCATCAGACATTGTGTTGCACTGTTAAGACATCCTACTGTGCACAAGAGCAAGGTCACTCATAAGCCACCCAATAGACTCAATTTGAGGAGGACAGGAAGTGACTATATGAAGCAAAACTTTATATCCTCAGTGTCTATATAATCAGTACTGCCGCACCTGCAGTAAACATGCAGAGTAATCACTGGGGAGGGCTTGAGTCAAATATTAAAAACCTGATTTATGCAGAATGCCTGCAGCAAATCACACAGGGATAAAAGCCTGTGCACTATACAAGCAGTGATATTCATCTTGCACCAAAGTGAGTTTGGGGACTAGACTGTCCCTTTACGCCCCACTGAAGAAAAAAAAATCTACGTGCTATGTAAAAATTGGCCGTTCTGATCGCCATAGTGTCTATTCACTAAAAGGAGCCGAGTTAAAACAATTCTCCAATCTATCTAGACTCCAATGTCTAGTAAATATCCACCATGGCAAATGTTGGTGTGTACCCATGATTAGGAAAAAGATAGACAAATAATTTGATCTCCCCTCTCTCCCAATCGCATTTTTAAAAAGGCTTTTTTAAAAATCAAATAAACACATCTTTATATAAAAAAATCCTTTAATGAGTGAATTGTGTGCTCTGGATTTTTCCATTGTATCATTAACAAAGACATGCTCTATGTTTTTAAAAAGCTTAGTCGAGGGGGGGATATGATTTAATGCTGAGCTAGCAAATATGCCCAAATAATCCTTCCAGTCTCACCCCCTGAGGCACGATATAGGCATCATTTATTCTTATAAAAAAAAATGTTTTTATGAAAATCATATAACATGTAATTATGGAGCCAAGGATATTTTTAAAATGCTGCAAGATATTTTATGAAACTAATCAGAAATAGAATACCAGAGATCAAAACATGTTCTATATATCTTGTATATTTTTCTATGCGGAGCAATAATAAATTGATCATATACCTTTCTTGTTTGTGCGTTTAAAAATATGAATAGAGTGTCACATTTATGCCATAAATACCAATGTCCCTAGTCATCTTTTAGAAATGCTAGAGGTGCAAACACATTCGTTTTTAATTCATTTATAAGCCCTTTCATTCTTGTATTTTTACTTTTTTGTCCGCACAAATATGGAAGTGACTGTTTGGGGACAAAGATGGCATACAAAAGCTGTTTGGGCACAAACATGTCACTTAAATGCTATTTGGACACAAAGATGGTACAACTACGCTGCTTGGGTCAACTATGGCATATACAACTTGTTTGTGGACAAAGATGGCAGTCACAAGCTTTTCGGGGACAAAGATGGTGCTGGTAAGTTGTTTGAAGATTGAAGGGGGTGTGTGAGTTTAGTCAGGTCTAGAGCACCCCAAAACCTAAATACTGCTGGTGACACTATAATAAAATTTTGTTCTACCTTTGATTTCAGACTACATACTGTGCCTCTGATTCTAGTTTGCTGCACTTTCGACTTTCTGTGTTTATTGTTTTTCTGGGCTGTTTTAGTACAATGGCTTTTGCGCCATTTTCCAAAACGTTGAAAATAAATATAAGAAAAGATATTAATATACGAGCAGGACAAACAAAACACATCCTGTGGGGTGTTGGAGTGGTAACAAGAACAATATCGTTTTTTTTTATATCCAACAATTCAAAACCTGACCAGGTGAACAAACCCAGTGGGTAAGAGAATTTTTCTAGTGATTTGTTTTTTAGAATCCCTCTGTAATATATATTTTATCCTATACATGTCATGTTTTATATGTCTTTTTTATGTATGAGATCACAATGGGCAGATAATTTACAATTTATTAAAACACTGATGATCATTTGTTTGTGTTTGTTGTCATTTATAATTTTTGAAATATTTTTTTCTGATATTATAAATATATATTTACTTTTATACTATACATATTTGTCATTGCCGCTTTTTTTTTTTTTTTATAGCGCTGTCTCCATTGTAATAATATGTACGTTTTATAGTCATTAATCTGCTACCATTATCACTGGAAACCCCAGTATTAACTGTAACCCAATCTCAGCTACCCAATGTTCATTCTATATCTTCTACCCAAAGTCTCATTACACTGATGTTGCTGGTTATATAGTCATCCTACTAAATCAAAGTCTTCTGTCCCCTCGATTCTATAATGTCTTAAAGTTCTTTGAAATAGTTTGAAAGGGAGATCAGAGCCGAGACACATTCATTATGGGTTTGCGATATTTTATTTATGATACCCTGAAGAAAAGAAAAAGTGAAAGGAGGTAAGTGGTGTCCAATAAATTTCGGAAGATGACACATTGCATGGTTTGGAATCAGAAGGTAAATTTTCCATTAAAAGACCATTTTGAACCCTGCACATTGGGTTATCACATTGAGGTCACTGACCAAAACAAATTGTGGTTCTGATCATTAACTCAATGGTGGTTGGTGATAGATATAAGTAAAAAAAATGAATCTGGTAAAATTGATTGGTAATCCCTAAGAGCTCATAATATAATGGGAGGGGGGGCATAAACTCATCTGTGAGTGGAAGTAGAGAGAGGAGATGGGGTTTGGTCAGAATTACTGGTTAATTAAATTTTACTAATTTGCGCCATGCCCGAACTTCCGGGTTTTGGCACGCCTCCGTGATGTCACATGTGACGTCAGGAGGTCCCACGATTTTTTGGCATGGTCCCACATGGTCTTTTAAGACCCTTGTCAGGTCTCTGCAATTGTGTCCCTAGTTACCGATCACCTTGTGATCGGGGCCAGGAACAAAAAATGGTGTTATGGGGCTTGTGTCTTCTGGGCCTCAAGCACCATGAGTCAAGGAGGGAGTTAATTATTTGTGTTCCTTGTATCTTAATTCAGATTGGTTCCACGAATACAGGAGGGATTTTGATAAGTCATTTCTGTTAGTTTCTGGGGAGCTAGACACGTTATAATCATCAGATTGCTATCAAGTAACACACTTTCCATCAAGTTTCCTGGATGATAATTACTATTTTAACACTTGGTGATTTCACCATTTGACCTGATGCTGGGGTCATGATGGGTCAAGGCGAAGGTTGGCCCATTGATTCGTTGATTCGTGGCAGCATAATCCACTAATACCATAAATTTGACATGAGGTTAGTATACCACATGGCTCATAGATATGATTATTGGGCAAAATCCATTGTTTGTACAATGTTCTGCAATATGTAGTTAAAGCCCAGGGTCTCAGCTCGTTCCATGAAAGGTTGAGTCTTCGTGATTTACCTAAATAGCAGGTAATTAACTAGTTAACCTTGATCTTTGTACCAGGGAAAGGGCAGTCATGGTAGAAAATAAATGGGGCTTAGAGCAAAGACCTTATGTTTACAATTACAAATAGGTTTACTGATCACGGTAAAGCTCTTTTAACTTTTTTCTAATCACTCCTAAAAACCGCAGGCATTTTTTAAAAGCTGGGTGGATTGCTGTTTGCTGAGCTCCCACGTTATCGCTATAAAAAAAAATCTACGAAAATATAATCGAAACATTCTTACATTGACTTATATACCGTATTTGCTCGATTATAAGACGATGAGCGCAGACTCCCCCTGCTGCCGCCCGGCACTTCCGCTTTCGTCACAGAAGTCCCGGCGATCGCGCCAGGCGGCAGCAGGGGAGTCTGCGCTCATCGCGCAGACATCCTCTGCTGCCCCACTAGCCACCAGGGAAAAGCGGGCAGCCGGGGGATGTCTGCACGATACGTGCAGACATCCTCCATGCTGCCCGACACGGCAGTCTATTATGACGGACCAGCTGTCCGTCATAATAGACTGCCGTGTCGGGCAGCATGGAGGATGTCTGCAAGTATCGTGCAGACATCCCCCGGCTGCCCCCCACTAGCCACCAGGGATCGAGGTAAGGGGGAGGGAGGGTGTCAGAAAGACAGGGGGAGGGAGGGGGGCAGAGAGACAGGGGGGGACAGAGACAAGGGGAGGGGGGGACAGAGACAAGGGGAGGGAGGGGGGAAGAGACAGAGCAACAAGGGGAGGGGGGGACAGAGCAGGAAGGGGGGAAGAGACAGAGGGAGGGGGGACAGAGCAATAAAGGGAGGGTGGCAGAGAGAAACATGTGGGGGGGAAGAGACAGGCGAGGGGGAAGTCAAAGGGAGGGGGAGTGAGACAAAGCTGGGGGCAAGGGAAAGAGAGAGGCAGCATTGGCACATAAAAGGAAATAAACACAAAAAATGCATTTTTTGATATAATATTTTATTAAAAAAGCAATTTACATGTGAATATATACAAGTTTAACTTTTTTCCTATAGGGTAGTCTTATATTCAGGCTTTTAGTTTTTTTCCTAAAGGAATATCCAAAGTTTGGGGGGTCGTCTTATAATCAGGGTCGTCTTATAATCGAGCAAATACGGTACTTCTGTTTCGTGGCTTCGATGATTCGTAAAAATTCCATCTGTAACAGAGGGTACAGTGTGTGCTGTCATTCTGTTTAGTGGTCTAGTAGCTGTGATAACTTACTAATACTATATGACTGGGGACCCTAGTTCTGTGGACTACATAGACCACTGAATCTAGAGCTGTGGACTATATAGACCACTGAATCTAGAGCTGTGGACTATATAGACCACTGAATCTAGAGCTGTGGACTACAAAGACCACTGAATCTACAGCTGTGGACTGCATAGACCACTGAATCTACAGCTGTGGACTACATAGACTACTGAATCTACCGCTGTGGACTACATAGACCACTGAATCTAGAGCTGTGGACTACATAGACCACTGGCCCTAGACCTATGCACTACATAGACCACTGGCCCTAGATCTGTGCACTACATAGGCCACTGGACCTGGAACTGTGGCCTACTGTAATGTTCTCACATCCTGATGTAGTCCATGGCACATATACACACGTTGCCTGTCTCAGTACACGGATAATTGACGTTAGGTAAAAAAATAATTCTGCATACATAAAAATGTTGGGAAGGTGAAATAAAGACACAAATCACCTGACTTATTCTTTTCAAATCCCTTTCATGTGCAGTAATAGAGCCTCTGACAAACAAGAGTTTGTCCACCACTTTTCAGGGCCTTATGCAAGGGTTGTGACGCTCAAGGGGTCAGAGCAATTTGAAAGTTGGGTACCAGAGAATATACTCGGGTCTACCGGCTTATTCCACAAATGATAGGACGATCGTTAATATGAAATACAGACTTTATTCCTTCATGTGCTGCCAACAGGGGATAACAATCCATTATTAAAATGTGCCTTGCATCTAAAAGTGGTGCTAAAACTAGTCCTAGTGCCCTACTTCTGCTGGGACTTATGCATTGGTTCACTTGTCAATAGTGAAGCTATTTGGCTCTATTTTCACATATTTTGACTCCTCAATGTTCCTCAGTGTGAACTGGCTATCGTCTGTTCCCTAACCCCCCAATACATTGACATAACCTCCAGTAAGGTTCTAGAGAAATATAATTCATTCTAATTCTGCCCGCCCCAGCCCGCATGTGATGGCGGTACTTACAGAAGTGGTGTACCATCAGATCCTTTTATGGTTTGGACTGGATCGGAGTGTTCAATGGCATCAGGGTCCACCCAAACCAATTCTTGGCGGATGCTGGAATCCAGCAGATTGGTCCATGCACATTTGAGAAGTGATGGCACTGGACATCCAAAATCACAGAAGAAAAACCCGTAGTATGTTAGCGGTATATTTCTACTGATATTGCTACTAATGCTATTATTATTTAAAACTGCTATTTTTATTATCTTAATACAGCTGAGCACCTATCTAAAGGGGGCTTTACATGCACAGACACACAGCGCGATATTAGCAGGATCGCACTGTGAGTCCTCGCAAAACTTCCGCTTTGATAGCTCCATGGAATCCACGGCAGGAAATTGAGTTATAACGAATAGCACTATCACAGGGTGTTATTCGTAAAGGTTGAGTATCTCTTATCCAAAAATGCGTTATCCAAAAACATTTTGGGGGTTTTGACAAAAGTTGAAAATTCCAAACACACCTGTCAGAATGCAAGCGCACAACAGTTTATTCAGTGTCCAGCCCCCTTAAGCTGTGATATAGCCTTTCCATGCATGCTCGGATTCCCCTACACACCCACAAAGGGTAATACAATGTCACGTGTGCAGACCTGACGCGCCAACGGCAAGTTCCCAACCATGCCTCACATCACAGCTACATCACTTTTTTGCTCTATAAAGTATTGACATTGATATTACTGTATGTCACGAGTGCTGAGAGGCTTTAATATATCTTATTGGTGAAAATGATCTGTTATCCAAAATGATCTGTTATCCAAAATACTTCTGGCCCCCAGCATTTTGGCTAAGGGATACTCAACCTGCATTTATACAAAATGCATATATTATAACTCTGAACATCCATGTAATTTTCTTTGATTGGATTTTTATTTCTTTGTTGTTGTTGTTGTATAAACTATAAAGCATGGTAAAGACAAGGAAAGACAGTTGAAATAATATGACTAGTATCTGGGAACAAACGTCCCGTTTGTGCTGAGAAATCCTTTTAAGCAAGCTATCTGGCATGTAAATGAGGAATCATCTGAAACCCTTTTAGTAGAAGTAAAAGAGTTTTCTTTTAAAGTAAAGTTAAACTGGCATGACAGGTAAATCCCACAATGTTTGTGTAACCTGCCCTAGAGCCATCGGGGTTAATAACAGTAAGAGACTTATTCAGATGCCTCTCAGCTCTGTGATGAGCACATTTAACACAAATACCCTGCAAACAAACGCTATCACAAAAGCCTAATGCAGCACACCATTTCACAGAAACAAAGTGGCCTCTTCTGTTTACTGTGCTCAGCCTGTGATCTGGATGTCAGGGCAAGCTGGGGTTATACAGACGAGGATGGGCACATTGGAAGACCATTTTGGGGCGGTATATGCGTCTCCCTGGGATGCTAAGCATAAGCAAGTACTCTGTGCACTTGTGCCCCATTTGGGCTTGTATGATCGAATAACAACCTTTGCAAACAAACGCATGGGGGGGGGGGGGGGGGGGGGGGGACGACGACAATTTTTACAATTCACACAAATTTATATTTATATATTGACTTTTGATCATTTTCAGCCAACCAAACTATATCCCAGCTCATAATTTATAGAGTTTGAGCTTAAATCTCTGGGTGGCAAGTAACATTTTTGAGGGACTCTTTAAAAAAAAAGTAAGTTCCCAGTTAAAAGAAGCATATAAAGTTTTCTAAAGCTGTATATCGTATACTATGATACATTGAGCATTTTTACTGATACATATACTATGATACATTGAGCATTTTTACTGATACATATACTATGATGCATTGAGCATTTTTACTGATACATATACTATGATGCATTGAGCATTTTTACTGATACATATACTATGATACATTGAGCATTTTTACTGATACATATACTATGATACATTGAGCATTTTTACTGATACATATACTATGATACATTGAGCATTTTTACTGATACATATACTATGATACATTGAGCATTTTTACTAATACATATACTATGATACATTGAGCATTTTACTGATACATATACTATGATACATTGAGCATTTTTACTGATACATATACTATGATACAGTGAGCATTTTTACTAATACATATACTATGATACATTGAGCATTTTACTGATTCATATACTATGATACATTGAGCATTTTTACTGATACATATTCTATGATACATTGAGCATTTTTACTGATACATATACTATGATGCATTGAGCATTTTTACTGATACATATACTATGATACATTGAGCATTTTTACGGATACATATACTATGATACATTGAGCATTTTTACTGATACATATTCTATGATACATTGAGCATTTTTACTGATACATATACTATGATACAATTAGCATTTTTACTGATACATATACTATGATACATTGAGCATTTTTACTGATACATATACTATGATACATTGAGCATTTTTATGGATACATATACTAACATACATTGAGAATTTTTACTGATACATATACTATGATACATTGAGCATTTTTACTAATACATATTCTATGATACATTGAGCATTTTTACTGATACATATACAATGATACATTGAGCATTTTTACTGATACATATACTATGATACATTGAGCATTTTTACTGATACATATACTATCATACATTGAGCATTTTTACTGATACATATACTATGATACATTGAGCATTTTTACTGATACATATACTATCATACATTGAGCATTTTTACTGATACATATACTATCATACATTGAGCATTTTTACTGATACATATACTATCATACATTGAGCATTTGTTATAATGATTGTTCAATTGGTAGGAAATACACAGAGAAAGATGAGAACAAATAAGAATTAAAAAAGATCAGGCGCAATAATGTTCTATCCTTGGTTTCATAAATATGGAGCAAAGCGTTTCCCAATGAAGGCGTTGGGAAAAGTAATACTCCCGTTTGGCATGGTTTGGAACGCATGGAATGTTCTAGTATCAGAAAGAAGATCCATTAACTAGCACACGACTTAGCGTAATTACTGCACATGGTGATTAATGTTAGAAATGGTCACCTTTTGTTTTGTCAGCCATGTGGCTGGAAATGGACGGATCCGATCATTAGAACTAATCCCCAGATAACACGGTGGGTTCAGTGTCAACATCCAGTATAAACTTAAAAAAAGAAATGCATTTCAGGTCTTTGTACTGTACCCGGGAAGATACAATGAGATAGCCTCACATTTCAAAGCGCACTCTGGAGATGTCACTGCTGCCCCATATCCAGGGGAATGGTACTACTAACCAATATAATTAGTCATATGGGAACCTTAGAAACAGGGAGAGGGCTGGCAAGGGGAACAGGAGGGCTCTGGCTGGGATCAATAGGTTAGGATAGAATGCATACAGGACAGGTATGTTCTTATTGTGGCCTTTCACATTCACATGTGTGAGAGGTGAGTACCGCAAGGCCTCAGCCTTCCCAGCCTTCTTCTCCCCTGTGCATTTCTGGACGTGAGCTAGAGAAGGGGCTATAAAAGACCAGTGGAAACTGGCTAAAAATGCATATGGGGCCCCAACAGTTGTGTAACCAGAGTGGTGTTTCCAGGGTAAGAACAAAAATTGGAGCTGCCACATGTACTAACCCCATCCATCCAGCCCCTGTCGTTTCTGTTCGATATCATCTCCGCATCTTGCTGTTTTGTTGTTGCTCGTTAATGTTCCTCATATCAGAGCGACATCACAGTAACCGTGATTTATTTGCTCTATACAGTATTTACATTGATATTACTGTATTTCATGAGTGCGGAGAGGCTTTAATATATCTTATTGGTGAAAATGCTCTGTTATGTTACATGACCCAGATACCAAATTGTATCTAACATAACACGTGAGAGTTAAACCACTCTGACACTAGAATAACTATATATGGAGGCCGTTCATACAGGGTTAATCATGTGCATTATTATATGAATTAGTAACCATTATATTAGGGTGAAGTGCTAATACATGCACAGACGTCGGAGTAATTGCAGGCCCTTCTGTGCGCACACAGTGCGGGGGGCCATGTTTGTTTCTGTTAACAGAGTGTGTAAAGGTTCTGAACCTTTTCACTGAGCTGCCTCTGTGTCGGTCGCTGAGAGACGACAGTCATGGTTGATGATGCTGGTTTAATGGAACCAGAAGGCAACTGCAAATTAGTGAGAAAAGTCTATTATTTTGTCATTATTTAGGGCTGAAAAGGTGATTATAAAAAATAAAAAAAACATTTACTGAAAAACAAGAATCTTGCACTGAATTAAACCCTGGTGCTCATGTGGTGATGAGATGCATTATATTTAATGTATAGAAATATATATGGAAACAAGAGGCATGCCATATGCATGTGACACATCTATGGCACTTAGTGACAACTCCTCTTCTACTGTTTATTGTGTCACATACATTGTTTTAATTCACTTATTTTTATCTTAAAAAAAAATTCAGCTCTCCTACATTAACGCTAACTTTAGCAATAGCCTCTAAATTCAGTTACAACAATGAAACGGGCAATCTTCCTTTGCAGCAGTTTTCATACACCCCACTGAGAACGTGCTGATATTAGTCATTATTGTGGAATCAGCCTCACTCTATTTAACTCGGCTTTTTCAAGTGCATGAAATGCAGAGGGTCATGGTTTAAAAGCCAGCTTTGTGTGCTCATGAGCTTTGTGTGCTGTGTTGAAGGAGTATTTGGGGAGAAAAGCAGCACTATTGCAATTTCAACTTTATTAAACTTTAAATCCATTCCTTTTTCTTAGTTTACATGATACTGTATTTATCTAAATATGTTTTAGGCACACTGTAGGCTGTACTGTCCCTTTAAAGTTGCTCTACTCAAGATATATTGATATGGTGATTGCCGGTTGGCTAATATAAGTGGCTAGTATTTGGGGGCATTGGGTGTAACCAAAGCTAGAACTTTTTTTTCATCTGGAAATGATGCATATTTAAGATTACTAACCCCAGTTTGTCAATTCAGGTTCGTGATATTTGTGATTTTAACACATTTGTTCTATGTCTCCTTTGTTTGCAGTGAATTTTTTTGATGTGAGCTGGTCCTGTTTACTGAAGCAAATAGCCTATTGTTGAATTTTTAAATACTGATGGGCATAATATACAAACCTTACACATTTAAAGCTAATTTGCCTGATATACAAGGTTTATGCATTTGATGGTCATTGGCACCATATACAAAATGTATATATTTACTGCTCATTGGCATCATCTGCAAAGTTTATTAATTTACTGTAAACTAGTGTATACACTATGTTATGCCTTTAGTGCTCATTGGAATGAAATTTAATTTACTGCTTACAGGTATAATCAAAGTTTAGACATTTACTGCTGATTGGCTTGATATCCTAAGTGTATGCATTTACTGCTCATTTACTGCTCATTTACTGCTCATTGGCATGATGTACATTTTAATGGTATTTCATATACTTTTCATAAACAGGGTGCTGTTCCTGATAAGTTTCGTTTTAGTTTTAATTGTCATGATATAACGTAACGGATGCGGGCATTGTTTGATTGGCATTAGTTTCAAAGATAAGCATGGTAAAATCGAAGGAAAAAATGCACTTTTTAAAAACATTGGCATTAATATGCATTAATCAATGTATTGTTTTAACTTGGAATGCTCCTCTTAGAATCTCATTAAAATGATCATCTGCAATTAATTGGTCTACTCCGTTTGCTTAATAATGTCTGGAACAATTCATTTGTTTATACACAGGAAAAACTCAAATGTGCTTTGTTTAGAGTTCAGGCCACGTATTTTAGCATATTTTAAAAGAATAATTGCTCAATGCAAACAGAAAACGTAGACAATTTTGCTGCAGATGGTTCGGCTTTAGTAACTATTAACACTGTTATGTCATAATAGAGCAATCTAACCAAAATGAAAACTTTATTAAAGTGATGTAGAAGCACAGTTGACAAATATGGCGCCTCTGCTATGAATATAAAATGGCACCGACCAATAAGCCAGTGGAAGTCACTAATATGGCATTTTTATGTATATACCGTATTTGCTCAAAAAAAAAATTCTGAAAATTACCCCTCGTCTTATAATCAAGGTCGTCTTATAATCTGACCTCAAAGTGAGGTCAGACTACAAGACATGGATCCAGGTCCCCGCAGAGCTGCAGGGGACCTGGATCCCCCTCTCTAACAGCAGGGGAATGTCTGCGCGATGAGCGCAGATCTCCCATGCTGCCTCCCGGCACGACCGCCGGGACTTCTGTGATGAAGCCGGGTACTCATCGCGCAGACATCCTCTGCTGCCCCGCTAGCCACCAGGAGAATCGGGCAGCTGGGGGATGTTTGCACGATACGTGCAGACATCCTCCATGCTGCCCAACACGTCCATCTATTATGACAGACCAGCTGTCCGTCATAATAGACGGAGGTGTCGGGCAGCATGGAGGATGTCTGCACGTATCGTGCAGACATCCCCCGGCTGCCCCCACTAGCCACCTGGGATCAAGAAACAGGTGAGGGAGGGAGGGAGGGGGGCAGAGAAACGAGGGGGGGTAGAAAGATAAGGGGGGGGACAGAGAAACAAGGGGAGGGGGCAGAGCAACAAGGGGAGGGAGGGGGGAAGAGACAGAGATAGGGGGGGCAGAGAGAAACAAGGGGAGGGAGGGGGGGGAAGAGACAGAGACAAGGGGAGCGTGGCCGGAGACAAAGGGAGGGGGAGAGAGAGACAACACTAAGGGGGGAGAGAGACAAAGCTGGGGGCAAGGGAAAGAGAGAGGCAGCATTGGCAATTTGGTACATAAAAGGAAATAAAAACAAGAAATGCATTTTTTGATATCATAATTTTTTATTAAAAAAGCAATTTACATGTGAATATATATATACAAGTTGAACTTTTTTCCTATAGGGTAGTCTTATATTCAGTCTTTTATTTTTTTTTCCTAATGGAATATCCAAAGTTTGGGGGGTCGTCTTATAATCAGGGTCGTCTTATAATCGAACAAATACGGTAATCATTTGAATAATGCATTGATTCTATGTTAAAACATGAGTTTCTTTTTCTCTACACTAGAAGAGAAAGAAAGTCAGTATCCATCAGAACAAAAGAGAGCAGCCCCTCTAATTGGCAAAATAGGAAATAAGTCACTGTATATTTTAAAGTTTTGCTTCTATCATAAAAGCTAAATTTAAAAACAAGTTACTTGCATTTTAAGTACAGAGCATAACACATCTGATAAATGTGGCAACTCATCCAAGGCAGTCTTATTAAAAGGTGTTTTTATTCCCCTGCAAATCAAATATAACTTTCCATAAAAAGTGAACTGACAAGTGAACTGCCTAAAGTGCATCCCTCCCAAGAGGGACAGTTCCTATTTTGCATCCAAATCCCCCTGTCCCTTTTTTTCCTCCTTTATTGTCCCTATTTTCGAGGAGCTCAGAATTTCTAATTTGTATGACTGTATCATAATGTTAAGAGCAATAAAACACACAATAAAGTGAGTTTAAACAGCAGTAAATGGGTTCTATATAAACGTGTGTAAATAAAATACTTTATTCTTAGTTGATCAAATTACATAAACAGTTGCCTATTGGCCATAAAGTCCCTGACAATGTCTGAGTAAAGCGACTACTTCAGCCCCTCCCACATAAATAAAAGTGGCCATTTTAAAGGTTGGCAGGTATGAAATTGGGCATTGATTGCCTATCTTTCTAACTCGGCTACTAATGCCTGATAATTGCAGTTCACAAATCAGTTTCCCATAATTCACTTTTTTTAGCATACAGACCCCACCCACTATATTACATTTTTGTACCTTTTTATCACACAGCCTCAAGACCAAGCAGCATTTTAACGTTAACCTGGCACAGATGCTATCCTTGGTGCAGTGGAATTAATTTCGCAGTTCTATATGTCGGAGTTCTAAAAACAAAATGTCTTCCACTGCATCACCCACCTAAATGCCTCGGAAAAATGCTCGCTTAAAAAACAAGAACCCCCCCCCCAACCCCATCGTCAAGACAATTAAAAAACAATTTTTATTCTATTGGCGTCATTAATCAAACGCACAAGTGGGCCATCTACTGACACCTGGCAAGGTTAATGTTTTAAGACCTACGTCAATTAGAACGCAACCCCCCCCCCCCCCCCCCCCCCCCCCGAAGAAGAGAAAAAAATGTCTCGGCCCTGGCAAGTCACATAAAAAGCTTGTAATTATAAAGGAAATGGGAATTAGCCAAGACGATTAGGAAAAGCCCATTGAAATACTATGGTAGCAAATGGAAGGAACTAGAAGGCTGCTGACTGATTGCTGCTCCAAGGGGATATGAAAAAGGGTTTCGAAGGTCACCTAGTCAAGAAATTAGCAATGTCTGTTATTTGAAATAAATAGAATTAAATAGGACCAGAAGAAAAAGATTTTTTTGTACTGGAAAAGATTTGAGATGTTGGTAAATTGAAGGCAACCCACAAGTAATTAGTGGTTAGGACTTTTTTTCCCTCCTCTCCAGCTCTTAATTCAGACATAATTAATCAGCTCTAAATGCATTCTTTGATTTGAAAATAGATTCTAATCATCTTATTTATAATAATTAAAATCTCTTCAGGAAAAAAAAAAAAAAAAAGCCAGATTGTTTTCGGCCCGCTTTTCCATTGGCTTATCCTCTAAAACTCCCCAACTTTACGCGACAAGTATAAACATACACTAAAAACGATTTTAATCTACTTGTGGTCGGAATGTATTTCAGCAATGCTTGTTTTTAAAGTACCCTAACTGCAGAGAATTTGTGCTGTGCCCAATCAGACACTAAGTAAACAGAAGTTAGGAAATAAACTATTTAGTTACTATTTGAAGTCTATATTTTATGATATTGAATTTTATACAGATGTTCATAAACTTTATTTGGATAAACGCAATACGTCTTCACCCACAGGGGAATGAATCAATTTGTAATTCTTTGGCTAAGTTCCCTTTTGGGATAAGAGGAAGGGGGGGGGGGGGGTCTTAAGTTTTTTTTTCTCCCTGGGGCAAGATATCCCACTGGATGTAATAAACACAGACAAAAAAAAAAATAGTGTAGTATAGAAAAATTATTATTTTTTTTTTATTATTTATATATTTTTTGGCAGTATTTAAAAACTGGCCCCTCTAAAACATCATTAGAGGCGAATATTGCATTTAGGTTAAAATGTAAACATTTAAAAAAAATGGTCATGTGGAAAGTGAGGAATTTAACACACATTATAGAGCGATTTTATTTAACAGTAAAAAAAATGGAAAAGAAAAAATCATGCTTGAAAAGTTACTGTATATTTATCGTATTCTATTACTTGAGTGGGGTTTTATTTACTCTTTGTCCCTGTGGTGTACAAACACAGGAGAGTTGATGTTGAAAAACAAAAAATATGTGCCAAAAAGGAGTTTCATTCCCAACTGATCTGTTTTATTGTAATAGAGTAATTTTGCGGAGAAATAGCGCAGAGAGAGACCCTCATTTTTGCATGAGATCAGCAGGGGGACCTTAATTGCTGATCCCATGCAAAAACGAGGGTCTCTCGCAGTTCTAGCAGCGAGAGACCCTCCCAATCAGCTGTCAGAGCGGGGTTTGGCCGCTCTGATTGGCTGTGCGCGTGCTGACGTTTGTCAACACGCGATAATCAGGAACTGCTGTGTCTCCCATGTGAGACACAGTAGTTAGTAAACCTTAAGATACACGTTGGGTTTACTTAATTCTACCGGGACATGTATTGTTTAACCCTTGCTTCCTTCAAGGAAGAAAGGGTTAAAAAAACGTTTGATGTTCCTTTAAGGGTGACTCTAGCACAGGCGAGTCAAACGGGCTAGTCAAACTAAGGCCCTTCAACTGTTGGAGAGCTCTTAGATGACAGAGAATTATGGGAGATATTTGACACTCCTGTGCTAACAGTATAATTATAACGCAATACTGGCTTCTTGTCACACAAGTTGATGCTCTTCAGCCATTACAGATGGTTAATTAATGTTTCAGTTTTTTTTTTATGACCAGAATTGGCTACGGCTAGTTACCTGTGACTGATGAAATACCTTCCATCTTTTTGACACATAGTACACGGGCAAGGCATTAGCTGTATGTGTCAAAATGTCTGTTTGTTCAGGAAGTTTGTTCTCACATGTATATCCTGTGTTTGCGAAGCGGTCTGACTTTCTCAGCTGTAAAATCATTCTGGCCGGCTGAGCACCCTTTAATGTTTGAAGTGCCAGAAACCTGGAGAAGTAATGTTTTTTCAAAAAACATATATTTAACTGCTTGGCCCAGATAAAAAAAAAAGATTCAGCATTTAACAACATTATATAAAACTACAAAATATGTCAGTGGGCCCTTTGAATAAAGTGTCTCAGGTTCGTATTCGTAAGTTAACACGCAGCCCATAGACAAATAGGGGTGATGTAAAAAGATGGTGCACACGACACAGCGCCAAATACTGGCGCTATGTTTTTGTGAACCTTTTTGTGCATCAAGCAGACTCCCAGCAGACATTGGGCGTCCAATTTTTGATGCAAAATACCCCTTTACCACTCTCGGAACAGTACAATCATGGGAATAGATTGGTTTTGCCTACTTGTAAAGTGAATAGATTTGTTTTTGTAAAAGAAGATGTTCACTTAGCTTTTTTTTTTCTATTGATCTCGGCATGTACATTAAGCTAGAGATGTTGTCAGACAGGAATAAAGTTATTTTAAGGATAAGAGGGGAGTGGTGGCGTTTCTAAAGACTTTGCATCTTTTAGAAAATCAAAATCAAAAACTTGATGTTTCAGTAGTCTACATGTTGTGTGTTATCGTACATTGAAAGGTATAAAGCACTGCAATGGCATACGAATGATTGAGTAACCTCTTTGAACTTAAAGTGACAGTAACGGCTCAGAAAAAGGCTATACTCTTATAGAATGCCTTCTTTCACTAGTCAAACATACAAAAAATATCCATTCTACGGACCATTGTCCTTAGAATGCTTAACATTTACGCTAGCTGGTAAGCGACTAGATTCACAACATTCTACATAGGGACTATAAAAACTTAACATAGCTTATACTGTGAATGTAGAGATTAAAAAAAATAATCTATACATTGGCCTAGATTCTACTACCCCCCCCCCCCCTTCCCCCATTAATTAGCATACCCGGGACATTTAATTTGCCAATTCCGCAACGGAGGGTGCCGAACTAACGATCGCTAAATGTCAACTGATGCGTACGCAAAGGAGCAGCTCCAGGTCAAAAACGCCCTGTTAATCCGCTAAAAGAAGTCAAAAAGTGCGCCAAATAACGGAGCCGTTAAAAAGGAAGAAACCGATAAGATCCAAACACGCAGGATTCGCAGAGCCCAATCAGGAAAAAAAAGAGTAGAAACTGCGAAAATCTAATAAAGATAATATTTAAAAAAAAGGGAGAATCATTACCACACCGGAAGGAACCATTCAGTATGTGGGCTGGGGAGATGTGTAGCAGTACTGCATCATCAGGGCCCAACAAGTATCTTCACTGGTAAAACCTTCTATTTGTGTCTGTATCCTCTTCATCACTTTGCATCTTTCATCCTTTGTGCACATTGAGGTCTTACTACTGAGGGTATAGCCAATTGATTACTTATCAAAGGCAGTCCTATTGGGATGGGTCTAACGCATGGGTCAGTGTTGAAACTAACACAGATTAAATCACTATGAATTGTATGGATCTCTTGCAAGATGTGGGTCTGATACAGGTTTTGGAGAATGAATTTCAGGGGCTGCTTCTGTGTTTGAGTGGATTCTCTGCCATCACCCTAAACATGGTGTCTGGGGAGTCTCTTGTTTATTACTATGCAAATGTTCTGTTTTTTAATGAACAATGTCTAATTTGCATATGAGGCCACAGGTGATGTCACAAACAGGAGACGAACAGGAGATACATTTAAAACACTTTTTATTTCTCGTAATTTAGACATTTGCTTGCCTATTTGCTAACACAATATATAAATCATTTTCTATATTTTTTTTGCTCAGTAAGAACATTGTTCAGTTGATACATTCCCTTTAAGACTATTTACTTGTGTTTATCTGTGAACAAATAACATAAATCAATGTTCGATAAAAGGGTAGAAGCTTGGATATTCTTTGCAGATTATAAAAAATTAGACAGTGTTATAGCCAACACCTGGCACACCGGACTGCAATCACCAGCAACATAAAATGAGCCCTATCAACACCATAGTGTAACATATAGTCAATATTTTTATTACCAACTTATTAATGTATTTACACCGAGGAATCTATAAGAAGGTAGTTTTCCCTGCCTATAGGACCATTGTTCTGTAATACACTGCAGGTGACCAGTTAGCATTGGTTAAACAAACAGATTACTTTGCAAAGATGCTGCAAAAAAAAAAAAGGATGGGCATGCAACATGACCCGGTAAGAAGACAGACGTGACAAAGTAGTGCTGAAATGTGGACAGAAATGCTCATTTTTATCTGAAAGCATGCATTCTCTCCTTGACAAGAATACAATACAAGCACAGCTGGGGCAGAGGGTTCGGCTGTCAGGCTTACAGAATGAGGCGAGGGTTGTGATAAACCTCTGTAATAAGACTGACAGAATTTATGTTAATTGCTTTTTCCAAAAGATGTTTTAACACCCATTTGAGAAGGAATAACAATTTGTCAGGAACCTTTCAACAAACACCTAATCTTCAGCAAACACTGCCGAAAACTCCAAAATACATTTTTTATTTTTTTAAAAACTTTTTTTGAATGAAAGAAACAAGGCAAGATCATTACCGTTCCCGTGAAAAATAGGGCGTCAAAATGTTTTTTTGCATCACGACAGATCCTTTGTGCGTCTCAACTTTTTTTTTTGTGCTGTCTGTTTGTTCGCAAGTGCCAATGAGGCAGCAAGAATTTCTACAAGTGCCTAAAACAATAAGGTTCCAGATGGGCCAAAGAATAATCTATACAGTATTTGAATTTTTTGTACAAAAGGCCAACATCCTGCGTATTGCATTAGAGCACCTGGGTCTATGTCCTTTTATGACTGGGAATACAGTAAACATTGTATGTCTTCCTTGACTATACTATATAAATTGTCACTGTGTGCTATGATATCACAGTCCGTATTGTTAATTTTAACTCTATGCGAGTGATTTTAAACAATAACGCTATTTATTAGCTCGTATGGTTCTTTCTTGACCTCAGAGTTATACACTGATAACTACAGGAGCATGTGAGTTTAGACATATATAAACCATTGCATCGATATCTGTAAGTTTAGTATTTATTCAAGAAGCTGTATATACGGTAGGGGGTAGACATTGACTTCTCGACAGGCTTGTGATGTTTAAAGACGGGACAGAAGACAGCAGTTGGGTTGGTTTGAATCTGGAATTTGGGGGCCACGGTGGCGTTAACTAGCTAAGCATCGCTGGTTTCAGGTTCGATTCCTGGCAAGGGCAGTTTTATCCTTCCGTCCTTTTGAGATTAATACAATGAATACCTTTCCGCTGTACCTGAAAATGAGAGAATATCACGAATGATAAGAATATGTAGAACACCTGGTATGGCTGCTTAATGGTTAGGGAACCACACCAGGTGTTCTACATATTCTTATTTAAACACAACTGGTTAATCCCTCAATCTTGGACCGTTGGGGGGTCCTGAGGACAGGTTTGAGAATCACTGTACTAGGGGCATCTAAGCTTTGTTGGTTACTATCTTGGTTAACCTCTCTATGAATACATTATTCTCCCATAGCTTTCTGCCCTGTGCTCCTCTATGTTTCTATGTTTCTATCCAGTGCTCGATATTTATTGTTAATGGTTCAGATAGCATATAATTAAAACGTTTGTTTCTGTAATGCCTTGGCTCAAATCATTGGGCGTGTCCTGTGACAGCTCGTTATGGAGAAAGCCTGTTAATTAATATTATCGACCTTATATAATTAAACAGCTCTATAACGATCAGTCAGGGCCCTGGCGTGAGTGCGGAATGATGGAGCATCGCATGTGAACGCGTAAATACCTGGCCTTTAAACGTGCGCTGGATAATGATACGGTGCGTCTGCACTGTCTCATTTCTGAAAAATCCAAGCCCAGCGCTTTAGCAATCTTATAACCCGAGGTATTTCTGAATCAGCAGATCTGTGATATATAATTTCCCCCTTATTGACACATCAAAGTGGTAAACTATTAATCACTGTAATGTAATTTACTGAATTATGTATAAATCTCTGCAGATGTTGGCAACGTTCCTGCTTGTTAGAGTTGTCATTATAAATGAGTATAAGATTATAAAAAAGGGAGGTAACCGGACTGAACAAATCTTTGCAAATGACCTCCAGCAGTAGTTCAAGGTCAGTATGGATTATATGAATTATAACAAAACATGTACTAAAAAATGCAAATATATTTTATGTGCGAAACTATTTTTGTGCTTTGCTCCTAATGCAATGTACCAAACATTTAACACGCAAATAGCACATACGAGCAAATTACGGGGGAAAAAACGGGCATAATTGCGAATAAAAACAGGCAAGTTTGCGAATATTTTTTCTACCTCTTTTGATGGCACTCGCTTAAAGCTGGTGTAATTTTCACACGCAAATAAGAATTATTTTTCACAAAATTTTTGCAAAACTCTTTAACATGCGCAAATCTAATCGCAATTTATTAGCGCAACCAGAAAAATGCACGCTAAATAAACGGAAGAGGCGCAAGTCATGGAAAACAAGCGCAAAATGTTACAAATAGTCACAAATTGCTCCTTACTCATGTTTTACCTACTTTTTTCCCCCACTGCACTTGTTTAGTACAAGACCCCTAAGAATGTGTCACTGGCAGATAAGAACCATTTGGCCCATTTAGCCTGCCCAATTTTCTAAATACTTTTATTAGTGTCTGGCCTTATCTTATATCTAGGATAGCCTTGTGCCTATCCCATGCATGCTTAAACTCCTTCACTGTGTTCACCTCTACCACTCCAGACTCTCTTGAATACACAGAGATGGGAAAACATTAAAACACACATTAGAATGGGCAATAAACATAATAATATCAATTTATTTGTACATTTATTAAAGGGACTGCACCACCTGTGCACTGTTTTTACTGTGGATGCAGAGAATAAAAAAATATTGAAAATGATTTATACATTGTTTGAGAAAAAGAATGCTTAAATAAGGAGGAAAAATGTGTTTTAAATGTGTCTGTGGAGTTTCCTGTTTATGACATCACCTGTGGCCTGATATGCAAATTACACATGTCCCATTGAAAAGCAGTTAATTTGGAAAACAAGCCAGAGGTGAAGTTATAAACAGGAAACTGCACAGACACATTTAAAACAAATTTTTCTCCTAATTTAGACACTTGCTTGCATTTTACTACAACAGTGTATATAGATCATTTTCAGTCATTTTTTTTTATTGTCTACATTCACAGTGAAAATAATGTTTAGGTGATACCATCTCTTTAATACTCTTAATAAATGAACAGTGTGTTTGTATTAGTGTGAGTGTGTATTTGTGAGTGTTATGCGTGAGAGTGTGTTTGTCTGCCTTAGTGTGAGTGTGTATTTGTGAGTGTTATGCGTGAGAGTGTGTTTGTCTGCCTTAGTGTGAGTGTGTATTTGTGAGTGTTATGTGTGAGAGTGTGTTTGTCTGCCTTAGTGTGAGTGTGTATTTGTGAGTGTTATGCGTGAGAGTGTGTTTGTCTGCCTTAGTGTGAGTGTGTATTTGTGAGTGTTATGTGTGAGAGTGTGTTTGTCTGCCTTAGTGTGAGTGTGTATTTGTGAGTGTTATGCGTGAGAGTGTGTTTGTCTGCCTTAGTGTGAGTGTGTATTTGTGAGTGTTATGCGTGAGAGTGTGTTTGTCTGCCTTAGTGTGAGTGTGTGTTTGTGAGTGTTATGTGTGAGAGTGTGTTTGTCTGCCTTAGTGTGAGTGTGTATTTGTGAGTGTTATGTGTGAGAGTGTGTTTGTCTGCATCAGTGTGAGTGTGTATTAGTGAGTGAGACTTAAAGCGCAAGAGTCTTGAATAATAAAGGCAAAAAATGGCACTTTGAGATTGTCAAGTTGGTTTATTGCATACAAATGGGCACTTTTTGCCATCAATTTACTAAACTAGGCCTTTTTATGTGTATGACCTGCACCAAAGCAAATTCTTGTGAAAATTTTGCTTGAAATGAGTATTTGGCTCAGGGCACAAATGCTATATTTCTGTCTCTAATCACCTTCTAAATTGGCGTTAAACACAAATAAAGCGCTATTTCGTGCATGCGCCACCTATACGTCCCCTATAATGCTTTCTTACTTGACACTCTTAAAACCTAGATAGAAAAAAAAAACATAGTATTTGATTTTTCTTCTGAATAAAATACTTTTAAAATATTGTAGGCTTTCTTCACAATCCCGCAAAATCACTGGTGTCTTAGCAAATAAATACATGTCCATTTTAAATACAACAGCTCCTACACCCAAGGCCTGATGTATCCACATATGTGTGTATATATATATGTATATGTATACAGTGTAGCTTTTATTAAAAGGGCTTGTTTAGATAAGGAGTAGGTAAATATAACCTAACCTATTCTTTCACCAACAAAAGAATGAGTTTTTATTGTAAAGACTGACCCCATTTCCCTCAACACTACACCTGGTATTTGTAGAGAGAGCACTCTGAGAATAGTTACAATTACAGTGTAAGCATTAAACCAAACTACTCTCAAGCTGCCGAGTTTGCTTCAACTACAGGCTTCTTGCACTGGCAGTAAAGCTCATCTCTGGCTTGAAAAGGACCATCCTTTATTTAAATGTTAAATAATTATAAACAAATGTTATATTTAACATTTCTCCATGGGAAATATGTTTACCAATAACAGGTTTGCAGCTTTGCTGATCCTCCCATTGGGCTGCTCAGGACATTCAGCACAAGGTGTTAGATGAGTGGGGAATATCCTGGGGTACAATATTACACTGGATATGGGGTGGGACGCTGGAGTGCCACAAGTGTGCCGTAGTGCAGTGTGGGGTAAAGTAGTGAGTAAATGCAGTGTGGGCAGAGCTTGCTGTAGGCAAGTGCCCATGGTCAGTAGAGTATCTTCCATAAGGCAAACAAGGCACTCGCCTAGGGCGGCACTTTGCCAGAGGGCGGCACTTTGCCAGAGGGTGTTTAAGCACACTTCTGGTACTTCAAACATTTTCACTCCCTCCCCCACCGTTCAGCAAGCTTTAGCTCCTTCTAATTAATCGGGGTGATAGGGGCATGTAATGGATGTGGTGGGGGTATGAGCAGGGCCGGCCCTGTAATGGGGCAGAGTGGAGCAGCTGCCCCAGGCGGCACCCTGTCAGAAGCGGCATTGCTTCTTTTTTTTTTTTCCTGTGTCCAGCTTGATTGAAGGAGGTCTCAGCCAATCAGGTGAGACTCCTCAACTCTCCTGATTGGCTGAGAGTTCAGAAGCCTCCAGTGATTGGCTGAGACCTCCTTCACACGGAGTTCAAAGCAAAGAGAGATGCAGGTAAGTTCAAAAAAGGACAGTGTGTGAATGTGTGTGTATGTCAGTGTGAGTGAGTGTGTATATCCGTGTGAGTGAGTGTGTGTATGTCAGTATGAGAGAGTGTGTGTGTATGTCAGTGTGAGTGAGTGTGTGTGTATGTCAGTGTGAGTAAGAGTGTGTGTGTGTCAGTGTGAGTGTGTGTATGTCAGTATGAGTGAGTGTGTGTGTATGTCAGTATGAGTGAGTGTGTGTGTATGTCAGTGTGAGTGTGTGTGTGTGTCAGTGTGAGTGAGAGTGTGTGTGTGTCAGTGTGAGTGTGTGTATGTCAGTATGAGTGAGTGTGTGTGTATGTCAGTGTGAGTGAGTATTTGTATGTCAGTGTGAGTGAGTGTATGTCACTGTGAGTGTGTGTGTATGTCAGTGTGAGCGAGAGTGTGTGTATGTCAGTATGAGTGAGTGTGTGTGTATGTCAGTGTGAGTGAGTATTTGTATGTCAGTGTGAGTGAGTGTATGTCACTGTGAGTGTGTGTGTGTGTATGTCAGTGTGAGCGAGAGTGTGTGTATGTCAGTATGAGTGAGTATGTGTGTATGTCAGTGTGAGTGAGAGTGTGTGTGTATGTCAGTGTGAGGGAGAATGTGTGTATATGTCAATGTGAGTGAGAGTGTGTGTATGTCAGTGTGAGTGAGTGTATGTCACTGTGAGTGTGTGTGTATGTCAGTGTGAGCGAGAGTGTGTGTATGTCAGTATGAGTGAGTGTGTGTGTATATCAGTGTGAGTGAGTATTTGTATGTCAGTTTGAGTGAGTGTATGTCACTGTGAGTGTGTGTGTGTGTATGTCAGTGTGAGCGAGAGTGTGTGTATGTCAGTATGAGTGAGTGTGTGTGTATGTCAGTGTGAGTGAGAGTGTGTGTGTATGTCAGTGTGAGGGAGAATGTGTGTATATGTCAATGTGAGTGAGAGTGTGTGTATGTCAGTGTGAGTGAGTGTATGTCAGTGTGAGTGAGAGTGTGTCTGTCAGTGTGTGTGTCAGTGTGAGTGAGTGTGTGTGTCAGTGTGAGTGAGTATGTGTGAATGTGAGTGTGTGTCAGTGTGAGTGAGAGTATGTGTGTATGTCAGTGAGAGTGAGAGACTGTCTGTGTATGTGCGTGAGTGAGTGTGTGGATAAAGGCGTTAACACATCTGATACTGCCTATCTCTGTCTAGCCACCCAAGGGGTTAACTCTTCTGACACTGCCTCTATCTGCCTAGCCACCCAAGAGGTTAACTCTCCTGATACTTCCTATATCTGTCTAGCCACCAAGGGGTTAACGCCTCAGACACTGCCTATATCTGTCTAGCCATCCAGGGGTTAACTCGTCTGACACTATATCTATCTGGATTTTGTTTTAGGTCACTGCTCACATTATGTTTTAGTGAATTGCACAGCCTATTATCATAATAATGTTTTATCATTACTCTCTTTTCACTTTATGGGTGAGCTCTTTGAAAAAAATATATTATTATGTATATAAGAAGTGCTTTAGAGGGCATATAAAAATTAAAAAAAATGTGTTCTAGGATCTCACGCATGAGGTGAAAAGAAAGAAATGGTAAAACAAACATTATTATTATTTAGGGTACACATTTTAATCATGGCCTGCCAATACTCTCTCCATATCATTTTGCATATAGAAAGGTGCTCTTGCATTAAATTATCACTTCCTGATAAGTTTCATTTTAGTTTGACTGATTATCACGACTGTGTGTGGGGGGCAGCATTTAATTTTTCGCCCCAAACAGCGCAATGTCTTGGGCCGGCCCTGGGTATGATGTACATTCACATGTCGGACTTTCTATCTGGCCCATCTGCCTTAGAGTCTGCGTGCGGGATACTGTATAGCAGTAAATACAGAATGGTGTTTTATTGCATTAAATGTAGCACAGTGTAAGGTACCCCTGGATATTGCAGGGCACCATAGCATCACGAATACAAGGCAGCAGCCGACGTGTCTGTATGAGTTGAAGTCTCATGCCAATAAAGCAGCAAATAATTTAAAGTTAAACGACTTTCAGGGAATCTGCAGTCAGTGTGATTCAGTTTACCTAAAAGGGTCAAACTCAGTATACATTGATCTTCCTCAACAAAATACCTATGGATAATACAGTTTATTCCAGGAAAGAATTCTAAATTGCATTATTTATTTAATCACCTTTTTTTTATTGTTATATCTTTTAAATCCCTTCCTGTGCCAGTCTTAATCTGACAAATAAATGATGCCTAGAAATTAAATAAAACATTCCACTTGTTCAAATGCCCAGTTTACAGAGAGGAGACCCTGGTTAAGTCAACAGCGAGCTTTTATGGATGTTTCCAGCTCACGTAACTCTTTTATTTGTTGCAACCTGTTCCAGAAGCAAAATGTAGCAGATACCAATGGTGTGATGACATAATCAGATTTTTATTTTTATTTTTATAAAGCATCTATCTTTACTTCATTGAGCTGATTCAATCAAAACGGCAACGATCCATTGAGAATGTAAAAGTACTACATTCCTTTCATGTGTCAGGGGTCTGAGGATCAGGCAGGGACTTGTATCTAGAATTACCGCTGTAACAAATGAACCAACCACGTTACCCAGATGAACTCTGAATGAGATGACAAATAGCATGGATTATTAGTGATGAAGCAATGTGCTATAACCAGTATCAAAAACTGGAGAAAAAGGGGATACAATCTAAAATAATATTATTTTATAGCATTTTATAAATCCTTTCACATGTTAAAGGCGCCATTCTACCTTACAGACCCCAATATGGTCTGGTTGGATATTGTTTTCATGGTGAATTCTATGAATGAAAGGTATGTTGAGAATATTCAATAGGTAGATGCATGATATGTGTATATGACTTGGAAAACTATAGGGTTGTCTACATACATTGAGTTGCATGGCTTCGAGCTCTGTACCAATATCTGGACCCTTCTGATCATCATCCACATCGGGAAGCATCACCTCCTTAACATCTATATTATATACATATAAACGTATATATTTGTGTTGTTATTATATAGGTGTATATGAAATATTTTAGGGCATATTTGTAACAATTTTCGTATGAAAAAAGTCACTTTACAATATTCTTTTTTTATAGTAAATTGTTAATATAATTTTGCTAATTTAGTACATACATGAAGAAGAAAAAAATGTTGAGTGGTTACAAAAATTTATAACAGTCAAGGTACATAGTGATATAGGTTTCCTATAGGAGGAGCAGCGTATATATATATAGGGGGAACTGGGGAAGTGTCTAGGTGATGGATCGGGTAAATCCACCGCTGGAAACCATTCTTGAAGACGCAGTTTAGAAAGCAAAAAAGATAAAAGTAAAGAAACAGAGTTGGGTAGGTCCTAGAGCTATTTACTGGAAGCTCGTTCTCTGTTTTGGTGAAACATCTCCTTTGATTTTATTCTATTTATTCTCTACAAGGAAGAGAGGGCAGGTGGCTGAGGAAGTCAAAGTCGAATGTAGGATGTGGTTTTGGGAGGTGTGTGCAGGTCCAGCCATGGGTCCAAAATGAAGTTGAATGACTGAGGTTTTTTTAGTTTATTTTCCAGTTCTGAACTTAGACAAAATCCTGTACATATGCTATAACTTTAATTGTATGATGCTCTACCCAATGAGTATTTTTTTATATTATTTAAAGAGCTACTAAAACTTTTTTCCCACTTGGGATTCAAATATAGAAGCACAGGTGAAATGTCCAATGGCCCTAGTAAGAGTTTAAACTGGCACTATCTACATGCCCATTCCTGACCATTTATTGGGGATACTAAGAGGCATATGTGATATGTGTATTTTAAATTACATTATGTGTTCACTGATGTGGCAATGGCACCATTTATGATGTAATCGCACATTTTAACAAAAAATGACAATCATTTCATTAATTTAATATTAATTAACAATTAATATTAATGTATTTATTTTTTTAAAATATTTATATTCATTTAATTTATTTGTATTTATTATATTTCACTTTAATATAGTTTATTATTTTTTTCATACAGATTTTTTTAAAATCTCATTTCAATTTTATTTAATTTTTTTGAGGACTTTTGAGGCTATTTTCCTCTTCATGGCAAGCATGGGGACTATCCCTGACAATAAATAATAAGTAGGTCCCCACTGTTGTTGGCATGTAAAAACAAGGGTCTCTCTCTGCAGAAGCTAGACTAATGGACCCGACAGACCCAAGAGAACCCCTTGAATATGATTGATTCATTGGGGTTGGCAGTGTCAATGAGTGATCTGCTCTGCCTCAGCTGCATCTCTAAAGATACACTTTTGCTTCTATTATTTAAAAAAAAAAATAAAAAAAAACTTTAGAATCACATTAAATATAGTTATTCCAGCAGTAAAGCAAACATAAAAGTAAAAAAAATAATAATAAAAAAAAAATATATATATATATATATATAGTGCAACTTTAATTATTTTAAATTATTATATTTAAAATAATATTTCAATTGGTATATGTTTGCATCTTTGGAAGGTCATGTTTACATCTGATTTATAAACAAGTTAATCAATGTCTCACTAAATAGTATATTCATGGAATTCTCAGTGCAATAAATGCAGCTTAAACTCCAAAAGACAAAAAACGTGCAGCGATACGAAATTTTGACCAATGCTCTAATGATACCCAGAAATTAAGCTGGTTTAATTGCCTGCGAGCCCTTTTCCTGCAGTAGAGCAGCAGTCTTTACAAATAAACTATTGAAACAGTAAAACAGTGTCAATTAACAGAAAATGGATCAGGCCCATCTGAAAGCTGTTAGGCCTAAATTACTGTTTACATAAAGTAATTACAAAAAATGCAAGAGGGGAATACATTTGTTAAATCTTTCGCAATGTAAAAGGTAAATGGCATTAAGTACCAAAGTTTAAAATTTAAAGACTTAATTCATCTCCAGAAAGAAAATTTTTTTCTTTTTTTTTTCTCCAGATTTTTTTTATTTTTTTTATTCTGGTTTAGTATTGTGAAAATAAAATGCTGATTATTCTGTCAATTGTTGTGCTCCAGCAAAAATGCAGGCAGGACAGGGGCAATGGAGGAGGGGGAGAAAGTATAGGTTATTTCCTCCTTTATGTATTTATCTGTCTGAATCTCGTCTATCACATGATTTTTTTTCTTCTCTGGAATATCATTAACCCATTCCCTCCTGGAAGTCCTGTCGCAGACACTTGGGGGTGACTGGGGGGGGGGGAGCTGACGAGTCAAGATTTTTTGGTAACACGGCTCAGAATTTCAAAAACGAATTGACTAAGGACTTGGCTCGTGGAAGAGGGACTTGCAGGGAATAAACAAGGGACTGTTTGCACACTTAAGGCCAAAGGAGCCGAGCTGGGAAAATTCTCCAATTCAGCGACACTTCGAACTTCTGCTGTTTTTGGCCTCAATTTTGCAATTCCCTTGTGAATTGCCTGCCATTCCGTCTTTCGCTAATAAAGCCCTAAATAGAATTAAAAGGGTGACAACTAACGCAAGTCGCAAACAGGTCTAAGACTGCTCCTCTCTGTTTCAGCACTGAACTGCCCCTAAAACTAACCCTTAACTAGAACACCCTAATACTAACCCTAAACAAACCCTACTACTAACCCTAGTAACCCCTAATACTAACCCTAGTAACCCCTAATACTAACCCTAAACAAACCCTACTACTAACCCTAGTAACCCCTAATACTAACCCTAGTAACCCCTAATACTAACCCTAAACAAACTCTACTACTAACCCTAGTAACCCCTAATACTAACCCTAGTAACCCCTAATACTAACCCTAGTAACCCCTAATACTAACCCTAATACTAACCCTAATACTAACCCTAATACTAACCCTAATACTAACCCTAAACAAACCCTACTACTAACCCTAGTAACCCCTAATACTAACCCTAATACTAACCCTAGTAACCCCTACTACTAACCCTAGTAACCCCTAATACTAACCCTAGTAACCCCTAATACTAACCCTAAACAAACCCTACTACTAACCCTAGTAACCCCTAATACTAACCCTAAACAAACCCTAATACTAACCCTAGTAACCCCTAATACTAACCCTAATACTAACCCTAATACTAACCCTAGTAACCCCTAATACTAACCCTAGTAACCCCTAATACTAACCCTAAATAAACCCTAATACTAACCCTAGTAACCCCTAATACTAACCCTAGTAACCCCTAATACTAACCCTAATACTAACCCTAATACTAACCCTAGTAACCCCTAATACTAACCCTAATACTAACCCTAATACTAACCCTAGTAACCCCTAATACTAACCCTAGTAACCCCTAATACTAACCCTAGTAACCCCTAATACTAACCCTAAACAAACCCTAATACTAACCCTAGTAACCCCTAATACTAACCCTAAACAAACCCTAATACTAACCCTAGTAACCCCTAATACTAACCCTAGTAACCCCTAATACTAACCCTAAACAAACCCTAATACTAACCCTAGTAACCCCTAATACTAACCCTAAACAAACCCTAATACTAACCCTAGTAACCCCTAATACTAACCCTAGTAACCCCTAATACTAACCCTAAACAAACCCTAATACTAACCCTAAACAAACCCTAATACTAACCCTAGTAACCCCTAATACTAACCCTAGTAACCCCTAATACTAACCCTAGTAACCCCTAATACTAACCCTAAACAAACCCTAATACTAACCCTAGTAACCCCTAATACTAACCCTAAACAAACCCTAATACTAACCCTATTAACCCCTAATACTAACCCTAGTAACCCCTACTACTAACCCTAGTAACCCCTAATACTAACCCTAAACAAACCCTACTACTAACCCTAGTAACCCCTAATACTAACCCTAGTAACCCCTAATACTAACCCTAAACAAACCCTAATACTAACCCTAGTAACCCCTAATACTAACCCTAAACAAACCCTAATACTAACCCTAGTAACCCCTAATACTAACCCTAAACAAACCCTAATACTAACCCTAGTAACCCCTAATACTAACCCTAAACAAACCCTAATACTAACCCTAAACAAACCCTAATACTAACCCTAGTAACCCCTAATACTAACCCTAAACAAACCCTAATACTAACCCTAAACAAACCCTAATACTAACCCTAGTAACCCCTAATACTAACCCTAAACAAACCCTAATACTAACCCTAGTAACCCCTAATACTAACCCTAAACAAACCCTAATACTAACCCTAAACAAACCCTAATACTAACCCTAGTAACCCCTAATACTAACCCTAAACAAACCCTAATACTAACCCTAGTAACCCCTAATACTAACCCTAAACAAACCCTAATACTAACCCTAAACAAACCCTAATACTAACCTTAGTAACCCCTAATACTAACCCTAGTAACCCCTAATACTAACCCTAGTAACCCCTAATACAACCCTAAAACCAACTCCTAACGCTAACCCACAACCATAACACCCTACTACTAACCCTAAACAAACCCTAATACTAACCCTAGTAACCCCTAATACTAACCCTAGTAACCCCTAATACAACCCTAAAACCGACTCCTAACCCTAACGCTAACCCACAACCATAACACCCTACTACTAACCCTAGTAACCCCTAATACTAACCCTAGTAACCCCTAATACAACCCTAAAACCGACTCCTAACCCTAACGCTAACCCACAACCATAACACCCTACTACTAACCCTAGTAACCCCTAATACTAACCCTAGTAACCCCTAATACAACCCTAAAACCGACTCCTAACCCTAACGCTAACCCACAACCATAACACCCTACTACTAACCCTAAACAAACCCTAATACTAACCCTAGTAACCCCTAATACTAACCCTAGTAACCCCTAATACAACCCTAAAACTGACTCCTAACCCTAACGCTAACCCACAACCATAACACCCTACTACTAACCCTAAACAAACCCTAATACTAACCCTAGTAACCCCTAATACTAACCCTAGTAACCCCTAATACTAACCCTAGTAACCCCTAATACAACCCTAAAACCGACTCCTAACCCTAACGCTAACCCACAACCATAACACCCTACTACTAACCCTAGTAACCCCTAATACTAACCCTAGTAACCCCTAATACTAACCCTAGTAACCCCTAATACAACCCTAAACAAACCCTAATACTAACCCTAGTAACCCCTAATACAACCCTAAAACCGACTCCTAACCCTAAAGCTAACCCACAACCATAACACCCTAATACTAACCCTAAACAAACCCTAATACTAACCCTAGTAACCCCTAATACAACCCTAAACAAACCCTAATACTAACCCTAGTAACCCCTAATAGAACCCTACAACTGACTGCTAAGCCTAAAACTAACCCTAGTAACCCCTAATACTAACCCTAGTGAGCCCTAATAAAACCTTAAAAATGACTGCTAAGCCTAAACCTAACAAACAACCATAACACCCTAATACTAACCTTAAACAAACCCTAAAACTAAACCTAGTAACCCCTTATATTACCCTAAAAGGACTCCTAACCCCTAACCATAACACCTAATACACCAACACAATCTAATACTAACCCTAAATAAACCATAATCCTAACATGTCAAGTGTTGTTAGTGCAGCTATGAAGCGGCCACTATGTGAGTGATAATAGTGAGGTAGGGATGGATGGATGCAGCACACTGCCCTAAACATTGACTACAAATGTGTTTAATATACCTTTTTATTAACCAAGTGTTAGAAGTTACCATAGTACAAAGAGTAAATTTGACAGGATTAATAAAACAATACACATTTAGACACCATCATAAGAATAGTTCATCCTACCACCCTCCTTTTCCTTTTTCTTCACAGAATAAACCACAATCTCTTGGCAGCTGGGATAGAAGATCCAACCAGGTCCAGATCACACGTCCAAGCATCAGAGACCCATAAGACCACCTCAACATTTTTTATTTTGAATGTACAGAATAGAAAATCAGAAAAAAAATCAGAAAATGTGCTATATATATGCGTCTGCGATGTCCACTGTTTATGACATCACCTTTTGGCTTCATATGCAAAATATACTTTTCCAATTGAAAGTAGTTGATTTGCATATCACCAGAGGTGTAACTAGAAACTGCCCCGGGGCCCCCCGACCCCACCATGCAACTCCCCCCCAGAAATGCCACTTACATGCCTCCCAACTGTTCCACTTTGGGCCTGGCCTTGTCTTATTTCTAGGATAGCCTTATACCTATCTAATGCATGCTTAAACTGCATCACTGTATTAACCTCTACCACTTCTGCTGGAAGACTATTCAATACATCCACTACCCTCTCAGTAACGTAATAATACTTTTATTAGTCACTGGCCTTGTCTTATATCTAGGATAGCCTTATACCTATCCCATGCATGCTTAAACTCCTTCACTGTATTAACCTCTACCACTTCTGCTGGAAAACTATTACATGCATCCACTATCTTCTCTGTAAAGTAATACTTTCATTAGTCCCTGACCTTATCTTATATCTAGGATAGCCTTATACCTATCCCATGCATGCTTAAACTCCTTCACTGTATTAACCTCTACCACTTCTACTGAAAGACTATTCCATACATCCACTATCCTCTCAGTAAAGTAATACTTTCATTAGTCCTTGGCCTTATCTTATATCTGGGATAGCCTTATACCTATCACATGCATGCTTAAACTCCTTCACTGTATTAACCTCTACCACTTCTACTGGAAGAATATTCCATGCATCCACTACCCTCTCAGTAAAGAGATATTTTCATTAGTCCCTGGCTTTTTCTTATATCTAGGATAGCCTTATACCTATCCCATATCCTTCACTGTATTAACCTCTACCACTTCTGCTGGAAGACTATTCCATGCATCCACTACCCTCTCAGTAAAGTAATATTTTCATTAGTCCCTGGCCTTATTTTATTTCAAGGATATCTTGAGGTGGATCCCAAATATATGTACATAACTAGCTGCATGTATACTTATATGAACTTTTTAATATTATATTCAACTATTTTCATATGTAATAAAAATGTTATTGAAAATTTTTTCATTTCTTATTTTTATTACATTCTTCTGCACCCACATTGCACCTAAAGGTCCTAACACAGCACTATACAGTACCCACAGCACTTGGTTTGTACTCATATTGCACCCACACGATTTGGCATGCCGCAGTATAAATTTGCCCACCAGAACATACCACAGTGTCACTTTGTCCCACTGAACTGCCCCTGCAGAACATGCCACAGTGTCACTTTCACCCATAGTACATGTTATTTTGTCCCACAGAACATGCCACAGAGTCACTTTGGCCACTGCCAATTTGCCCATATATGCCACAGCCATTTTCACCATTAATATGCCACTATTATCCTGCCCATTAATATGCCACAGCCATATTGCCAATATGCCACAGCAAATGTTCCCATTAATATGCTACTATTAACCTGACAGTTATTTGGCCCATTTGACAGTTATTTGCCTGTGTTATTTGCCCATTTGCCAGTTATTTTGCCTATTTCCCAGATATTTGCCTGTGTTATTTTCCCATGTGCCAGTTATTTGCCCTAGTTATTTTCCCATGTGCCAGTTATTTGCCCATTATTTTGCCCATTTGCCAGATATTTGCCTGTGTCATATGCCCATTTGCCTGTGTTATTTTCCCATTTCCCAGTTAATTTGCCAATGTGCCATTTATTGCCCTAGTTATTTTGCCCATGTGCCCTTTATTTGCCCCAGTTATTTTCTCATGTGCCAGTTATTTGCCCCAGTTATTTTTCCCATGTGCAAGTTATTTGCCCCAGTTACTTTCCCGTGTGCCAGTTATTTGCCCCAGTTATTGTCCAATGTGCCAGTTATTTGCCCATTATTTTGCCCATTTGCCTGTGTTATTTTTGCCCATTTGCCAGTTATTTTCCCATGTGCCAGTTATTTGCCCATTATTTTGCCCATTTGCCTGTGTTATTTTTGCCCATTTGCCAGTTATTTTCCCATGTGCCAGTTATTTGCCCATTATTTTGCCCATTTGCCTGTGTTATTTTGCCAATTTGCCAGTTATTTTCCCATGTGCCAGTTATTTGCCCCAGTTATTGTCCCATGTGCCGGTTATTTGCCCATTATTTTGCCCATTTGCCTGTGTTATTTTGCCCATTTGCCACTTATTTTCCCAGGTGCCAGTTATTTGCCCATTATTTTGCCCATTTGCCTGTGTTATTTTGCCCATTTGCCAGTTATTGTCCCATGTGCCAGTTATTTGCCCATTATTTTGCCCATTTGCCTGTGTTATTTTGCCCATTTGCCAGTTATTTTCCCAGGTGCCAGTTATTTGCCCATTATTTTGTCCATTTGCCTGTGTTATTTTGCCAATTTGCCAGTTATTTTCCCATGTGCCAGTTATTTGCCCCAGTTATTGTCCCATGTGCCGGTTATTTGCCCATTATTTTGCCCATTTGCCTGTGTTATTTTGCCCATTTGCCACTTATTTTCCCAGGTGCCGGTTATTTGCCCATTATTTTGCCCATTTGCCTGTGTTATTTTGCCCATTTGCCAGTTATTGTCCCATGTGCCAGTTATTTGCCCATTATTTTGCCCATTTGCCTGTGTTATTTTGCCCATTTGCCAGTTATTTTCCCAGGTGCCAGTTATTTGCCCATTATTTTGTCCATTTGCCTGTGTTATTTTTGCCCATTTGCCAGTTATTTTCCCATGTGCCAGTTATTTGCCCATTATTTTGCCCATTTGCCTGTGTTATTTTGCCCATTTGCCAGTTATTTTCCCATGTGCCAGTTATTTGCCCCAGTTATTTTCCCATGTGCCAGTTATTTGCCCCAGTTATTTTCCCATGTGCCAGTTATTTGCCCATTATTTTGCCCATTTGCCAGTTATTTTCCCATGTGCCAGTTATTTGCCCATTATTTTGCCCATTTGCCTGTGTTATTTTGCCAATTTGTCAGTTATTTTCCCATTTGCCAGTTATTTGCCCATTATTTTGCCTATTTGCCAGATATTTGCCTGTGTTATATGCCCATTTGCCAGGTCCCCCCCCGCACTTACCTTTATGCTACTCAGCAGCCGCCAAGTTTCCCTCTGATGTGTTTCCTGCACGCACGCTGCGTGCAGGAAATACAGCCACCGGATGTGACATCGTCACTTCCGGCGGCTGTGAAGAATAGCCGGGTCCTGCCACACGGGCAGTGGTGGCCCACGTGGCAGCTGCCTTGGGCCCCAAGAATGAATGGACCCTGGGAAGCTGCCCCGTTTGCACACACTTTTTTTTTTTCATTTTTTTTTTGTGTGCAGGGCAGCCGGGCCCCTGGAGTGACGGACCCGGTCGCAGCTGCGACCCCTGCACCAATGTGAGAACGCCACTGCATATAACCACACATGGTGCTGTAATTAACAGGTGACATCTCATACATATTCAAAACACGTTAGTAGTAGATATCATCAACACACTTCACAAGACCTGATGCATTTTCGATAAGCGAAATCCTACCCAAGCATACTAGACTAAAATAAACAACATCCCTAAAAAAATTCATGTATTCAGATCTAATAAGTAAAATAAATTACCGATATTAAAAATGTAATCACCAAATCCTTACTTATAAACTTTTATTTTTCACTGTACCGCTGCAGTTTATTTTTTACTGTGTGTTATTGCCCTCCAAAATTATATGTTTTAATCCTTTCCTTTACCTTCACTATAATAGTAACTTGTAGGTCAGGGCAGGCAGCAGAGTATAAGAAATGCTGGACAAAGTCAGGGCAGGAGAACACCAGGCTGGCTATAGCTCAGGAAGCAGAAATCCGCACACAACTGACAAAATTAGCAGGACCAAGGAATGGAAGAGCAGCAGCAATCGAGTTAGTGCAACTGAGCACCAGTTTGTAACTCTGGAACTCAGTGTAGAGAACCATATAGCATACATAGGCCTGGGAGTTTCAGCAGCCTCACACCTGCCTATCAGCCCTAACCAGAGCAGTGACACACTCTACCAAGTGCCTTGTGGGAGCCTGTCTGAGAATATTTAGGAACAGGCACATGTCCTCCAGCCTGGTATGAAGCCATAGCAGGGCACAAACCATAGAGAGACTCCACTGGGCCGGGGGACCTGTCTAGATGACCCCTATGGGAGTGTTTTCATTGTCGGAAGATGTTCAAAAACTTGAACAACCCTGCTCTTTGCTATTGCCCGTATTTAGTGTCAGGTTTTAGTAAGATATTGACTTAATGAGTATTGAAGTGACCTATCGTGTGAAGTCTATCCAAATGCTGATTTCTCTGTTCTCATGGTTGAGTGTTGGGATTTTAACCCTTTCAGCAACAAACAAAGAGCTGTAAAGGGTGAATACATGTTAGAATTTACCATATGTTTTTTGTGTGCCCTGTAATGTTTTGGATTGGAGAAATTTCTCCACGCTTCTATACTATGAATGACATTCAAGCTGTTGATTGTTAAAGCGGAAAAAAAATAAATTATTCCCTACAGTCCTGTTCTTTCTGTCAGACGAAGAAAGCATTGTCATCCCCGGAATGTGTGTATTTGTTATTCATTCTGGACTATTCCCATGGAACATACAATCTATCATATCTGTAAACAAAATGTCTGCAGCCAAAAAACAAAACAAAAAACAAGGCTTGCAAATATGAGATAGGTTTCTGAGATGCTGTTTAATGGTTTGGTCTACCTTCAATGTATGTGCGTTACAAGAGAAAACTAGCATCTGTAAACACATTTACCCTGTAAGATCAATTATAAATGTGCGTGTAAAGGATTCAGTACCTCAACAATCCTTGAGTTAGTGTGTGCAAATTATCAGTAGAAGGGGGAATCAGTTATCCATTGCACTCTCTATTTAGCTCTATGCCATTGATGTCCAACTGGCAGCACTCATCATTTTTTTAGCGTGTGTGTGGCCCCTATCTTAACCCCCCCATCTTAGCTAGAAATCCATACACCCTATTTTATTACCTCATTCAAACAATAATGCTTTATTTATTACTGGAGGTGTTCAGAGTGTGGTCTTGTGCACTGATAAATTGATTCCCCCAACATTTAAAAAAAGTTGGTTATCTAAAGGGCTTCTACAAGCAGAGGTGTGCCTCGACTAAGAGGCACTCTTCCCATCAAGCATCTAACGGGGAAAGGTGTTCAGCCGATTACACCCTTAACTGGCTTTCATGCTGGATGCCCCCATGCACTGAACATGTCTCTTCTGTCATGGTATGGAAATTTTTACACATATATTTTTAGAGCTGCCATAGGTGTAAGGAGTGTTGAAGACATGGGGTAAAAGAAAACATACTAGTTTGTGTCTTTAGTAAAAAGCTGAAGCATTGATTGTGTACTCCTTGCTTAATGAATCCCAGGATCATAATTTTTTTTTTTAACAATTTGACACTAATGGGACTTAATTGATAGAGCAACGAGGATGCTTGTCTGGGGAACAGCTGTTTTCCCAAAGATTGTGAAGTCTTGTGAGGAATTCCTCTTAAAGGCTTATTTTGTTTGTGTAGGAGATAATTAGTGCGTCTCTCCTGCTTTTAAGGGCGTGTAATGGGACTGATACACGGTCGGAAAAATATATTTATAAAGCCGTCGTCAAGTGCAATCTGTTATCGGGGATGTTTAATATATAAAGCGTCATTCAGAAATGGCAGGAACCTAGAAACAGGTTTTGTTAGTTTCATTGCCAAAGTTGTTCATTTAAAGAGCTTTGGAGGGAACGTCCATCATTTGAAAGCTTAAAAGACTGAATAGACTGAATAACATTTGTGTTATCAACCCTGCCTACAAGTGAAATAGTTACTGTATCATACGAGTGACACCGTTTATAGGTGTTTGTATATTTTTTCATGACTTTTATGGCCGTGGCCTCTGCAATCTCTTTCGGTTCTAATCAATGAAGAACTCATCCATTCAATACATTCACAGTGATAGCACCACTGCAAGGGATTCTGGGTAGGCATCAGCCAATCTGGTCAACACTGATCACCTTACACTTTCATGTCAGCTGAAAAATCAGGAAGTATTCCAGGTTAGACTTTATTAACAGTCTCTCATGTGTTTGATAGCAAAAATTGTCTATCTAGGAAATCTAGCATCAGATACAGTTGCATGTCTCCATCTTGTCTTAGAGGGTCTATATTTCAAACCAGTCTCTGTTTCTGGAGGGATATCAGCTGACCACACTGACGAGGCCAGTAATGGCCAAGTGTACTTGTGTAGTTGCTTTGTACCTTGTATAGAGGAGATTTGCTGTGGGTTTCGCATCTGGACCAACGCTTCTTGGGGAAAAAAACTCGGAAGCTGCTCCCTAATGGGTACCTTCCCACTCGGCATGTTTTTTTTTAGCCCTGTATGTACTCACTCAAACTAATATCACAAACCTTTATATGTTTCAACTCACTTAACTCCTGAAGTCCAAAGGCAGTCCTTTTTGAAACTCCAGAATGAAGTTTATCTTGATAGAGAATGGTCCAATCCATCGTAAAAAGTTAGGTGTTAGCTAAAATATATCATTCTTGGGTTCGATTAAATTAATTTGTATATGTCTACTTCTCCTATCTACTGCTTGAACAACTGGCAGAAGTGAACTATTCCACTAGACACACAGAATCATGTTTCCAGACTGTACTGCCTCTTCCAAAATAATTTTTCAGGCATCAACGCATACTTCAAAAAAAATGCTATTACGACAATTTAGCAGATGTTTGATATTGAAGGTCACCCCTACATGGACTGGTATTTTATTTATTTTAGTTATTTTATAAATAGAATATGATTAATTTAAAATCCATTTGTAGAAATCAAACATTACTGGAATATTTTTTTTCCGAAACCATAACACCAAAGCAGTTAAATATGGTCATTTAATACATTTTAACTGACTTTTTGTAACTTTTAAAACTTTTAAAGGAGAAGATTATATTTTTTTCTAATGTTCTGTGATAGAACCTTTTACGGTAAGTATAAAGAGCAAAAACACAGTGAGGATCAATAAAAGCAACAAATAATTAAAATAATGGATGACAGTTTCTAGCAGCCCTGTAATAATCATCCCTCCTCTAAAATGAATATTTTCATGGTCACATTGCTTGGCACTGACATTTTTTTTTTATTGTTTTGTATATCTGACATAACAGCTGAGAATGAGATCAAACTATCTTATATTGACAAAAAAAAATACCCAAAATTATGTTCATATGTTATAATTGTATTTGTTTAAGATAACAAGGTTTGTGCCAATTCCATTGTGAAATCATCAGTTACCTTTGGCATTTTATTTTGAATAATTTACAATAATTTACCAAGGCCTAAATTGTTTGCTATTTCCTGAGCCAGTAATTGTCAGGCTTTTTATGTACCCTACTCTCTGTCCCATCTTTAAAGGTACTGTATCCCCTAAACACTGTTTTTACTGTGAATGTAGAGAATGAAAAACTATCGAAAATTATCCATACATTGTGTTAGCAAAATTTTAAGCAAATGCCTAAATTAGGAGAAAAATGTGTTTTACGTGTATCTGTGGAGTCTCCTGTTTATGACATCATTTGTGGCTTTACATGCAAATGACACATTTCCCATTGAAAAGTCGCTCATTTGCATGTCAAGCAACAGGCGAGGTCATAAACAAAATCCCACAGACACATTTAAAAAACATTTTTCACCTAAATTAGGCGTTTGCTTACAGAATGCATGTTTGAAGTGCTTGTCATGTTCCTTAGTCTTTCTCATTTGTAAAGAGGAGGATATTTTAAAGCATTCCTACCCCATGATTAACATTTGTATATTACATGGTTTTTTCTTTTGTAGTAGGGGAATCAATTACCACTCGCACACACTCATTGTCTTCCATGAACTTCCTGTTTATGATGTGCTCCTGGGATCCTGTGCAAGGGTAAACTGCTTCCCCCAACAACAAGACATACAGTTCTTGTACGTGACAAACCACACGTCAGGAACAAAGTTACAGTGTAATATCCAGTATCTCTTTCATAGTCTGTTTGTTTTTCCAATAGCACGCTCCTACATTTAAAGATGAACATTTAGACAAACATCTTGTTCGTGATGTTGTCTAACATATATTTGTTTTGTATTTGATATCAAATAGCTTTTCTTCTCTATCAATGAAACAAAACAGAAAAATAAAACAAGGCACTGTTCCTCTTTTGTCGACATTCAGCCAACGGCTTAGGATCACCAATTAATATGTTTACCTAGGATAGGTTATATGGATTAGTTTTCTAGCAAAATAAATATTGTTTCTCATTGTGTTTGTTACCCCCATTCACAAAATATTACATAACATAATTAATGTTCCTCTTTATTCGCAAAAAAATAAAGATCTGTTTAGTTACTCAGTACAAACAAATGATACATTGCATTGTAATGATGAACAAAGGGATTCGACACATAAGCCGACATACAAAGGGCATGTTGACATGATGCAAATTGTAGTTCAAGAGGGCCTATTTAAAATAGATTTGACCGCAGAGTGCAGGTGGATATAAAAGATTAAATATTTAATTAAAACAATGAAGCAAATTTATCACAAAAAAAGATCACCTGTACTGATTATATCTGGACTGTTATACTACCTTTTCAACAGTCCAGATAGTTATAGGGACTCTGTCACCTAAACTTTGCGTGTCCTGTTAATGTAGAGAATAAAAAAAATTAGCAAAAATGATCTATAGAGTATGCATGAGTGAATAGAAAAAATATGTTTTTAGTAAGTCGTTACTGTCGCATGTTGATGACATCACCTTGTGGCTTGGTATGCAAATGAACTAGGTTTCAATTGAGCGGAGTAATATATAGAGGTTCTACCTCTGCCACCCTTTTTTCGGGAAAGAGGTAGAGCTCGGTGGGATTCAGGACCTCAATTCCGGGGTCCTGATCACATTCTCCGTGGTCGGGGACACTGGAGAAAGCGAGTGGCGCTGTCAGGACAACTGTCAGTGCCACCGTACATGCGCGGTAGCTCTACCAGTTTGAGTGACACTCAACCTCCCAAGCTCTCCCCCCCCCCCCCCCGTCATCCCAGTTCGACAAGGGGAAATGATGAGCGGTATGACAATGTCCCTTTAAAGGCGTTCTTGACAAACACTCTGTCCTGAATCACATCCACATAGACTAGTGGGGGTCAAGAAAATGTTACTGTGCCGGGGCTTTTAACCATCTTATTCTGCCACTTACCAGGAAGATAAAGCCCCTCCACAGTGGTCAATCAATAGAGAAGCATTATGTGTACCCAAGATCACAAAAAGTACCATGCTTTGGTTTGGGAAAATTTAAAGCAGAATATTCCACAAAATGTGTTCCTGTTGGGAATGCTGAGATTTTAAAGAGGGCTTGGGGAGACAGATAGGACGTCTGCTATAGCAATGACTCTGTTCCACTTATAATGTAGTCTTTAGGCAGCGGGAGGTGCTGTGGAAAACCACTGACAAGTAGTCGTTTCTTTACACGACTACAACACCCAACCCTTTTTTATTTTTTGAAGATAGTAGGTCTCAGAATGGGACTGTTCTCTGCCTCGCTTTCCTTGCAGAAGATTCTTCGCAAGAACTTTAAGCATCGGACAGTTCAGCATGGCCGATTCCTCACAGCACGCTAAACTTAAGGTTAGTTTTAGGGTTAGTTTTAGGGTTAGTTTTAGGGTTAACATATTTATTAGAATCAGGGTTAGGGGTTAGTTTTTATGGTAGGTTTTAGTGTAAGGGTTAATATTGGGGTTTGGGGTTAGCTTTAGGGTAGGTTTTTGTGTTAGCGGTTACTTTAAGGGTTAGTTTTGAGGTTACGGGGTTTCATTTTAGGGTTAGTGTTAGTATTGGGGTTAGTTTTAGGGTAGGTTTTTGTGTTAGCGGTTACTTTTCGGGTTACTTTTGATGTTAGCGGCTACTTTTTAGGGTTACAGTTAGTATTGGGGTTAGTTTTAGGGTAGGTTTTTGTGTTAACGGTTACTTTTAGGGTTAGTATTGAGGTTAGGGGTTACATTTTAGAGGTAGTACTAGGGTTCGTATTGGGATTAGAGGCTTTTTCAAAGCCAAAACAGATGCACAGACCTGTCAGCACTGTAACATCCGTGATCAGACTGCCGCGAAGGAAGCGCTGTCCTAGACCCTCATCATTTGCGAAGGGTTAAATAAATACATGTAAAAAGGTATAAACGCTGCATTTTCCTTTATGAGAAATGTATTGCAAGCAGCGGAATCATTTCCTTTGATAAATCTAGTATACATTTTGCTGAGGTTTGGCGGCTGTAAGTATACCCTCTATAAATTACAAGCAATAAAATGATAATTTTTTTTCTATTAGTACTTTCTAAAAATCATTTGTAAACACTATACAGTGAGACATCATTTATGTCAGAGGCCAGAGCACAATATTTCATGGTTTGACTGGATAAGGGTAGTCTTCATACACCAGCGATGTTTACAAAGTGTCGAGCCTTTACAGAAACATTAAGGTGTCAATCTAATTACCCAGGTGCCTAGTTTATAAGTAAGATTTCCTTATGGAATCCATGCATGCCAAGCTGCTAGGCATCATACTTTCCACAAATGACATTCTCTCTGCCACGTATAAAAAAAAAAAAAAAAAAAATGATGGAAAAACAAACTCTTGTAGCGATAAATTTAACTTACAAATAAACACATGTAAATACTTCACGTTTGGCAAAATATGGCTTGCAGAAAAAGCTGGCGGATTTAATATAGAGAATTCTAAGGTTATGAAATGGAAACATAACCGAGACCACAACAAAAAAGAATATTGTGTGAAAAAAACACAGCTCACAAGTATTATTAAAGATGGGAAATGATGCTATAAATTAAACTGAACTGATACTTATGTGCATTATAATCTGGTGATTTTTTTAAAAAAAATACAGACATTTTAAGTTACTGGTTCAGATAAAATAGGCATGGATTATTTAATGCCTCAACTCAATAAAGAGAGAATTGCATGGAATTGAGATGGGAATGTCAAATGTTAGGCCAAAGTTGGAAAAATTCTCCCATGCAGCTGAATGGGATAAGTTTTCCAACTTGGCTGGTTTGGACTTGAGTTTGAAATTCTCATCTCAATTGCCCGTAAATCTGTCTTTATTGAGGAGGGCATTTAACATGATGCAAATGGTCACTTTTAGGCCCAGGATCAGAACCAATATAGTGGCCTAAGCTGCAACGTCATAGCTCCATCCATTTTTAGCAGAGATCGACACGAAGACACAAGCAAGACCGGTACGTTGACGGATCAAGAGTAGACGTTTTTATTTTCCTTTTTATAAAGTGATACCCTTTGCTAGAAATGTTACCGTGATTGATAGACAGACAAATGAATAGAAAGACATGAAAATTGGGGGAGTTTCAGCCCTTTGAGTCAAGTTAGAAAGCAGCCCATTGGGGAAATTGTGCTCCAACCCCCTGCTCCCCCCCTCTTGCCTCCCTCCCTTGGTGTTGCATCAGGTAAGCAACATAAAACAGATCTGTTTTTTTAATTTAAAACTGGCTTTAGAGTTTGATTAAGTCACTGCTGTTTCTGTAACAACAGCAAAGGCTATGTTCCCAAGACCCCCCCCCCCCCTTTGTTTGTACATCACAACACACAGAGCTGGCTGATCCCTTGCCCCCCATCTGAGACAGGAACGTTCAGGAACAGAGGGAGGCAGTCTGCCGTTCTAACTCTCAATGATGTTCTTTTAGAGGTCCCGCTTATTCTCAATATAAAACAATAGGAGAACCATCCTTTCTTTGAATGGAAGGGATCAGATATCTCTCTATCTCCTTCATTCAGATGTTCCGAGGGTACAAAGCTCAGGGGGCACAAAAGAAATCCTAAATAGCTGCCCAAATAATTGCCGAACGTCACCTTTGTAGAGAACACCGCACCTATACAACACGTGAACCATCACATTGAATAAATAAATTCATTGCCATAATAAATATCATTTCCCAGTGTAGACCCATTTTTTTCCCTTGCTCGGCCAACCTCCCTACCAACTCCTGGTCTTAATTTCCAGTAGTTTTAGATCATAAATTGCATTAAAGATTTAATAAAACTAAGTGTGCGCTTTTTATGAATATTTATAAGAATATTCATTTATGATTTTATCAGACCATAAATACAGCATAACACCTTGTTAATAATATAGGGTTAAGCCATACATAATGACATCATCTTATTCCAATTTGAACCAGGCACTGCTTTAATACCACAGGTTTAGACAAAAAAAAAAAAAAGAAACAAGGTGATTGGTTGATGCCTTCAACTAACGAGGAGTAAACCAAAACCCCGAAAGATTGAGCCCTAAATTAAACGGCTTAAGTAAATAGTGAGCAATTTGTTACACTAAGTGAGGTGTGGCCACGTAAGACTTTTTTTTATTTTTTTGGTGGATTGATTGAGTTCCACACCTGCATTTATCCATCCAAAGCTATTTACAAAGGAAAATGATATATTTAGCAATCTATATGAAAACACTCCTTGAAAAGCAGACTGGGATTGTGCAAGACGCATAAGTACCCAAGCCGAAATAATCTATAGCGGCAGCCAGTTGACATACGATCCTCTACTGCCCTTTTGGGAAAATAAAATTTGTATATGTAATCTTATATTGTAAAATTGTTTCAGGCATTATGATTTTGACATAGAAAATAAACTAAATTTAAGACAAAAAAAAAAAGTATTCGAATTTCTAGCCCCACGATCAGAAATCCACAGACTTGTTCTTGAAATTATAGTTAATTTGTCTCGATTTTTAAAATATTTCGTGTGACCAAATAGTTGAAAATTAGACATCTTTTGGCATTGCGCTAATTTGCAAAACATTTTCCTATTGGGTCCAATACCCAATTTATTGACTAACCAGACACCAACGTTTGCTTCGTACACAATGCCCAACTATTAAAAGACAACTTTGCTATACAAAGTAAAGCAGGTACAATAAGGGTCTCTATGTGGATTATTTAATTACAGTATTTCTATTTAATATCTCTATGCCTACGCTTGATTCAGTAAAACATTTTTGGCAGACGGTTGTCCTTTCTATCTGCTGAATTTTGGGGAATTTTTATTTTAACAAAAGATGACCTACGTGCCTTTTGATCCGCACAGTTTCAAAAGTTTTTATGGCCTGCAATAAAATATCAAATTGTATTCTATTTTTTTCTACCAGCTCGGGAAGACTTTTTACACTGGATTATTTTTCCTTCCTATTTCATGTGATTATGATGTGCTGGTGGACATTAAACATAGCCCTCCACCCTTGTAAAAATCAATCATGCATTTTAAAATATTTAATCCGCTCAAGCCAACAAAAACCCAGCAATGGTTAGAAAACCACGCCTCCCTGGATTCCATGCATTTGCAACAGCTGAGTTCAAAAAGAGGGTGGCTGATTTCACAGTAATGGCTAATGACAGCATTTTCTCAAAAGGGATCATGAACACTGACAGTCAGCGGTAAGTAATAAGTAGACATGTGCAAAACTAAAATTTTCGTTTAGTTTTCGTCCATTCGGACGGAAATGTTATTTTTTTTCGTCTAAAATGAATTTCGTTCATTACTGCATTCGTTTCAGAAGAAATTCGTTCATTATTTTCGTTTCGTTAATTTTTATTCGTTCGTTTTATAGAATACATGTAATACTATTGGCTTTCTATAAACCGAACGAGAGCCCCATTCATAAGAAATTCTTATGAATGGGGCTTTCGTTCGGTTCATAGAAAGGCAATAGTACTACATGTTTTCTATAAGCCGAAAGTCTATAAACCGAACGTTCGGTTTATAGACTTTCGGCTTATGGAATACATGTAATCCTATTGCTATTCTATAAACCGAACGTTCGGTTTATAGAATAGCCATAGGAGAATATGCATTACATAAGCCGACAGCCTATAAACCGAACGTTCGGATTATAAGCTGTCGGCATTTAACTATACAGAGACAGAGTCTCCATAAGGAAGTAATAACGAACAACGGAGAAACGGCAGAGAGACGGACTTCACAGAGTAGTAATGAGTCGGTGTTTATTCGTGCGGCTACAGACTAAATTTCCAGCAATCGAATGTGCTTGTCAGCACTTGTCTTTATCTTGGTCAACAATTAATTGATACCATATTAAACTGATTGTGGGGGGCTGTTGTCCACCATAATGCATCAGCAGTGGTATAAAAAGTATCTTCCATCGTAGCAAGAGAGACTACAATTAAGGTAGAGCGTTAGAAATCCAAGTCATTAAATAAAAAATAACGAGCGCCCATTATTTTTGGTCAATAATGGTATGAAATGGCTTATATTTTAGATCAACTTGAAACATGGGCCATGCTCATTTCAGATCAAACAAACCAACTATCATAATCAAAACTGTCCTCAATATTGAGGCACCCTAGACACGCATGGGATGCCTCATCAGAACAATTCAGCCCTTTGTTTCTTGACACGACTGGTAACATAACTTTGTTCCACTATCTTTGCCCACACATTCTACGAGTTCTGTGATGTTGCTTTATCAGTGATACCTTTAGTGATTCATATAAGGAACATGAAGACATTCATGCTACTAAAATGCTGGCTGATTTTGTATCATGAAGTATAGTGCCAAAGGTTAGCCACTATTACCCTTGTTTTGTCACCTAATTCTTGACATTCCAACTGTTGTTAACTACATTTCCCATGATGCTGATTTTTTTGTGCCTATCTTTCTCTTTTTTTGTCATACAGCAGTTGTGCTCCTTGCGTGTGAAGTCAGCACAGAGCAGTATTAGTGTCAGGAGATGAATTTGCCGGGTATTTGAACCATACTACTATCCCTTTTCTTTAACCTGTTTGCCAGCCTAGTTGTTACAGGCTGGACTCAGCTCTGCTACCGACGAATCTAAAAGCCTTGATATCATTGCCAGACCTCCTCAGCCGAGTGCCTGGTCAAGTGGCTAGCTCTCTGCCTATAAAACCACTTGCTCTTGCAGGATTTTGTCCAAATTATTGTACTTCCTGTTTCTCTGTAATAAAATCCGCTGCTGATTTCACCCAACATGTGGCTGATTGTAGGTCATTTGACTTTTCTGCATCTCTTATCCACTGACCTCGGCCTGCGTGACTACACCTCTACCTTTTGTTCCAGCCACGCAGCTCTGCTTAAGACTCGATAGCCACTCAATGCTTAAGGGGCTCAACCACCTGGGTATCGAGTGGCTACGTCTGGCAGAAGACCTTGCTATTCTGGCTTTTGGACTCCAAAACCTGCTTAACATCAGTATCATTACAATCAGTGTCATGTGAATTGCAGAGTGCTGAGTTGATGTCACACCTGTGAAAGAGAGAGGTAGGCAACCGTCGGCAGGCCCTCCAGATGTTGTGGACTACATTTCCCTTGATGCTTTGCCAGCATTATGGCTGTAAGAGCATCAAGGGAAATGTAGTCCACAACATCTGGAGTGCCGAGGGTGGCCTGCCCCCGACCTAGACCTTTTTACCCTATTTTGGCCCATGTTAAGGACAGCCCTATTTATATCCACAACATAATGTAGTGTGGTCCTACAAACAGTGGGTGGCCAAACCAATAACTATCGGAAACCTAACAATACTTCTCACTAATTACTTTATTATTTCTTGCTATACTAGGAACAATTGTAAAAAAAAAAAAAATATCAAAAATTCCACCATTTGCAATAAAACTCATATACCATGTATAGGTACCAGATACTTTTCTTTGACTATTCTTTGTTATTAGTTGTCATGATTGGGGTCTATTTGCACAACACTTCTATAAAAAGCCACCAGCATACTCTGCCAAACCAGGGATTAAATAACAAACATTTGCAGCATGGATTCATGAGGGGGAAAAAAACGCTCCGTCCTTCAACATAATTTTTTTTATAAAACTTTGGACGATTTTAGCACATTTTTTTGAGACGACACCATTGCCGATGCATCATATTTTTTAGGAATTAAGCAAAGAAGGCCTATATTTGTGTATAGGTTGGAAATTGGCTTTCAGTGGAGTCTTTAAAGTCCCATTAGAGATAATTGCACTTGCCTGTATAAACACTCAGACTGAATTAGTCCTTCTGCCTAATGCCTTCTCATTTCTCAGTAATAATGAAGCTATAGTAAGTCAGTTCATGGTACTGGAAAAAATACCTTTCCACAAGGTCTACCCTTTACTTATTTTATTAATGGATCTGTCAGTATTAAATGAGTTTTGATTAGACTACAGTGAAAGCATCGACTTACTATGACCCTTATTTTCAAAGAAAAAAAATTATTGATGAAAAATATTATATTTCATACAGTCCTACGCAAGTCACCATAATCAAAGAATGTACTTTACATGTATTAAATACCACATTAATATTTCTGCACAAACCATTAGGGAAATATTTAAATTGGGAAAAAATAGAGCTGAAGAAAAAAAAACTGTGGTCAAATTTTCCCTGATATTACGTACTGTTAATTGTTTTAAATTCAGTAATGATGGGGGCTGCCATTAGTGGCATTCTTATCTTTGCCTTATATGGTTATTGTATTCTGAGTGGCCGCTTGGTGTTTTCAGCCAATCAGAATGCAGATTAGTTGACTGTATTCCCCTCCTGTGTCTCTCCATCACTGTTCCACTTACTCTACAATGCTGAGTTTCATGCAGCAGTGAATTGGCAAATCCCATCACTCTTAAATAAACATTTAATGGTCTACTCAATCAACAGGCAATTGAGACGGGAATTTCAAACTTTAGGCCAATGTATCCGAAATGGAAAAATTGTCCAATGCAGCTGAATGGGAGAATTTTTCTGACTCAGCTACTTTGGCCTTACGTTTCCCATCTCAATTCCCTTTATGGGAATGTGTGCTATATATAAATATAATCCAATATTTATATCTGATATCTAAAAATATAATCCAAGTTTTACACATTATACTAGGAGTGACTCATGTTATTGTGTAGTGAAATGCGTTGGTCAGCCACCTGCTGGGAAAAGGGATAATCCTCTCTGCTTTGGTATAGCCCTGTTGCTTGCTGTCAGTACTACTCATGTGTCAGAGTGAAATTACCTAGCAGTCTGTACATGTTTTCCAGTTGCCTTATTTGTCCTGTGGTCATCCTGTTTTGGAGCCACGTTTTACAGAGTGTAAGTGATGACTTATACTGCCAAAACAGCACAGGAACATTTACTATTCCAGTACATAGCAATGTTATTCCATCCACTTATGCAGCACAGGCAGTGTATAACATGTACTTAGCTGTATCAAATGGAAAACACCTCAATAGCAGTTTATTTATCTCTTTCCCTGTGTTAAGGGCTTCTGCAGTGAACACTGCATTGTTTTTGCATACCCTGTTCTACCTAAACTTATAAACTCAAGTTAAAGAGCTTTTTTTCCACTTCGGGAAGGATACAAAGTGTGGACAGAAAGTGGTCTTTCTCCGGGGGATAGCCTTGACTTTGCTTATACAACTAGATCCACAAGAAAACGTATTTTAATAGCAAAAAAAAACTTTTGGTGAACAGATCCAGACCAAAACATTAATTAGTCGAGTGTGGACCTATGGTTAATGCTTCAGTCTAGGTAGAAGAACAAGTTCGCTCCATTAAAGATAATTAGGAAGTTGTGAAAACATAATTAGGAGTAATTACGGGTAAAATCATCTCCATATAATGAGGGAGGAAACTCTGAAATGCTTATTTTAATCAGGACTCTTGCCGTACCAGCAGAATGTTGTACCAAACTGAAATAAATCTTTGCGAAATTACTGTCCAAGTCTAATGCTTTGCAAATGTGGAGTACGGTGTCAGTTTATTGCCTGGTGGGTAATCATCCATTAAGTGCAGGGATATTGTATAGGCTACCGATCCTACAATTGCTCTCAGTAAACGTTACCACTCTGTGTGCTACTCAACACTGTGTTTTCATTTGATTATTCCAGTATATTAACTGTTTTAGCGGCAGAGCGAACAGGAAGGAAACTAGGGATAAGGTTAAAAAACTGCAGCCCGTGTAATTTGGAGCCTTGGGTCGATTTAAATCTACGTTTAAAGTGGATTATTGGAATATAGAAAAACGAGTAGTCAAGCGGGTGGAGGGAGGAGGTGCATTCTGGGAAATATTTTTCTATATTCTAAAGTATTAGATCAAACATACACTTCTAAATTAGCTGCATACATCATTTAAATATTCCAGAGACTACAAAAAAAAAGATTTCTTAAATTACCAGGATACCATTCACGTAAATGTAAACAAAATACATAGTGAAAGGAGCACTGGAGCAACTGTATCATTTAAATATGATATGTACCGTGAATGTAGATTGTAAACATGATCTACACATTGAGTTAACAGACTTGCACGCAAACATGTCAATTAAGAGAAAAACATGTTTCCTCAATTTTGTGATCAAAAATGATCTATCAACTGTGTTCGCTGAATTGCAAACACGTGCATACATAATGTGTGTGTGGTGTTATCAACTTGTGGCTTGATATTGCACATTTGCCATAGAAAGTGAGGTCCATGGAAGATGAGGTCATAAACAGGAGACATCCCAGACATAGTGAAAACATTTTTTTTCTCTTAATGTATGCAATTCCATTCTATATATTTACAGTATAAATAATAGGTGTCGAGTCACTTTAAAGTGACTAAAATATTGAACAAAAAATTCATTCAGTCTTAAGTTGAAAAAAGTCTGAGCAATTTATTAATGTTACTGCTTTTCTATTGCAAAAATATCGAAATTACATATCCAAAAAAATATACAGATTTAAGTGAGTGATAAAATAGTAAAATAACACATTTCCCTTCTGTCTAAAGTGCAATTACCATTACCATACTTATTTCACTTCTACCGAGTAGTGCAATAAACACAAAGCAGTGCATTTTATTTCCCAAAAAATTCATTCATTCATTCATTTATTCATTCATTCATTCATTCATTTATTCTATCCCATTCACTCATCCCTGGTTCTTATACTTCTTTCCATTACTGATTTTTTTTTAAATGTAGTTATTTGTTCATGAATTGTTTTAATTCCTTTAAGACATGAACATTTTATATAATAAACATAACAAAAATACAAAGAAAAAGAAACATGAACACAATAAAAAACTAAAAGAAAAAGGATAATAGCAAGTGCAGTATAAACCAAACACCCTAAAATAGGGGGGGGGGGGGGGGGGAATGAAGTATTAATGGTAACAAGAGTACAATAAAAAAAAAAAAGTTATGCACACAATACATTTTTTTAAGAAAGTTAATAAAAGTTTTAAGAAAACAACAATTAACTTTTATATTACTGCTCATTGTTCCACTCAAAAATTTTGCAGAAATAATTGCTTTTTACATATATATGTTGCATAATTTCCAGTTTAAAAATCTTCTGAACGCGATGTGACCAGCTTAAATTTTATTTAAGATTCATGCGCAATGAAAAAAAATAATTAAAAAAAATACATATATATTCTAAAAATACATACCAAAAAGATTGAAAAAATGAACCAAATGATATTCTATACAAACTTTACAAAGCCAGGAATTCTTCTTCCAAACAGCGGTTTTCAAAGACTTTCCAAAAATGTATACATAATTACATTTTAACAGTTCAGCATCTCACATAATCACACTGATAGAAACCGAAAATTCACCCAAATATGAAGTCCTTGTGACATTTGAGTCAATGGATACCAGATATACTTTAGGCCTCAGTCTGTGTGTGACTAAGTCAGATTCCCATTTGGTACCAGTGTAGAACGAACCTCAGAGTTTCATGGCTAATCCCACACGGAGAAAATGTATAACTGGAAATCCACAACATGCACATGCAAACAAAATTTTCTGAAAGTTGGCAACACAAAAATATAAACATTTGGTTTGCATGCTACTGTGCACAGGATTATTTGCTAAAACTTGAAATTTTCAGAAACATTTGTTGAAAACTATAAGTCTGCACCTAGAAAGGCATACACAAAACAATATTCAACAAACTGTGAATGTTGGGTTCCTTTCCATAACACGGATACCCAAATTTATACACTCATGTGGAATTTTTTTGGTAATTGAAATATATATAATAGTAAATACACTATATAAATTTATTAGTTTGTATTTTTTTTGTACTACCAAAATTGAATTGTGAAAAATAATTGAATTGTTGAATCCTTTTTAACATTTCTCTCTTTACTAATAATTATTCCATAGGTGGCAAATGTATGTGTGTTATGTGCATGCTGTGTGGCAAGAGATCACTTTTATATACTTAAGCAGTTTAAAAACAAGTGCCTAAGGACAGCTACAAAGACTAGATCAAGAGACAGACATATACAGATATTTCTTGAGGTGCTGTTTTTTATTCTTCAAATACGAGAAAACATATTTTTCTTTGCATAAATTTACAATGAGCTCAAAAAACATCTAAAAAATACTTGTGTGCTAAAAAGTTTGTAAACATTAAAAATTAATTTTATTGAGTTCATTTTCCTTTTCCTCCTACCAGCCAATAAACCAATCGGAATCCTCGGAGGGGACAAAGAACATGTGCCATTTCCCTGTAAAATGCCTTTTCGCCACTTTTTATTTTTTAACAATGTCTTATGTTTTACACTCTCCCATTGTTAATATTTTTTATTTTACGTGTTTTACATGCCTACCGAGGATTACGCTGATGAAAGATCGGTTTGCAGAAGAACAAGCGAAACTGTGTTGAGTCTTCACGTTTAGACAAACACCTTAAGCTGATTCCATAAATCAGTCTTCTCTATTTAGCTGCTCAGGAGAGATTGACCTGCAGATACAGGACTTAGATTTTATGAACCCTACCCCACCCCCCCAAGCTGATTTGTCAGCCTGAGTATTCTTTGCTAATGTTTCCTTATTCCGCTGAAATATACCTGACACCATTCATCACCCTTCATAATTATACACATTATATTGTACAGCGCAGGTTTCTGGCATGGAGCAGGGGGTAATTGATTAAGCTTTCTTTTCACTGGATATAATATGTTGTCTCAGGTGCACTGTTTCTCAATAAAAAGAGCTTCTACATCCAGATGATTTATAATTTACTAGGAATTTTCATTAAATGAACATTATACTATTTTTTTTCTTCACCCTTACAATTTAAAGAAGTCAAAAATCAAACGTCTCTTGTTTCAGTCCAACCTGGTTCTTTTGAAGTTTAGAAAAAGTGCGTAATTTTCAGAGCAGCTCGAAAAGTGTTACATCCATTGTGCGCGGCCGTGTACAGATGAGTAATAGTAACCTTCACGCCACCACTGGGCTTATTGCACCTCCTATACGGATGTCTAAGGTTGAGTTTCTTTTACTGATAGTAGAGTAACTCTCCTCATTTGTACAGAAACGGAAATCTACTTGCTGTATCTTTTGGGGTAAGACCTCATTCCATGAGGGGTACATAGAGCGATACGCTCTATGGGGATGAAGTTGTTCTTTTAGGTATACACACATTGAACGTTGTCAAAGCATGGAGTAGATACAGCGTTGACTTTGTTGCAATGGGCAGGTCCACCAATCCGTCACCAATTATTCAGATGTTTGGAGAGTCTTTAGAGATAAATATTATGTTATCATGCAAATAAAAGATTTTTTTTTTAAAAAAAACACACAACTGGTGTGAGGCTGCTAGATTTTGGTCATTTTATCATTTTATATTGTTTTGGCAGGTTGAATTCATTTTTTTTCCAAAGCGATAGACATTCCTGGCAGGTTAAGTTAGAGGACCAAACTCATTTATCTGTGGTTCCCCAAAAATACCCAACTAGAATTAGTATATGGAATAGGGAGACAGGTCAAGTTTGTGCAGACTGTGATGACCCAAGAGCTTCCCAGGCGCGGGGCAAGTAGCAACAGTCAACCTTTAGAAGTCCAACATCACTCTAGCAGGGCTTCTAAATTAAGAAGCTACATCAAAGTGTTCCAGTTCTACACATAAATAGTTTTAGCATGTAAGCCTAAGATACAGGATTTGCACCAACACAAGTTCGATACTACCTAAAGGATTTTTTTAAATATGGACAATAAAAAAGTTAGGTCTCCTCTGTAATACCACAAGCGTGTCGAATAAGTTGTGAGCTAATATCGAGTGGGTTCAATCCCACCAAAGAATTGTCGGGTCAAGCTGGTCTCATAAACCCATTTTTTTCTCATCCTAACTTAAAGGTATATACCCAGATAGGCACTAGTTGCTCTCTAATGTAAAGCAATGGTACTGCAAACAAATGTATAATCAAAGAACAAAATGTGTTTAAATTGTGTCCTTTGTGTCATCAGCTTATTTGCCAATTAACTGCTTTCAATGGGAAATCTGTAATTTGCACACTTAGCCACAAGTTAATCTGGTAAACAGACAGCACAGACACATTTTAAAACACATTTTACTCTTAATTTATACAAAGCTTAAAAAATGATCTATGCACTGTGTTACCCAGTTGGTAAATTTTCATTCTCTACATAAGCAGTATTAACAATGCTTGTTTAAAGACCATATAAGCGGCTCCAGGGTGGGTTCTGACTTGGTTGAGATGGCCCTACATCTGCATTCTTAACTCAGTATGAATAGACGTAGCATGAAATGGTTCAATTGTTTTTCCAGTTTAATAATAATGATAATAATATTCATGGTAAGGTATTTTCGAAAAATATATTTAGTCCTTTGCATTTTTTATGACCCATGAAAGTAGATGGTGTAGTTTGAACCAGCTGTTCTTCCTGAGTTTTTACTGGAATATATTTTAATCTCATCTTATTTCATGCTTTGGGGGTAAGAATCTTAATGGAAAACAAAGAATTAATAATTGAGTATTCCTATTTTTTTTTTTAGGAAGACCTTGTAAGTTCATATTTCATCTCTGATTCGTGCAGACAAAGCATGTTATTTCAATTTTGTAGGATATCCATCACTACCACCACTACTTTCAAGCTAAAATCATATTTTTTAGTGAATTAAAACATTTTTTTTTTCTGGTCATCTCTCATGTTTAGCACTGCCTGATCCCAGACAGTTGAAAGAACAGATTTGTTAAAATAATAGCACAATTAGTATTTGGCAAAAAATAAATAGTTCTATTGAATATCAAGGAGAACATTCCTATTATTTAAACATCTTTCGAAAATTCCATTCCTAAAAGCTTGCCTCGCCAGTAAGGAGGATATTCTCCTCTAAACAGAAGGCTTATAGGTTATGAAAGATCCACTAAACTTCATTCACTTTCTGCACTTCGAGTGAAACCTTATTAAAGGTCGTTATTTTCGTCGGAAAATCCATCTTAACGGAAAGATAATAACCACCTCTTGCAGCTGAGATTTTCTCCAGAGAGCCTCCGAGGACTATGTCTTATTCTTTGCTGCATAAATAAATGCTGTTTGCTGAGCAATTATTTCAAATGTACCTACTTGCGTTTCATATCCCATGTTAAAATGTATATTTATACGGGTCTCCAAGAAAGAAATGAATGAAAGTAAATCACAAAGAACCTTTTCTATGTCTGTTCAAAATCTTGTAAAACAATAATCATCCTGAAAACAGATACTTGTGTGTGTGTATGTGTGTGTGTGTGTGTGTGTGTGTGTGTGTGTATGCAAATACATATATATAGAGAGAGAGACAGAGAAATACTTACTTAAGCCATATTTCTATCCTTTTTTTCTTTTACTCGGAATACCTCAAAAACTCAGTAATAATAATAATATAATATATATACCTGTATATATGTGCATATGTTTACAGAAATATACATATGATGTGTCTAATATATATATATGCATTTTTATAGAAAAATATATATTTTTAAATAGCAAACACATAATTCAAAGTAATATCAGGTATTTAGAGAAAATAAAAAAATATAATTTATTAAAACATAATTACTGATTGGTCTTCTTATATATACTAGACTAAGATTGCACTTGCTACAGAGTGCCTTTATGCCCTGGATATTTTATAAATAACTGCACATAAAAGTATAGAAATAGAAGTAAAAACAGACGTGTAATATATCATTTTTATATTATTTTAAATAGACATGAGAAAATATACTGTATATTACATTTAGTAACATATTGCTTTAAAATGCATGTATAGGAAAAGGAGATTTAAAAAAATATTCTTCTTTCAAAACCTTATGGCTCTAGTTTTGCTTAAAATGTTTTGGAGGAAGCACTGAGCCCCTCCCATGCAGAGCAAAGTGTAAGATCCTCCTTAGATTACTTATAACTTATATTTTTCTCTGTAGGGGTTTTATTTCCATATGAATTACATTTTTGCAAAATCATACTGTGCAACTCATGTTTAGCACATTTGTTCTATGAAATATGTGGTTTGTATCAGGATATGCCACATGCATTCACCCAATAGAAGTGCATCGACAAGACTAGGTGAGACCAGAAGTAATTCTTATTCATTGATCTCCGGGAGATTTAATAAAGTGCCATTCTGGGGGTTGGAGTCTCAAAGTGGAAGGCATCAGAAACATTCCATTGATTTTTATAGTGATTAATTCACTTTTGGACCCTTACTTCTCACTTTCTATTTGCTCATGAATCCCCCTTTTTTTAATATAGCTTTATCTTTTTCCCTTTGGAGGTGTTTGTTGTCCAGTTCACTTCCAAACTGGCAATTAAGCATTTTTCTTAATAAACAATGTGGATTTGTATCCCTGATTCCCCCCCTGCCCTCCCATCCTTCCCCGTAACCAATCCCTTCTTCATTCTGTTCCCAATCACACCCATATCCCCCTCTATATTGTCCTGACTATATGTATTGCTTATTTATTACAAAACATTTTGAAAATATTCAATAAAAAACAATTGAAACACAAACTGGCAATTAAAAGGCATCCGAACAATAAAAATAAAAAAAATCTATACATTGTGTTAGCAGAAGTGCAACGAAAATACAACCCCTTGTGGCTTGGTATGTAAATTACACATTTCACATTAAAAAGTAGTGTATTTGCATACTGAGCCACAGGTGAGCCTCAAGAGACGCCACGTACTGACATATTGTACAGATCATACTTGACAGGGATTTTTTTTTTTTTTTAATTCTCTACAGTCACAATAAAATAAATGTTTAGATTATTGAGTCTCTTTAAATAACTCAGGTTGTTACAAAGCTCTGTTTTATTTAATTTTTTTTTTTCTTTCTTTTTTTTTTCAAGGTGTTCTCAGATGTTCATTTCTATTTATGGTAAGGCTGACGGAGGAGTATTTAGCTCTGTTAGGTGCATTAATGTATTACTAACACTGACTGGTAGACAACATGTGGATGAGTGAACACAAGTGGATCGTGTCACTTTCCATTGGAATACTTGGATTTTCCTTCCTCTGAGATGAGGCAGTAGTGTACAAGCAGATGGTCAGAACATGACCCAGAAAGGGTCTCTAGACTGTTCAGGATCAGCACTTAGTCTCTCTGTCAGGTCAGGAGAAGGAAAACTGAATGACACCAGTCAAAACAATAGGATGCAGATATCTTTATTCAGTGATTATCCCCATGTAGTACAAATCCTAAATAATTTGTTCTTTGAAAACATGGTGATGGATTTGCTTCCATTAGCTTCAGGATTTTTAAAACATTCCACGAACTCCCAGATAAAATGTTATTGCAATGGGTAAATTAATCATATCCGTCCGCAGAGTAAGTACTTCTACGCATTAGGTATACTGGCGTTCTGTATATAATAAAAGTCTAAATAATGTAATCCATAAACTCTTATGTTTTATGTGCAGATCTGCTCCGTGCTCCAATGTTAGAAAGCATTTTCTCAGCACCGACATTGCTTGCCGACTGTTTCCGACGGGTTAGAGCAAATTCTAATATTATTAATAACACTTTAAAAAAACAGTTTTAATGTAGGAAAATGTACAAACAAAATGTACATGTGTGTGTGTTAATGTGTGTAAAATATATGCGTACTGTTTTTGCAATACACATAATTTTTGATTCTGTCATTTTATGAAGAAATTAGGAAATTTAGATAAAAAATATCAACATTTTCTTTAATTTTTTTTTAAAAATAATTGTATGTTTTCAGCTTCAATGCAGTAACTTTCCTTTTTTTTTTCCTTTTTAATGATGCTGTGCCGATAAATAGTGAGATAGAGAGATACTAGATAAAAACACAAATATTAACTGCAAATAAAATTAGGGCAACATATTATGAGTGGGTATTTACATGGTTTGTCCTGGGAACGTATAGAACCAAAAAGGATTTGTCCATTATGCGCTTTTGTAACAAAAGTCGGAGCTCTTGATGTAGGCCAAATGCTGATCATTTCAGTAATCACAATGACCCTTTAAATCTGGACATTCAGGAACCCTGGAAAAAAGTTGTTTTTTCCCCCCACACATCACTTGTCAGTGCAGCGGTCGCAGGGGTTGTCACCAAAGGTGGCCAGGAGGATCCCTGCAACTACTTCCACCACTTCACTGAAAAGTGATGTGTGGACAAAGATTGTATGGTGGACAGTGGGGGTGTACTGCAGTAGTGGGGTGCAATGTGGTCAGGGGGCCATGTGGGAGGGTACTTATATCCTAACAGCTGTTGACCAGGGACAAAAAATGGTGATATGATGACTTCAGCTGGCATGACATCACATATAAACATAGAATGTGTCGGCAGATAAGAACCATTCGGTCCATCTAGTCTGCCCAATTTTCTAAATACTTTTATTAGTCCCCCGTTCCCGGTCTTATAGCTAGTATAGCCTTGTGTCTATCCCACGCATGCTTAAACTCATTCACTGTGATTACCTCTACCACTTCTACTGGAAGATTATTCCATGCATCCACTACCCTCTCCACAGTATTGTCATTCCCTAAGAACTGTCATGTGGGTGTGTAATAAAATGTGGCAATTCTCTAACTTTTACTGGGGTTTTAACACATGAAATTCAGAAATTACAGGTTGATTGACATTGTGATTGCATTATGTATCATTAATTATTTTCTTAACTATATTACGGCATATATCTAGCAATTTCCATATCAATTAAATGAACATTTTTTTACTGTACTTTTTGGCCATAAAATATTCAATTCTCCAAACAATATTTTCCTCAGGTTTTTCTATTAACCACAATCTGGGCCAAATTCAGCCAAGATTGTGGCTCCTTGAATTGATCCCAGTATTAGCAGAACTCCAAGCAAATGCACACTTTTATGAGAAACATATTTTAAATGTGCATTCGATGTCTCCTTATTATGACATCACCTTGTAGCTTCACATGCAAATGAACTCCTTTCAGTGGGAAAAGTGTAGTTTGACCAATGTGTTGTCATAAATAGGTGACACCACAGATCCTTTTGAAACATCTATAAGTACCTTTCCCTTTTGCTTTGTAATTCCTAGAAATTATACTACAATCGCAGTGTGGAGATTATTTATGATACTCTGCATTCACAGCTTAAACAATGTTTTGGTGGCAGAATCTCATTGGAGCAGAATACAAAAAAATCGATCCTGCCACAGTGAAAAAAAATATATATATATTTTTCTTGATTTGATAATGTATTAATTTCATTTTTGCCAATCTTTTTCCTCCAGACCTCATTATTTTTAAGAACTCAAATCACGGTTCCATCACAAGCATATTTTTGAAATGTTAGGTTTTATTTTCAAGCCGTAATCGCCTTCATTTTTCATTCTGGTTGCTATAGCTCCACAAAAACACCCAGACAGCTGTGAGTCAGCCCTAGACCCAACAAAGCACAGTGCAATGGATGACATGTCTCAAGTATCTGAAGCCAAGAGAGTCTTACTTTAAATGTATACAGCCGTTTGCAAATTGTGTCCATTTAAATATTTCACTGCTGAGAAACTGTGGTCAGGTGGGGACATTGTCACGGGTGGTGGTCTCTCTCTACGTTGTGAGATCCTGCTTCCAAATTGCTCTTTGTCCCACATGTATAAACTGGTGTACACAAGGAGACACCCCTTCTCTGTGTATATGATCTATACAGTACAGGTTAGGATGGACAACATCCACCATGTTCAGCTTTTCTTGGAACGCTGTGGATCACGAAGTTCTGATTCTACAAGGACTTAAGGTTCCATGGCAAGATCTATGAGTGCTCCATAGAACATTGTTCAGTTGTCTGTCGTAATGTCCACTCTAGTGCAGGGTTCATACAAGGATACCAGTGTCTAGTCGGTGGCAAGGGCTGTGAAGGAACACAGAACATCAAGATTATCTGACACAATGTCCAGCAATTGTCCACCAAGAACAATATTGTTGCTAGAATTGCCTCCCAGACAGTATTTTACCTGAAGGTCGGTAAAATGCATTAGCATAAGGATCAACATTAAGTCCATGGAAGCTACAGCATGGGCGCTGTATTTTTAAATAAAAGGTAGCAAATCAGCTCGGTGCCTGTTCCTGGTACAGATTCTTGGAAATCCCCAATCCAGTCATTATTGTCCTTAATCTTGCTAATCGGGGGGCTTGATGTGTTGTCCTGTCTATTATTTGTTAATCACATAACTATTAGAGGTCTGGACTTTATCAAAGAACCAATCAGTCTCTTCAGTTGACAGAATATTTTCAAAACACAATATTCAACAACCCTATGAAGGTGATTATGCCATGGATAATGAAGTTTAATGTTCCCATTCGTCCAGACTCCCATCAGGACAGGTTTTTTCTGTAATTAAGTTCAACATCATTGTTTCCTTCTGTAAAATGATAGGTTCAAAATTACATAAACGCAACCACTGAGGGCCAGATTACCCATTAACTACACTACGTCCATACTTAGGTTACCAGGCCAACTCCCCCCCACCCCGTACAATTTCTTACTCCTGTGATTTCATTTATGTTTGAGAAAGTAGCTGTTTTGTCTTGTAAAATGTTATACAGGCTCCATTTCATCCACTCTTCATTTACATATTTTTAGGTATTGTGACACCACATATCCGTCATATATACTGTCAGTGATTTAACAATCTGAGAACTAAGGGGTTAACCACATGGTGATGTCATAAGTAAGAGGCAGCACAGTCATGTATAAGATATATTTTTTATCTCGGTGTATGCATTTTCTGGAATTCTGTGAACACAAGGCAAAGTATCTATGAAGGTCCTTAGCAAGGTCTGTGAAGGTCCTTAGCAAGGTCTATGAAGGTCCTTAGCAAGGTCTGTGAAGGTTCCTTAGCAAGGTCTGTGAAGGTTCCTTAGCAAGGTCTGTGAAGGTCCTTAGCAAGGTATGTGAAGGTCCTTAGCAAGGTCTGTGAAGGTTCCTTAGCAAGGTCTGTGAAGGTTCCTTAGCAAGGTCTGTGAAGGTTCCTTAACAAGGTCTGTGAAGGTTCCTTAGCAAGGTCTGTGAAGGTCCTTAGCAAGGTCTGTGAAGGTTCCTTAGCAAGGTCTGTGAAGGTTCCTTAGCAAGGTCTGTGAAGGTTCCTTAGCAAGGTCTGTGAAGGTCCTTAGCAAGGTCTGTGAAGGTCCTTATCAAGGTCTGTGAAGGTCCTTAGCAAGGTCTGTGAAGGTCCTTATCAAGGTCTGTGAAGGTCCTCATCAAGGTCTGTGAAGGTCCTTAGCAGGGTCTTAGCAGGGTCCTTAGCAAGGTCTGTGAAGGTCCTTAGCAAGGTCTGTGAAGGTCCTTAGCAGGGTCTAATTTCCCGGCGGCAGGGCCCCCCGGGAAATTCCCTTTTGTAATGTGGATACCCCACTGACAAACAACTGACCATGTTTTAAATGAGTAAAGAGAGAACTGCAGGGAACTGAGAAGGACATTTCCCACTGGAGACCAAACTTGTGAGTTACAAAATTCTCCCATTTAGCTGAATCTATTCCATTCTTCCCAACTGTCCCCCTTTGAGCTGCTGTCCCGCCAAGCTTTACCTCCGACACCAGTGGAATTCAGGACTGCAATCCTGTGGTGCCAATATGATTCTCTGGGACATCGGAGAATGCACACTGCACATGCACTGATTGGTGTGGATGCGCATTAGCGTTGGCCCTCAATCTCGCGGGGGGACAGATTGGATACTTCTTTAAATAAATCGGCAAGAGTTAGATAGTGGGGTAAATCTACATTCCATAATGTATAACTCCCAACAGTCCAGCTTTTTGTAGGGCAATACCAAATTCCCTTCTCCTATGTTGGGATAGCTCTGTAACTGTGAATAGCACAGTCATTATAGGTCAATGCTAAATGCCACTTCCCAAATCATGCCCTATTGGCATCCCATGTTTGCTGGTGGGGCACGGACTTTGCAGGGAATTGAGAAGGCACTTTCGCGCTTAAGACTTGAACCTTCTCAACTCCCTTCATTTCTCTCTTTTATGACTAAAATCCTACATCGTTTCAAACCATTGTTGAGTATCTTACATCTATGTCAGTTACTGTACATATCGTAAGCTTTTTCCAAGTTGGAACTAGGTTATAAAAAAAAAAAAAAAAAAGGTTTACACTGTGCTGCACTTTTATAAATTCCCCTTTCCACGTGTTATGTAAACATCAAATAAACATTTTTTCCGGTCTTTGCAGATCTCTGAAGTGTTTACGCCATGGTATGATGTCTTGCAAGAAACCAACGATTGTGCAAAATTCCAGAATTTACAGTTACACAATCTGAGATTAACGAGACGTGACATCATGTATATCTCACTTCTACTCCCACATGCAAAGGTTAATACATTATCTAATGTTTATATATATATATATATATATATATATATATATATAGCAGGAATATGATCACTGGTAGAATCAGTCACAGTGAATAAACATACCCTGCCTGTACCATTCATCAAACATTTAGAACCTAGGGATAGTCTACTCTTTGGTTTGTTTTTTGTTTGTTTTTGTTGTTTCTTTGTTGTTAGTGGATTTTTGTATGTGATTGGATTGTTTTCTTGCACACCTCTTTCTTTCATTATTATGTCAACATATGTCTGTTTCAATACAGTTGAAATTTAGAGGGCTCCACTGCCTCCCTAACACATCAGCTCTGATTATTCCATATGTCCCAAAAATATCTGCCCTCTCAGTGCTGTATTCGTGCCAAAAAAAAAAAGGTCTGCACTGGTTTAATCATTTAAAACGAAACTGACTTCTGAGCATTTCTTTAGATACATTGGTTGAAGAGAATATTATTAGCAGATTGTGATTCGTTTTATTAAATCAAGATATTATAGATTTAGCTGTAATTAGAACAGGTGATTGCATTCCGTGCGGAGGTGGCCATCTTGGAATTCCATCGTAGACAGTCTGGGTCTGGGATTTCCTTAGAATGTTAATCAACATTCCACCCTTTAGTGTCCACTGTGCTTAGTGAAAAGCATTTTTAGAAAACAGATTTAAGAATGAACAGTGCCGACTAAATTAGTTCTATAAAACGCTATAGGGTCATGCAAATAATTGTTCTGTTGGTGGGTACACTTTAAGACTTTAATGGGCTTATAAAAATATTCAGGAATTATTTGGGCTCTGGTCAAATGCAAATCCTGAAATATTTGAAGATTTTGCCATCTGAATCCTTGTAATTGGATCTAGAAAATACATGATTGGCCATAGTAGTTCTCCGCTACACTTACCCAAGTTTAACCTAATAATCCAGGTACAGCCTTTGACTTGTCCAAGGCGCCCAAGTTATTTCTGAAGAGAGTCACACGATCAGAAATGCATATGTGTTTTGGGTCAGATTCATTTATTTTTAACGTTTTCAAGAATGGTGAAAAATCGCGTGTTTGCCACAGGAAAAATGTTTGGTCATTAAGCAGTAATACAAAAGCAAGCGAAAAAAACAGTTATTTAATCAATTCTACTGAAATAAAAATACAATTTTATAGCGCTAGTGAGAATATGGGTCATTAGTTTAGTTGGGCCACATTGTGCTGTCCGATGAGCCACATTTGGATCGGACAGCACGTTTAATACACCTGTACTTTAAGAAAAGGGAATGGGTTGAGGCGCCTTTACTCAAAGTCTCCATTAGTCAAAAATCACTGAAAAAACTTTGCCTCACTGCTTCTAAAAACAGAATGTACCTTTTATATGTAGAGTTATATTTCTTATGTATATAAATATATCTTGTATGTACAAGGGTTTAAAAAAAAAAAAAGCATTGTAATGGACTTGCTGTGCACTACACACATCATATATGTGATTCTGACTGTACAATTTTGAAAAAAAAAAATGTTCTTCTTTCATGCAAAAATCTATGAAAGGCTGTGCATAAAAATTAAGCATGCTAAACACAGCTTGCGCCATACAACAAGAAAAATAATAATAATAATTTATTGTAAATAAATGACAATCTTCTCATCGGATGCGTAGCTTAATCATCCTAACAAAGGGCCCAAAAATGATGTTACTATAATTGTAATTTCACTCTATATCTAGGGAGGGTTAGTTTTCTTGGCTTTACTTGTAGTAGTGATATGATTTTGTCCGGCAGGCCATCTGTTCCTAGTAAAACCTATTAAATAACACAACTTCTCAGACTTTTACTCGAGTCGGACCAGTGTCGAGATGGGTTATTCAATATCAAGATGAAACTGTCAGACCTGATTATTGCATGATAGGGTTTTAAATCATTATTATATCTACTGAGCTACAGAATAAAACCCCTCATTCCTTGTCTGGCGCATGTCAAATGATCTGGTAGAGGGGGAAAAAACCCTGTTTGTATCATCATCAATGCAAAATGACCTCAAGTAACTTTGTAATGCTCTTTCTTGTCCCCATTAATTTATCAACATAAGCAAAGTTAAGAGATCTTTATGAGGTTGGACAAGCCTTAATAGCCTCCCCTTTGGTAGAGCTAACTATTCAGGAGAGTCCCAATTGTTTTTTTTAGATCAATTGTGCCTTTACAGAGGAAATATTTCCAAAAAGAATAAGATTTGTCCCACCCATAAAGATGGTCTAGATCTGAAATGCCAAGTACAATTTCCCTTAGTAGTTTGCGAAGGACCCCAAAAAATTGAAGAGTCTTTCATTCAAAACTGAGTAGGCTTAGTAGCCAGCCCTTTGAGAAATTAATTCTTATTAGCCAGCCCTTTGATAAATAAACTCTTAAAAAGTCAGCCCTTTGATATATTAACTCAACGAAGGTTTGACAATCACTCTACATTTTTATTTAAATCAATAATGACGAAAAATTTAAATGCTGACCATACTATTTTAGCTGTTAATCGGGTAGCTCTGATTTTCGAAATGATTTTCTGATCACTTCGGACCACATCGTTGATCTGAATAGTGCTGACATTGGGGCTACTCAGAGATCGCTGACGTAGTCCGAATTGGGATGAAAATCGTCCAGAGTCGAACAAAATGGTAACCTCGGTCCTCCCTATAGACCTTTATGTGGAGGACTTCGGCTTATTAGGAGGCCATTTTGGGAGGACAGAGGCTATCCTGAAAATAGCCAAATTCCTCCTACGTAAATCAAAGGGAGAACTTTGGCTAAAGCTGAGGTACTCACAAAATGGCCCCGAAATAGCCAAAGTAAAAAAAGAAAGAAAGAAAAAAAAATTATATATATATATATATATATATAAAAGAAAAATTATAAATAAAGTAATTAAAAATAACATGAAAATAAATTATAAGTTAAAACACATAAATGTAAAGAAAATTAAAAATGCATTTATTAATATTTTATATACTATTGTAATATATAACATTAATGTATTATAATTTTTTTTTTTTTATATCACATATGTTAACTTTAATTCTGCTACACCTTTAAATGAAATCCTTCAGCTAAAGGCACACTGAAAGTCATTTTGGGAGCTTTTGCCCCCTTTATGAGTAGGGGGAATTCATAGGATTCTGAAGGCCATTTTCCCCGAACCAAATATGGCTGAAGAAAAACCCGAATTCGGCAGAAATTGCCAATTCCGGCCCGACATCGGCTACAATGAGTAGGCGAATTACAGAATATTCTGACCCGTTAGTTTTTATTTGTGGGGCCTTACATTTTGGTGAGGCAGAGTTATATCTGATACTACTGAACAATTATAAACCGTGCACATTCAACAAATTACCAGATATAAGTCTCTAACAAGTCTTTTGATTACAACTGAGCTAAAACATAGGTCGTTTCAGACAATGACCTTCATGCTAAGGTCACGAGGATAAACATTATCGAGATGTAGTAAAATTCGAGCAGTGCAAGGGAAATTAAAGGGGTTGTAATGCATTGAAATGTTTTTGCTTTGATATTAAAGGGACAGTGTCACCTAAACATTGCTTACACTGTGAATGTAGCGAACAAAAAATGATTGGAAATTATCTACACATTATTTTTATTGCACATTTGTAAAAGAAAAAAAATATTTAAAAAATGATCTACACATTGTGTTAGCAAAATTGCAAGCACATGCTTCAATTAGGAGAAAAATTTGTTTTACATGTAAAATTACACATTCCCCACTGAAAAGCAGTTAATTTGCATATCAAGCCACAGGTGATGTCATAAACAGGAGACTCCACAGACACATTTAAAACACATTTTTCTGCTAACTTAGACATTTTCTTGCAATTTTGCTAACACAATGTATAGATCATTTTTTGAATGTTTAGGGGATACCACCCCTTTAAATGTAACCAAGTTCACGTTCATTTAAACATGCAAATCAATAAACATAAGGAGAGTTCATTGTATTTGGCCTTTCTGTAATGATGTTGCCACTACTGAGACATCAAATTTTACTTTTGATAAATATATAAAATCCATTTAAAATGACATTGGATAAAGAAGAAGATAAACAAACAGTTTAACATCTCAGGCTTTCGTTCTTTTGCTTTGATTGCAAATTCCGCAATCGAAAATGTAGGGAGATTCAGTGAGTTGGGTGAGAAACACACGAGAGAAGTCCAAGCATGTGACAAACTGCAGACATAACAGCTCACTCAGGCACTTGTTACAAGCGCATAAACACTTGCTTTTTTAAGATATAAAAAGAGATCTGCAGCTGAGAGCAGCCTAAATCACAGGCAACAGAAGAGGATCTGTCATTTATCAAGTCCTAATTAACTGTTAATTTGCCAGTCTTTAACTTAAAGCACAGCAGTCATTTATCACATGGTCAAGTAATGGTGTCAGAAATAGGATATATTAAACAGAACACCTCAGCTGCATGTGTTTTACATGGTGGGCAGGGTAAAAAAAACACACACAAAAATTAGAAAGAAAAAAAATCCCTAAGAGCTATTCTTTCTGCTTTCTTAGCAAGAAGATAAAATTTAATTCAATCCAAAACAAGAAAACTCAAACAGTGTGTAATGTTTGATACAACTGCATCCAAACTTTGTAACTGATATGTCAGTCGTGGTATTTCCGACAATTATTGTTTTATGGGATGCAATCTGTGTAGGTAATTGTTTGCAAAGTTATGGAAAAGCCTTACTTTCTTTTTTTTTCTTCTTTTTAAAAATTGTTTCAAGATGTAAATTTATCTCCCTTTTAAACTACACTTGGAGCATTGAATAAAAAAAAAAATACAAAATGTTTTCAGGAAAGATAAAATCTAAAACAAATAATTATTAAAGTTTGCCTTGGGTTACGAATTTTGCAGTGCTGATATAATGCGGATTCTAAAAATGTCAATATGCTATATAGTATGCCTACTGGTCATATCTTATAACTGGCAAAATCAAAAGTCAACATTAAAGGACAACTGTCAGCAACAAATTAAGTTATGTTTAAATGAAAGATTGCATCAGGTGCAGACATTTTAAATAGAAATACCTCTCTTGAGCCCTCTTTGCTTGTACAGCTCTTTCAAGAGGAGGACATGTTATTTAGGATCTAACCCAAGATGACGGAAGACTTACTCAAGATTCTAAACTTGTCCTCCCCCTAATAGAACTTAACATACTTTATTTATATTTTTTATTCATGAAAGTTTTAAATGCCTACACTTGATCTTTCAACTAATCATAAGTAAATTTTTGCCTACAATTTCACCCCAGGGCTCTGGTCAGATGTCAAAGTTATATAAAAATATAATAATAATAATACAAAGAATCATACGTTTGAAATTATTTCTTCTTTTCAATTTATAGATATATGTTTTTCATCAATTATTTTCTTTATGCCTTTTGGGTGACTTGTTTTGAAATATATATAGTTTTAACAGCGTACATTTCATTTACGAAATGTGAAATTATTCAGGAGAGGTAACAATCCTTTTGAGTTCAGGGTGTATTAATAATAAAGTGATCCAAATTGATGTCCATAAGATGTATTATAGCAGGTGTGAGTAGAAGAGCCTTGTATCATCCAAACTTCAAATTGATCTCCATTTCTTGTATTTACAAAACAGATGATATTTTTGTGTATTAACAGAGCACACCCACCATGGTTCCACACCCATTACTTAGGAATGTGTTAATGGATTTCACAGCTTTTAAGGCACAGCATTGAAGATATATAGTCATTTTCAATTAACACTCCTTCTGTACCAACTGATACTTTAATCATGGTTTTTTTGGAACGTATGTGTTCTAAGTTCCTTGTAAGGAAGAAGTGTAGCTGTTTTAATAGGGGTCTGGGAAGACTAAGTACCAAAATTTTTTCTAAAAACTACTTTTCATGCAAGACTTCAATTAGCGTGATATATGGGATCTGCAGTGGGTGATCAAAAAGAGAAATATTTAATTTGATGAGCAACTAGGCCTGAGCCTAAACATAACGTATTTGGGATAAAAAAAAAAGAAGGGGGGGGCATTTAGACAAAAAACTATAAAAAATACTAATTTGCATCATGAGTGGGCAAGGTGGGAAGAGTACATAGTAAGAAAGTACAGTCTGGGGTATATATGTATATCAAATATATTTATTAAAAGCAATAATATATACCGTATATCTATATATATGAAAAAGATCCAGCAATTAATTTATATTCTGCACATTTCCCAGAATCCTTTGCTGTAATACTCTCGGCAAACAACGCCCATCCATATCCCAAGGACAGATCTTGAAAGGAAGTTCTCAAGCAAAAATTGTAACTCATATTGTTGACAGATGCCATAATTTTAGTATAAGGGGTAGTATTAATATCATCATTAATATGATAGGGATATGTGTTGACTTTTTAAAGACTTTTGCTTAAAAAGCACTTTTTAAAGACTTTTATTGGAAAGTCTTTGTAAATATTTGTATTAATTTCAGGACAATTACTGCTGAATCAATTCAAGTTTCTTCCTTTTTTTTTGTGTGTGTGAACGTCTGATAATAAAAGCTATTTAAGGCTGCATACATGTTTACATTGACTTTTCTAATTCTAAAAGTGTGTCTTCAGTCCTGGGGACTACTTAAACCAGGGTTACTCCATATAATGCTGGTAGATTATTTAAAAAGGCTCCTTATTTTATAGCTTAAGTGATGCTAGTTCATTATGGATAACTGTTTCCAGCTGCTAAATAGACAAAAAATGCACCCTCTGGCCACCCGTATTGGGTTATCAGAGATTTAATATATTAAATATAATCAGCTAATAATATTAACTAAGTAAAATAATAAACTAATATCATGTTTATTGATGATAGCTGATTTTTTTTTCTTTTCTATTAAAGGCTATTTCTGCATACAATAAAGAGCACACAAACTCAATATTATGTCAGCAATCTAATGACATTGAAATTATTACAATGCAGGGAGAGTTTAAGTCTGTGTATTAAGATCTTTCCTCTTACTCTGTCTAATCAGCGACTGGCTCGATAACTTAAATGGAGCAATTTAAAGATTTAGATAAGAAGCTGGCCGGATCAGTCATCAATATGTCTAGCAGTGAAATAAGGTGGCATTTTACAACAAGCTTAATTTAGAAAATAAAAAGATTTCTAAATGTTATTTACTTAGACAGATGTAGGCAGAATATTCTTATATTTAAGGGATGTAAAAACATTTTGGAATTCTGGGGAGACTATCTATTGATTGTTTTAACTATCTGTCTATCAGTCTATTTGACTGGCTGGCAGGCTGTCTATGTCTATCTAGCTATATATGTGTTGGCCTGTAATCTATCGATCTATTTGTCTGCTGCTATCTGTCTATCTATCTACTGATCTATCTAACTATCTGTGTGCCTGTCTATCAGTCTATCTGTTGGCATGTAATATATCTATCTATCTGTTATATATAGATAACTAACATACAGACTTTCTATCTATCTTTTTATCTGTCATATATCTAGCTATCTAACGATCTGTCTGCCTGTCTATCAGTCTATCTGTTGGCATGTAATATATCTATCTATCTATCCATCTATCTGCTATTTATGTATAACTAGCAAACAGAGACATATAAATTAGTATATCTATCTATCTATCTATCTATCTATCTATGTATCTGCCTGTCTATCAGTCTATCTGTTGGCATGTAATATATCTATCAATCTATCTATCTGTCTGCCTGTCTATCAGTCTATCTGTTGGTATGTAATCTATCTATCTATCTATCTATCTATCTATCTATCTATCTATCCATCTATCTATCCATCTATGTGCTATTTATGTATAACTAGCAGACAGAGACATATAAATTAGTATATCTATATATGTGTCTGCTACCTATCTATCTATCTGCCTGTCTATCAGTCTATCTGTTGGTATGTAATCTATCTATCTATCTATCTATCTATCCATCTATCTGCTATTTATGTATAACTAGCAGACAGAGACATATAAATTAGTATATCTATCTATGTGTCTGCCATCTATCTATCTATCTATCTGCTTGTCTATAAGTCTATCTATATCAGTACCCTCTCTACACATCTCTATAAGGCTTCAGATTTTAACAGATGTACATATTTCTTATCATGTCATAGAATTCCAGTATATTTACCTGATGTTTTGTTTCTGCTACAAATTTAACAGATATTGTTAAATTCCGTGAACGTCAGCCCGAAGCCTCACTATCTCCCATGTTTTGCCATCATTAACAAAAAAAATCCTTATTTTGTGAACACAAATCTTTCATTCATGTTAATGAAACATTGTCTGAAATGTATCCATTCCTTTTCCCAGCTGTTGGCGAGCACATTTTTCCCAGAATGCTTTGCACTAATGCTCTCAGCGGACAATGAGCTTCAAATCCCGAAGACAGATTTTGAAAGGAAGTTCTGGTCAGGTAAGATTATAACTCATATTGCTGACAGATGCCATCTTTTTAATGACTACACACCAACTTAATGTGGCTGTTGACAGTCAACAATTTGCAGGGAAAAAAAAAAGGGGGGGGGGGGGGGTTTGGTATCTGCTTCTAATCCAGTAGCTGACTGTATAAATGTTATTCATCTAGACTTTTCCATACGGTCAACCGATGACAGTCTTTCACTTAGAGACCTTGTAAATCCAAAATAATAAAGGAAATGAGCTGTTTGCTATCATGCATAAAATGTAACCACAGCTAGTAACGTTAACACATGCAACAATCGAAAGGACATTTATTGGCCAGGGATCTGCAGCCCAAATAAAAAAAAAATCCATGAAATATATCCCACCGCTGTGCATTTTCCATGATCTGTGATTAAAATGTTGATGCCATCTGGACTGTATCTCACACGTTGGACGAAAAACATTATAATTCACGATCTGAGACTTACTGCATAGAAAGTATCCAAATAGTCTAAATGTCTGCCCAGTGTCAAATGAGAAATGTGCCAGACTATACACAAATATTTTATATAGTGAGAAAACTGTTTTGCTGGCTCACCAACGCTAAACTGCAAGCTTTGCATTGAACTTTCCAGACTATCGTTACGAGCTGGCAAATTAATTTTGTGTTTGCATTTTGTACAATGTTAACTTTTGTATCCAGTTAAAGTAGCTGCTAATGTGTTACGCTATCCATTACACAGGATGAATTACCCACTAGTCCTGCTGGAGTAGACATTGGTCCAGCTGGGTTGGTTGGTTGGTTCTGTGTCCAGTTGGCCTAGCCAATCTGTCTGCCAAGTAACCCACCCACAACAGAAACACACTAACCCTGTGTCCAGCTACATTGGCCAATCTGTCAGCATCAGGCATATAACCAAGCTGCCATGGAAAACCCACCGTTCTAGTGTCCAGCCCGACTGACCAGTCTGTTTGGATCAACCATATCACCTAACATGGAAACTTGTCAATCCTGCATGGCCGTTAGTCCGGCTTGGTTGGTGGCTTGTCCTGTGTGAATTTGCATTTGCCAATCTGTTTGTATCACCCATGGAGCCCACCTGCCACGGAGACCTTCCAATTCCGTGTCCGACTGGATTGGCCATAAATCCATCTGGGTCGCTAGTTTGTCATGTGTCCAGCTGGATCGACCAATCTGTTTGGACCAGCCATGGAACCCACCTCTCATAGAATCCAACCAACCCTGTGTCCAGCTGCATTAGTCAATCCGTCTGAGAGAGAACCTTTGAATAACTAGCTTCCTGCTTTGAGTTTATGAATCTTCTTGTCTTTGGGCCACAATGTCTATATATGTATATATCTCTCTATATTTATATATATATATATATATATATATATATATATATATATATATATATATATATATATATGTGTGTGATAATGTTTGGATGTAACGTTTTTCTGATAATAAAAAACAAATAATATATATATTTGTGTACATTATTTGTATTGCACGTCACCTCGTTTGCTGAACATTTAGCAGATGCAATAAATCACAAAACAAATTGCATGCTCTGTGCAAACAGTTCTCAAACTTCGTCCAACAAGCAGCAATCGACATAATGCTGGAGACCGCTAAGACATCTGGAACTGTTCTGTAACTACTGTACACAGCAAACCGATCTCCTAAGACTCTTTGTGAGAATCACTTTCTCCCATGATTTAGATCATTTGTTTGTCGAACCTACACGCAGGGAACAAATGACTTCTTTTGCTGGCTCAGAGCCTGAAGCATACACCACATGGTATGTGATGAGGAGGGTGGTTGAAAAGCCTTAGCCACACCCATACTGTTACACGCCCTTTTTTTATTTGGGGCTAATAGTTGCATTTTTTTTTCTAACAACAAACACACAAGGGACAGAGTTCAGCTGACCCCCCCATTGTTCATGGTTTTATTGACTTATAGGTTGGCGTTACAGTTAAATAAAAGGTTGACAAGTACAACTATGGGGTCAACATGAAGACCTTCCCATGAGGCATCATAGGCAGTTACCCAAAGAGAGCAGTTGTTTTAGATGTCTTTATTACTGTCATTTGTTTAGAAGCAACTGAGGTATGATTCCTTGCATTATATATAAATAAGTGCTCGTCAGTTGGTCTTTCCCCTTTCAAACAATGACCTGTAAAGAGCAGAATTTATCAGCCCAAAAGTTCTGCTACTTGAAAATCCATCTTCATTTTTCTCATGGACACAGGGGTGTTTAACAGTAAAGAGGTAATAACATGCGGGATTATATCCCTAAGAAATAATAATACTTTGCGGAGGAAGCAGAGGCGGCTCTCTAATTGCCTAAGGCCTCGCGGCTGCCTAACTCACCTAGCTCCCTTCGAGGCAACAGGGGAGCTTAATACTGCCTGCGTGCTGTGTGTAGCCCCCTGTCACACTATAGTCAGTGCCATAGCGTTGGCACTTTAAGGGGCGTCATGAGTTACTGCGTGCTGGCTTAGTCTGTCTGTGAGTGTTTGATTGCTGAGTGTGTCTGTGAGTGTTTGATTGCTGAGTGTGTCTGTGAGTGTTTGATTGCTGAGTGTGTCTGTGAGTGTTTGTTTGCTGAGTATGTCTGTGAGTGTTTGTTTGCTGAGTATGTCTGTGAGTGTTTGTTTGCAGAGTGTGTCTGTGAGTGTTTGCTTGCTGAGTGTGATTGTGTCTGTGAGTGTATGCTTGCTGACTGTGTGCTGGCTGACTGTGTCTGTGAGTGTGTGTGGCTGTGTTTGTGATTGAGTGTGACTGTGGCCACAATGATGCCACTGAAACTGTTTGGGGACAAAGATGGCAGTGGCATGTTTAAGGGCAATGATAGCAGTGATTGGCTGTTTGGGGATACTGATGGGAGTGAAAAGCTGTCTGGGCACAAATATGGCACTAATAAGATGTTTGGGAACAATGATGGCAGTGACAGTGTTTGAGGACAATGAAGGCCCTGACACGCTGTTTGGGCACATAGATGGCCCTATGGGTGCTATAATGTTGTACTGTGATGTGTACTCCAATATGAGACCACTAACACATATATACACACTCATTTGCTGATCAGGTACACACACATATACACACCCCTATGATGATCAGGTACACACACTACATTCACACTCATGTGCGGATCAGATACACACATCTGTGCTAGTGTGTGTATCTGCCCAGCATTTGAGTGTGAATGTGTTTGCTATACCAAGCAAAAGATATTTGTAAAATAATTATGAGACAAATAAAATTCAAGGAGGGGTGATTTCCTAATTGCTGGGATTTCAGGCTGGTCTTAAAATATGCTATTTATACAGTTCATTTTTTATTATCGCTGGCATATCTTTTTTTTTTTAATTATGAGTGTGTCAGTGAGGGCCTCATATTCCAGTTTCGCCTAAGGCCTCACAAAGTCTAGAGCCGCCTCTGGGAGGAAGTGCCAGTATGGAAGGCTCGTCTCATGGACAGTCCTCCATTTAAGATGTAACTCATGATATTGTAAGCTACTTCAAAAATTTGAGGCATTTCAAGAACAATGAAACAGCAGAAAAGGATAAAGTCTCAGGTTTGGGAAGCTAAATGTGAGCAGAGAGTAAAGACAATAAACAGACTGTGGTTGGAACTGGAAGGGCTCAAGGTCAATGTCCAAGGTCAAGTACCCAGAAACAGAACACAAGCAAGCCAAACAAACAAGAAAGAAGCTCAATTGGAGAATAAGGGAAGTGCTGGGTGTTACTGGGCTTCAGTCAGGTGCTGCCAAAGATTGATGACCATGTCCAGAAAGTCAGTAGAGCATCACTGAAATTATCCTGTACAAATAAATAGATGTTTGGGGTTTTTTTTTTGCAACAACCCCTGGGGTATACAGTGCTGCAAGGGTAAGCATATGCAATAATGACTGTATTTTTTTGTCTCATTTTTAACATTATACTTGGACTATCAAAAAGATAGTCATTATATTGAAATTGTATATCCTTACCCAGAATCCCTTGCAGCACCGTATACTGGCGATTTCAGAGGGATAAATAGGTCCGTTGTAGATGTGTTCAGTAAAGTCAATTTTACAGCCTGGTTCCTGCTGCCTTCACTCCTTCTTGCTATAGGGTTCAATCCATAAAGAGAGAATTTCAGGGATTTGAGAAGGGAATTTCAAACTTAAGGTCAAAGAAGCAGAGTCGGAAAAATTTCTCCCACTCTAGCTATATTGGTAAATTTTTGCAGTTCTCTCCTTATTTACCGGCCCCTATATCTTGCCTGTGCTTGAGAGAATGCCCAGAAAGGAAGATACACGTCAGAGAAATTTGCTGACGCACTTTTAGCCTGTAGTATGCTGAGTGTGTGTCTGTGTGTAGCCAAGACATGTTTGTGCATTACATGTGTGTCTAAGAAAAATCATTAACGTAACACTGCATATCACTCTGTAGCGCTGGTGCAATAATATAATGTTGTTCCTTTTTTTGTATAATAAGACTGCATTACCTCATTCATCCTTACATGCCAGTGTGTAGAAGACTAATATATACTCAGCAGAGCTCCCTTTAATCAGGATAACATGACAGTGACGTAGTTAGAATGAAAACCCTCTTACGTTCCACACACGTGTGCGGAATGCTTTGTAAATAGGTCACATGGGAGAAATTATAGTTACATACAACAGTCGCTGTCCAAAATACAGTCGCCTTTTGGATGGGGAAGTAATTAGGCTGCGGATAATTAAACAAATCTCTAAACGCATTACTAGAAGAGAAACAATGAGCTCAAGAAATCACTGTATGTTTTTCTTTTTCTTTTTCTTTTTTTTTTTTCTTTTTTTTTTTTTACATATTTGCACATTTTCGAAAAAAATGTATGGTTTTAGCCAAGGGATTGCAATTTCATTTTCTGCTGTGATTAAAAATTATTTTCAGGATAGACAAAAAAAAATTACTTACATCTTTCTGAAAACAATGATGGAATTTAAAAAAAAAAAAAAAACAACCAAAAAACTTTCTTTGATTGCAGAGTAAAATGTGGCCGCCACGTTATGTACTCTGATCTTACACAAATGTAGGGGCTAGAAAGAATATGACATAAGGATGCTTGCGTGAACAAGCCCGACGGTGATGAGTTCCATAAAGAAAGAAATAACTGTGCTGGAATGTTTTCTACCTCTTAGGGTTGGCCTTATTTGGGTAACCTTACCCACAATCCCTTGTAGCATTGTATAATGGAGATTTCTATTGTAAAAAAATAGCCCTCCTGACTTGTCCGAGATGTGTGGATATGGTTAATAGAGCTATGCTGTTTCGATTTTGCTATCACCACCAAAGACTTAAGGGTCTACTCATTAAACTGAGACAATTAAAGGGAATTGAGACAGGAATTGCAAACTTAGGCCAAAGTAGCTAATTTGGAAGTATTCTCTCATTTAGCTCCATTGGAGAATTTATCCAACCTTGGCCTAAAGTTCAAAATTCCCATCTCGGTTACCTCCAATTCTCTCTTTATTGATCAGACCCTTTAATACTGCCTTTAAGCCCCCCTTTTTTTTTTACAGTCTGGATGGCAACCCAACTGCATGTGTAGATGTGCAAAAGGTAAAAATCTAGGACCTCAGGACAGGTATCCCAAAATGGGACAATATGCTTACCAAACAAATGCATCATACTGAAAAGCAATCATTTTTTTTTTTTTTTTATAAATCTTTTATGCTTTTTATTGATTATTTGCTTGCATTGTAATATAACATAGTAATAAGCAAAGAAAAGAATGAGTATAGATTAATGTGTATAAAAAAAGAGGCGCCAGAAGGTAGAGGAAGTGCAAGAAGACAGAAAGCTGTGGTTACGTCCTCCATCATGTATGTTGTAAATGTTATCCCAATTGAATTTACCTATGTCTACAAACAATGAGACAAACATAATATGTACATGTTTAGCTTTTCTTTATTTCCTTGGAGTATGGTGGTTGATTGGAGCCAGTTGTCCAATGGGGTTGGAGTTGACCGTTTTCCATGTAGAATATTCCAAGTTTGGTTAAGTCAGAACTCGCAAATCTTTTCCATTCTTGAGTCAAAGGTGGGTTAGGGTCTGCCCATTTTATAATACAGGTTGAGTATCCCTTATCCGAAATCCTTGGGACCGACAGCATTTCGGATAACGGATACTTACGGAGGATCTAGGACTCTTCTTCGCCGTATCTTCATCGCTGACAGTTCAGCGCGGCAGTTAGAACGCTGAACTGTCAGCAATGAAGAATAACGCGGCCACTTCATCGTGGACGTGGCTATGTAAGAGCTGACAGTTCAGTGCTGAACTGTCAGCTCCTTCAAATGTAAAAGGAAAAGGAAAATAAGCCTCCTAATAAATGATTCTCCCCCCAAAGTGCCCCCCCAAACCCCAATACTAAAATTAACCCCCAAACCCCAATACTAAAATTAACCAATAAAACCCAATACTAAAATTAACCCCCCGAACCCTAATACTAACCCCGACCCCTAATACTAACCCCCTAAACCCTAATACTAACCCCCGAACCCTAATACTAACCCCCTAAACCCTAATACTAACCCCCGAACTCTAATACTAAAATTAACCCCCTAAACCCTAATACTAACCCCCGAACCCTAATACTAACCCCCTAAACCATAATACTAACCCCCGAACCCTAATACTAACCCCCTAAACCCTAATACTAACCCCCGAACCCTAATACTAACCCCCTAAACCCTAATACTAACCCCCGAACCCTAATACTAAAATTAACCCCGAACCCTAAAAACAAATTCTAACCCCCTAAACCCTAATTCTAACCCCATAAACCCTAATTCTAACCACCCTTACTAAAATAAACTAAAGTAGATAAAATACTAAAAAAACTTACCTTTAGCGATGAAATGTCCCGCGATGAAATCTCCAGCGACGAGCTGTCTTGTGGTGCAGAGACGGCGGTGATGAAGTGTCCCATCCCCACTTACGGATGATAGATCATTTCGGCAGCACCATCCCTAAAAATTATCTACCTTACCTAAATTCGTTGTGAGCAACTTGCTAATGTAATATAGATCATTTGCTTACTTGCTCCACGGTTCTGCAGAAATGATCTGTCCGTCAAATGAAGTCCGTCCCTCCCATCGCAGCTCTCTGGGAACTACATTTATTGTGCCCAGGAGGATGAAGCAAAGGAGGAGAATCAGGTGTGGAGTGATCTTTTAGAGTCTAGATCCACTATGTCCAGGATAAGGATCATAGGGTCAGCTTGTATTGTGATAGCGGAACATTCAGCAATTGCACACCAGACCCAGGGCCGGCCTTAAGGGTGTGCGACCCAGGGGGCGCCCGCCTGGTAAAAAAGAAAATTAAAAGTCTTAAAAATAAAAAAAAAAGCCGGTAGAGATCACTGGCTGGGGGAGATCAAAAGATCCCCCCTCACCAGCCCTCTGCTCGGCAGGCTCTGCTTGGTCCAGGGAGGGGGCGGAGCTAACCGGCACAGCGGTGTAGCTCCGCCCCCACCCCGGGAAGCAGAGCAGCATCTGCTTCACGGGGAGCCCCGGGCAGCATGAGATAGTGCTGCTCGGCTCCCCATGTCTGCATTAAGCATGGAGCCTGCATTAAGCATGGGGAGCTGAGCAGCACTTTGTCTTGCTGCCCATGAGAGAGAGAGAGACAGACAGAACAGGGGTTAGGGGGGAGAGACAGAACAGGGGGAGGGCGAGAGAGAGAACAGGGGGAGGGGGGAGAGAGAGAGAACAGGGGGAGGGCGAGAGAGAGAACAGGGGGAGGGGGGAGAGAGAGAGAACAGGGCTAGAGAGAGAGAACAGGGGGAGGGGGGAGAGAGAGAGAACAGGGGGAGGGCGAGAGAGAGAACAGGGGGAGGGGGGAGAGACAGAGAACAGGGCTAGAGAGAGAGAACAGGGGGAGGGGGGAGAGAGAGAGAACAGGGGGAGGGCGAGAGAGAGAACAGGGGGAGGGGGGAGAGACAGAACAGGGGAGGGGTGGGAGAGAGACAGACAGAAAAGGGGCAGGGGGTAGAGACAGAACTGGGGGAGAGAGAGAGACAGAACAGGGGACGGGGGAGAGAGACAGAACGGGACGGGGGAGAGAGAGACAGAACAGGGGACGGGGGGAGAGAGACAGAACAGGGGACGGGGGGAGAGAGACAGAACAGGGGACGGGGGAGAGAGACAGAACAGAGGGAGAGAGAGAGAGACAGACATGGCAAGGAAGAGGAAAGGGACAAACATGGGAAGGGAGAGAGACACAAACATAGGGGGGCGAAAGAGACGGGGGGGGGCGCCACGGGGGAAGCCCGCACAGGGCGCCGGAACACTTAAGGCCGGCCCTGACCAGACCAATATGGATTAAGACTTGCGCATGGCTTGAACATATGGATCCAGGTTCCCTCTGCATAGGAGTATCTGCAGCCAACATTATAACTTCTCTATCCAAATTTGTACAATCTGTTTGTTGTAAGATACATCTGTATCATACTGTATAGTTGCCGGAAGTGTTTGCCATAAAAAGGGTATTTAACCAAGTCAAATGCTTTTGGTTGCATCAAGGGATATTATTAGAAGAGTCAGGCATTTGTAACGGTGTATGGAGCAGACAATTAGTAAAAGTGGATTTGATTTTGATTTTGATCAAAATGTATAAATTTGGTAATCACAGAATTTTATCAATATGCAAGAATTTTTGCTAGAATTTTGGCTTCAGCTCATATTAAAGGACAAATGTCTGCAAAAAAATAAGTTTTGTTTCATTGAAAGATTGCACCAAATGCAGGCATTTTAAACAGAAATTCTTTAATGAAAGAATACAATCAAAGTACCTTATTGGGCCATTTTTCCTTGTATAGCGCTATCAGGGGGCTGATATCTTGGTTCAGATGGGTCAGCTCTTTCTCCATCTGACCCAAGATTGTAAACAAACAGTCGGCTTTATTTCTATCGTGTAGCTTTTGTTTCTTGAATTTTGATTTTTAGCCATTAAATAACACCTCAAAACTACTTTTAGTGATAGAGAGTCTGATCGTTGGGTGGTAGTGTCACCAAACTGGCCAAGTTTTTCCAAGATACTTTATTTAATGTCAAAATGGGCTGTAATTTCCACTGTATGGGATGTTTTGCGAATTTGCATAGCTATTAGTTATATCGTTATAGCTAAAGGGACATGATCCGATAAGGCTCTCGGTAGACATCTAATTGTTGTAATTCAATTAATTAGTGACGGAGACACAAAGATTTATATTCAGCCTAGTAGCCTGCAGTATTGGATGGATAGACATGTCTCCAGGTCTCAGTTAGTTGTATAGTATTCATGAAGCTGTTGACTTCTTTTACCTTAAATAATGGAGCTGGATATTTAGAACCCAATTTATCAAGAGCCTGAGACATGAACATATTAAAGTTGCACATCTTCTCACAACTCCACCATGACGTGACCCAGGCACCGATCTCTATAAGGCCTGTGCAAAAAAATGATTTCAAAGGAATGTATGGAACCATTTCTGGTGTCAGGATGAGCAATCAGATACTGCTTCAAATAGAAAGCAATTTGCAAATGTGGCCACAGAGAATCGTCAGCGAATGATAAAAAGCAGTTAAAATAAGCACTGGAAATAAGCATCGAAAACTAGAAAAAAGCATACAGCATAAACACTAAAAAACAAGTGTGAAGAAATAAGTGAGCATATATAAGGATTAGTGTTGAGCGAACCCGAACCGCACTGTTCGGGTTCGTACCGCACATTACGGTGTTCGGACCCCGGACCCAAACACGGACATTTCACTGGATGTTCGTGTTGGAGTTCGGGGTTCGGCTATAAACCGAAAGTCTATAAACCGAAAGACATTCGGTTTATAGACTTTCGGTTTATAGAATAGCATTAGCATTACATGTATTCTATAAAACGAAAGTCTTTAAACCAAATGTCGTTCGGTTTATAGACATTCGGCTTATGGAATACATGTATTGCTATTGGCTTTCTATAACCCGAACTAGAGTACCCATTCATAAGAAATTCTTATGAATGGGGACTCTAGTTTGGTTTATAGAAAGCCAATAGTATTACATGTATTCCATAAGCCGAATGTCTATAAACCGAACGACATTCGGGGTCCGAACACCGTAATGTTCAGTATGAACCCGAACAGTGCGGTTCGGGTTCGCTCAACACTAATAATGATAAATAACGAAGAGAGCCTTGGTAGGGTGACAGAAAATAAGTGAATTGAAATTCACAAGCATGCTAAAAAAAAAAGGATAAAATTCATTACATTCACGTGAGTAACACACAAATAAGTATATCACAAAATATGATGCTTCCAACAAGTCTCAAAAAGCAGATGGTTACAGTAAAATGGGAAGGCCTTTCACCCCTGATTGTTTTTTTGGGATTGAGAGTATATAATGAAGATTCAGGACCAACAAAGTGTTCCCCTGATGAAGTCTATCCTAAGTATAGTCGAAACGCATCGTGCTGTTGTGGACTTTCAGAGCCACCGTAGAATGTGTGTCGTTATTTCAAGAAGTCCAGCCAAACCCAGGGGAGCACAGAGGTTGTGCCAATAGGACTGATCGTACGGAACTCTACAGAGCAGTCAAGATAAAATGCCATTTTTTTTAGTCTCGTAGTTAAAGCTTACACTAGTCTAAGCCATAGGTAGTATGTTGTCACAATCTCTATAGTTGGGCAACTTCAGGAGGCCGAAGTTTACTCGGCATTCAATGGGCACGTTCCAAAGAAATTGATTTTGCTTCAAAGAGACCAGTGTTTGACAAATAATTCAACCTCTGTTCCTTCTGCCTTTTCAGGAATATTACTACTTCGTAGTCTGTTTTCGAGGTCGTCAAGTTTTTCACGGCACACCAGAACTTGATCTCCAGATTGTTTTCACACCATATTCTAATGTACTGATATTTTTTTTTTCAGCTGTGCGTTCACAGTTTTTATTGAAGTCCTGTCTAAGTAAGTTGAGGCGCTCTCAGAGTTATCAGACATGGCGACTTGTTCCCACGCAAATTCTTTTTTCAGCTTCCATTGTGCGTTCATGGAGTTTGTCTACATAAGTTGATCGACTTGTACTTCACTGTTCGTTTAGGTGAGTATCAATTGGCCGTTTGAGATAGCCTTCTTAATTTCTCCCAGTATTGGTTCTATCGGAGAAGTAGCTAAGGAGGCACTCTCAGAGTTATCAGACATGGCTGTTTTTGGTGAGAAGTGAGGGACCGGTATGGGAGTCCTATATCCGGATAATATAGTACAGGATTCTACTTGCCCAGAGCTCCAGCGATGTACATCTTCTCTCAACGCCGCCATCACATGACCCAAGAAATGTGCTCGCTAAGTTCTGTACAGAATACGGATTTCAAAGGAATATATGGAACCATTTCTGCAAAACCAACTGGTAGATGAAAGTTCAGTGTAATAGAGTAATGTTATATTGCTGCTTGGTGAAAAGGTAAATTGCCCTTGTGTTTAAATTCAGAGTGAAAAAACATGTCTAAGTACTAATGTAACAGAACATTAAATTGTTAATCATTCCCAGAATTACCCACTGACAGAGCAGTTTGTAATGTGACCTGATTGTTGCACAATATTAGTACAATATAAAAATGCTAATCCTGCAAAAGAAAAAATACGAATTATTTCCAGATTTTGTGTTATTTGTAAATTATTGGATGGGAAGCATTGAACTCCCTAGACCTCATGTGCCATTTTGGTTCCTAATGATGTGCATCAGATGATGTATGTTACCGAATGAAATGTGCCTGAAACTCAACATTTTATAAATGTATTAAGTATGATTTCCTACAAGTTTCTTTCATGTCTCTAAAAAACCACAAGGCAAATAGTCATGGCCCCTTTAAAAAAAACTTTACACCAGCAGCGTCTGAAACGCTGATGACGTATGACTGAGACTCAGGAGCTACGAGCAGGCACCTCAAGGCATATACTGTGCATGAAAAATGCATCCTGCAGGAGGGTACCAGCGTAACCATTTGAATGTCACAGATGAGGTGCTAGCAGAAGACATAGGGAACACTCAATGGATATCTTTGTTGAGTGTTTACAGATTAAAATTAAGGGAACAAGGACTAATAAATCAGTTTACAGAGGAAGAGGGAAGGTTAAAGGATCTTAATATCTATAGCTTGGAGGAAAGGCGAGATATGGGGGGATATGATAGAAACATTTAAATACATGATGGGAATCAACACAGTAAAAGAGGAGTGTATGTTTAAACTAAAAACACTACCACAATAAGAGAACATAGTATAAAAGTGAGACAGCGCTAATAGTAAATACAAACGCAGTATGGCAAAATGAACTGCAAGGACAATAGGATATATAAAAAGATATACAAAATGTATTGCAACAGAATATATATATATATAAATAAACATAAAAAGACACAATATGACAATCCAGAGTCAAAAAATGGATGAGTGATCACATGGATAGAAAAAACACTGGGAATAGGTAACAATAGACAGAATAAAAAAGCCCTCTATGGCTACAAAAATAGTACATAAATGGTATAATACATAAAAACTAATAATGACAAAAATCCCTTACCCACTGGGTCTGTTCGCCTGGCCAGGTGTATTGAACAGTTTAGGATATGCACTAAGAAATACAGCTACACCCCACAGGACGCGTTTCGAATTTTCTTCATCAGCTGGTGGGCTGATAAGAGAACATAGTCTTAAATTAGAGGGGAAAATGTTTAAAAGTAATATCAGGAAGTATTACCTTACTGAGAGGGTAGTGGATGCATGGAATAGCCTTCCAGTAGAGTTTAACACACTGAAGGAGTTTAAGCATGCGTGGGCTAGGCACAAGGCTATTTTAGATAAAAGATAAGGCCAGGGGCTAATTAAAGTATTTAGAACATTGGGCAGACTAGATGGACCAAATGGTTCTTATCTGCCAACAAATATGATTCTAATATACAAACGTTATACATCTTGAGACACATCAGGCTAACACGTCATTGCAGTTACCCTCATGAGTCTACATTTCTGATGTTTACGGGGGTTTTGCTTCATTAGTGCATACCTTCTAAATTCCAGTCTACTCTGAGAGGCCAGAAGGCTGTGTGACCCCGTATGGGGTGTGTCAGCGAGCTGTGCATGTGCAACTTATAGTGGACTATTTTTTTATTTTTTTTATTACTTTTGCTTCTTCAATGGGCAAAAGTCAATAGCAATGTTACCCAAATCTGGCTTTATTCTCATCTCCCATGGTAACTGATTTAGCAGAGGTGGGTGCTGAACCAAACAGAGCACGGTGTCATTGATATCAGCCACTAGTTCAAAAAGAGACTGCCATTTTCACATATAATCACTAGAGGAGATCTAGTTAGGAACTTGTCTGTTGCTAACATGTAGCAATCAGTGTGTCTCATTGCACTAGAGTGAGTGCCAGGGCAGGGTTGGCAACTGATGGCCGAGGGTCAGAAACAATTTAGTTGCCCTTGGTGCCACTTCATCAGGCCACTTGATATAATCAGAGATAGAAACACATAGACGGACAGGACAGATAAGGTACAGAGAATGACAGGCAGACAATACAAATGGATAGAAAGATCCAAAGTATTACCCATTGTGGCATCTAAAAAGTGAAAAGTGCTACAGCCCCAGCCCATTGAGAGAGCTTAGAGAACAGGCCAATTTATCCCTATAGTAGGATCATCATACCTCCCGACAGTTCCGATTTGGGAGGTCTGTCCCGCTGCACTCTACCGCTTTCCCATTCTTCGGGACAGAGGTGGAGCTCAGTGGGACCGCAATCCCACAGTCCTGATCGCATTCTCCGGTGTCCCAGACACCAGAGAATGCTTACTGAGCATGCGCAGCATTGTGCACATGCGCAGTACCGATCCTGGCTTCAGAAGCCAGGATCAAAAATGGGTGACAGTGTTACCGCACATGAGCGGTAGCACTGACACCCCTGCTCATCAGACTCCACCCCCGATGTCCCGCCGCTCCCCAGACTCCGCCCCTGGTGTCCCGATTCGCCCGGGGGCAAAGTTGGGAGGTATGGATCAGTACACTCTCCATTTGTGCTTCTATAATAATAGCATAAGGGAAAAATAATAATATTTAGTAGCTCTATAGCTGCATGCAGCAAAGCAGGCACTGACCACCAAATGTGCATCTTATGACATATGGTCACTCCATCTGGTCTGATAAAATTGATGTTCTGTTCCTCAGTTAGGGTTGTCACCTTTTCTTCTGAAAACTACCGGCCTTGCTACTGTCTCCATAGACTTAACATTGGCCTGATGCCAATTTTTAACCAGCCTGCCGGTAAAGTACCAGCCAGGTGCCAACCCTATCCTTAGTTCAAAACTTTTGAGTGCCCCAGGCAATATGCATGGCAATCTTCTGGCAACTGCATGGTTAAATGTAAAAGTTCAGCATAGCCCCCCCCCCCTTTTTTTTTTTCTTAAAAAAAAAGAAAGCTTTCTAGTGTGTTTTATTTCTTACATGAACTCAGGTAGATCCCCTTCCTAAAAATAATCAACGTTATGTTAGAATTAAATCAATTTTCCGCAAATTACAATTTCAAGCAGCTTTATTTATTTGTTCCCCTATCATCGAATTTGTAGTGAAAGGGGTTTTGTAACTTGCAGGCGATATATACCCCCCTCATTCAATAAATCCAGATTAAAAGGCAACGTTTTATTTGGAATAAATCAAAATTAAGCAGGAATAATATGCCGCGGTTAAGGCTTTAGATTGCAAATGCTTTCCGCTAATCTTTAAGAAACAAACAAGATTTATATATCTATCGCTTACAGTTCTTGTTCTAAATTCATGCCCCAAGATTGTTATATTAAGTCAGTCCCAGAGCAATTATACTAGCACAGGCGTGCTTTCTCTGTATCGTGCCAAATTAGCTAGATTTCAGCAATTTGACTTCCTGCCCCAAACCACCGGGGTACTTTTGAGAAAGCACAGACTGTTTACAAACACTATCTTGTTTCATACGTTACCCTGCACCACAGACTGTTTTCAGGCATAGTCACACACCTGTCAAACTGTGACAACATCGTTTTTTTTCCGGCCTAGTCCATGTTAAAAAGCACTCACTTTTGTGTCTGTTTTCTTGCTTTATTTTCTCAGCCTCACACTGCCACCAAAGATTTCTTCTCTACATGCAAGAGCCTCTTTCTTTCCAATAAAAATTGATAAAAGCGGGGCTTTGCTATACCCTGTGATCATTTTTATTGCTAGTGCCAGTTCTGAGAACTCCCTTGCCTTACGAAGGGAAGGACTGGATGGCCTGAGAAGGAAGCTTGGGTTGTGGGAAGGTGTGTCTCTTCAGACGCCATCTTCGAAAACACCAGAGTAGGGGCCTCCACAGTGGGCTCCTCGTTTTTGTTCCCCTGAAGCCCTCGTTGCAGTAGAGTCCAAATACCTATCCGACAAGTGTTGTATCGGGCTCCATGATATATTATATAGCAATGAGTGTAATGCCTCACTCATATTAATTCTACCCCCCCCCCCCCTCTCTAGCTGACGCAGTTTATGATCACCGCATGGCTGGCAGGTCTCCATTGCTCCTATGCTTGTCACACAGAGAGCTAATATGGTACAGTTCTGGATCTATGCACATTTAAGGAGAACAATTGGAGATAAGAAAGCTAGGGTTACATCCTTTTGATATGGCCATATCCAGCACTGTGCTCTGGATGAAAATTGTAATATTGTGTATTTCTGTGACTGATATATTTTTTATAAGTGCACAAATTAAAGTGAATATTTATTGATTTTTACAAAGGACGTAACTCTAGATTCCTTATCTTTAATTTTTCTCCATATATGTGCGTGGACTAGAACCACACCATATTGACTTTCTTTTCCTTCTGGTCGATAGGGAACACTAGCAGTCCTATTCTGTGTTTCCTTCTTTCCTATCACTCCACAAATACTGGCGTTGATGTATTCTGATTTCGTTGTCACAGATTGCTGCTCGGCCCACTAGACCACCACTGACATCGAGTCCCAGTTCTGCTGGCAATGCAAAGGGTTTCTGGACCTCAAGGGCTCCTCAGTCCAATAATCCATCTTTGGTCATAGGTGTTTGGTGATAATAGTCAACCTCATCTAATATGGCAAGGATCAGGTTATGTTCATAAACTATGGCTGTCTCTGCCTCATTCCCTCTTTTCTAGCTGCGCTATTTTGGCTAGGCAGTCAATCGATTTTATTCAGGCACAATAAGTAATAGAGTAGTGGTGTAGTTCCGTCAAGCACCTTGAAGAAGTCCATTGGGTGAAACGCGTTGTGCGGGAGGACGGGAGAGAAGACTTTATGCAGACAAGTTTCTACTGCACACAAAAACTTCCCTTCTTAATCTCTGCTGGTGGTACACACAACGGAACTACACCGCTACTCCATTAAGGAGGATCGGGCGATGCTAGCCACGCATCTTGTTTTTATTATTGCATGTGTCTAATGTAAGCCTTATATTTTGGTATTTACACTATATAGTCTCTCTCCTTTTCCATATATCCTACAACAACCTGCTTACAACCAATTTTATTGAAGACACAGATGCATTGTCCTGTCAATTGTGGGGATTGGAGTCCCCACTATTCACTAGAGACAGTATCTTAGGCCCTGGTTAATGTGAGTGCAAGTTTAATGGGGAGAAACACCCAATTTCGTGTCGTTTTAGTCAGGGCCGCCACCATGAATTTCAGGGCCCCCCAATGAACACATTTTCTGGGCCCCAAACCCCCCGCCCCCCACGACAATATCTCCCACTCGCCCCACCTACCCTCACAAGCATGTTATCCAGGTCTAGTGTAACATGGAGGGTGGTTGGGAGCAGTTGGTCAATATGCCAGTATTTTGCCACTCAATATGCCAGTAATATTTTGGAACTTTAATCAGGCAGTAGTGGCTTCAGACTGGTTAAAACAGATTTTTTTTTGGGGGGGGGGGGGGGTTTAGTCCCTCTTTGTACAACCGTCATTCTCCGAGCTTTACTTTTCTATAACGTATCAAACCTTCCCCTGAAGACTGAATGGAAGAGGCTGCCTTTTTTAAAGCAACTGTTCAATGGCTTGAGATTCAGTTTTAGCTAGTCTGCGCTTGGTTTTTACCAAACAGTGCCCCTGATCATGTCAACCAAGATAAAAGAATCAAAGTCTATGCCTTGGATAAAAGAATCAGAGTCTATGTCTTGCTGATGTATATCCCCACGTGCTATGATCCAGATGATTAGTTCTATTTACCAGGGAATTCCTCGGAGCTGTACAGAGTTCCAAAGCTCTTCTCCTCACCTTGCAAACGCCGAATCTGATACTTGGGATTCCAAAACTCACTGATTCCTGGTGCTCGAGGCTACCTGCATTTCTGAAGCACACCTGCAGGCCACATGTGAGCCTACTTCCTACTAGTGACCTCGGGAGACCCAGAGCACATGCCGCTGACCAGGACCTTTCACATCGTGGCCCCTGGCACACTTTGATGGGATCTGAAGGTTTGAGATAAAGACAATAAGCTTCTTTTTAAACTAAACTAAAATATTTTTAACCACAATCAGTAAAAAATAAAAAATAAAGGTCTTTGGCAGCATTTACGAGGTTTTCACATAGAAATCAGAATAAAACAGGCGCAATCACACGATAATATGGAGACCAAGGAAAAGTTAAAGTGGTTCCTTACACTGCTTAAAGGAATAATAAACCATTTAAGTAAGTAATAGGTCAATTGACCTATTCGTATGAATGGGGACTCTATTTTGGTTTATAGAATAGCAATAGCATTACATGTATTCTATAAACCGAAAGTCTATAAACCGAATGTCTTTCGGTTTATAGACTTTCGGTTTATGGAATACATGTAATGCAATTGCTATTCTATAAACCGAAAGTCTGTAAACCGAAAGACATTATAGTTTATAGCCGAACCCCGAACTCCAACCCGAACATACAGTCAAATGTTCGGGTTCGGGGTACGAACACCGTAATGTCTGGTACGAACCCGAACAGTACTGTTCGGGTTCGCTCAACACTACTAGACACAAATTTACACACAGCGAACAAGCCAGAAGGTCTGGTTTTCCCACAGAATCATGCATTCACAGTGCTACCACCACTGCAAAGGATTCTGGGTAGGAACATGCAAATCAAGTCAACAATGACCACCTTGTGCCACCATCAAAGTGTTACCTTCGCAGAAATTCCATGCAGAACCACCGAAATTCGAGCGAAGGGGTTAATGAGCTAAATATTTTGCAGTTGGAGAATAACCATAATATATTTCTATAGATTGGTGCATCTTCACCAACCTGACCTTGTACTATATCTTGGACGTCCAGCGTGTGGCCCATTCGACAGCAGTAGGTATGTGACCCAGCTGACTTAACTACCCATATTCTCCTTAGCTCAATAAATGGGCTTTTGCAAAATGAACACACATTTTTCTTATGGATAAGAAACATTACAGTGAATGTAAAAAAATGTAATGCCGCCCAATACACGCACGTGCATTGCTAATCATGTGACCCACTTCAGAAAAAACGTGAACGTGTGCCTGTGACTGTATGTGTGCCTGTGACTGTATGTGTGTGACTGTGTATATGGGACATATTATTTTGTAGAAAATATTTTAAATTCATTTATTTGTATAATATAAAAAATATGTATTGTATGTGACTATGTGTGCAAATGTATATCAGTGTGATTTTATATATATATATATATTTATAATATACGCCTGACACACTGTGTCCTGAATGGCAGATATTTGCCATTATAGCCCCTTTCCACAGCTAAACTATTTCCTGCTGATTCTAATGATGATCATTTCCGTGTGAATTTTTAACGATTATCAGTTCATCTTAAAACAGTTATGGTGTGAAGGGGCGCTTGCTATTGTTCCCTGTCATTTTGGAGATTTATTAGTCAGGATGTCAGGAATCTGCAAGCTGTCAGCAAGTTAACCCTTCCTACCCCCCACGGGGATTCATGCATAATTGTGTTTAAAAAGGGGGATGTCACAGTGCAGGGATTGAGCAAAAAAGCAGCTAGTCCTTCTTGCTTGAAGTGGGGGCTAACATTATCTGATTGAATCTTCTCTTGCTACAAGTGTGTGCATCAGATTTGTTTACACACATTGACATAGATTCAAAGCCCCGCCTTAAACTAAAGAACTGTCGTTAGCGGCATTGATGATTAAATGTCCGCCTCTGATGTCATAATCGGGTAATATCATTACCGCATCCATTAAAAAAACATCTAGAGCCCCAAAGGATTGGACACCGGAGCATGGATACATGACCCCGAACCAGTAATGTTGGGATGGTGGAGGATTGTAAATAAATCTTAAAGAAATGACCCAGTCCTGTGCGCTCTACACTCCCCCCCCCCTTTTCTTTTACTTTCTTGTCTTCTCTTTGTTTAATTGCTCCCAAATTCTAATAGCCAAAGAATTCCCCAAATACATCTCCATTTAATGTGTCGTGTCCAGTCAAATTTGGTCAGTTCCGGCATTAATACTGCTTACGCACAGTATTCTCCGTTTGAACTGTGTGAAAAGATGTACCCAGTGTAAACGAGAAGAATTGAGTTCAGACGCCCAGGGAGGCTGGCGCTCAATCTCCTGTGTCTCGGAATGTCACATGATGTCGCGCAATGTCACGTGTCTCTGCCTATTTTAGCTCCGCCCCTTTTTGCCCCTGCAGCCTGCCAGTATGCATTTACATATTTTATTCTGCCAGTCATTATATATTATTTAACAATGTTCTTATTATTATTTAGGCTGGTCTTTACGCCTGGTAATGTCTGCACATTGTGAGCCTGTATGCTAGGGTATTGTACCGGCAGGCTGGTAAAAAAATGGGCTTGAGTCCTATGTTAGGTCTGTAAAGGCAGTATCATGGGCTGTATCTTTTGTAGAAAAGGTGGCAACCCTACTGTTTGCACAGAGCACATGCAGGGTGTGTAGCCCACAGGGGGCCTGTAGGTTTCTGTGACATTTAATCCCCACCAGCCAGTGCCCTTGTAATCGGTGATAAGTTAATCACTTATAAGATACACGCTGAGCTGTCACAGATAAGGCTGTGCTTTTCAGATGTCTTTGATTTGCTCTCGCTGGATAGCTAAAGCTACTTAGGAGGGAGGAAGACTTCAAAGCATGTTGTGCGTGTGCAGATCCCCTCAGAGGTCCCAATCAACGTTTGACTTGCTGGGTCAGAGAATACCCCCAGCTCTGCTGGAAAGCCTTAAAGGGGCCACATGGCAATATGTTTGCAATCAGCTACCAGCTCACAAGACAATTACTGGTTTAGCATTTCACTAACTGCGTGTTATTAAACAGTTAAACGACCGCTAGACTTTCATCTGTTTCGATCATTTTGTTAAAAATATCCCCTATACGCTATGAATTAATTTCCGGTTTAGGCACGTCTCTCGTTTTTATGTTATTTAAAGGGACCCTGCCACCTAAACGTTGTTTCAACTGCAAATACGGAGAATGTAAAATTAGGAAAAATTATCTGTATATTGTGTTAGCAGAATTGCAAACAAATGCATGAATTGAAAGGAACATGTGGTTTTAAATGTGTCTGCGGGGTCTCCTGTTTCTGACATCACCTTGAGGCATGATATGCAAATTAACTGTTTTTAATGGGACCTATTTCAGTGACAGAGTGCCTTTAACTGTTGTCCCCTTCTCTAAAGTAAACCCAAGGTGTATATATTTAGAGATACAAGTGAGTTTACTCTCGGATCTGCCTCAGCTCTGAGGCAGCAGGTCAGGAGACTGGAGTATGGATAGGAATTCAGAGCAGAGTCCCATCCCGATTCGTCTGAACAGGGTCTGCAGAGAACGGGGGTCTCTCTCTGCTAGTACAACCTAGTTAAGGTCCCCACTGTTGATCCCCTTTGAAAAACAGAGTCAATTTCTGCAGAGAGAGACAGTCGCCCACCAGACCGGGCTGCCAGCAATGAATAAAAGGGAGTGAATTAAAAAAAATATAGAAATGTATTATCTTTAGGGAATAGAGAGGTTATTATAAATTACATATATTTTTTATATGTTTTTCACAAGAGCTCAGAATGCTACACTTGGTTGTGACTGAGTCCTTGCTCTTCCTTCCAAAGTTGGAGCAGAACCCAACTCCTGACCAAGCTCGGGGACTCATTTGAAATGCATGAAATTTAGGGACAAATATTGAGACACTGCATGTTCTACATGTGGAATATTTGACTTACCATGCTTTTTTGATGACACATAAGGACAATAAAATTATGGAACTCACTGCCAAAAGAGGTAGTGCTATCAACCACAATAGATGCATTTACAAATGGTCTGGATGTTTTTTTAGAAAAGCAGAACATACAGGGGTATTAATAATAGAATAAGCATTAATAATAGAGCTTTTTTGATCCAAGGAGAAATCTGATTGCCCTTTTGGAGTCAAGAAGGAATTTTTTCCCCCCTAGCAGGCAACATTCGAAAAAGCCTTCTTTTTTATTAAAACGCTGAAATGATAGGTAGAAGGGTTGAACTTGATGGACTTGTGTCTTTTTTCAACCTAAATTACTATGTTACTATGTTACATTATAGCTTAGAAGGCAGCCTGTAGATATGACTAAAACACTTACAGCAAAAGGGATTAAGGGAGAGTCAGAACCGGGTCAGAAATGGTAATCTGTTGGATCAGCGATGGCCAGAGAGTGAATCTCCCTGACCGAGCTCGGAATGTGTCATAGGTCATAGTTGTGACTAAAAGAACATCTACCGAGACTGTACGAAGATTGGACAATGTCCAAAGATGCTTCAAACTAAACATAACCCTACAAGACAAGCCCAATCATACTTAAACCTAGGACCTGATCATGTATTTCAAACAAAGGCCAGCTGATAATTAGGATGAAAAAAAAGAGGAAGCACAATATCAGTTTAACCCTGAGCTGTTGCCTCACTATGTGCTTGACATGTAAAAAAAAAAAATAGCAAACATTGCGCTCTTTTTTTAAAAAAAAACTTCTGGGATGGTCCACAAAACAAGGCACTGAACTTAAATATCCCAGTACATCGATGTGCGTGTATTGTAATGGACACTGTATTCATGTTAAATTTCCAGCTGCCTTGTTTAACTCCCTTTCTAAATCCTGCATTACTCATCAAATACTTCACAAGGACAGCATGCTCCTGAGCGAATTAGGGGCTGGAAAAATGACCTCATCTTCGAGAGGTAGCGCTCTTTAGTAAAAAAAATAATGCTACGCCAACGACCATTTTTCTAAAATTGCTCACTGCTGACCAAAATGGATTGAGACAAAACTCTAAATGCAGCTAAGTGGAGATTAATTTGTTAGCTCACAAAAAAAACACACACACAATTTGTCAAAGAAAAGAAAACTCAGGGCAGGTTCCCAAGATCGGATCTGAGTATTGGCTGACATAGTTGGAGATCAGTGCTATCGCAGCCACTTGATTCCCTTATTGTGGCTGAGTGGTTTTGAAAGCTACGATACAAAACACCAGTTAGCCGATATCATATGAACTCAATCATACGCTTCTTTTCTTACATATTTTTTTTTTCTTTCTGCATTTCCCTGAATATGTTTTTAATATAAACCTTATATTACCTAAATTATATTATTTATCATTATATTACAACCTAATTTTTCCACATTTACGGTAGGCTGTATTTTATTGATTAGATATTTCCATTGTACCAAGATTTATTATAGGTTGTTTTTTTTTTATTGCAAAATCCTTTTCTCTTTTTTTTTTTTTTTTCCCCCGCTCTTTTTATTCTGCTCATTGTTTGTTTTCTTTTAAACCCTACATTTTTTTCACATGGTCACTAAATAGATAAGTGCTATAACATGTGTACATATATTTGCAGGTTAAACAGGTACAGTTAGGACCAGTCAGATATGCTAATGGAAAGTCTCCTTTGTAGTGGCACAAGCAGGACAAAAATTTGAGCCACTTGTGAGGGGATACCGCCCACCTAGCATTTTACCACAGGCCAGAAAAAATATAGCTCGAGGACAGGCACCCAGGTTCTGATCTTCTCCATTGAATGTAATGGGAGGCAAAATGATCAAAGCTATTTTTGAGACTAATTTGGCACCCAAGTTTGACTTAGTCTCAAAAATAGCTTTGATCATTTCCCCTCCCATAACTTTCAACGCGGAATGTTTGAACCTGGGTGTCAAATTTGACCAAGACTCAAAAGGAAAGTCGACCTCCTCGAGCTATTCTCGAATTTTAGTGAATTGACCCATAAGTGGGTATCATACCGTAGGGTAGGCTTTTTATAGCTCTTTTTTGTTCTCGGTTGATCAGGCCTGACAAACCTTTCTCTCCCTATAGTAATATTTTGACTGTGATACTTGGGGAAAGGGAAAGGGGTTTACAATCTCCCCCAACCAGTATTATAACATTAAAACCAGGAAATGGGACATTTCATCGTGGCTGCATCCGCGCAGTTGCTTCCCCGACGTCTCTTCACCACATGACAGCTCGTCGCGGGACATTTCATCGCTAAAGGTAAGTTTATTTTAGTATTTTATCTATTTTAGTTTATTTTAGTAAGGGTGGTTAGAATTAGGGTTTAGGGGGTTAGAATTAGGGTTTAGGGGGTTAGAATTAGTTTTTAGGGTTTGGGGTTAATTTTAGTATTAGTGTTTAGGGGGTTAATTTTAGTATTAGCTTTCGGGGGTTAGTATTAGGGTTCACGGGTTAGTATTAGGGTTTAGGGGGTTAATTTTAGTATTAGGGTTCGGGCGTTAGTATTAGGGTTTAGGGGGTTAGTATTAGGGTTCGGGGGTTAATTTTAGTATTGGGTTTTGGGGTTAATTTTAGTATTGGGGTTTGGGGGGCACTTTGGGGGGGAATCATTTATTAGGGGGGTTATTTTCTTTTTACTTTTACATTTGTAAGAGCTGACAGTTCAGCGCTGAACTGTCAGCTCTTACATTGCCGCGTCCGCGATCAAACAGATCAATTCTTCATTGCTGACAGTTCAGCGTTCTCACTGCCGCGCTGAACTGTCAGCGATGAAGCCGCGGCGAAGAAGAGTCCTAGACCCTTAAAACCAATGAACAGCAGTGGTAACAATATAAAATATTTTGTTGTATTTTTTTTTTTTATTTAACTTTTGTAAGTCAACATACTATATTAATCCTGACTGGGTAGGTAGTTTTTGGTGATCAAATAATACATCTGGGGTACGCACATGTGATTCAGCAGACATTATCATTAAAATAACATTTTAACTGCATCATTTTTTGAAAGATTACTTTAATGTGCTGGAACATTTAGTATTGTAAACTCGTATAATCCTTCAAACTCCGTCTAAATAACACTTTACTCTTTTAAAACAACAAGCATTTTCAACTCGTGATATTTTTCCAATGACACATCATTAAGAGGCCAGTGTGTGCCACAAAGACTTAACACTTGTTTTCTTTTTAACCGCCATATATTAAAATGCACTTAAAGAAAGTGTTTTTATGAATTCGTAAATTAGCATGGAAAAGTCTTGTTACTGGACGTTTTCTGGAGCAGTCTTTGTGTTCTTTCGGGGATGAAGCGAGATTTTGTTATTTATCATAACGCCATGTTTTCCGTTGAATATTTGTGTTAATGGTGAAGGTTTGTGGTCAACCACACACCCCATTACAGAAACATTCTATCCTCCGACCAACTTCCAACTATGAACCAATAACTCAAGGCATTCTTGTTAGATTCTTGGTCAATTTTAACACACGTATAGATCCCCTTGGAGAATAACCAGACTCAGCCTTGTTGGCGAGTTAAAATGCAGTCCAGACAACAAATATGTAGGGTCCGGGGTACACTAGGACTAAGCGTAAATGAAACGTAAAGCGAAACGCGTAAAGTGTCACTTACCATGCACAGTAGTTTTGGCTTCTATATTCATACCATTGGATTAAATTACACGTTTTTCTTCACTTTTAATACAAACCAGTCTTAGAAAACGTGACAAATTTGTGGACACAAAGTCAGTAAACACTCGCTTCTGATGCCACGTTAACTTGTTGCACAGGGTTGGGGCATATTCTAAGCCACAGATTATATAAAACAAGAAAACAAAGGCAATTACATTATCCAAATAAAACATTTCATATAGAAAATTTTAAAAACTGCTATTCTTTCAACTTTTTTCTGCAGTATTTGTGGTGTACTGCACCATTTACAGTATGTGTATGGACTGACACCAACATGGTCTATGGTGAGCATTTACTGCACTTTGTTACCAACATTTTAATCATGTTCTATGGATCTTCACAGACCCTCCCACAGATACGAGTCCAACCCTTGATTGGCAAACCTGGCCTTGGTGGAAACCTGTACTGCACCTTTGGTGGTTTTTAAAGTTTGTATTCGGACTACAAAGTCCCGAACTAGAAAAAAAAAATCCAGAAACTCGCTTTAGGGATGTGTGTTTCCAAAAATCAACAAATTGAAGTTGGTCAGACTTAATCGTTTACCTTGTTTTTCCACTAAAGGTTCCCCCTAATTACCTCTACCTTAAAAAAAATAAATCTTTAATGAGCGCCAGTTCTCTCTCTGACGCCTGTTCGAGTGTGACATTTTCAGGGCACGCTCCATTAAGCCCTAACAAATGCACGAGGTGATGCTCTCGATTAAAATCACAAAGGACTGAAGACATCAGTGAGAAATATAGCTCGTGTTAATGGCAGGGAACCCTTCACACACCATTAAGAACTTTTTTAAAGTTTTCCTTGCTGACCTATCATCGATGTATTCTTTCGGTGTGCTTCGTAATGCTGGCTTTGCCGCTATTACTCTCATCGCTGTCTAATGACCCAACGGCCTTTTTTGCTAATGGTTTTGCGTAATGAAAACAGCGTGGGGAGATTAAAATTTATTAACTTCTACTCCACAAAACATGAAAGCAACCCATCATCAACTATTGTGTGTTTTTTTTTACTTATTTACAAACACAAAGGGGATTATGTCTCAAGCAAATCTGTGGGAAAGATCCAGAATTAGGACAAGAAGCAGGAACATTCCATTGGTATTGCGAGGTCGGCTACCGGCCTGGAACAATTCTTTATGCATAAATCTCCAATCTACAGCTTTTTATTTCGAGTAAGGTCAGTGGGTCTCAATCTGGTTTTTGATTCTTGTTTTTATTTTCTGGAATAAAATCCTCTAAGGGGGTCTATTCACTAGAGTCCAAGATTGGAGTTCATGGATAATAGCTCATCTCGAACCACAAACTCGGACGGATTCGACCTTCCTCGCATTGCCCCCGTCACGACTTTGCGGTTCCCTAACTTTTTTGTGAGTTCGAGGTGTGGTGGAGGCTTGCGAGATGGAGGGGAGGTTAAACTCGCCTTCCATTCATTTCAAAAGGGGGGAAAGAAATGAGACTAGTTTGGAGATTAAGCCCAACTGGTAAGTTGGACTTAGTCTCAAAAACCTTTCCCCATTAAAATAAATTGTTTCTGTTATTTAACAGGTGAGGTAAAATCGTTATGCAGTAAATTAACAGGTGTTCTTTAAAATTGTAACACCCATCAAAAAACGTACTGTGTGGTAATCACTGCACAGTTTATTGTGTAGGACTTTCCTCTTTAAATACCAGGGCCCTGCTAATAAATATCGGGGCCAAAGGCTGCATATAATTCCCCCTGCTCGCTTTGGGGTTAGCGGCTGAGCAAGGTGTCCTTCCCTTTGATACCTGGGTCAAAGGCTGCCAGGGGTTTCCACATATTATAAATGGGGCTGGGGGCCTTACAGGTGGCAAGTTGCTTGGGGTGAATTGAACATCAAAGTCCAACTTGCTTCCTAAATCAAACTCATTTTACTTTTTAACAATAGCCATTGTTATGTCATTCAATGAAGGCTGAGTTTGAGATAGGAGTCTAAGTTAGACTTTTTTTGGGAGAAGAGGGAAGGGGATTTTTTTAGTGGATAGCTCAAGGTTGGTCGAGTTGGGAGGTCAAATACAAATTTTAAACTAAAATCTTAAAGCCGAATTCGACCTCCCAACTCAACCACCTTGAGACGGATTTGAAATGAAGTGTTCGAAGCAGTATAGCAGTTCAGTGGGCTAATGCACCATCTTTAGGATCTGTGCAATCCTCAGGAATACAGGATCAGTCACTGGTCCAGCAGACTCGACTTTCCCTCCTTCCACCATAGATAAAATGAGTACCATCAAGTTGAGCAATGGTAACATCCCCCTGAACACTGGGCAAAAGTGACACTCACAGGATGTACTTTAAATCTATCAATGATCTATTATTATTAATATAAACACAATTTGATGTGCTAAATGATGCAGGAAGATGCACAAATTGATAAACTCCATATGTTAACTCTTATGATACCAGAAGGGTCTGTGCATTATACTGCTACACATTAGCCTTTTCCTTTTATGACCTTTAAAAAAATCTCTGCTGTTCTGAATTTCTAATGTTGATATACACTTGGAATGTATTTATTTCATTATCCCAAATTAATAGGAATAATTTAGGATAGGAATATGAGCCCCCCCCCCCCCCCCCCTCCTGCATATAATTTCATGATTTTTATTTTGCTGACACATTTAATCAGATACACTGCTTCTTGGGGAGCTCAACCCATTCTGAAGTTCATCTCATTACGTCTGGGCCCTGTGAGTTCCATCCTGGCGATCAGTGCTGTTGAGATACCAGTAGGACTTTGGTTCATACCCGGCAGACACCTGCTCCAAGTTGCCGCAAGTCTGTGCATGTCGGCCTGGGGTCTGATTAGTCTTTACGAGACCTGCAGCTCTGTTGCATCAGTGGCCATCAGTTTATCTATATAGCTATCATCACTGCGAACCCTCCTTATGCATGCCTGAAGGTCAGTTATGTAAGCCAGCTCTGACTCCTTGCAGAACTAATCATTGTGTGTTTTAAAATGCAATGGATTTTAACATCCACCTAAATGGAAGCAGTACAGGAACCGTGAAGATTTAAACTTAGATCCAGCCCCGTATCAAGGATGTGTGCTTCATTTCCCATGTTAAAGGGCCAGTACACTTGGAAAATAATCTTTGCATTTTTAATAGAAGTAAAAGCTACGTTTGGCTGCTGCCCCTCTAAGGGAGAGTCTTGTCACTGGCAGAGGTGGGCAGAAGTTGTCAAGTTCACATTTTTAAAGACAATTAAGCTTTTTTATTAATCCTAGCTTCCTTGAAGGTAGCAAGGGTTAATAGATATGTCCAGCTGGTCCGAAGTAATAGACACACGTGGCTTTTCTGTCTGCTGTGTCTCACAGCTGAGACACAGCAGATGTGCAGGCTGGCGCGGGATGACAGTGTCAGCCTGTGTACACCACCAATCAGAATGGACACTCACCATGCTCTTCTGATTGGTGTCTGCTTCTCTGGGGTTCACACTCTGCTAGTGCAGAGGGAGACCATAGTTTTTGCATGGGATTAGCAGAGGGGGCCACAGACATATTTAAAAGCAAACACCATTTTGATCACGTTTAATTTTCTCCATGCATTGCATAATTAATGTTTAGGTGATGGGGTCCCTTTAATATACTCAAAAAAAGAATAATAAGACAGTTATTACATTAAGAATTTTATAAAGTTACTTTAGGGTGACCAATCCTAATGGAAGACTTTTGTGCAGGTAGAGTCCCCTGATCCCGCCCCCCCCCCCCCCCCCCCCAATAGCACTTTGCTTGTCTGTCTTTGAAACCAAGTAACTGTGATAGCATTGTGTTTAACCAGTTGATGTTTATAAAAAATATAGGAAGGTTTTAAATTGTATCCTGTAGCATCTGAACCAAGGTGAGTGAAGATCTGACCCAAGATTCTAAACAACATGTCTGCCCCCAGAGAGAGAACTATATGGAGTAAAGAAGGCTTAATAAAGCACTTAGTTTGTATTCTTTCATTAAAGATTGTCTTTCTAAATCATTTACACTTGATACAATCTTTCAATTAAACATAACTTCATTATTTTGCTACAGTTGTCCTTTAAAGGGAATGTATCAACTGGACATTTTTTTACTGTGCATGGAGAGCCAGTGGTGTATCTTGGTTTTGTGCTGCCCTAGGCAGACAATATTTGGGGACAACCCCCCCCCCCCCCCACGTTGCACACCTACAACATGCCCTATCACCCACGTTGCACACCCACAACATGCCACCATCACCCCCATTACATGCCACCATCACCCTCATTACATACCCCCACCACATCCATTACATGCCCCCATCACCCCCATTAATTGGAAGGAGCTAAAGCTTGCTGAACGGTGGGGGAGGGAGCGAAAATGTTTGAAGCACCAGAAGTGTGCTTTAACACCCTCTGGAAAAGTGCCGCCCTAGGCGAGTGCCTTGTTTGCCTTGTGGAAGATACACTACTGTGGAGAGCATAAAAAAAATATTAAAAAGGATCTATACAATGCCTAAATTGGGAGTCTCCTGTTTATGACATCACTAGTGGAACAGTATGCAAATTAACTGCTTTTTTGGGGGAAATGTGTAATATGAATACTATGCCACAGGGGATGTCATAAGCTGGAGACTCCACAGACACATTTATAAAACATTTTCCTCCTAATTTAGGCATTTGCTTGCAGTTTTGCTAATACAATGTATAGATTATTTAAAAAAAATTTTATGCACAGTAAAAACTATGTTTAGATGATACAGTCCCTTTGATGCTTTGGACATATTACTAGAGTTACTAAATATTCCAAAGACAGCCTGTGGATACATGAGAGGATGTTCCATTTACATTTTTATCTACATAAAACACAAGCCTTGCCAGGTACATCGGGGGTAGCGGGAGGGAAGCACCACTTTTGTACAGCCTGGGCCTGCACAGGGTTAAACATCAACTGAGGAGCTGGGAGTTTGCAGAGAGTAAGTAAGGTGTTGAAATGCGCACCCAAGTCTACGCGACGAGGACCTGACCTCACCGCTTTGAATTTAATGTGATGACTTCATCCAAAATGGGACTCCTGTGGTTTATGGAGTACGGTGCCTTCTATGGTGTCTCTGTGGCTGACTTGTAAGAAATCTCCAAACTCTGACACAACCACAAAACGTTTTACAGCCATGTTCCAGTGAGGTCAGAGTAAAACCATTGGCTATGCCAACTAAGCAGTTTGCAGATATGTTTCCACTTGTTTAAGAGGCAGATTGGAAGCTAACGACACGGAGAGTGGAATCTGTACAATGTATTTATTTCTTGTAATTCGTTGTCATTCTTTCTTTTACCCTAAGCAATTTGAAGATAATTTAAACCGCATCTCCGTACACTCCCCTCCACCTACAAAAATCACCTGCTGTAAAATCCACACACCTTATTTGGTGTTATTTTATATCTACACCAGGTATCCTAAGACTCCCTCACTGTGTTAACTGCTGCCATTTCTCCTGGAAGGCTATTCCGTGCATGGAACGTTCTGGACCGTTCTGCTTTATGAAGTTACTTTTAAACCCCTGGTCCTCTAATTTAAAGCTTTGTCCTCTTGTCCAGGTAGTTTTCATCTTTTTACCCATTTTGGTTCTCTTTATGTACATACAAGTCTCCGTGGGGTCAGCTGTTTATGACATCATCTTGTGGCTTCTAATGCAAACAAACAATTTCAACAGGAAATGTGCATGTTAAGTCACAAGGTTATGATGTCTGTATTTACTGTAATCTCTGCAGGGGCCACATTGCACACTTTTGCGCTCTCAGTCATTTCGTTGCACGTAAGTTACATTTTCCGTTGAGACACCGAGAATCACAGTTGAAAACTTCTTCCTCACTCAAACGATCATTAACACTCATTTGTGGGAGGGGGTTTACGTGAGACAGACAGTAGGACAGGTGCGGATCAACAGGTTCTTGTAACTTGGGCTCTGAACCCAGATGGTTCCTATAAGAAAAGTTATTTGAGTTGGAACGTAGACAAATTGATAAAACATGCAAAATTCCTAAATCAAAAAAGAAAAGTGTTTTCTTTTCTTTTATTGTGTTTATGTGATCATTTGATTTCTGGAAGGTTTTTTGGAATGGGGGAATATGAAATCCCTCTTTCCCCCAAAGACTGGGAATAATCAGACATCTGCGTTTTTTTTGGCGTTTATCCTGAGCCTACGCCAGGCTCCCAAACCTTGACCTGCAGGGTTAGACTTCCTTCAAACGGTACAATTGGGATCTTTTCCAGTCGAGTTTTGGTAGGTTCTGAAAGGGAATCAGTCAGCTGTATTTTTTTATTGTGTTAAAAGCGTGGACAGTGGTTTTACAGTGAATTAAAACTCTAGATCCCGCGGGGGTAACACAATTTAATTATATATATTGACCTGTTCCTAGATGTGTCGATAATTTACAAATGAAACAGTTACAAGAGTTCAATAAAAAGTTAATCATTCAAGGCAGATTGCTTTTGCTTTTCACTATGTCGAATTAGTGATTATGGGTGAAATTCTGGGGTGTAACCCATTTCAGGAATAAGTTTTAAGAAACTTTTACTATTAAAGGACACATTTTTGTAAAAAGTCAAGTTATGTTTAATTGATTGCATCAAGTGTAGGCATTGTAAATAGAAATCTTTTAATGGAAAATACAAATAGAGTACCTTGTGGAGTCCTTTTTCCACACTATAGCTGGATTGGGTGGGCAGACATGTTATTTAGCATCACGGATCAGTTGGGTCAGATCTTTTCTCCTCTAACCCTAAATGAAGGGAGATTTAACCCAAGATTCTGAGTATGTAGCCCTTTGGTTGAGCTATATGGAGCAAAGAGTACTCAATAAGGTACTTTATTTGTATTCTTTCATCAAACCACTTTTATTTAAAATGCCTATACTTGAAGCAATAATTAAATTAAATGCTAGTCAATTTTTGGCCTACAGTTGTCCTACCAGCATTGATATATTCTACAGATTAGGGACATGGATGGGCAAGCGAGCAGGTATAGTGATGTGAATAAAAGAATCTGAATGTGGCTAAAGTTTCTTTATTGAAAAACACCTCAGCCAGACTAAAGCTGCCTGGCTCGAATGACGCGTTTCGCACACCTATGTCCCCAAAACCCATGTGCATAAAACACTGAACCATAAACTCATGGGGAGCATAAGTGCTAGCAAATGAAATTATATTGATGATATAAAAAGATAACAGTAGTGTTAAAAAAAACAATACACAATGTGAAATTATAATTTTATTCTTCTCACATTATATTGCAATAAAACAATACAAAGTACATTACATAATACACAAATAACAGAGTCCATACATCCACAAAATGTTAACATAAGGTCAGGGACTAATGAAAGTATTTAGAAAATTGGACAGACTAGATGGGCCGAGTGGTTCATATCTGCCGACGCATTTTATGTTTCTATGTACGTCCAGTAAATGTACACATAAGCGTTGTTGGTGCCTGCAACTTATAATGGGACAGGATACATGTTAGTTTCACTGTTTTACAAGTGACATATTTCCTGCTATTAGTTTATTTCGTACCATTTGGCAATTTCTAAATATTACAATACAAAGCTTTATGACTTTAAGCAGTTTGGACTCTGTACTTGGCTCTGTACTTCTCAACGTCCACCGTGACCCCTAATCCTGAAAAAGACACAACACGACACAATTAGGGGTGAAAATGAAACTTCCTGTCATCAGGGGGAAACGGCTGGGGCATAAACGACCCAAAGGGAATAAATTAATTAATTAATTCCCGCTGATGGCGCTGTAGCGCCCCAGGGGGAGTGAGAGTTCTATTGCCCCCCTGCGTAGGAGCGCTGACACTCCAACTCCCAAGTTCCGCCCCCAGTGTCCTAATCCGTCGGAAGCAGAAGTTGAAAGGAATGCCATCATCCTAACTGTATGCAGATTATTTAACAACCGAAGCAGCAATTCATTTGCATGTGAGCCTGGAACAGTGAGAGGATAGAGGAGGAGGGGCTCTGAAATAAAACTGCCTAGAAATAATGTTTTTATTAACACAAACACTATGTTTATGGTTAAATGAGTTGTTCAGAATAAGACCTTCCAAAGTACCACCCAAAATAACACTTTAGATGTCTTTATACTTTTATATCACCATGTTAGTGACTTAATAGTTTACAAAGCACAAACTCTAAAGATTATTACAAACAGTTCCTGGAAAGGTTTCAAAGTCTGACTGGGTTTACTCCGAGTAGGAACATAAATTGCCAATTTTCTTCTAGGTAAAAATACTTCCCAGTTTGACCATATTCATTTGACATTGATAAATGATTTTTTTGTTCAGTTACATCCTTTTTAGGTCATTTCCTTCACACCATATAAATAGTTTGAAAAATGAAACATGTCTGTCTCCTTGTGTCCCAGCTGTCAAGGCCCCCGTTGTCCAGGTGCATGATGTTGGCTTGGAACCCATTGTCCGGCACATTTGTTTCTCTTTGGGGGAGCATCTTCATTAAAGGCTGGGACAAAATGAGGGGTTTGCATAAATACACAATAGAAACATTTTTTTTAAATTATTTTTAACTGATTTTACAAGAAATGTTCTAGATCTGCAAAACAGGTCCAGGATTACTGAAATGTATTCTAAAGCAGTTCTAGAACCCTCAAGCAATCCTTCATTCCGTGTTGACTGGATTACTCACCAAGATAACTGCAGCTCACTCAGTATAGCCTGTTCTAGAACTTTCATACAATCCTTATCATTTTCCACCTGGATTATTGCAGTTCACATCTTGTCCCACATTAATTCTTTCAACTAAATCTGCAGGGCCAGTTCTGGATTCATCAAACAGGTTCACCTAGAGTACTAGAACTCACTGTGTAACGAACGTTCCACAACCCTCAAATGAGGACTGCCTAAATTACAGCAACTTACTGTGAAAAGTTATTCCTACATTAAACAAACTCTAGATGTCTTTCGGTTTATAGACTTTCGGTTTATGGAATACATGTAATGCTATTGGCTTTCTATAAACCGAAATAGAGTCCCTATTCTTATGAATGGGGACTCTATTTCGGTTTATAGAAAGCCCATAGCATTACATACAATGTAATCGCCGAACCCTGAACTCCAACCCGAACATACAGTGAAATGTCCGTGTTCGGGGTCCAAAAACCGTAATGTTCGTTACGAACCTGAACAGAGCGGTTCGGGTTCGCTCAACACTAATCATATATCCAAGTCAATGCCAACAATATCTTGTCCAGCCTCTTCTCTGATCTCCTGGTTTCAAACTCAGTATCATAGTCTTAATATAAAGAAGTTATTAGTTTATTGCAAAGCAAGTACTCCATTTGACCAAGAAAACACTTCCCCACTGTAATCAGTTTGAAGTCGCTCTGTACTTTGTACAACTTGATAACATGAAGCAATTAAATCCCTTAAAATGCATTAGGAAAGGGGAAGTACCAAATACCTGGTGACAGACGGATAGCAAGACACTATGTCTCTCACTCATTTTCAACACATTATACTCTAGTGAATCGACATACCTGGCTGGTTAAATAGGAGCAACTGTGTAAAAAAAATATCTTTTGTACAGAAAGGATGATTTCTCAAATCGTTGTCAGTTCACATCGCAAACTAATTTCCAACCAAGCTGAAAAAGTCACAAAGGGCAATAAGCGTGACCCCCTCCAACCTGAATATGATTTCTTTTTTAATGCATATTGAAATTCAATAACTATTAAAAAATTATGTAGTTATAAAAAATTTAATTGTAATCTAAATATGTTTAAATTACAAATATTAGGTACCGTAATACATTTCTACTAAGTCTTCCAGCTCTTTGGCTGGAGCACAGGAGGAAAAAAAAGAAACATTTGAAAAAAATATACAACAATCAAAGTATCCCAAATGATAAGTGCACTTACAAAGATGAGATCCAATAGAAACTACTTTGATTACTGTATTGATTTTTCATCTGAATCCAACTGATTTATATAGTGTGCATGGCAGTATATAAATGTTATACACGGGCCTCAAAAGAAAGTATTATTTATACAGCTGTATGCTTGAAACCCTTCAGCTACTTAGAGTGGGTGGAGTCAGTGGTGTATCTTGATTTTGTGCTGCCCTAGGCAGACAAAATCCGGGCACCCCCCTACCCAAGCTGTACACCCACGTTACACACCTAAGACATGCCCCATCATTCAGACTCACACCAAGCTCATACTCCCATCACACACACACTCCCATCACACTCAGTCACACACTCCTACTCCCATCACACTCCGTCACACACACTGTCTCCCATCACACACACGCTGACTCCCATCACACTCAGTCACACACACTGTCTCCCATCACACACACACTGACTCCCATCACACTCAGTCACACACACTGTCTCCCATCACACACAGTCACACACACTGTCTCCCATCACACACACTCTGACTCCCATCACACTCAGTCACACACACTGTCTCCCATCACACACACTCCTACTCCCATCACACTCAGTCACACACTCCTACTCCCATCACACTCAGTCACACACTGTCTCCCTTCACACACACTCTGACTCCCATCACACTCAGTCACACACACTGTCTCCCATCACACACACTCTGACTCCCATCACACTCAGTCACACACACTGTCTCCCATCACACACACTCTGACTCCCATCACACTCAGTCACACACACTGTCTCCCATCACACACACTCTGACTCCCATCACACTCAGTCTCTCTCACACACACACACACACAGTCTCCCATCAGCACTTACCTTTCCCTGGCAGGCAGGCAGCATGGTCCCTCCATGCTGCCTGTTCGGCTTCCCGGCGATTGTGCCGACAGGTCACGTGACCGGGCGCGCGTATGACGTCAGCACGCCCGTCACGTGACTGTCGGCACTTCCGTGTCGGCACACTGCACGGGGAGCCGAACAGGCAGCACGGAGGTTTCTCTGTGCTGCCTGTTCGGCTCCCCGTGCAGCCTGGCAGGCAGAGCGATGGTGAGGGGGGATCTTCCGATCCCTTCTCACCTCTGTCTCTGCCTGCCCGCGCGGTCTTTTTTTTTTTTTTTTTAAAGGGCCGCGTATTTTTTTTATTTTTTATTTATTTTTTTTTTTAAATTTTTTTTCTTTTCAGTGCTGGTGGGCGCTGCAGCCCCCTAAAATTTGCCGCCCTAGGCATCCGCCAAGGATGCCTCGCGGTGAATACAGCACTGCTCACATCAAGCTCATACTCCCATCACACACACACTCCCATCACACTCAGTCACACACTCCTACTCCCATCACACTCCATCACACACACTGTCTCCCATCACACACACTCTGACTCCCATCACACTCAGTCACACACACTGTCTCCCATCACACACACGCTGACTCCCATCACACTCAGTCACACACACTGTCTCCCATCACACACACGCTGACTCCCATCACACTCAGTCACACACACTGTCTCCCTTCACACACACGCTGACTCCCATCACACTCAGTCACACACACTGTCTCCCATCACACACACTCTGACTCCCATCACACTCAGTCACACACACTGTCTCCCATCACACTCAGTCACACACACTGTCTCCCATCACACACACTCTGACTCCCATCACACTCAGTCACACACACTGTCTCCCATCACACACACTCTGACTCCCATCACACTCAGTCACACACTCCTACTCCCATCACACTCAGTCACACACACTGTCTCCCTTCACACACACTCTGACTCCCATCACACTCAGTCACACACACTGTCTCCCATCACACACACTCCTACTCCCATCACACTCAGTCACACACTCCTACTCCCATCACACTCAGTCACACACACTGTCTCCCTTCACACACACTCTGACTCCCATCACACTCAGTCACACACACTGTCTCCCATCACACACACTCTGACTCCCATCACACTCAGTCACACACACTGTCTCCCATCACACACACGCTGACTCCCATCACACTCAGTCACACACACTGTCTCCCATCACACACACTCTGACTCCCATCACACTCAGTCACACACACTGTCTCCCATCACACACACTCTGACTCCCATCACACTCAGTCACACACACTGTCTCCCATCACACACACTCTGACTCCCATCACACTCAGTCACACACACTGTCTCCCATCACACACACTCTGACTCCCATCACACTCAGTCACACACACACACACACAGTCTCCCATCAGCACTTACCTTTCCCTGGCAGGCAGGCAGCATGGTCCCTCCATGCTGCCTGTTCGGCTTCCCGGCGATTGTGCCGACAGGTCACGTGACCGGGCGCGCGTATGACGTCAGCACGCCCGTCACGTGACTGTCGGCACTTCCGTGTCGGCACACTGCACGGGGAGCCGAACAGGCAGCACGGAGGTTTCTCTGTGCTGCCTGTTCGGCTCCCCGTGCAGCCTGGCAGGCAGAGCGATGGTGAGGGGGGATCTTCCGATCCCTTCTCACCTCTGTCTCTGCCTGCCCGCGCGGTCTTTTTTTTTTTTTTTTTAAAGGGCCGCGTATTTTTTTTATTTTTTATTTATTTATTTATTTAAATTTTTTTTCTTTTCAGTGCTGGTGGGCGCTGCAGCCCCCTAAAATTTGCCGCCCTAGGCATCCGCCAAGGATGCCTCGCGGTGAATACAGCACTGCTCACATCAAGCTCATACTCCCATCACACACACACTCCCATCACACTCAGTCACACACTCCTACTCCCATCACACTCCATCACACACACTGTCTCCCATCACACACACTCTGACTCCCATCACACTCAGTCACACACACTGTCTCCCATCACACACACGCTGACTCCCATCACACTCAGTCACACACACTGTCTCCCATCACACACACGCTGACTCCCATCACACTCAGTCACACACACTGTCTCCCTTCACACACACGCTGACTCCCATCACACTCAGTCACACACACTGTCTCCCATCACACACACTCTGACTCCCATCACACTCAGTCACACACACTGTCTCCCATCACACTCAGTCACACACACTGTCTCCCATCACACACACTCTGACTCCCATCACACTCAGTCACACACACTGTCTCCCATCACACACACTCTGACTCCCATCACACTCAGTCACACACTCCTACTCCCATCACACTCAGTCACACACACTGTCTCCCTTCACACACACTCTGACTCCCATCACACTCAGTCACACACACTGTCTCCCATCACACACACTCCTACTCCCATCACACTCAGTCACACACTCCTACTCCCATCACACTCAGTCACACACACTGTCTCCCTTCACACACACTCTGACTCCCATCACACTCAGTCACACACACTGTCTCCCATCACACACACTCTGACTCCCATCACACTCAGTCACACACACTGTCTCCCATCACACACACGCTGACTCCCATCACACTCAGTCACACACACTGTCTCCCATCACACACACTCTGACTCCCATCACACTCAGTCACACACACTGTCTCCCATCACACACACTCTGACTCCCATCACACTCAGTCACACACACTGTCTCCCATCACACACACTCTGACTCCCATCACACTCAGTCACACACACTGTCTCCCATCACACACACTCTGACTCCCATCACACTCAGTCACACACACACACACACAGTCTCCCATCAGCACTTACCTTTCCCTGGCAGGCAGGCAGCATGGTCCCTCCATGCTGCCTGTTCGGCTTCCCGGCGATTGTGCCGACAGGTCACGTGACCGGGCGCGCGTATGACGTCAGCACGCCCGTCACGTGACTGTCGGCACTTCCGTGTCGGCACACTGCACGGGGAGCCGAACAGGCAGCACGGAGGTTTCTCTGTGCTGCCTGTTCGGCTCCCCGTGCAGCCTGGCAGGCAGAGCGATGGTGAGGGGGGATCTTCCGATCCCTTCTCACCTCTGTCTCTGCCTGCCCGCGCGGTCTTTTTTTTTTTTTTTTTAAAGGGCCGCGTATTTTTTTTATTTTTTATTTATTTATTTATTTAAATTTTTTTTCTTTTCAGTGCTGGTGGGCGCTGCAGCCCCCTAAAATTTGCCGCCCTAGGCATCCGCCAAGGATGCCTCGCGGTGAATACAGCACTGCTCACATCAAGCTCATACTCCCATCACACACACACTCCCATCACACTCAGTCACACACTCCTACTCCCATCACACTCCATCACACACACTGTCTCCCATCACACACACTCTGACTCCCATCACACTCAGTCACACACACTGTCTCCCATCACACACACGCTGACTCCCATCACACTCAGTCACACACACTGTCTCCCATCACACACACGCTGACTCCCATCACACTCAGTCACACACACTGTCTCCCTTCACACACACGCTGACTCCCATCACACTCAGTCACACACACTGTCTCCCATCACACACACTCTGACTCCCATCACACTCAGTCACACACACTGTCTCCCATCACACTCAGTCACACACACTGTCTCCCATCACACACACTCTGACTCCCATCACACTCAGTCACACACACTGTCTCCCATCACACACACTCTGACTCCCATCACACTCAGTCACACACTCCTACTCCCATCACACTCAGTCACACACACTGTCTCCCTTCACACACACTCTGACTCCCATCACACTCAGTCACACACACTGTCTCCCATCACACACACTCCTACTCCCATCACACTCAGTCACACACTCCTACTCCCATCACACTCAGTCACACACACTGTCTCCCTTCACACACACTCTGACTCCCATCACACTCAGTCACACACACTGTCTCCCATCACACACACTCTGACTCCCATCACACTCAGTCACACACACTGTCTCCCATCACACACACGCTGACTCCCATCACACTCAGTCACACACACTGTCTCCCATCACACACACTCTGACTCCCATCACACTCAGTCACACACACTGTCTCCCATCACACACACTCTGACTCCCATCACACTCAGTCACACACACTGTCTCCCATCACACACACTCTGACTCCCATCACACTCAGTCACACACACTGTCTCCCATCACACACACTCTGACTCCCATCACACTCAGTCACACACACACACACACAGTCTCCCATCAGCACTTACCTTTCCCTGGCAGGCAGGCAGCATGGTCCCTCCATGCTGCCTGTTCGGCTTCCCGGCGATTGTGCCGACAGGTCACGTGACCGGGCGCGCGTATGACGTCAGCACGCCCGTCACGTGACTGTCGGCACTTCCGTGTCGGCACACTGCACGGGGAGCCGAACAGGCAGCACGGAGGTTTCTCTGTGCTGCCTGTTCGGCTCCCCGTGCAGCCTGGCAGGCAGAGCGATGGTGAGGGGGGATCTTCCGATCCCTTCTCACCTCTGTCTCTGCCTGCCCGCGCGGTCTTTTTTTTTTTTTTTTTAAAGGGCCGCGTATTTTTTTTATTTTTTATTTATTTATTTTTTTAAATTTTTTTTCTTTTCAGTGCTGGTGGGCGCTGCAGCCCCCTAAAATTTGCCGCCCTAGGCATCCGCCAAGGATGCCTCGCGGTGAATACAGCACTGCTCACATCAAGCTCATACTCCCATCACACACACACTCCCATCACACTCAGTCACACACTCCTACTCCCATCACACTCCATCACACACACTGTCTCCCATCACACACACTCTGACTCCCATCACACTCAGTCACACACACTGTCTCCCATCACACACACGCTGACTCCCATCACACTCAGTCACACACACTGTCTCCCATCACACACACGCTGACTCCCATCACACTCAGTCACACACACTGTCTCCCTTCACACACACGCTGTCTCCCATCACACTCAGTCACACACACTGTCTCCCATCACACACACTCTGACTCCCATCACACTCAGTCACACACACTGTCTCCCATCACACACACTCTGACTCCCATCACACTCAGTCACACACTCCTACTCCCATCACACTCAGTCACACACACTGTCTCCCTTCACACACACTCTGACTCCCATCACACTCAGTCACACACACTGTCTCCCATCACACACACTCCTACTCCCATCACACTCAGTCACACACTCCTACTCCCATCACACTCAGTCACACACACTGTCTCCCTTCACACACACTCTGACTCCCATCACACTCAGTCACACACACTGTCTCCCATCACACACACTCTGACTCCCATCACACTCAGTCACACACACTGTCTCCCATCACACACACGCTGACTCCCATCACACTCAGTCACACACACTGTCTCCCATCACACACACTCTGACTCCCATCACACTCAGTCACACACACTGTCTCCCATCACACACACTCTGACTCCCATCACACTCAGTCACACACACTGTCTCCCATCACACACACTCTGACTCCCATCACACTCAGTCACACACACTGTCTCCCATCACACACACTCTGACTCCCATCACACTCAGTCTCTCTCACACACACACACACACAGTCTCCCATCAGCACTTACCTTTCCCTGGCAGGCAGGCAGCATGGTCCCTCCATGCTGCCTGTTCGGCTTCCCGGCGATTGTGCCGACAGGTCACGTGACCGGGCGCGCGTATGACGTCAGCACGCCCGTCACGTGACTGTCGGCACTTCCGTGTCGGCACACTGCACGGGGAGCCGAACAGGCAGCACGGAGGTTTCTCTGTGCTGCCTGTTCGGCTCCCCGTGCAGCCTGGCAGGCAGAGCGATGGTGAGGGGGGATCTTCCGATCCCCTCTCACCTCCGTCTCTGCCTGCAAGCGCGGTCTTTTTTTTTTTTAAAGGGCCGCGTATTTATTTTTTTTTTAATTTATTTATTTTTTTTTTTTTTAATTCTTTTCAGTGCTGGGGGGCGCTGCCGCCCCCCAAAATTTGCCGCCCTAGGCATCCGCCTAGGATGCCTCGCGGTGAATACAGCACTGGGTGGAGTTAGTCTTCAACAACAAGCAGAGAGTTGCAGCATCAAAATAAACATTTGACAGACCAGTGTCAGGAGTCCTATCAATTGGATATAGTTTCATTTAGCACCTGCCAGTTCCTAGTTCACGTGATCTCTTAAGTGAAGGGTTAACCTTATTCACTAACGCTGGATGGGTTACATACAATTCTGTTTTTTTACTCTGAATATTTCGACATTTATTGGCAACAATAATAATACTATTTTAAACACATCTTGTGACGTGTTATTAAAAAAAGAAAACTCGTGTTTCGGAAATCCCCGCTCTGTATTGAACATCTCATATCATTATTATTATTACGGAAATAGAAAGGGGTTTGAAAGATGAACGAAACAGTTACACAAACAGTATACACCATAGAATCGGAGCATTATGTTTCTTGTGACGGTTGTTTTAACCTGAAAGAACATTCAGCCAGTTTACAGAGTCCAATAATGGCCACATTGTACTGTATTTTCTCTTGACATAAAACAAATATTTAAATAAACTGGAAACAGTTCATTACCGAACTAAGGAAATACCTTACATTCATTCCCAAAAGCTAATCTCCAAATAAGAGAATTGTAATGAGACATGCAGAAGTTATGTAATTGTATGTAATGATATAGTATTTCATTATTTATACACGTTTTAAATTGCTCTTTAAATTAACCTCTCCATGGCAGGATGATTGATAACCCTACCAGTAATTCGGTTCAAACCATTTTTTTTATATTACAGATTAATTAACCTTTCTAATGCAGAAATCTGATGAATGAGTTTAAAAAAAAACTTTTTAAAAAATAGTTTTAACAATTCAAAATGTTATGTGCAGAATTATTAAAGGATTCGATCATTATTGTCATGATTCTGCAGTCCTGTCAAATGGCCTTACTGTCTAAAAGGGGTGTGCGGTTCATGTTGCAAATGAGGTCAAAGTGCAATAAGTCTAGGTTGTCAGCCATTTTTGAAAATCCAAAAGGGAAATGGACGGCCAGGTGTAAAAAACAGCAGTCAGTATTATTTTAATATAATTACTTGATGTTCCTAGAGGTATACATAAAGAGGCGTGGCAGAGTAGACAGTGGAAAGGAACATTTGAGGTAAACATAGGTAGTTAGTCCATTCATAAGCCTACCTGAGGAAGTGTTTTTTTAAAAAAAACATTTTAGCATTGATTTAAGGGACTGTCTGGTGGCCAAAAGGCATCCTCCAAATGTTAATGCATATTATATTCCTTTCAAAATACTTTAAAATGCAAATTTTTCCATTTTACACTGAAACTTTTTACATTTTACACTATTAAAAAATTTGAAATCTTACACTTAAATGAAACTGCACATTTGTAGTGGGAGGTTCAGGACGGCCCCCTTTTAGTTTTTTGCTTTCTGACTTCTTAGGGAGTTTTACCCCAGCAGAAACCAATAAGAATTTGAATGGGATTTCCTGTTTCCTTAGCGATGTCATCAGACAATGTGTTGCACTATGAGACATCCTTGGTCTACAAGAGCGTTATACATTAGTTCCCTGTCACTAGCTCATATAAATGCCAATTGGCTGAGGATTAAGCAGTCCATCTCTCGGTCTCATGAATGCCAGCACACCTAAAATGGTGTAACACCACTTTGACACCAAGGTGGCAGAAATGATGCTGTTACAGAATGACGGGTATGCTTTCCTGTGCTTTCCTAATAGTACCCTGTTCATCTGGAAACCCAGAGCAAAAACAGGACACCTCTCCCATGTTACACCACTAGCCTAAGCTCTATCTGTCTGTGTAATGCATCTCTCACTACTTTCTTTCATTCTTTGCTGCATTATTTGAAAAATGATTAGCACATGTCACATTTTTGAGTAATGGGTAACTTACATTTGCAACTTTTCACATTTCCCCTTCTTTCTATGGGTACTGGAAGGGAAAGGTTGAGGTAAACATGTGTAGTTAGTAAGCTTCTTTGAAGAAGTGAGTTTTATGTTTTTACTGTACATATCAGATGTCAGCTTTATTCTGTAATCACACGCAATGTGCCAGTTATTTGTCTGCTATTATCAGATGATACATTCTGCCAGATGCTGAGATCTCACTTGATTTCCCATTAGCATTCACCCTTTTTTAATAAACATTCGCAATACAAATGTAGCGAAGAGATTGTTATTAAAAACTTGTCTCTTATGACAAGTGAAAACAGAAAGACTTGGAAAGTCCCCAATCCTTCTAACTTGAGTACTTTGTAAACTAAAGTTCTGAATAATAATAGGAGTTACAAGAATGAGTTATTGTTTGTAAAATCCCATAATATAATTACTTATCAATCATCTAGCAAGTCTCTTCTAGCATCTGGAGGCACTGTAGAGATTGTTTTTAACCCTAACATAAATTTATACTGTACAAAAGGTAAACACATTCTTTACAGTAACCCTCACAGCCCAACAGGTAGACAACATGGTGCTCTGATCTGATTTTTTAAAAATTGATTTTAAATTAAAACTTCAATTACCCCAGCTCTGCACAATTTTGCTTGTCTCCGAGAGATGTATATACAGATTAACTAGTTTCTTGTTGATCCACCCTACAATATGTAATTCTTCTTCTTGTTGTTTTACTATAATTGATCCATGATATTAATACAATCTGAACAATATTTTTAAAGACATTATTTTTTTACAGTTACTTACTTTCTGATCCATTCAATAAGCTCGACCTCAGCTAGTGTGCACATGTTTTAATGAAAACTGGAACAACAAGCAATTTAAATTTATATACATTCCATTTGTTGTATTTCCTTCAAAATTCATTCTAGTTGTTTGTAGCTGATTTAATATTTAAGAGAATGAAATGTCTGTGTAAACAATGGAATAAGTTGATTATTGGATGTCGAGGAACTAAAGCTGTTCTAGAAAGTTATTTTTTTTTTGCTATAATGTCCTTATTTGAAATAAAATCATATGAAGTTGCTACCAATGCCACTGTTTATCACCCAACTGATGGGGGCAAGGTTAGGAATGGAAAATTTGGAATAGGAAGTATGTTCCTGTATTATATGTGTGGCTCGGAAAACATGCAGGTCATGGGGTTGGGGTTTTTTTTGGAAAATCTTTGTTTTTACGTCCAAAGTGGAAAGGACAGTGGATTGAATAAGAGTTCGAGTATAAGTTCTGATAGAGAGAAGAGTTAATGGAAAAGGAGGAATGATTGCACCCATTGTAAAGTGCGTGATCCAGAGAAAGGAGATATTTAAAAACACTGGAGAAGTAGATTATGCTGCCCCGATTAATGTGTTTTAAATAGCAGCCAGTCTGTAAAAGAAAAACCTTTAAATCTCGCTACTTGCAGATACGTTTAAAGTTTCCATTTCTATTCACGAAGCCATCGGAAGTTTATTTGATGTGCCTGATTGCAACAGGAATTGTAACAAAAAAAAAACTAACGCCCCTGAAATTACTGCTTGTCTTTCACATACAGGGATCCGCCCTGTATCAGGGGTCAGTGTCTGACAAAGACAATATACCCGGGGTTGGCTTTTATTCTAAGTGTCTTTGTAACGGAAAATCCCGAATTACGAATGATGGATCAGCTTTGAAAGGCTGTCAATGGATTAATACGTTACAAAATATCAGTGTAACATACAAGTGTAATGTGATCTTGTGACAAGCGAATGTCAAGGCAAATTAGTGGATCACAATACAGTTATGGATGTAGTCATGAGTAAATGTGCTTTTATTTCTAGCTGTATAAATTAGTATAATTAGATCACTTTAATGTTCAATAATTACATATTGGTTATACAAACTAAATTAAAACAGAAGGACCACCCTGGGGTATGACTAGGGCAAGCGTCACTTTCCTTTACTTCTTCATACCTCCACCAAAAGGACTGCAGAGGGAGCCAGGCGAAATGCATTGGGTGCCAAGTGGGTCTTCATCTCACAGTCACCAACCCAGATTCTATGCAAACATGGATTGATGTTTACTCTGTGTGCGTCATCAGCTGGGAATGAGTTACAGTCACCTTTAATGAGTTGTAGAAATCTCTGTCCTGCTTCTCTGTCATTGGCTGTGGGATCTTTTAAAGGCTCCAATGGAGATCGGAGTGGGAGGATCAGGAGAAGTTGAAAGCTTCATAATCGTAAATAAATGTAAAAATATGCAGCATTCCCCTGTCAAGTCTTCTGGAGTAAGTGTTTGCTATCACTGGTTTGCCTCGCAAATGTCTTTTTAAAAAAATGTATGTGTGTACATTTTTATAGTTTCTGACCTTTGATAAGCATTAAAAAAGGTAATCTTTTCCAAGCTGAAGTGGTTTATTTCATTTGGAATGTTGACACACTGATACAGATTCTTGAAATGATGGGTTAGGTAGGGAATCATTTTAGTACTATACCTATCTTTTCTGCTCCCCCAGGTGGGTGCTCCCCAGGGTGGGTGCTCCCCAGGGTGGGTGCTCCCCTCCCTGGAAAATATCAGCGGCACTGCTGCTTTGTTTATTCTAGGCTAGTTGGGGAGATTTCCCTTAACAGACTAGTGTTAAGCCCTATAGATGCAGGTTATAAACCTCTTACATAGGCACAGACTATGCCTTGCTCCATTAAGAGTCAGAGCTCCTGGTGTCACTGAGTTAAGAGCACAAAGTCTCTGCGCCTGTGGAAGTGGCCCACTGGACCACCAGGGAACCACACACCCACTGAGCCATCCAAGGTAATCCAATCATTAGGGGTAGACAAATAGTATATAATGTTTAGGGGCCGCAGGGTTAGACTGGACATGGGTGCTCACAGGTGGGGATTAACATTATCCCTGTACACAATTCTGGAGATGTCCCCACTAAACAGAGGTCTGATGACATCACTGGGTAAATGAAGTCAATTGTGTCATCATCAAGATGACATTATTGCCTTATCTGACGTGTTGAGCAGAATAGGTACAGTTTGCAAACTGCATCCCATTTAAAGACATCATTAAAGAAAACAGCCAACAAAACAAAACACAGAGAATGAGTAGAAACAAACATCTGTGGGAGATTAAAACCTTCAGTACCCTGGTTGAAATGTAAATATAATTATAAAACATCTTCACGTCAGGAAAGGTACACTAAGATTAACACACGCACACACACCCCACCCGGCGGCATGGATGGCTTTTCCCTACTTCGGTTATTGGAAGGGTTAACGGCATTCCGAGAAAGCTTTTCCATGTAATTCGCCTGGGCATATGGGTAACGAGCAAAACCTAACACGATGTTTAAATTTGATTGTTTACCCCGCTTTGCAGACTTTCTGATTGCCTCCCAAGTAAGGTTAAAAGAGACAATTGCACCGGTGGGACATTATGATAAAACTAAAAGGCAAGTCTGGGATGCAATATGTCAGCGTTTAAACAATCAGTATAAACGCGGCGTAATTCTACATGGGAACATAAAAGCTGCCAATGGATCGAAGACATTACAGGGGGCTTAACTCTGCAAACGTGTGCGCGGGATTCATATTTAGATCTTTACATTGCCGAGCTGATTAATGTTTATTTACAAAAGGAAACGGATTGAAGTGTTCAACAAATCCCATATTACGAAGCATGTGCCATGCCGGAGTGAAGCCCACATTCTCAGTGGAAATCCGATGACTCAAGTTTTTTTTTTTGTAGTTTTTTTTTTTTTAAGCCAATTTTTATTTTTCGGGGGAATTCAACATGTGTGAGCAATTGAACCCCTGACCTTAGCTTTCTGACGTGTTCTGCACTTCAGGGGTTAAATAGATACATTTGACATATCTGCATAGCCTCCATCTTCCTTGTCAGTGTTGTTTATTTTGTACCTATAGGTCTCCAGCACTGGAATTCCGATTTCACCTATATACCTAGCAGGTGGTTGCACCCACGTCATAATAAACTGAAATAAATTCATCACCCGCTGAATAGCTAACAAACGTTAAATTGTTTTTGAGCCTTTTCATTGGCTGAACTATTGTTTTCCATCAGTATTCACTAAAATTCCATGTCGCGACCGGGTTCCCTATACCTTATCCATCTTCTGCCTCTGTTCGTCTAACTTAGTCGGTAAATCCTATATATTCTCTGTAGCAAGAGGTGAATAAACTGTTGTAATATAAATAATAGACATGTGCAGAACTACAATTTTCATTTTGTTTTCGTCCATTCGGACGAAAATGTTATTTATTTCTTCTAAAACGAATTTCGTTCATTACTGCATTCGTTTCAGACGAAATTCGTTCATTATTTTTGTTTTGTTTTATTCATTCGTACAAATCAATTGACCTACACATTCCATAAACCGTAAATCTATTTCTTATGAATGGGGACTCTAGTTTGGTTTATAGAAAGCCAATAGTGTTACATGTATTCCATAAGCCGAAAGTCTATAAACCGAACGACGTTCAGTTTATAGACTTTCAGTTTATAGAATAGCAATAGCATTACATGTATTCTATAAACCGAAAGTCTATAAACCGAAATAGAGTCCCCATTCATACGAATAGGTCAATTGACCTATTCGTATGAATGGGGACTCTGTTTTGGTTTATAGAATAGCAATAGCATTACATGCATTCCATAAACCGAAAGTCGTTCATTATGTCGTTTTATGGAATGTATGTAATGCTATTGGTATTCTATAAACCGACTCTATTTCGGTTTATAGAATGCCAATAGCATGAATGGACAAATGATTTTCGTTTATTATCCATTTGTTCATTCGGCTTTCGTTAGTTTAGCATTTTCGTTATTCGTTTTTCGGACGAATGGACGAAAATGCTGTTTTCGGACGAAAATGCATTCGTCCGAAAACAAATGCACATGTCTAATAAATACATGTTAATGTATTGTAAATAAGACAGGATAAATTGGAAATAATAAAAGGAGGGGTAAAGGCAATAATTTTCCTTCTTACATAAAACAAAAAAACATGCTTTTTAGAATTTTCTTTCAATCAACTATGATTGCCAGGTTATTGAACTTTTATTGCTGAATTATCTACCAGTAGCCAGGATTTGCTAAATGGCTGAGCTGCATGTAGAAATTCTGTAAATCGACAGTGTTGATCTCTTAGTGAACTCTGAATGTATCAGAATTCACAACTTTAGCCTAAGGTGCATTAGCATTTCAGAGGATAATTGACTCTTTTTTTTTTTAAGTATATTTATTGGCATCTGTTGAATAAAAACCTCATGGTACATACAGAGCATGTGTCAATGTTTTCAGAGTTGTCATTTGTAAGCAATTTAGCACCCTTCTTTTTTTTTTACATTGTTATCTTTCAGATTCTTCGAATATGCCTGAGATTATAATTTGGGTGCAATATACTTTCCCTCCTAGAGGAGGCGCTATTTGCTATCTAAGGAGGTCTTCTGTTGGCAAATGATCTTTTTAAAGAATACACTGTGAAAGCCTTTTGTGTTGTTTTCTGATAATATATATGTCCACTTGTTATCCCCAATCAAAAATCGATCAAATAAAACATATTAAATATTGATATTTTGTACTCGGAGTAAAAAAATTAAACAAAATAATATTTAGAAAGCATTGTTTGTTTGTTTTTGGAAATCCACACACCTGAAAAAAAATACTACGAATAATAAGAAAGTTGGAAAAAAAAATTGAATAAAATAAATGCATCCAAAAATACTCCCCTTTCTCTCCTTCACATACTTATAAAGTGCTACATTTAAATTAAAATGGGTAGCTGTCTTTTTTTTTTTCTTATTAACTTTGAACTTCTCCCAAAGCAAACAAACCTTTTCATGAATGTAAAAACACTTGGTTAGATTCTCAGCTAGCCAGTAAAACGCGTTGAAATGTCAGAGATGTTTCCGAGAAACCTAGCGCGCTTCACATTCTCTCAGTTTCTCTAATATTTTAATAAATTCCAATAATGAGGGAAAGCTAGGCTTTTCTCCAGATTACAGATTTAGTGTTTTCATAACTCACTCTCTACTGTAAATTGCCAGCATTACACATAAAAATCCCATCTGATCCCTGAATTGTTAGTAGTAAAGGCCATTTCACACATAAAAGGCTATTGAGCAATAAATTACATCTTGTTTTAGCCCACCTACTCACTTATATTACCGTTTGCAGACAAATCTTTTTGCCAAAAATTAGTCCTTCAAAGACTTTCGTTCCACTCACTCTTTGAACCTGGTTTCTAGTCTTTGAACCTGGTATATTCGTCGAGGCCAGACCTATTATAAAAATAATTGCTGTTTATGGATTCCAACGTTACAGGGTGCATGGAACCATCTCCCAGCAGGTGTGGTAGCAGCTGAAATATTATAAAGGCTTCGCAGCACTGGTTTAGCCAGGAATTAAAACAACTTACTTTATCAATAGAGATTAAATGGATAATTTACTCGAACTCTGTTTTTCTATTTTTTTCTGTTTTATTCTGCATGGGACCACCACAGGCTGTATTAAATGACATCATTATTTGAATGAGGTCTAACCCCTTCCTCCCCAGCATCTTCACCTTACAGATCTGTTGCCAAACCCACACTACAATTTCACGGCCGTGGAAAGATTGGCTCCTAGCTTGAGGATGATGTCATAATAGCGTGCCACCAGGGAGTCTACACAATGTATAACTGACCGGACTGAGACTGGACTGGTAAACAGTCTTACTTTTATAGTGAAGGTAATATTAATATTAATTGTGAGATGATATTAAGCACTTATTTCTCATGAGAGGCTAGCTTAGATAGTTTGCATCTCACGTGCCTATACAATGTTTAATTTTACAAAGAAAAGTAATTCATCCTTTAAAATGCAAATGTACTTCCAGCTGAACTTGTGAATTCTGATACGTAGTGGATATATTGGGAGAGCAATTCTGTTGATAGACTCTCTCCATCCCTATCAAATGACGCGCAACCCGTACAATAAAATACCGCACTTATTGCACTTGGGTGTCATGCCTTGCATTTTTGTAATTGGTGCGAAACATGTGCTGCGGATTCTGGAGTTGGTCCAGAGGGTAAAAGGGTTTTGGTCTGAGATGGTGCCCTGGGTCCAGTGAAGGTATGCTAGGGATGTCCAGCTGATTGAACGCAGTCATGGTAATGTGAACTGGGTTTAGAAGATGGGTTAGGATTCCTGGTCCATTCATGATCTGGGGCTGAATGCAGTTACCCAGCACTGGGCCCTACATCTCCATATCTGCACCATAGCTTCTGTACTCAGGGTGCCATACCATCCCGGACCCCATGCGTGACAATCTCATGACTCACAGCCATCCATTTGGTTAGTTGCCACCTCCTGGAAAAAGTCCTGCAGATGCCCATGGTGATATATGGAGCGGGGCTGGCACAATAGGAATTGTGCGCATTGAAAACAAGTACAAAATAATTTAACATAATACACAGACTTTCATATAGGTTACCACATACTTGAAACATGAAAATTATTATTTTTCAAACGCCAAGCCATTTCATTTGCATAGGTGATACTTGTTATCACTATAAGTTGTAAGAACTGTGTTACTGAGTTCCCTAAATTATTACAGTATACTGATGGTGGGCTGAACCAATGTGTAAGTTTAGAATATTCTAAATACATTTATAATATGTTATTAATTTCTCATTATCTGTAGAATTTGACCTTTTTGGGGTGATGCAGTGGCGTATCATGCCCCTGAGTGACAGGTGTGCTGTCAGTCCAGAGCATGACTGTCACTCGGAGGCACAATGTATCTCGTGTATTTCCGTGGGATTGTGTGCTGTGAACAGCCAGCACACAAACAGCCAGCACACAAACAGCCAGCACACAAACAGCCAGCACACAAACAGCTAGCACACAAACAGCCAGCACACATACAGCCAGAACACAAACAGCCAGCACACAAACAGCCAGCACACAAACAGCCAGCACACAAACAGCCAGCACACAAACAGCCAGAACACAAACTCCCGGAAATACACAAGTTACATTCGAGGGGTCGACGGCAGCTGCAGATTCGGCTATGGAGTCTATCTAGACTCTATTGCCGAATCCGCAGCTGCCGTCGGCCCCTCGGATGTATCTCGATGTATTTCCGGAGTTTAAATCCATGTATATAACTTGCCTAGAGGCGGGATAGTCACTGTGTTACACTGTGAGGGAAATATCTATTGTTTTCTCCAAGGAAATTTGGTTAATTTATAAAGGATTAGTGTAGAATATAATTCAATTACCCTGCAAGCCTTACAGAAGCTACAAGGAGGTGCTTTTCAAAAAAATACCAAGAAAGCTGTGAGATCAGAGACTAGCGCGCGTCCAAGCTTACTGAAACACACTGCTACGCTGTTAACCCTTTGGTGCCTTGAGCCTGGGCATGTTTAACTTCTCTGTAGTGTCTTTTAAGTTGAAGTTGTAGTTGCATCATTTGGACACTAGGTTACGTTTGCTGTGTTACGTTTGGTGTGTGCGCTTGTGTAGATTGACTGAGCTTCCCATGAATAAGATCTCATGAAACACAGCGGGGTCTATTCACTAAAAGTTTAACTGAATGTCTATCTTTTTGCAGTTCACCTGACAGTTCACCACAGTTGAACGATTAGTGAATAGCTCCATGGCTGACAGTTGAGTTGAATTTAGGGCCACACGCTGCTGTGTTTTAAAAAAAAAATTGGGTCCAGCCATTTTTCCCCCCCGCTTTGAACACCCCTGTTTGTACTCTCATATCCCCAAGCCGTTTTTGGAGGCCGACTTTCATTTTGAGTCAAATTCGTCACCCGACTGTCCGAAAACCCAGGTTCAAATCCTTCCCACTGAAAGTAATGGGAGGCAAACGGATCAAAGCTATTTGGGGCTACTAAGCCAAACTCGGGTGCCGAATTTGGCTTAGTCTCAAAATGAAAGTCGACCTCCAAAGTAGAATTTTATTAAATAGGCCCATTGGACACATACATGGTGGTTAGGTTCAACACCCATCAGGTACGTTGACTGCGCTCAAGTATTGTCTAGCGGCAATTGTTAAGTCTATGGAGACGATTACATGTCCAGTAATGGTAACCCTACAAGTAGACTTCCCAGTAGTCGAAATATGATGTATGCAGATTATAAAAGATAAATTAAACCTACATTTTTAACTTCCTCCTAATTATTCCAGCAGTGAAACCAAGGATGACTTACAATGAGAACTCCACCTCTGCTCCGTAGCCCCTCCGCAGATGAGTCAGTCCCCCAGTGGCTCACTCTCGACATGTGGACACAGCTGGAGCCACTTTTGGATCAGTCCCCTCTATTAAAAAAAAACCACGCACATAAAGCAAAGTGAAAATGCGGTAATTACAGTTTTTCTTCATTTCTGGAGACCTGATACTAATATTATTTCACGCAGCACAGTGTTAGCTTAACAGACATCAAGTTATTAATTCCGCTAAGTGATTTTTTTATTAGTATTATTTTAGACCCAAAGTAAATCCGAAAACCTATTGACTTGCCTATTTCTTTGCTTCGTCAAAAAAAAAAAAAAAACAGGAATACTCAACTTTTTTCTTTATTATAATTTCTGCCAAAATATTTTTAGAGATACAATTATACTTACTTCAAAAAAAAAAAGTATCACACTGAAAGGGCTACAATATCTATTGCCTATTTCTGGCTAAAAATAGATAAAAAGCATGTCTTCCTCTGCAGAAATCCACATCATATACCCCAAGCAGCCAGAACTTTATGACCACCCGCCAAATATTGTGTAAGCCCCCTTGTGTAAGCCCCCTTTTGACATCCCTTACCTGTTGAGGCATAGACTCCACTAGACCTCTGAAGGTGTGCTGTGGTATCTGGCACCAAGATGTCAGCAGCACATCCTTTAAGTCCTGTAAGTTGTGAGGTGGGGCCTCCATGGATCGGACTTGTTTGTCCAGCACATCCCACAGATGCTCGATTGGATTGAGATCAGGGGAATTTGGAGGCCAAGTCAACACCTTGAACTCGTTGTTGTGTTCCTCAAACCATTCCTGAACCATTTTTGCTAATGTGGCAAGGCACATTATCCTGCAGAAAGAGGCCAATGCCATCAGGGAATACTGTTTCCATGAAAGGGTGTACATGGTCTGTAACAATGGTTAGGTAGGTGGTACGTGTCAAAGTAACATCCACATGAATGGCAGGACCCAAGGTTTCCCAGAAGAACATTGCCCAAGTATCACACTGCCCCCGCCGGCTTGCCACCTGTCAGTGGTCATAATGTTATGGCTGATCAGTGTATGTTCATTTCTACTTTCTATACTACAGAAAACATTATTTTTGAAAATGATTTAATTCTAGGAGGGCTGCTATTCAGATATCTTGTGTAAATTGATCACACCTAATGTAGACAGTGTTAAAGTGGAACAATTATCTTATGCTGCATAGTCCATCAGGGTTCAGATGGGCATTTTCCTTTAAAAGAGCAGATTCCTTTGTCATTATATTCTGATAACTGCCAATAACTCTGCCAGTATTTACTGTAAGAAGGGAAATATTGTCTTCTAAAAAGTCATGAAAGAAGTCATAGGAAATCTAATGTTATAGCACTCTGCATAAACAAGGTCAATCATCAAAAAGTCCATAAATCAGGTAATCCTTGGGAGTTGGTACTATAATAACTATTTTGGTGGCTGAGCATCATAGACACTGTACTACTAATATATTTTTGTGTTGATTAAAATTTTGCATTTTAAAAATGCTGACAACAAGCTAATATCCTTGACCTGATTCCCATTACTCTTGACCAGAGTAGAGATTTGGCAGAATTAGGTGAATGTGCCAAAAGGCAGGTTCTCTTGATATTATATCCATCAGCCTTCAACTATAGGACTATGCAGTCCAACACACATCTTTGAGGATCTGTATAGTCCAGTGTAGGGAATTTTGATGCAAGATGGCCTAAATCACTAGCTGATGGTAAATAATCTAGAATGTCTCTTCCTCTCAATATCACAGAGATGCCACTGGATTCCAGGCTAATTCCTTCTTATACCATGGTCCTAGAGATCCCCAAGCTAATAACATCCAAGCCAATATAATTTGTTAGCTTAGTAAGGGGAGGCTGGCACACATGGGTCACTGACACTCTCCAACTGGGCTCCAGGGTGGCCAACTTGCTCTGCATACAGTGAGGTTCTCTGTTTTCTAAATGCTGTGATCAAATGCCCATGAATCTGGTCCACAGGTGCGCTATACATCACAGCAGGAACTTAGCCCGGTGCATGAATTCAACAGAACCGTCTCCAAAATAATATTAATAAGGCAGCTCCATCGTGTTCCAACTGGGAAGGCATGGAGGATGTCAGATTTATCTTTCTTTTTTTTTTTCCCTTCTTGTTCTGACACATGATTTATGAAAGAACTCGATTTCTTTTAGACGCCAGATGTTTTAGAATTTTTAGACCAGTCTTATTCCTGGGCAGGAAAGCACTGTAACCAAAAGGGGAATCCGTAGTTCGCTGGTCTGTTCTTGTTTAACAAAGGGACGGACTGTGCCAGGAGAGGCTGCTCCCACCACCTCACTTGTCTATTAATATTCAGAGGAAATGCTCGCGGTTAAGGTATGTTCGGCTCCGTAACCCTAGGGGTCAGGTGTAATTGGCCCTAAAAAGGGGCTGTGGAGCAGGGATTGAGCTGTAATGATTTATCTATTTACACATCGAGACATTTCCATTCCAAACTAGACCGAATCAAAAAGTCATCTGAAAATTAGAGAGAATAAAAAGCACGAGGCCCATCGCTTCAAGACCTATTTCCCCATGTAGTCTGTCGCAAATAAAATGTTTCCTTTCGATCAAAACACAAAAGCCTGAGAGACGTGTCTTGGGGTAATTCGCCCATGACTGTGACTGAGCAAATATTATTGTTTTGCAAGCAGAATAATGAATATTGTAATGTCAGGCCGGTGGAAGAGAAACCGCCATTGTGCGAAGCTTGTCCGCGGGTTCCAAGACTAATTCATATTATGATTCAGCATGTCGGCTTTCGAGATTCTCTACTTATCTATGGTAATAACATAGAATAGCTTTACTCCTGTGTTATAAATAAGGTTCAATTAGTGCGAAGTTAAGGCCCATTTCCGTGGATCTGGTTGAGTGGGAGAGATCTCTGTCCCACGTACAGTGGTGTATCATGGTTTTGTGCTGTCACCCCCCCCCCCCCCCCACCCACGTTGCAGTCCCACAACATGCCCCATCACCCACATTGCACACACATTAAATGCCCAATCACCCCATTACATGCCCCCAACACCCACATTGCATACACAATAAAATGCCCCATCACATGCTACCATCATCCTCATTATATACCCCCACCACGTCCATTACATGCCCCCATCACCCTGATTAATTGGAAGGAGCTAAAGCTTGCTGAACGGTGGGGGAGGGAGGGAAACTGTGCCACCCATTGGCAAAGTGCCGCTCTAGGCGAGTGCCTTGTTTGCCTTGTGGAAGATACACTACTGCCCACGTACATGCGCCTGCAGTGGTTCTTGGTGTGGAATTCCAGCAATTTGTCAATTTACTCCATGCTTATTCGCAGTTCACAGCCAGGCGTTACAATGTCTCAATCAGTTGTGGATCACATGAGTTCTGATCACAAGATCATGCAAATGTTCAGCCGGCTATTTAAATCTTCTTTTGCAGTTCCGCTTTGCCCTTAGTTACAGCTCTTTGATACTTTTCTACTGTTGGACTGTGGGGATCTCTCGGCTCCTGGTGGCCACTAGACCCTCAGCCACTGGCATCTTGGGACACAACCCCTTGAGAACAGTGGTTGGAGAGCACAGAACTCCATCATGGTGCTAGTAATCCCTTCCACGTGCTCTCCAGTCTCCACCTCTGGGACACGCTCTTGTAGGCCAGTGTGACAATATCTCAGTGATAGTGTGTATAATTCCTCTTCATAGGCTTTATACCGTCTTTCAGTTACACGAAGCGAAGACCTATCGTCAAGTTTCTGAACAGTTTGGTTAATGTCCGTTTTAGATCTGTTTTTATTGGGCTAAGAGTCTACCCAATAAAGAGAGAATTGCAGGGCATTGAGAAGGTAATTTCAAACTTAAGGCCAAAGTTACTGAATAGGAAAAAAGTCTCCCATTCAGCTGCATTAGAGTGTTTTTCCAGCTCTGCTACTAATATGGTGTAACATTTTAACATCTCAATTCCATTCTCTCTATAGGCACAATGCACATGTCTACTAAACACTGTTAATACTGTAAATGAATATGATGGATATGTTGTGCTAGAAAAATTGCAACAGGTGGGTCTGTGGTGTCTCCTGTTCTTCACATCACCTTGTGGATTGATGTGCAAATGAACATGTAATTATGTAATTATGTTACTATGTAATTTGCATATCAAACCATAAGGTTACAAAATAAAATTTAATTCAAGTGTGTAATTTAATTTTTTTTTCTACATTCGCAGTATAAATATTGTCTAGGTTTTGGAGTCATTTAATGTTTTCTCAGGGTAACTGTGTAGGATATACTCAATATAGTGCGATTTGCAGCAGCTAGACCATCGACCAATCAAATGTGTCATCACACCTGTTCTTAACTCTCTGCTTTGGCTTCCAGTTAAATGGAGAACATATTTTAAAATTGGCCTGCTGACCTTCAAAGCGTTAACCCCTTCGCGACAATGGACGTACCAGGTATGTCACAGAACGCGTCATTTAGTGACAATGGATGTACTTGGTAAGTCCTGCGGTGAAACACACTGCCTATGCTTAGCCGGTGTTGTTATGATGCCTCAATATCGAGGCATCATGCAACACCAAAATTTGGCCCTCCAGTGCACCTTAATTACACCATGACGTGATAGCGGGCGCCATGTTAGATGGCAGTATGCCCCTTTGATATAACACTGCCCTGTAGCCTGCATGTACCTTGTATGTATGGGTACATTAAATAAGAAAGAGGAAAATTACAGCTAAACACAAACACCACAAAAATGTTAAAACAGCCATTGTCACAAAGGGTATAACAATTTCAAAACAGTCTTGTCACGAATGGGGTTAAACAATCAAGACCCACGGTACCTGAAAGACCTCCTGACACCGTATATTCGCTCACTTCGGTCAGCCAATGAATCCCTCCTGCCAGTGCCCAGAAAAGAAAGACAAACTGCCCCCACATTCTGGAACTCTATACCTTGCTCATTCAGATAGACACTATCTTTCCTTTTTGTTTTTTAAAGCTCAAGTTCCACCTCTTTTTTCTGGCATCCGACCATCAGAAACTCTTTTGTTTATATATTTGTGAAGTGCTTTGAGTCTCACAAGGGAGAAAAGCGCCATAAAAATGATGATTATAAATTAGAAAGCAGGCCTGTTTGGAATGTTCAGAAGTTTTGGTTCCACCTATAGAAAGACTGATGCTTAAAGAGAAATGTATACGTTTATTGGCTGTAATGTAATATATTAACCGACAGCAAGCCATTGTTTGTTTATCTAATGCCGAAGGGCAAAATTCAAAACTATGTACTTTCTTAACAAGATTAAAGGGGAAAAAATATATAAACTTAACATCAAAACATTGTAACAAAAATAATGTATTATGTGCTTGACTGAAATCCTTATCCTCTGGCTTAGGAACAAGTCAATGTGAAAACCTGAAATTCCTTGAAGATTTTCCAAAGTATACTGAAGATAAGAGAAGCCAAATAGAATGCAGCCTTTCATACAGAGGAAAATGATTTCATTGGAAATGTCCTTTGTGTTCAATTCACCATGTTTAGAAGTTATTACATCTGTTTTCTATGTATATTCTGTGTACACTGAGTGGTGCACAATATGATGTGGTATGGATTTCTTCCCAGCCCTGCTTTTTATAGCATCTTGGAGAAACTGAGGCTGTCAATTTTTGGTTCCAGGAAATGACATTTGTGTTTGCAGCATCCGCTACCCACATCACCTGCAGCATCCTATAGCTACATCACCTGCAGCATCCTATAGCCACATCACCTGCAGCATCCGCTACCCACATCACCTGCAGCATCCGCTACCCAAATCACCTGCAGCATCCGCTACCCACATCACCTGCAGCATCCGCTACCCACATCACCTGCAGCATCCGCTACCCACCTCACCTGCAGCATCCAGTTCCCACATCACCTGCAGCATCCAGTACCCACATCACCTGCAGCATCCTCTAGCCACATCACCTGCAGCATCCTCTACCCACATCACCTGCAGCATCCTCTAGCCACATCACCTGCAGCATCCGCTACCCACATCACCTGCAGCATCCGCTACCCACATCACCTGCAGCATCCAGTACCCACATCACCTGCAGCATCCGCTACCCACATCACCTACAGCATCCGCTACCCAAATCACCTGCAGCATCCAGTACCCACATCACCTGCAGCATCCAGTACCCACATCACATGCAGCATCCGCTACCCACATCACCTGCAGCATCCAGTACCCGCATCACCTTCAGCATCCACTACCCACATCACCTGCAGCATCCGCTACCCACATCACCTGCAGCATCCACTACCCACATCACCTGCAGCATCCACTACCCACATCACCTGCAGCATCCGCTACCCACATCACCTGCAGCATCCAGTACCCACATCACCTGCAGCATCCGCTACCCACATCACCTGCAGCATCCGCTACCCACATCACCTGCAGCATCCAGTACCCACATCACCTGCAGCATCCGCTACCCACATCACCTTCAGCATCCGCTACCCACATCACCTGCAGCATCCGCTACCCACATCACCTGCAGCATCCGCTACCCACAATCACCTGCAGCAACAAACTCCACCTGTTACTCAGAAACCAGACCTGATAACATAATGTCTTTGACACATTGCAACAACCCGTTTCTCAATCCAGAGAGCAAGTCCATGTCACCAGTAAGCCACCATTTTGATCCAGAGGGGCGACTGGAGGAAAAAAGAGGAACCTACAGATGTCTCTGCCTCCATTACCCAAACATTACTTATTTTTACCCATGCCCCACCTAGGGTTGCCACCTGGCCGGTATTTTACCAGTAGGCCAGTATAAAATTGGCATCAATGTTAAGTCTATGAAGACAGTACCGAGGACGGTATTTTTTTTGAAGAAAAGGTGGTAACCCTAACCCCACCTGGTTTGAACATCCATTTTCCACACCTGAGCCTGAAAGCTTTTGTTTATTGTAAAATAAAAATCAGGGCATGGGGGAGACTTGGGATGTAAAACCACCCCAAAGAAATGTGCATAAATTGCCTGTATTATGGAATATGTGCCTCTGTTTTATTTATTAATTGCTACTAAATATTTATCTATTCTCCCATAAATGTAACCAGTGGTGTATTTTGACCAGGGTCAACAAACTGTGGATGGGGGCGGCTTAATAATAATAATAAGCCACCCATTATGGGGGGGTTTTAAACCTGCCTGCTCTGTTTATTCTGGCAAGCTTTTGGGGACAGAGATGGCACTGGGAAGCTATTATGGTGTCTCTGGGAAGCTGTTTCGGACATAAGGTGGCACTGTGAATGTGTTTGGGCACAAGGGTTGCACCTAGATGCTGTTTGGGCACAAAGGTGGTACTTGGATGGTGTTAGGGCACAAAGATTGTACTGGGAAGCTGTTTTGGGCACAAAGGTGGCACTGGGAATGTGTTTTAGCACAGAGGAAGTACAGAAATGTTTTTAGGCACAAAGATGGTACTGGGATGGCATATGGGCTCAAATATCAAAAAGGAAGCTGTTTTGAGCACAGATGTGGCATTGGGTAGGTTTTTGGGCACAGAGATGGCACTGGAATAGTGTTTTGGGACAAAGATTTGCCATCACTGGGGAGGTGTTTGGGGACAAAGATGGCACACACAATGTGTTTGCCGACAATTATTGTGGCTCCTAAACAGGAAGTGGTGTGGCCTGGCAGGAAGGGATGGGGTAAATGAAGATTTGGGGGTCAGACCTAGGGAAGCACCAAACCTAAATATACCACTGCATGTCCCTGTAATGGAATGTAGTTGAAATATGGACACAGTCACATGATGCCACACAACTTTGTCAGGCAATCCATGTGGCACACGGTGAAAATTGATGGAACAGTTCCTCAAAAAAATGGCTCTGGGGTTTGTAGCTCTAAGTATAAATGAACCACTAGTTCTGGGGTTCGTAGAGGTAAATACCATACGTCCAAGTGTCCCAGGTTTCGTAGGACAGTCCCGACGTGAGTTTTTCCAGGACCTGCCCCATCTAGATTGGTATTAGAGACCCCTGTGGTTTGTGGGTTTACGGAGCAGATTATCCATTCCCCTCTTAGTTCTGGGGAATAAAAAGCAGAATTTTAACAGCCCATCTTGTTTGGGAGTCTCTGAAACAGACACAGGCACAGTCCCCTGGGTTCTGGAATTACACAAACTAATTTTGGGGATTAGAGACATCTCCTCTACCCCTGCTGGTTCTTTCATATTCTGAGAGGGGGTTAATTTTACATTAGCAATCCATGTGAGAATATTTTTCAAGGCTGGTAAAAATAACTCTGCTGCTGTTGATGAGAATTTGTGCTGAGGACGTTAAGACTGTATTGTTCGTTCTGTTTGTGAAAAGATAAAACCACTACATCCGTGATCTCTTAATCCTAAAAGACTACACTCTCTTCAGTGGCAAGTCAGCCAGGTGTGCTCTTCCCATGGACTGGAGATTTGCGGACAAGATCAACAAAAAACAAAAATTCTGCAGGCGATCACCAAAAAAAAAACACACACAGAAAAAAAGCGAAGAAGATATGGGAGTCATCTGTGTGCTTCAAGTAATGCTTAAACCAACTCAGTGTTTGTCGGACGTTATGGAAGGACTATTCAGCCTATTTGTAGAGATTTTAGGTTCTCTTAGAATTTCTGTTTACAGGATCTAGCTAATGGTGTGTGTGTTTTGTTATGTGATTATCACATTGTTTGACAGCTAATCTTTTTATATAAAAGATGATTTGTCATTTTAGCCAGCAAAGCCAGTGAGTTTCATCTGTATACCTGCTGTACGTAAGCAGTGTGTGAAGACAGCATTGACTCTCCATGCAAGTGATACGTTTAATTATAAGGGCACAGTCTCATACTAAAAAAAAAAACCTTAAATAACACTCTGAAATACCAGTGCTCCTGTATATTGAAATAATAAAATCCACTGTTTAAACCCCTTCACGACCGATGGTGCTTTGGTCCTTAACGACCAAAGCACCATCCGGCGTCTTTTTTGTTCCTGGGCGCCGATCACTTTGTGATCAGCAGCCAGGAACATCCAAGCGGTCCCTGTCAACATCCCGCGATACTTTGTGACGTCACGGAGGCGTGCCCGAACCCGGAAATTCGGTCATGCCGGGATGTCAGAAATGTAGCGGAAGCACGGTTTGAGCTCGGTACATTTTCTTATGTCAGACTGAGGCCCATCTGACACTGGGAATCCCGCTGCAAGACCTGGGGGCCGTGATGAGCTGTTTAGTGTTGGCAGTGTAGCCTCTTGGCACTAAAAAGTAGGACAGCATGGAACGTCCTACAAGCAGGAAGGGGTTAATTCTCTCATTTATTTCCTAGGGTTGTTTTTTTTATTGCAGATGGGAGATTTCCGCTAACTAGTCCAGAAGTGCGAAAAATGCTACTATCCATGGCACAGACTCTTGTTCTTCCCCTGCACATAGAGTTGCCACCTTTTCTTCAGAAAAATACCAGCTTTGCTACTGTCTCCATAGACTTAACATTGGCCTGAGGTTAATTTTTTCCCGGCCTACCGGCTGGGTGGCAGCTCTACCTTCACACTGCCTGAGTGTAAGAACATAGGGTGGCATAAGGTGGCACACGGCATCTCAGCATTCATTGAGAATCACATGTGGCAGAAGAGAAAGGGATCCCAAAAAATGTAGCTAATCATGAAAGGGACCAGTATTGCAGTTTTGGGGCAGCAAAGTGCTGGGGGAGGCCTAACATTTTGACTCCTCCCCAAAAAGTTTCTGCGGACACTCATGGCATGAAGCTTACCTGATCGTTTGTTATTCTAAGTTGTTAATCGTTATCATTATAAAGGAGCTGTTACAAAGAAGATATTAAGGAGTTAGTATAGCATAAAAGTCAATTCTTGTATATTGTTAACTTTATTTCACTGTTACATGCATGTTAATGTACTAAAACATGTCTCCAGTACGTAGAACTATATATTCCCAGTGTAACGCTGGCATCCTTTTCATCCCCAACTGACATCTTTTAGAAACTTTGTAACTGGCTTTAGAATGTGTGCGACAGTGCGAGACTCAAAGGGCAAAAAATTAATTATGTTTAATTGAAAGATGCCATCAAGGGTAGGCATTTTAAATAATAATGTTTTGGTGAAAGAATACAAATAAAGTGCCTTATCAGGCCTTCTTTGTTCCGTATACCTCTTTAAAGGGGCAGACATCTTGGGTAGGAGGAAGCAAGGTCTGACCCATCTCACCCAAGATTCTAAACAACATGTCTGCCCCCTGATAGAGCAATACAGAGCAAAAAGGGAACCATGAAGCCCTTTATTTGTATTTTTTAATTACCGTATTTGCTCGATTACAAGACGACCCTGATTATAAGACGACCCCCCAAACTTTGGATATTCCTTTAGGAAAAAAACTAAAAGCCTGAATATAAGACTACCCTATAGGAAAAAAGTTAAACTTGTATATATTCACATGTAAATTGCTTTTTTAATAAAATATTATTTTAAAAAAATGCATTTCTTGTGTTTATTTCTTTTTATGTGCCAATGCTGCCTCTCTCTTTCCCTTGCCCCCAGCTTTGTCTCACTCCCCACTCCCCCCTCACCTGTCTCTTCCACCCCACATGTTTCTCTCTGCCCCCTTCCTCTGTCTCTCCCCCCTTCCTGCTCTGTCCCCCCTGTCTCTCTGCCCCCCTCCCTCACTCCCTCCCCCTGTCTCTCTGCCCCCCAACCTCCCTCCCCCTGTCTCTCTGCCCCCCTCCCTCCCTCCCTCCACCTGTCTCTCTGTCCCCCCCCCCCCCCTTACCTGTACCATAATCCCTGGTGGCTAGTGGGGGCAGCCGGGGGATGTCTGCACGATACTTGCAGACATCCTCCATGCTGCCCGACATGGCAGTCTATTATGACGGACAGCTGGTCCGTCATAATAGTCTGCCGTGTCGGGCAGCATGGAGGATGTCTGCACGTATCGGGCAGCATGGAGGATGTCTGCACGTATCGTGCAGACATCCCCCAGCTGCCCGATTCTCCCTGGTGGCTAGTGGGGCAGCAGAGGATGTCTGCGCGATGAGCGCAGACCTCCCCTGCTACTGCCCGGCGCGATCGCCGGGACTTCTGTGACGAAAGCGGAAGTACCCGGCTTCTTCACAGAAGCCCCGGCGGTCGTGCCGGGCGGAAGCAGGGGAGTCTGCGCTCATCGCGCAGACATTCCCCTGCTGTTAGAGAGGGGGATCCAGGTCCCCTGCAGCTCTGCTGGGGACCTGGATCCATGTCCTATAATCTGACCTCAATTTGAGGTCAGATTATATGAGACCTCGATTATAAGATGAGGGGGATTTTTCAGAGCATTTGCTCTGAAAAAAACCTCGTCTTATAATCGAGCAAATACGGTAAATCATTTCTATTTAAAATACCTTGATATGGGCTTTCATTTAAACATAACTTATTTTTTAATGACAATTGTCCTTTAATTCACCAAGCCCCCTCTAAAGGGCTAGTGTTACCTGTCCGAAATAAACATTGTTGTAATGCATCATCATGTAACGTAAACAAAAACAAATCCCTTTTATCACTTGTTGGCCTCAGCTCTTTCCTAAAAACTGCAAATGTATTGTCATTTTAGTGCCATGGCAACAGTTCCGCCTACCTCACCGAGCTCTGTCATAGCAACAGTTCCGCCTACCTCACCAAGCTCTGTCATAGCAACAGTTCCGCCTACCTCACCAAGCTCTGTCATAGCAACAGTTCCGCCTAACTCACCAAGCTCTGTCATAGCAACAGTTCCGCCTACCTCACCAAGCTCTGTCAATGTCAGTGAATTTGGAAGCCCCGATGGAATTATAGTCAGTGTAGAGAACTGCAAATTGTTTTAAAGTAAAAATAAGTGCATTTCACACACGGAATATCAAACTCTTTTTTAACGTACAGAAAATAAGCTTCATGGCACTGCCCTTTTAAATAAATCATTCATGGAAATAGCAAACCTCAGTCTTAATTCAGACAATTGTAACAAGATTGGGAGATAAGATCCATTAATGTCAAGATCTCTTTCTGTCTTGTTTCACTAGAAGCCCTTTTTTTTCATGTTTTAATGAAGGCTGAAGGCAGAACTAGACGTCCGATGTAAAGCGTTGCAGACTATTTAATGGAAAGCTCAGACATTTATCTCCAAGCCTCCTAATTAATTGGCTTACTCGTTAGAGTAAAACAGCGTGAGTGTGAAGGAGCGCCCGGTGACCAGAAACGTGATATATTACTCCTTAGTGGTGCAGCAGATCAGCTCTGTCCGTCTTCGACCAAGATCAGCACTTACATATACAAATGAGGGGCAACTGTCCAGCCCTTGCTAAAATGGGCCCATTTGAGGAAAAGTGCACACACTCATTTATTAAACCTTGTGTTACTGCCTAAAATTCCCAGACTGGTAATCTCCTACACTTTATCCCAGACCTTAACATATCCTAGTCCCATTAATTCGGTAATGTCTTCTGTAAACACATAGGCCGTTAATGTACTTCCACAAAGAGGCAACAGCGATATGTATGGTCATTTATATACTGCTGGATTCCCAAAGTAATAGATGGTCGAGGAATCAAGATTTTATCAATGATCAAATAATGGGCCTAGACCATACACTAAAGCAGGGGTCGGCTCATAGGCCAGAACCAAAGTGTGGAATGTGATGGAGGGCCATATTCACCTCAAACTGGGGGGGGGGGGGGGGGGGTGGAGTTTGGAAGGTCCAATGGGCAGCACTGTCTACAAGTCGGCGCACGTGCAGTACGCGTTCTCCAGTGTCGCCGAGTAGATGCCATTTTTGGTTTGAGAACTGCAGACCGGATAATATTGGCTGGCTGACCGGATCCCTTCCCTGTGCTAAAGGAAGTTCATCAACTTGTTTATAATATAAATACTCATAATAAACAATGTGTGTTATAAGTGTCTCCTGTTTATGACATCATCACCTTGTGGCCTGATATGCAAATTATCTATTTCACAATGGAATTCCTTGCAATAATGCTAACACAATAATTACCGATTTTGTTTCAAAGTTCCAGCAATGATTGTGCTTGTCCCTTGGTTTCTTTACACAGTATAAATGCCTTTTACAAGCACAACATGTGGTTTGGGTTCATGCAATTATTTTGACAGAGTTACAGTTTTTGGGGTCCTGTCCCATGACATTTGGAGCTGTTCTGGCATGACTTTGCACTGTTAGCAAGGGGCATTGTGTTTAATCAATAAGTCATATACAAATAGTACTCCAGATGCCCAGTACATGTACTTGCTGGATCACAATGCCATGACCCAGAGTGGGCAGAGGTGATCATCCTGCATTGTTCATGGACTTGATCTAATAAAGCAATATCACAGCTAGCTATAGCTGGAATGGTTAGCCATATCACCACTAGGGGGCAGCAGGAAGGGACTTGCAGAGCTACAGTATAGCAAACAAATATCTAATATTAATTTCAAGACCAACTTTGTTTTTTAATCACATATTTTAAATTAAATGTCCAGATTAGAAATGCTTAAATTAGCACCAGACACCTGCTTTTGCTGTGCTATAGCTAGTTTAGTCAAGAAACAACATTTCTATAATGGGACTATTTTTACCCCTAGAACACGTGTGCGGGGTTAGCAAATTAAAAACTCTCATTATTTGGGTATCCTCAAATAAAAACTAGAAATGTCCAACAACAGAGCCATACGTTGGCCTGTCCTCCTACACAAATGATAGTACTAATTATTATCTAAAATATTTATTTTGTGGGGATTCTTACAGGACAACTGTCCGCAAAAAAACAGTTATGTTCAATTGAAAGATGTAGACATTTTAAATAGAAATGCTTTAATGTTAGAATATAAACAAAACACTTGATTGAGCTCTCTGTTCTTGTTTAGACCTATCAGAGGGCGGACATGGTGTTTAGAATCTTGGGTCAGATGATGGAAGATCTGACTCAAGATGTCTGCCCCCTTATAATTCTATACAAGCAGAGAGGACTGAATAATTTGTTTTCTTTAATTAAAGTATTTTTATTAAAAATGCATACATTTGATGTAATCTTTAACACTACTCGCATAATGGCATATTCCCCGTCTAGTGGCAGGCCCATGCAATATTTTTAATAACTAGTCTGATATTTTAATGGCCTTTGTAATGTTTCCCTTGTCAATAGGGTTACTTTTATTTTATGACTTAAGTCTTTCTCTTGCGTTTATGTTTTTGGATTACTTCTCCCTCATTTAATTAACTCTACGCTTCCTTTTAATAACGCTGATACATCACAGTCCTCATTATTTTGGTATTTATTTAATTCCGAAAATCGTGAATTTGCTGGAAAGGGGGGGAATGATCTGTGAAGACTGAATTTTCCAATTTGCACACGCGATGATATGTAGCCGAGAATGACTTAGTGTATTAGTTAGACTTTCATTATGAGCAGGGAAAACTGGAACAAAATGTGATCTATCCCAATAAAATGATTTGTGAGTAAGGTCATTCAGGAATAGTCATTAACAGGAAGGCGATGAAAAAAAATCATTTCTGGAAAGTTTTATTATTAATTCGGCCGTCACTTTTTGTAACAGTGGCTATTAATCTCGTCCTACCAAACACGTGGCACGGCCACAAATTCAAAAGGTGCGTTGCCATTCATGGGAGACGACGAGAAGTGGCGGTTTCCTGTGATGCACACCTGCAACTCGAAGCGTAGCCCTTGTCTAATGAATACATTAGAGAATATTTATTACATGTTTTAATATGTTTGGCCTTTTTGTTAAGCAATGTAAAAATCTGTTTGAGCAAAAAAAAAAAAAAACAACACATTTAGGTATATATTATATCTTTCAGGCAGGAATTTATTTTAAGATTTGTGTTCAATTCTTGGACTCCTCGCCTTCTCCAGAATCCCTAAATTGTTCCATATCACTGAATGAATACCATTTACAACCAACCAGATCTATCTATTCACATACCTCCCAATATCTCCGCCCATGGATTCAGTGAGGCTGAGAGGGGTGATTGTCCAAGTAATACAACTTTAAAAAGAAGTGTAAAAAAATGGATCTTTAAACAGGACCGTCTAGTCCCCAAACTCACTGTGGTGCAAGGTGAAGATTACTGCTTGTATAGTGCACAAGCTTTTTTCCAGTGTCATTTGATGCAGGCATTCTGCATAAATCACTTATTTAATATTTGACTCAAGCCCTCCCCCAGTGATTACTCTGCATGTTTACTGCAGGTGCGGCAGTAAACCACACTTGGGTCACTTCCTGTGCTATGCTAATTGAATAGAAAATGTGGAATCTGAGTGACCTTGCTCTTGGGATATCTTAACAGTGCAACATATTGTCTGATGACATCACTAGAGAGACAGGAAAATCAATTCTTTTGAATGAAATGATTCTCATTGGTTCTTGCAGCAAAAAAAAAAGGAAATAACTTTCACTCCGTTAGTGTGGGAAGTCCTTGCTTCTTGCAAAATGCTGTAATTTCACAGTTTCATCTAGCTGTAATGATTTTATATTTTAAGCAATGCAAAATATTAAACATGCATTTTAAAGTACTTTAAAAGCAAATTAATATGCATTATTATTTGGAAGATGCATTTTAGGCGCTAGACAAGTAGTTACCAACATCGGCCATGTTTCCAGGGACACATATTTGTTCCACATGCTGCAGAAAGATCATGCAAATTGCAGTCCGGCAGTATGTAGGATGGATATACGCACAGACAGAATCCAATTAATTAATCAGGCTGGAGATCTCAAAGGACCTACCATGATTAATTAATTGGATGGTGTCTGTGCGTATATCCATCCTACATACTGCCGGGCTGCACTTTGCATGCTCTTTCTGCAGCATGTGGAACAAATATGTGTCCCTGGAAACATGGGCGATGTTGGCAGCTATGTAGACAGTCCCTTTAACTTGGTGCCCCTGCTAAGGTCTCTCTCTCTGCACTAGCACTCCCTGCACTCTGCAGACCCCGACCAGACGTTGCAGGGCGAGCCCCCACTCTGATTGGCTACGTGCAACCAGACCTGCTGTGTCTGCTGTTTCCTGTAAGGAAGCAAGAGTTAAAAAAGAAAAGTTTCGTTGTCCTTTAAAGACAGTTGTAATGAACGAGTTAATATATTTTATAGGCTTGAGGCCTTTGTGAAGACTATGGAGACATCAGCAAGGCATTTCTTTATTTTTATTTTATTTATATTTTAATAAAAGACGGACACCTTAACCAAGCTTTAGGCACGACTTTTAAAATAAATAAAATGTATGAATGTTGCCTCAATGAAAACCTTATAAATGATTACTTATTTATTTATTTTGAGCAAATCCATCTCTGACGCGAGGTACTGAAACTTTTATTTTCAGTACGTACAACCGGCCAAGCATAGAATTGGAATGCTGGCAAATGATTTAAATGTGTCTGCCGGGGGGGGGGGGGGGAGAGAGAGCGTGATGTCATTGGCCAGCTGGGAAGCTAGACTTCATTTAGTAAATGGAGTGAAACCATGAACAAGAACCCTTACACAAATAACTATGTCTGACCTGCTCGGGCCTTCATCACATGGTGTATAGGGGGTGAGAGATTTATCATAAGGGCCATTTCAATCCCGCAAAAGTACTGCAATGAAAACAGTCATGCAGTTTATTTTGTCTTTGAAAAATTACGGTTTGTTATTAATATGGGTAAGTGCAGTTTTATGCCAAAGTCGGAGCAGAACTGAAAACATTTCAAATGGGATCCGTTCCATTATTTCATTATTGGTGCAAACATTGAAACACTGTGGTTTTTTTTTTTTAATACTTCGTACCTTAATATTTGAGCTTCCCAAAACTTAATTATTAAAGTTAAGTTTATTATTAGCCAAACTAAAACATGTGTCTTAAATACTTTTAAACAATATTTTTTTAGTGTTAGGAGAAGTTGCAGGGAGCAGCCATTTTAGTTTGTTAGATGACCTTTACTGAGGCAGGAATGCATAAGCCACGCCCCACAACTGTCCAGCTTTAGAAAGGATAGTCTCGACTGCGGACTCTTCCCTCTCTGGCATCCCAATTATTTGGGACACTTGAGGGTAATACAATTTAATAAAACTAGTAGTGTGATGCAACATATCCTCAGTAAAAAAAAAAAAAAAAATGATGTGGTATTTCTATTTCTTTTAATCTTTTTTTAACTCAGTTTTTGATTGTGTCGTGCCCAAGTTCTACATTTTAATCTCTAGCAAAAACGTCTCTTCACAGATCATGAATCACATATTACCTAAAAGCTTGTTTTAGTTAATAATGTAATGGGGGGGGGGGGGGGGGAGTAGATTGCACATTCCAAGACACAAATATATTATAATTAACATTTTTACAGTTCTTTTTCTAATTTTAAAATGGTTCGTTCCATACCTGAGATAGTTTCATTCAAAATAACTTTTGTGTGATTGTAAAAGTTTTAAAAATATTATTAGTGGGTAGGACTGTTCTACCTCTGCAGTGCAGTGCCTTGTTGGGCCTCGAGAGGCAAATTATGGCTGGTGATCCACTCAGTTTTTCTCACCTACATTTTTTCCCCACTTGTCCTATGTCCTATGGAAGCAGGCAGGACATCTCGCTTTCTCGGAGGTCATTCGTTTTTTTGTTTGTTTTTTCGGGAGGAATAATCAGTTTAACCAGGCCTTGGTGGATGGCCTTTTAATGTAATTATTTAGTTACTTTCTGATCTGGATCAGGCATGCTTCCATACTGTCATGGTAGAATGAATGTTTAAATGAGACCTAAACTAATGGGAGATATTGTGAATTTAAAACAATGATATCCGAGCAATTTACATTCCATTGAGTTCGTTGGGTGCAGGTCTCAATGTTTCGGTAAAATCCATTAGGTGAGACTTCTTGGAATCGAAGACAGATGTGTGTTAAAAGGGACGAGTAAATGAACCTGTCATTCATAATCTCTGCCCATATGTAAGCAGGACAGGTTTTCTGGAGACCCCTGAGTGGTGAGGATTAGTCAAACTGTCTATTTGAAAGATTAATAAGATCAATGTTCAGTAGCAGGAGTACAGACAGCACAATGGGGGATATTTAGAAAGCTCAACTCTGAGCCGGTGCATTCAACTCTGAGTTGGAGAATTCTGCCTAAACCAACTAGGCCCAGGCTTAGGGTGGCAGACTGGAGGGGGCGGCAGCAGACCAAAAGGGGGCAATAGCAGAGCAAGAACTATGATTGTTGGTGTTACCCTCACTGACAGCTATGACACAGGTATGTAGGGCAATCTGGCACTGTTTTAAGGTATGGGGGGGCAATCTGGCACTGTTGTAAGGTATGTGGGTGCAATATGGCACACATATATGTTAAAGAGATTGACAAAGAAGTGGTTGGGCACCAATGTGGTTTTACCTAGTCTCTAGAGGGGGAGGAAGGCTATGTATGTGGAGACAGCGATTAACTCTCGTCTCACACATGTACATGCGTATGAGGTCTGAGTTGGTGAGGAGGATAACTGCCTAGAGCACTAGGTGAGGAGAATAACTGCCTAGAGCCATAGGTGAGGAGGATGTCTGCCTAGAGCCCTAGGTGAGGAGGATAACTGCCTAGAGCACTAGGTGAGGAGGATGACTGCCTAGAGCACTAGGTGAGGAGAATAACTGCCTAGAGCCATAGGTGAGGAGGATAACTGCCTAGAGCACTAGGTGAGGAGGATGACTGCCTAGAGCCCTAGGTGAGGAGGATAACTGCCTAGAGCCCTAGGTGAGGAGTGTGACTGCCTAGAGCACTAGGTGAGGAGGATGTCTGCCTAGAGCACTAGGTGAGGAGGATGTCTGCCTAGAGCCCTAGGTGAGGAGGATGACTGCCTAGAGCCCTAGGTGAGGAGGATAACTGCCTAGAGCCCTAGGTGAGGAGTGTGACTGCCTAGAGCCCTAGGTGAGGAGGATAACTGCCTAGAGCCCTAGGTGAGGAGTGTGACTGCCTAGAGCCCTAGGTGAGGAGGATAACTGCCTAGAGCCCTAGGTGAGGAGTGTGACTGCCTAGAGCACTAGGTGAGGAGGTTAACTGCCTAGAGCCCTAGGTGAGGAGGATAACTGCCTAGAGCCCTAGGTGAGGAGTGTGACTGCCTAGAGCCCTAGGTGAGGAGTGTGACTGCCTAGAGCCCTAGGTGAGGAGGATAACTGCCTAGAGCCCTAGGTGAGGAGGTTAACTGCCTAGAGCCCTAGGTGAGGAGGATAACTGCCTAGAGCCCTAGGTGAGGAGTGTGACTGCCTAGAGCCCTAGGTGAGGAGGATAACTGCCTAGAGCCCTAGGTGAGGAGTGTGACTGCCTAGAGCCATAGGTGAGGAGGATAACTGCCTAGAGCACAAGGTGAGGAGGATGTCTGCCTAGAGCCCTAGGTGAGGAGGATGACTGCCTAGAGCCCTAGGTGAGGAGGATAACTGCCTAGAGCCCTAGGTGAGGAGTGTGACTGCCTAGAGCCCTAGGTGAGGAGGATAACTGCCTAGAGCCCTAGGTGAGGAGTGTGACTGCCTAGAGCACTAGGTGAGGAGGTTAACTGCCTAGAGCCCTAGGTGAGGAGGATAACTGCCTAGAGCCCTAGGTGAGGAGTGTGACTGCCTAGAGCCCTAGGTGAGGAGGATGACTGCCTAGAGCCCTAGGTGAGGAGGATGACTGCCTAGAGCCCTAGGTGAGGAGTGTGACTGCCTAGAGCCCTAGGTGAGGAGGATGACTGCCTAGAGCCCTAGGTGAGGAGGATGACTGCCTAGAGCCCTAGGTGAGGAGGATAACTGCCTAGAGCTCTAGGTGAGGAGGATGACTGCCTAGAGCCCTAGGTGAGGAGGATGACTGCCTAGAGCCCTAGGTGAGGAGTGTGACTGCCTAGAGCCCTAGGTGAGGAGGATGACTGCCTAGAGCCCTAGGTGAGGAGGATGACTGCCTAGAGCCCTAGGTGAGGAGGATAACTGCCTAGAGCTCTAGGTGAGGAGGATGACTGCCTATAGCCCTAGGTGAGGAGGATGACTGCCTAGAGCCCTAGGTGAGGAAGATGACTGCCTAGAGCCCTAGGTGAGGAGGATGACTGCCTAGAGCCCTAGGTAGAAATGAGAAGTGGTGCAGCCTTGGCCCATTGAGTGCCCCCCCCCCCCCCCCCCATGTAAATGTATCTATAATGAGGGAAGGGTTGCAGATGTAAATGAGCAGGATTTGGAGAGCTATCATTCCACAGATACTAATCCGTTAATTAGTCACCGGTGAGCAGGAAATGTAAACTGAAATGTGAACATTTGGTGAGAGATTTAAAGCTGTATTTTGACTGGACGATTGTTTTGGAATTTCTTGTCCTGTTGAAGTAATAAAAGCCGCCCCTCCACAGCGTTCACAATGTATTAACACTGAGGTTCAGAGATCGGGTGGAAAGGGTTAGTAGAAATCAGCCAGCTTTACATAAATGGAAGTTTATTTAAAGACTGTATACTGGGAAATTCTATTTTATTTGGCCAGAAAAAAAAAAAAAAAACATATTCCATATGGGTCACATTTTACAAGTTACACACTGTTTTAAAACAGACATTTGCTTTCCTTAATAATTACTGCGCAGATTTCGCCACTTATTAATTATACCTGAATGATCAATTATACCCGAGACCTGTGGTTTTTCCGTCCCCTTAACGACGAAGGGTTAATATTACTTTCAAATATTGATAACATCAGTAGCGTGCGAAATATAGAAATGGACAGACGCACATTTGCTTATAAAGCCACAAGCTGATGCCTTAATGGCGACGGGTGGTGTTTTTGTCCCCAAGGGCAGTAAAAAGCAGATGAGGAGATGATCATCATCACAGAAGTCGCGGAACATAAATGTGAAACTGAATGGCAGGGGAGCTGTATCAATTAGACAGAAGCTGCCTGTTTGCCTTCTGGTGGTGCTACCATATAAGTGAATTAGGCATCGGCTTAGGACCCCCTCTTGTTTAGGGAGCCCACTGAGCACCTAACTGAGAGGTGATCTTTATGGAGAGGGAGGTCCCATAGGCATGCCTCCAAACTGACCCTGCAGTCCTTCCAACTGCTTTTCTGGACAGAGGTAGACCTCGGCAAGACTTGGAACCATAATCTAGCCGTAAAAACGTATTTCTTTGAGAGACATCCAAGCACCCACACCCCCCGGCTTCCCAATTTGATGTGGGCAAGAGTTGGGAGGTATGGGATTAAGGCCCCTCAAAACCTAGAATTCCTATATACCCTCTATAAATACATATACACACAAATAAATATATATGTTATGTAAATAAAAAGATTGATACAGACATGTATCATCTGAAACTCTCCAGATGATATTTTAATATATCATATATATATATATGTAACGGACCATCTACCGGACGAAGTAGACCCTCTGTCCGTTGTGGGAAATCCCCTCCTTAGCCCCCACTTACAGCTCAGCATTCACCCAGCAAGTCTTTCCTGGACCCTTGCTCTTTGTACCCAAATAGACAGGACATCTGTAGCAGTTAGGTACAGCGAGATTGAACAACTCTCTTTATTTGTGCAACAGCACAGACTTATATACACATAAACATGACATCACAGCATTAGTAATCCAGATAGAAATGACCATGAGTAAACCTAATTACAATACACACAGTAAGACACATAATCAACACAATATAATCAGTTTAACAGAAGGACATACAATGGGGAAATCCTGCCTCACACCTTTCAGGATACAAAGGTATCAGATACATACAGAGTGCACTCAATTAAAGTAACTTGCTAAATGACATCACTGTACAACAGGACACTGAATAACTTACATGAAGACAATGGCTAAGGTGACATAATTACAGCGGTTTGCAGGATAGGATACAATCTTAACCTGGGGAAAACACATTGAATGGGACAAAGGCTTAAATCCTAAAGTACACATCTTGGCTCACATCCTGAATGAGCCTGTATTTGAAGTCCAGTTGAAAACAGGGGTCCACTTGCGCCCTCAAAGTGTGTACCCTCAAACTAATATATTTACAGACAGGGTCCATAGTCCACAGGGAGTCTTCTGGCTGCCAGGCCCCTCCAAGAACCCCCGTCACAGTGGATCTTCAAATCCATTTCATGACAATATATATATATATATATATATATAAAAAAAGACGTGAAATGTAAAATGGCGTCAGATGTCGGATCTTAATGCTGTGAATTATCTTGACATGCCGCAGGTGGAGTGCGTTTAAGAGACGGTCATATACAACAGAGAGCAGATGGAGTTTACTCATATAATAATAGCCCATGATGAATAAATCCAAGAAGATGATTTAAATAACAAGATTGGCTCGGCCGCGCTGCTCGCCGTGTGTTTAAACAGAGGCAGTATCATTCATTATGACTTAGACTTCTTAAGAGCAGAGAATTGGAGGAGATGGGTAACATACACAAATGCTGTGAAATGTGCTGTTTGGGTGGATCACAGCCATGCCAGATGTTAATTGAATTTGCCTCATTTTTATGTCAAAAATGGCAGCCAGCCACAAAAAAACGCAAACAAACAGGCTTTTACTGACTCACAAAGGGCTCGAGAAAGCTCGGAGATAGATGCAACGTATACAGGATTGATGTGGGTGGGGCCAAGTGTCATCCCACAAAGCACTGTGATTGGTCAAAAAACGAGGAACAGCAGAGAAGACATGTTTATTAGTTACCATTTATCAGCCGAGGACTGGCAGCCGTCCGGCGTTTAATCCAGATAGAAGCAAGTTACCTCCTCGGTAATGGTGGAGCGGTGTTTACAGAGACAAAGGATTGATTAAGTGGGCCCCTAAACTGCTCTTTCGGCAGAAGAAAGTAAATTGTCCCAGCCACAATTTTTTTTTTTTTTTTTCACAAAGTACAGCTCAGAGTGCTTTTACCCCAAATAATTAATGATAATTAGATCTGGCAGCGAACGCGCTGTGACGGATTATATCCGTTATTTTCAACCCAGCAGATTTAAAGCATTTCATTTGTATTTTTTTCCCCCCGTCTTCTGTGAATTAAACGGAAAAGAAAAAAAAAAAAAAAAAGTGAAAGAAAAAGTGAAAAAATATTTCGGCCAGTGTCGTTATATATGTAAAAAGTGCACGCCTCCCAGGAACGCCAGAGACTGGATACTGCGCATGCGTAGTAGCACTGCCAGTTTAAGTGACCGCGCCTATCATGCCCCCGCGGTCGCATTGACAATCGATCGGCCAAGCTCCACCTCCTGGACTCACAGTTTGCTGCGGGCAATAGCTGGGAGGTGTAAAAGTGTGTATATGTATCATACACACAGGACATATATATGTTGTATCAATACGTGGACACTTAGTCTATTCACTAACATTTAACTATAAAAATCAGTATAATAGATCTAATCATAGTGTTAGCTGTGGTGCAAAAAAAAATGCATAGAATAATGTGTTTTAAACACGCCTGTGGTGTCTCCTGTTTATCACCTTGTAGCTCAATATGCAAATAAACTACTCTCACTGGGAAATATGCAATTTGCATACGAAGCCACAAGGTGATGTCATAAACAGAAGACGCCCTCACAGTATATTCAATGATTGCCTTATAATCAGACCTCAGAGAGAGCACTGCACGGGCCCTAAATCCTCCTTTTGGTCAGTTGTCTACATACCTACCAGCACTTACATTCAGGCGCAGGGGCAGAGTGAGGCAGCATCGGAGGATGTCTGGGTGCATCAAGAAGGGTACAGACCACTGGCTGGCTTCATTAGACAGCACTGAGAATTTGGGGAATCCTGGTTACTGGGTGCAAGGCAAGTCCAGTGGGTGCTGGGCAAGGCCTAAATGTGCGTGGGAGGTCCTGTGGGTGTCGGGTGAAGCCAAATTCTGTGGATGCAGTAGGAAGTCCTATGTGTGCAATTTGGTGTAGTGGGAAGTTATGAGGGTGTAATATTGTGCCGTGGGGGCAAAAATGAAATGAGGGCGAACTAACTGGATGAAGACAAAGGAAGGAAATTTGTTTTAAAAATGCAATTTTCAATAATATTTTGAAATATTTACTAGTAAAACCTTTTTTCCTATTACTTCGCCTTATATTAGACCTTTTATTTTTTCCATTCATTAAAGGTCACCTTATAATTGGGATTTATTTATTTGCCTTATATTTGAGCACATTTCTTTTGTGTTATTTTCTGCATTTGCTTGCATTTCTGTTAATACAATGTATAGATCATTCTTTATTCTCTACATTTACTGTATACGCAATGTATAGGTGACAGAAGCCCACTGTTTCGGTAATAGACCTCTAGGCCATAAGAATGGGGGTAACACAGTCTGGGTTCAGTACACTGTTCTTGCAGGAAGCTGTAGATCTGTTGATCTCTCAGTCATTGTTATAGGAGATCATGTCCTACTAGTGTGGTCTGAGAAGGTAACTGGCTGATTACAAGGGAGAATACAATAAACTGGTGACAGCTTTGCCAACACTGGGACAGGCAGAAGTTGTTCTCTTAAGATAAGAGACTGATGGATGTCTGTTTAATCTGCTCGGAGCTGACCTACAAGACAGCTACACTGACAAATCACTGGACTTGAAAATATATTAATTGTGTTGGAAGTCATAAATTAAACAGTCAGAAAAAATCAATGAGATATTGTATCAGTTGACAGATTAAACTGTTGTCTGTTTTGTATCTGTGTTAAGGAAATTAGTGAGAAATAAAGTCCGCTATTCTGTATTTCCAAAGGTTAATAATGGGATAGGATAGGCTACACTAAAAGCAAATCTTTGCTTTATTAATAAATGGCACTAAATATATTGGTTTATATTGTTTTTTTTTTTATATTTCTATTTTGTTATTTAAAAGTAGCACAGCCATACATTTGATGCAAAATTCCAACCTTGAAATAACATTTTATTTTAAATTTTCAGAGAGAGAGGGAAAATGTTTTTTGAGCTCAAACTGCAGGGTTGCAGGTTCCATTCCTGGCAGGGTCAACTCAGCCTTTCTTCTTCTTGAGGCTAGGCAGCTGCCCATATGGTTAAGTGTGTGTTACGAATCTCTTGTCCTCTTGGAAAGAGAAAGTTAATGTGTAATAATAGATATTATTATAAAATTGATTGGTCACTGTGAGGGCTCTGCTCCGTGAACTGACCAGGTTACCTAGTAGAGGGCTTACATTGTAGTGTTCTTGTAAACTGAGAATAATGTATCCTCTGTACCTTCAAGAATACATTTGTTAATCTGAATTTTTCAGGGATTATCATTAATAATTCATTAATTGCTGTACAAGACTAGCAGAGTGAAACAAATCCCGCTCCTGAGGGTGGTAAATGCTGATAGACACAAGAAGGATTATATGTGTAGAGTAATCAGTAGAGTTCTTAAAGTGGGACATCCAGCAGGAACATTCCACTGGTTACCATGGTGATTGCTCCACTTTTCGACCTTTTGCTCCAAAAATCCCTCTTAATACACAATCCCCATTGCACTTGCTATCAGAGCACACATATCAACATGTGTGTTTGTGCTTCTTCAGGATTTAAAGTCTCCAACCATTTGTACCTGTAAATAAACTGTGAGTAAGTAAAAATAGAACAGTAACTTACATTAATGCAAAAAGACAAGGGAGCGCAGATACATGGAAGAGAAAAAAGAAACAAAGTATAATAGTGCAATACAGTATGAGAAAAGAAGTAATGTTGGTGGGGGTATGTATGAAAGATGTGCACTACAGGTTCAAACACACAAGGGGAGGGTCAGTGAAGAAATCCTACATCTTTCATGTGCCTGTAACTCTGTAAGTGCCTTCATTTATTTCCAGTTTGTACGTTATTCCGATGCTGCGCCATTGTTTTTTTAAAAATTGTTTTATAGTGATATTAAAGAAGATTAACCAAGTCATGGATGTGAGGAACTTTCTTTTCTGTTGATGGGCTTTGCTATGAAGAACTGTTTGTGAGGTCATACATACCCCCACCAGCATTACTTATTTTATCATACAGTATTGCACTATTATACTTTGTTTTTTTTTTTTCTCTTCCATGAGCTGCATTACTACCGGGGGGGGGGGGGCACGGTATTATATATTTATTTAATTTGCTACGTGAGGGGTGATTCCACTGTTGAGTAACTTACATTAAAACTTGGGGGGTTTCTGTAAGGAAATCCCACTTTAACAGAGTGAATCAGACTGCACACATGGGGTTAAACCTGTAATCACTCAACAAGGCCACAGTACGGAAGGAAGTATATATTAGAAGATAACCGAGAAATGGCGAAAACCAGAGTCATTTTACAAAAAAATATGTCATCAGCCCCTAATGAGAATGATATGGAGAGACCACCCACATGGTCAGCCTTATAAACATAAACAGACAATTTAATCGCTCTTTGATCATTTTTTTTTAATGAAAAGCTCCTTAAGAAATAGTGTTTAGCAAATGACACATTTAGTCTGTTTGTAAAATATACCCATGTAGTGTATTAGCAACATGTCTGCCTCATGCTATAAGACTGGATCCTGTCTTCCACTGGCTGGGGGTTTAACAAGCTGTGTGAAAGTATTCTGGAATTCTAGCTACATGGGGTGTAGATGGGAAGCTGTCCTACTTAGGACAGTGTTGCATAACCTTTTTAATGGTGAAGTCCATGTATTATGTAGAGGTTTCGGCTGGTGGGGCCAGCATTATGGATTTCTTGAGTTAATATCTTTAGAAACGACAGGCTTTTGAACCAGCACAAGACCTCTTGAGGGTTGGGTGACCACGTGCCCCAGATTGCCTTGGACAGCCCCTGCAATGGGACATTGTGTCCTGGGTCCAGGTATTCTCAATAAGAGCTCCGAATAAAGGAGATCTCAGCCAATCAGGAGAGGCTTCTCAGCTCTCCTTATTGGATGAGTCTCTCCTTCATACAGATCTCAGTGTAAGCAGCACCAGGTAAGAAATCCATAATGTTGTGTGTGTGATTGACAAGGTGTTTTTGTGTATGTGTTTTTGTGTATGTAACTGTGTGTTTGTCCATTTGTGAGGCTGTGTATGTATGTGACTGTTTTTGCGTGTGCGCAATGGATGGTAATTAGGGGTTCATTCTTTGAAGCTGGTTGTGTCTGCTAACAGAAGGGGTTCATTTTCTGAAACTGCTCATGTCTGCTAATAGAGGGGGTCAAACCTCTCAAACTGCTAGTGTCTGTTAATGACTAGGTATTATAATTTCAATATTTTATTAAAACTAATAATTTCTAAATAATGAAATAACTAATAATGTCTAATAATGTCTAAAAATCTAAAATATATTTTATGTGTATGTGACGGGCTTACAATTAAGGACAGCAGTCTGAAACGCATCAAGCAGTCTCTTGTCGGTCTTGCACTAAGTAACTACAAATAAATACTTTTGGATGAGAACCTTACTTTCTTCACCAATTACATTTTGAACTGTGGCTGGATCTGCTATAGACCTTAATTGCGTCTGTTAACGTGGTATCCTGGGAAATATATTTTGAACCCAGTAACTGAATTTGTATATTATATATATATATATATATATATATATATATATATATATTATACTCCTGTGTGTGTAATCTCATCCACGCCATACTGGGTCCCTGAATGGCAGAAATAAAATGTGGTCACCCTTCTTGAGGACCACATCTAGGATGTAGGATGTCGGGAGGCACCCGAAAAGGCTTCCATGCTGGCTGAATGGATTGGTGCTTGCATAGGCAAGGAATCAGTGCATAACCGTGATATCAATGAAAATGGTGAAGAGTGAAACTAAAAGTGAACTACAGAACGAAGAGGCGTTAATAAGTGTGCTGGAAATGTAGGGATGTTGAAGACATTTTTCCAACTCGGTATCAATACCTGTTTTTTTGCAGCTCACAATAGCCGACACAGACCCCAAGGTTTTTATACAACTCTGGCCTATCTCCACTCTGAATTTGTAAATATGGAAAATTGGAAACTTAAAAAATACAGAGATAAAAATATGTAATATATAACAATAGGACACATTTTAACTCTTCATCTGTGCTTCTATAGGTCCAAGATATAATCTGAGCTGTATATTTTTTTTAATGGAAAGTAGAATTTAAAGGGGAAAAAAAATAACATTTTCGTTAATTTGAACACAATGCTATTTTGGGATAATTTCAGACCATTAGCAGGAATAGTCTGCTGAGTTGGCGTTGACTGAAGATCACTCAGGAGCTGACATCTGTATATAAAGATCATTTGGTTTATCAGAGGGATGAGTCACGTCCGATGGAAGGACTAATCCCTTGGTGACAGGGGAGAAAAAAAATAGAGGCGCCCATTTGCAGGGGCGGGGGGTTTAAACAACCCTCTGTGTGTTATGCTTTTCCAAGTGTATACATATTAAAAATATACAATACAAAAAAAGCATTTCCTGAATTAATTAATAGTCCATTACTTCTGAGGGCTTGAACATGGATTCCAAGGAATAATCAATGTATCTATTGAGCTCGTTTTTTTTATTATTTTTATCCCTTATATTTATTTATTGTACATATCACATTATACCGTAAAAGACAACGTAGTTTTGAAAGAACAGGTTGGAGTTATTCACCGAAAATATATTGGGAGTTATTTGTAAAAACTAACGCAACCCAACCGATAAGATGTCGAAAAGTTATGCCAGCACTTTATTTGTTATACATCGGCGCATGCCACAATAATGGCACATGACTTGTAACTATTACGCCACCTGTTTTTACATGCGCTAAGCAGGATTTCCGTTCCCTGCATTTTTGTTGTACTTTTAACTCTTCCTTAACATGCATGTGAATAGAATTTAAGCGTACCACATCTATTTTATACGTAACCCCTATAGAATTTGATGCTATTACTCATTAATAAGTATGGAAAGAAAATTCTAGCTTAAAAACATATTTAATCTTCATTAAAGTGCCTGCAGTAACCAGATCAGGAGAAAATGTTTTGTTTTTGGGGTTTTGACTTATCTTGAAAGTCTTTGCGCGCTTTCTGTTAAATTTTACTTCATTGTTCGGGGATGACGACTAATGTTTCTTCATCGAAACTGTGTTTTTTTTTATAACATTCCAAATCCTAATTAAATGTATTTTGTAACTAACTGAAGTTTGATGATTACAAGCTATAAATCTTGTGTACGCACCAGGTAACACGTGTAATTGTGTCGACTTTGGAAATTGGTCTGTCCGACTGGGAAGTGTGCTGTTCCAGTTGAAGTACAACAGCTGGGAATGTCGTTTTAGGGTATGACAATATTTAGTAATTGCTCTTTTAAATATTTGGCGCTTCGCCTAAGCATTGTAAGCCGTTAAAAGACTTACTGCACCCACGCCAAGACTCGGTAGACTGGGAGAGGACCGAATGTTCTGTAGCAGTGGACAAATTGGCCCTGTGGAAAAAGAACGTTGAATCGCGGGGGAAATGATCAAAGCTGGTACAGTTGGCTTGGTCTTCAGAAATGTCCATCTCCCATGGAGTCAAGGAGAAACCAGGAGATGTGCTTATTGTTTAATACAAGACTGTAACGGGTGTTGTTTGTAGTACCGAGACGTCAAATATTTGCATTAATTGATTGATTTTTGCATCCAATCTAACGAAAAGGCCTGTTATGGGCAGGTTTGGGATAATAATGCTTCATTGTTACACCAGTAACCAATCAGTTCTTGAAAATGGCTGATGGTAATATCATCCAAGTGGTGCACAGCTTTGTGGCTGACTATAAGGTCTACTGGGAAGCTCTACTCTACGAGGAAGGGTGAGCGGAACTTCAGGAGAACACTGGGTGATACGACATAGGGATATTCCCATGTCTAATAATATTAGAAATGTACTATTAGTCTGACTTGGCAGCTGACAGTCACAATGTATCCTTAAAAGTGCATGCCACTTTATTTCCATACTAGGAACATTAATCATTTAACTTCTGCTTCGATAATAGTATAATAATAAAAGCACAAATGGAAAAAAAGTTCAATGTCCCTTTAAGTGTGTTCATGTACCAGTAGGGGGCGCTGCTTGTGACTAAGCGTAGTATGCCACTTTGGAAGTAAGATGGTTAAGTTACATGGCAATAAAGATATCTAACTTGTACACAGTGTTTTGTTTATTTAAGGACAACATTTGGAAGAAGAAGAAAAAAAAAAAGTAAAATAAAATAAACTGTGAAATTGTATTGAAATCACAGATTGTCCTTGTTATAAATCATTGAAGCGCATGGTTACGAGTTCAATTCATTAATTAACGTTTATGCAAGCCGTAGCCAAACACAACAAACTGAAATTACAAGAGATGGATATCAGGGCAGTTCAAAGCCCGGGCAGGATTACTGTAAACACAGTAAATATAATTGCCGATACAGTGTTTCATTGTTACCGTCATGTCATCAAACAAACGCTCGGGGCCGTGAAACAACTACAAGACACATTACATGAGTCTAATAAGAGGAACGGTTTCTTAATGAGCCCCTTCCTGGCGATGCTGCACAACATGCATGGGTGTGGCTATGGATTCACCCCAAATGTAATGTTAATGGTTTTGGTTCTGTTTGTGCATTTATTTATTTTTATTTTATTTATTGTGCTTAATTGATGTTTTGAACTCTATTTTGTTAAATAATTGCAGGGGCATAACTAGAACTTGTAAGAAAATTTGTCTGGGGCCCTCGAAGCCCTATCAAGATGAAACCATCAGTGCCATACTTCCCCCACTTAGCACAGTGCCAGTTTGCCCCACATCACTTTCCAGTGCCACTGTGCTTCATATCACTTTCCATAGTGCCAGCTATGTCATACATCACCTTCCACAGTACCAGCTTTGCCCCACATTATTTTCCGCAGTATCATTAGCGCTCCACATCAACTTTCACGGTGCCAGCATTGTCTCACGTCACTTTCTGGAAGCCAGACGGTCCAGACCCAAAACATTGAAGGGTGTCTATTGCAGGTTGTGTCTCCAAGTGCTGTGTCAGACTGATGCAAAAATCAGTCCCACCATCCCGATGGCACCAGATAAAACTGCCAGTGCCATATATCCCCCATTTTGCTTAGTGCCATTTATTATCCAAGTTTTCGCAGTGCCAGCTTTGCCCTACACCACCTTCCACAGTGCCAGTGTTGCCCTACATAATTTTCCACAGTCCCATCTTTGCCCCACAGCACTTTCCATAATGCCAGCTTTACCCCACATTACTTTCCACAGTGTCCTTGGTGCCTGTCATCACCTTCCACTGCATGGAAGAGATCCTACGCAATAATGGGTGTAACAGGCAAGCGGTCACAGGGGTCACCCTTGCTCCCTACAGCGGTTGGCCTAATCACAGTACTCCTGTGACCATGATATATCACTGCTTTCTCACGTTCATTTATTGTCTTTTATTCAGTCTGATCGCAAATAAACCATGATTTGTTGTTTTTATTGTGTGTGTGAAATAAAATCTGCCTTTTTGTACACGTTGTACAGATCAAAGCATTTCGCTCTGATTGTTAAGATTGATCTCTCTCGTGTGTGTGTGTTTGTAGCAGATCAAAAATAAACCGAGGAAATGTCCAGGGATTTAACATACCATCCAAATTACTTAATTTGAACACCCCTGCCGCCATTTTCACCACGTCTCCTTTTTTAATATTACCCAGAGGGAATCGAAACATTATTGGCTTAATGAATTCAGTCTTTTAGTTGAAGAAAAAAAAAAAAATCTTACTTCCAAGTATGTAAAACATGACTGTATTCAGAATGTGCTCCGTCTGATTCTAGTCCATGTTTTATCCACAGTTACCAATCTCTAATGTCAAGAGTCAGGAGAAGGGTAGCTATTTTACATTTTTTACAGACTACTACTCTAAAACATTTGGTAATACACTAGCTGGTCCTTTTCTGCAAAATTATTGCTTACAATTCGAAATTATCCCATCAGACTAAACCTTTTATTAGTGACTTGTATGATTTTTTTTTTTTTTTTTTTACGATTCTATAATTTCTCAGTGCAGTCTTGTTTTAGATACTGCTATAAGCATATAATACAAATACTATAAATGTTGCTTTTAACTTATGCTGACAAATAAAGCAGCCAATAGTGTAGTAATAACTATAAAACTTTTAAAGATATTACTACACTATTGGTTTCTTTCTTTTTTTATTTTCAGCATATCCAGCATTTATTACATTTCATTTACCCCTTATTTATGTATTTTGTTTCTTTTATCACATAACGCCCATCGGTGCTTTATTTAGTTATCCTTGAGCAGCGTTTAATTTTTTTCTTCGCTGCACTAGTTTGTGTGCTAGTGTCAACCCCTGCTGCAGGGTGACTTCCCTCATTTGGCCCCCTCTTCTTTGGGGATGGGACACTTCATCGCGGCTGCTTCCGCACAGCCGCTTCACCGCCGTCTCTTCACCACACGACAGCTCGTCGCTGGAGATTTCATCGCGGGACATTTCATCGCTAAAGGTAAGTTTATTTCAGTATTTTAGCTATTTTAGTTTATTTTAGTAAGGGTGGTTAGAATTAGGGTTTAGGGGGTTAGAATTAGGGTTTAGGGGATTAATTTTAGTATTAGGGTTTGGGGTTAATTTTAGTATTAGGGTTTAGGGGGTTAATTTTAGTATTAGGGTTCGGGGGTTAGTATTAGGGTTTAGAGGGTTAGTATTAGGGTTCGGGTGTTAGTATTAGGGTTTAGGGGGTTAGTATTAGGGTTCGGGGGTTAGTATTAGGGTTTAGGGGTTTAATTTAGTATTAGGGTTCGGGGGTTAGTATTAGGGTTTAGGGGGTTAGTATTAGGGCTCGTGTTAGTATTAGGGTTTGGGGGGTTAGTATTAGGGTTTGGGGGTTAGTATTAGGGTTTAGGGGGTTAGTATTAGGGTTTAGGGGTTAATTTTAGTATTAGGGTTTGGGGGTTAGTATTAGGGTTTAGGGGGTTAATTTTAGTATTAGGGTTTAGGGGGTTAGTATTAGGGGTCGGGTTTAGTATTAGAGTTTAGGGGGTTAGTATTGGGGTTTTATGGGTTAATGTTAGTGTTGGGGTTAATTTTAGTATTGGGGTTTGGGGGATCACTTTGGGGGGGGAATAATTTATTAGGGGGGGTATTTTCTTTTTACTTTTACATTTGTAAGAGCTGACAGTTCAGCGCTGAACTGTCAGCTCTTACATAGCCGCGGCCGCGATGTAACGGCTGCGTTATAGTTCATTGCTGACAGTTCAGCGTTCTAACTGCCGCGCTGAACTATCAGCGATGAAGATGCAGCGAAGAAGAGTCCTAGACCCCTCTTCTTTCTTATCTGTTTATCCTAGATGTAAGGTAAGATATATAATAAGGCCAGGAACTCAAGAAAGTTTTCAGACCATAGGGGGTTGAAAGTACTCCCTCCCAATCCTCATGCTTGACTGTAGGAGCCACCAGCTAATTGCAGCAGGAGCTCGGCATGCCCCTTTCAAAACTAGTGTAAATGATACAAATTCTCCTGAACTAATTCAATTATTGCTTTTACAATATTACTGCTTTAATTTGAAAAAAACAGTAATACAGAATTTTTTTGGGGGGAGGGGGCGGGGGCGGGGGTATTTTGGACTAAAACTTGGAAACAGACTGATCATCTGAAACACTGTGTTAGCATTATTGCAAGCAAATGCCAAAATTAGGAGAAAAATGTGTCTGTGGAGTCTGCTTCTTATGACACCACCTGCAGCCTAATATGCAAATGAACTGGTTTTCAATGGGAAACGTGTAATTTGCATATCAAGTCACAGGTGATGTCATAAGCAGGAGACTCCACAGACATATTTAAAATACATTTTCCTCCTAATTTAAGCATATATATAGCATAATAAATAGATCATTTCCAATCATTTATTCTCTACATATACAGTCTTTTAAAATAAAGGAATAGTTATATAGTCTTATATTATAAGAAGGGCAAGTAATTGCATCACCGGAAACATGTTCTGAGCATCAAGTAATAATATCCTCTGTATACTGTCCATCTTAGCTCCTAGACCAGTGATTGCTAACCTTGGCACTGCAGATGTTTTGGGACGACATATCCCATGATGCTCCCCTCAGTTGCATCATCATTTTGGTCCGATTTCCTCATTCTTTGTAGAACTTGATGCGAGCATCATGGGATATATATATATATATATATATATATATATATATAGTTCCTGTAGTGCCAAGGTTAGCCATCACTGTCCTAGACAAAGATCCTACAAGCAATGTGTGCATTCTCGACAATTTTCATTTTGCAATTTACTTAGCATTATCCAATATCAATTTTTTTTTTTTTTAACTGAAGCTATTGAAGCATTAGGACCATTTACTGGTCTGAATCCTTACTTAAGTTGTTAAACTGAATTATGGGATTTTACAGACTCCAAAACTGAAAGAAATGGGTCTACTGTGTCATTACGCTGACATTTATAAATAAAATAGAAAGTCAGATGAGAAAATATGGCCTTGTAATTCCTTATTTTTAGATATTAGTCATGTAGGGTCAATGGGAAACGCAATCACTATAGCTAAAGCATCTGAAATCCATTGTGAACAATATCCAAAAGTCCAAGCTAATGAATCATATAATCACGCAAGATTTACTGTACTAACGAAACAGGAAAGTAGTACCATGTTCCACACTGTAATGATAATTCTATGTGACTTCGAGATATTACAGTTGGAATCCCAGAAGGAGATGCGGATCATTCGAAGAGGCTAATCTCAGTAAGAAAATAAAAGTTAGAAAAAAAAAAAACAATCTAAGATCCTCAGCCAAGTCTGTTGGCAGAACATAAATGGAGTTGGCTTTTAATGATTGTCTACTCCATTCAAGAGAGGGACCTCCTGTAAATCGTATGGATACTTACAGCTTGTATGTAAACACAGAGGCACCTCTGATGTCTTGCTGGGAAGGTCAGCGTAAGGCATAGTTGACAACATCGGCCATGTTTCCAGGGACACATATTTGTTCCACATGCAGCAGAAAAGAGCATGCAGAGTGCAGCCCAGCAGTATGTAGGATGGATATACACACAGACACAATCCAATTAATTAATCATGGTTGAGATCTCATAGGACCTACCATGATTAATTCATTGGATGGTGTCTGTGCGTATATCCATCCTACATACTGCCGGGCTGGACTTTGCATGTTCTTTCTGCAGCATGTGGAACAAATATGTGTCCCTGGAAACATGGCCGATGTTGGCAAGTATGGTAAGGGTGCTGTGCTACTAAGATAATATCAGGTAAAGGTATATTGGAGGCTATGATGGTGATTCAGTCGATGTGCTTAGCTAGTCAATCATTTTACACTTCAAATGCTGGAATATTGAATCTTTTGTAATTGGTCTGAACTGTTAGAACGATGTTAGTCATCACATTAATTAAGAAGGTTACACTCTTCAGTGCAACCAACCCCACCCCCCCCCCCTCCAACTCAGATTACTGGTTGTATTCAACGTTGGGGCTACTTTTCGTGGTTTGGGCCTGTACTCCTGACGAAGAGCTGAGTTGACTCTGCTGGGAATTGTAACTGCAATCCAGAGGGTTGAACAGAGGGTCCAGCAGCCCACTGTGCTATTTAACAAACGTGTATTTTAAAGGTAACTTATTTCTCTGGCAGTGGATATTGCTTATTCTGGGATTTAGTAGCAGGGGACCTGTTTAGCACTGAATTTAGGCTGTTGGTCGGTGACACCACCTCCTTGTGGATCCCCGTAACTCTGTTTAACCCCTTCGTAACGTATGGTGATTGCGTCCCAGAAAACGTAAGCACCAAAATGCTATTTTTTTGTTCCTGGCCCTGATCACCAGGTGTACAAAGACTTGATAAGGGGTCTTAATAGACCCTGCAGGTCCCTGCCCAAAAAATCATCGATCTCGCGGCGCGATTTAGTAAAATGTATCCTGTGCTCGCTTTGAGCACCGGCTACATTTGTTCTGTCAGACTGAGGCCACTCATAGTGACTTCATGTGACAGGTAGGATCCCGCTGCAAGTCCCAGCAGCGGGATCCGAGCACAGCTGATCGCGGAGAGCTGTTATCTAAAGGACGCTCTATGCCGTCCTAGCGTCTTCTGGGACCGAAAAAAAAAAACCAGGACGGTATAGAACGTCCTAGCGTCACGAAGAGTTTAAAAAGGGGTAGGCTGGGACAGACGTACAGGAACCAGGTACAGTATTGCCATTAGACTCCATAGATTTGATGGAAGAGCAGCGAGACTGGTCTGAGGTTAAATCACTAGGTCTGTGTTGAATTGACAAGTGATCTGCAAAAAACAGACATTAAAAGCCAAGTTGGAAAAATTCTCCAAATTGTCTCTCTTTCCGACTTGGCTATTAGTGGGTTGGAATAAATTGAATTCTCACAATATAGCGTGCTGGGCAGGAAGAAAACAAAATCCTCACCGGACTCTCTAGCAGAATGTAAATAGGTCTTAACATTACAACGTTGGGTATAAGTTCAGTGAACATACCACACGATGCCGAACTGATATCTGGGATTCAAACTAGATACAGCATGATACTGTGAGCAGGCCTGCAGCGCCATCTAGTGTCCACTGAAGGGTAGTTACATACATTACATTAAAAACATATGATTGCATATTGGTAATCAATAACATTGATCCATAAATCAGTAACATTCTGTGCGATGCATGTAAACGAACAGATTGAGACGATGGTATGGAGAGCTTAAAAAAGGGACAAAAGTAGAATATTGGTCCAATGGACTGCATTCTAAACGTCCTTTCAGCTGATAAGATAATCCATCGGAGGGGTAATTAGGCCTAGACGAATGAGGCACTAGCACTGCATACCACTGCATTATGGGGTGCACTGCATTATGGGACAACATGTCACGCAAGGAAGCAGTATTAATGTGTTCTGTGCTAAGGTTAGGCTAATAATGGAGCTTTGGGCAACACAGAGGACTCTGGATTAAACCTATTTTATATGAATATATACTATAAAATACTGTAGTCTTCTTTATTCTTCTTATAAATGACTTGCGAGTTACATAAATAGTTATCAGTAGGTCGTAAATCATTGAAAAAAGTTCCCATCAATGCCCCGCCCATAGCCACACCCTCCAAAATAAGTGTCCCTCTTCGACCATTTGAAATGTTGGTAGGTATGCACTACACGTGGTAAGTGCTAGTTGTGACATGTACGGTCAGAATCAGCCCATAACCTGGATAAAAGTAGTTTTCGATCTCACTGGCAGGATGTACGCTGATATGTGTATGACATCATTAACCAATTTTATATATATATATATATATATATATATATATAATGTATATATATGTTTAGTCAAACAAGCAAGCAAACAAAAAAAAAATACAGTGTTAAAAGGTAGCAATAAAATAAAAACACGGATCCATTTGTCTACAAAACCTGAAATGTTTTACTTCTTTTAGACTTTGATCTAAGTTTACTTAGATTTCAATGACTTGATACAAGAGCATTTGATTTAATTTTGTAATTAAAACACTGTAATATAGCCACAATAAACTTCAATAAAATGTACATGATACGAAAATAAGAATTAAAAAAATAACAAAACAAACAAAAAAAAAAAAACAGCATGAGAAGGTTTGGTGCTATTATATAGATGATGAGCAAGATTAATACATGTCCTCTAAGGAAGCTTTCTATCGGTAGATCTGAGGCCCTATTTTACTTTCCGTAGAGTACGTTAGCACATCAGCCCGCAGTAACTGATTTGCTAATAAGGCCTCCATTGTTTTCCTGTAGCTGGATTTTTTCATAGACGTAACATCCGGGTTAATGCTTATATAAACGAAGTCCTTAAGAAATGTACAAATATAAAAGGCTACAAACATGAATAAATTACTTCATCGCAAAACACGGAACACTTCACAAGGTGCTAATAAAATAACTGCGTTCCTCTCATTATACAAGAATTAAAACAACGAGCTGGTATCACATTTTCGAAAGTTTTATATTTCGAAATGTGTTTTTTTTTTTTGTTTGTTTTTTTTTTTAAATAAGTTGTTTTGTTTTTTTAAATCGTTTCCATTTTTTTTTTTAACATTTTTTTTTTCTATAAGACATCTTCTAAAGCTGCACAAAAATTGACTTGTTTTTCAGGCAATGCCGTTTGTTCTCCCAACAAGGATAAAAAAAAAATTTAAAAAAATGATAAATTTAAAAATCCAAAAGGCATTAAAAAAAAAAATTTAAAAAAAAGGAAGCGGGAAAAAAAAGTGTCAACAGTTTATCAGAGTCGCCAAAATGTTGTATAAATGCAATTGATGATATCTATAGAAAGAAATATCTAAAAGGTATTTTTGATCTTGTAGAAAAAAAAGGTGTTATTTTTTTTTTTTAAAAAGCTATTTACAGGCTACATTCTATGAAAAAAAAAAAATAATAAGCCTTGACAAACGCACCTGAAAAAAAAAATGAAAAATGACACAGTGAATGCCAAAAGGTTGATAAAACACACAGCTTTGCGATGCTTTCTACGCACCTCTGGCATTCAAAGAGTTAAACTCATGGCCTGCCTGAGAAACAATGGTTTGACGTTAAGTGCTTGTGTGCAGACAATTCCTCTAACCTATCACTTCACACGCGCCATTTGAAGAGCTGAAATAAAACACAAACCAACCGAAGCATCCAGTTAAATTGCCAATATGCTCTTTTTTTGTTTTTTTCCTATGCAAGATTAGTGTACTATCTGTTGAATACCAGCACCAGTGGCTATATTCCCCCTGCTGGGGGGCAAGTTGGGTATATATATGACGTATGAGCCGGGGGTCGTTTGCAGATGGCTGGCGAGATTTGGGGTTTTGAATAGGCAGGCCGCAGGGAGAATTCATATGAAACATATGGGAAGGATGCTCAACTAAGTGCGTGGGAAAGTTAGAGAAAGGATTGGCTTGTCCAGTCACACTGAAGGCCGCTTTCAACCTTTCTGAGGGTGATGTGTAGTTTAATTTAGAGTGGGTATCACCCTGCACCTCTGTCTGACCACAGACCACAGTGGTGTAACCAGGTTAGTCGAAGATGATGTCATAGTTGCCAACATCGGCCATGTTTCCAGGGACACATATTTGTTCCACATGCTGCAGAAAGAGCATGCAAAGTACAGCCCGGCAGTATGTAGGATGCAAATATGCACAGACACAATCTAATCAATTAATCATGGTAGGTTCTATGAGATCTCCTCCTTGATTAATTAATTGGATTCTGTCTGTGCGTGTATCCATCCTACATACTGCCAGGCTGCACTTTGCATGCTCTTTCTGCAGCATGTGGAACAAATATGTTGTCCCTGGAAACATGGCCGATGTTGGCAACTATGTGATGTCATCTTTCAGCGCAGCAGCAGAACAATCATTTTTCAACACAGGCCACAAGATTTTTTTGGGGGGGCCTATCATCTCAAAGGGGCTGTGACAACTAAAAACTGCTTTTACTGTGCACGTAGAGAATACAAAATGATTGGAAATGATCTATATATTGTGTTGGCAGAATTGCAATGCATACGTTAGGAGAATACGTTTTAAATGGGTCTGTGGAGTCTCCTGTTTATGACATCATCTGTGGCACGGTATGCAAATGAAAAGCTCTTTAATGGGAAATGTGTCATTTGCATATCATGCCACAGGTGATGTCATAAACAGGAGACTCCACAGACACAATTAAAACACGTTTCTCTTAATTTAGGCATTTGCTTGCAATTTTGCTAACATTATGTATAGATCATTTTCAGTCACAACAGATTAAAGGGACTGTATCGACCTAAACATAGCTTATACTGTGAATATAGAGAGTAAAACATGAGCACTGCTATAGGTGGGTACTACATAGTTGCCAACATCGGCCATGTTTCCAGGGACACATATTTGTTCCACATGCTGCAGAAAGAGCATGCAAAGTGCAGCCCGGCATTATGTAGGATGGATATACGCACAGACAGAATCCAATTAATTAATCAGGCTGGAGATCTCAAAGGACCTACCATGATTAATTAATTGGATTGTGTCTGTGCGGATATCCATCCTACATACTGCCGGGCTGCACTTTGCATGCTCTTTCTGCAGCATGTGGAACAAATATGTGTCCATGGAAACATGGGCGATGTTGGCAACTATGGTACTACCTACAACCAACCTTTATGTAGGGGGAGTACTGTGCTTTAACGTCTGCCACTGAGATTTACTTAAAGGGATTCTGTCAACCGTAACATTCGTTATACTGTGAATGGAGAGTGAATGCAGCGTGTCTGCAGAATTGCAAGCAAATGCATAAATTAAGAGAAAAATATATGTTTTGTGTGTGGGGTGTACTATTTATGACATCACCTGTGGCTGAAAAGCAAATCATTTGTATATCAAGCTCCAGTGATGTCATAAACAGGAGACTGGGAGTGAAGCAACCAGCAGGAGCATTCTGTTAGTTCCCATGGTAACTGCTCCATTTCATCAGATCTGGATAGCCTGGCCAGGGCATTTGTAATTCCTTTAACAGTCACACAGCATGTAGTGGCTGAAAAGAAACAAGAGAGGGCGCTATTTTACACTTGGCTGGGTGTGAAAAAACCTTATTAACATTATAAAACCAGCCTCAACATGTTACTTAACTGCACTGGTTAATATTGCTTTTACTAGGAGTTAATATTGTAAGAGGTGCAAAGATGCAGGCTTGTCACAGAAACCCTACAGAATAAAATCCACCTAATCTAGTGTCTTTCTATTAACTCTCACTACTCCTGGGGGCGGGGGGGGGGGGGGGGGGGGGGTCTGTATTCTGGAATGGGATAGACACTGTGATTTTATTTCACTGAAATGCCTACAATTCCTAAGGAATTATTAGGTGACAAAGAATGATGGGATTTGCAGGCATATCTTGCTCTAATATTCATACAGTATGGATGTGTGTTATTTGGCACCCTGGGTGGTACCTACAACTAGTGGGCAGGAATGGTGTCTCCCCCCAACTAAGAGGCGAGGGACTTTGGAAATGTTTATGCTTACCCTGCCTCTTTTAAGGGGGGATGACAACCACATGGAAGAAGGCCATGTGTGTGGCACAAGCATGCGTCCAATGTTACCCCTCCTCCCCTGAGTAGCTGTCACTCAGGATGGTCCGCAGTTCCAGTATAACTGTAAGATTCCAGCGCTACATGGCCTGAAACATATAAAGGCAACCCTCCCTTGCGCGGATGTGAAAACATGATTGTGTCATGATCTGCAACGAGAATCGCTTGTAACGTAACACGTATGACAATAAAATGACACCGATATAGAGTATGACACGTCACAAGCCTGATTCGTTAAAACTCCCACAGGAAACAGGAACTGACTGCGCTTTGCAAAATGTATCGCGGCAAAATAGTTGCTATTTTATTTAAAAAGTGCTAGATTTGGAGAAAACTGCCGTAACTTTCCAGTGGTTCCCATGGTTACTACTACTATTTTTGCACTTTTTCCCGAAATAGCACCTATTTTGTCTTGATAAATACGGCTGTAAGGTGATCGTTTTGGGATCAATTCTTCCGAAGGTGGGGAAGTTGAACCGCCAATCTTGATGCTATTTTTTATAAAGACGGGGGGGGGGGAGTGTATTTGGTCTGTCCTACAGAAATAACATGATGTCTCTTTAAATAACATAGAATTTGATCTATACATTGTGCTGTTACAAACAGGGCGCTGTGTTTGCGTGCATGTGATACCTTATTACTGGTAATTTAAAAAATATTACATCTATTTGTTCTTTTTTTTGTTTTTAGATCTGTACATTTTATAGCCATCTGAACAACACAAAGTATAGATCAGTTGGTTGATGGCAGACTTATTACCTACAGATGACCAGTTGAGTCTTGCTCCCTCCCCCCCCCCTTTCCTCAAGGGTGGGCCTCACTTGTAAAAAAAAAAAAAAAAACAATCCGATCCCTAACATCATCAGACAGGTTGATATGTAACATGATAAGATTATAGTACAGGAATACACAGTACACCATATATACTTTTTCTAAGTCCCAGAAACAACATAAAACAAATTAAATGCTTCTTGATCACATACAGTGCGTTTTACAAATTAATGTGTAGTACAGTATATATTTATAATGCAATAAAAAAAACGAAAGCAATGTCATTTTTTTTTTTTCTTTTCCATCACTGACCACGTTAAAGGGAAACTTTCCTAAAACAGGAATGATCCACATATTATTATTATTATTCTTTTTTTTTTTTCTTGCTTTCCTGCAAACTTAGTCACTCTCAGCAATTTGAGAAAGGACATTTATATTAAAAAATATTTGACGCAGTATTCTGTACACATCTCACTGCTGGAAGTTAAAAAGAATGAATTAGTAAAGTGATGTGAAAAAGGTACTGTAAGGTATGCTTGTCGCCTAACTCCTTGTGCAGATTATCACTGCAGTCCGATTAAAGAGTCTGAGAATTAGTGTCAGGACCAATTTATAGTGGGCACTAAAGGAGAAGTTTGCCATTTCGGTGGATTTTTAGTATCTTCCCAAGCCTCTGTTTTGCTGTAGCCATTCCTTTCTTTGTACGTTTAGCTGGAAAAAAAATAAAGACATAAAAAGGATTAAATGGGCTGTAAAAAAAGATCAAATTCAACATTAAAACAACAGTTATTTGCTTGACATTCGCCCTCAATGCAAAGAATTCTAATTCATCCCCAAAGTAGGTGAAGGTTGCGACATCAGGTGAGTTGAACATTTCAGCTCGCCGTCTTCACTATACATTGTGCAAGGACAAACCCGGTGAGTTCCTCCTGCTAGAAGAGTTGAGCTGGCCATGGACGACACTTATTATAAGACGACCCCCCCAAACTTTGGATATTCCTTTAGGAAAAAAAAATAAAAGCCTGAATATAAGACTAACCTACAGGAAAAAAGTTCAACTTGTATATATTCACATGTAAATTGCTTTTTTAATAAAAAATGATGATATCAAAAAATGCATTTCTTGTTTTTATTTCCTTGTATGTGCCAAGGCTGCCTCTCTCTTTCCCCTGCCCCCATCTTTGTCTCTCTCCCTCCCTTAGTGTTGTCTCTCTCTCCCCCTCCCTTTGTCTCCCCTCTCGCTTCCCTTGTGAGGGAAGTGCTCATGCCATTGTACAGAGCACTGGTGAGACCTCACTTGGAGTATTGTACGCAGTACTGGAGACCGTATCTCCAGAAGGATATTGATACTTTGGAGAGAGTTCAGAGAAGGGCCACTAAACTGGTTCATGGGTTGAAGGATAAAACTTACCAGGAAAGGTTAAAGCATCTTAACATGTATAGCTTGGAGGAAAGACGTAGCAGGGGGATATGATAGAAACATTTAAATACATAAAGGGGATCAACACAGTAACGGAAGAGAGTATATTTAAAAGAAGAAAAACTACCACAACTAGAGGACATAGTCTTAAATTAGAGGGGCAACGATTTAAAAGTAATATCATGAAGTATTACTTTACTGAGAGGGTAGTGGATGTATGGAATAGCTTGCCAGCAGAAGTGGTAGAGGTAAACACAGTCAAGGATTTTAAGCATGCGTGGGATAGACACAAGGCTATCCTAGCTATAAGACCGGGAACGGGGGACTAATAAAAGTACAAAAAAAAATTGGGCAGACTAGATGGACCGTATGGTTCTTATCTGCCGACACATTCTATGTTTCTATCTCTGCCCCCCTCCCCTTGTTACTCTCTGTGCCCCCCTCCCTCCCCTTGTTGCTCTCCCCCCCCCCCCCCCATTTCTTACATCCTCAATGCTGCCCGACACTTCCGTGTTTTACGCAAGTCATCAAAATGTGGCATCTACATCCTCGCCATCAAGCTGACCTCACATGCAGATTATAAACCTTATACAAGTTAAATTTGTCATGGATGCAGCCGGGAAAAACAAATGATAGGCATGTATTTCAATAGCTATGCACGTTTGGCATCAGGTTTTATCATGTCTACAAAGAAATTAGAAAGTAATATGGTACATCAATAATTAAAATAATATATATCTAGCAACACCGGCTCTAGTCACAGGAACAAAAGTGCAGGAGGTGGGTGGGTGCTCCACAGTGCTGATTAGGCACAACAATTTAATTTATTTGTATTTCTTTGCTTCCTTGATGCATACCTAAAAATGTGAAGGAAGGGGACAGAAGAACCCACAAGGGATGCTATATTAAGAGTTAAGTAGAACAAAGTGTGCACTCCACTGGCCAGGTAGTGAAGGAATAAAGTGCTTTAATGCTTTAAAAAAAAAAAAACAGGGTAAGGTACAATCCACGGATGATAAAGTGAAAAGGGAAGGCCACCTAACGCGTTTCGCTTGTCACCACGATCTATGACTAAGCGTGGTGACACGCGAAACGCGTTAGGTGGCCTTCCCTTTTCACTTTATCATCCATGGATTGTACCTTACCCTGTTTGTTTGGATTTTTTTAAAGCATTAAAGCACTTTATTCCTTCACTACCTGGCCAGTGGAGTGCACACTTTGTTCTACTTAACTCTTAATATAGCATCCCTTGTGGGTTCTTCTGTCCCCTTCCTTCACATTTTTAGGTATGCATCAAGGAAGCAAAGAAATACAAATAAATTAAATACATTTGGCAACAGATTCATTTAAACAGAGGGTCCCCCCCCCCCCCCCCAAAACAGAGGAAGCCTAATGGCCACAAAAATCACACTACTCCTAATTTGGTATACAACTAGTGTTGAGCGAACCCGAACCGCACTGTTCTGGTTTGTACCGAACTTTACGTACCGAACATTTCACTGTATGTCCGTGTTCGAGTTCGGGGTTCGGCTATTTTATTGTATGTAATGCTATTGGCTTTCTATAAACCGAAATTAGAATTTCTTATGAATGGGACTCTATTTCGGTTTATAGAAAGCCAATAGTATTACATGTATTCCATAAACCCAAAGTCTCTAAACCGAACGACATTCGGTTTATAGACTTTCGGTTTATAGAATAGCAATACATGTATTCTATAAAACGAAAGTCTATAAACCGAATGTAATGCTATTCTATAAACCAAAATAGAGTCCCCATTCATACGAATAGGTCAATTGACCTATTCGTATGAATGGAGACACTCACCCACATTTTGCAGCCCTCTAGCCTTTTCCAGGACTTTTTTAGAGGCATTTTAGTGGCCAAAAGTTCGGGTCCCCATTGACTTCAAGTTCGACCCCGAACCCGGACTTTTTTCCGAAGTTCGGCCGAACATACAGGTGTCCGCTCAACTCTATATACAACTGTATAACTATTCCTGCTCTCCCTTCAGTGATCCAGAATCTCTATAAACTTCATCTAGACTGGGTCTGCTCTCAGGACTGGCTGTAGAATTGGTGTAGGGGGTTTAATCCACAAGAAGTGGCAATCTACGTTTTCTATGCAGTGATTTTTCTATACACAATGTCAGTTCTGGGGATCGGGTCCCTGTTTAATATAAATATATTTACAGGTTCTGTTTATTTGTTCTGCCAGCAGATATACCCCCAAATTCAAAAGAAACGTGCATCTTGGCTGTGATTTTTGCACTGTAAGTGGGGTGTAGCTAAATGTTTAGCTGGTGTATATCCTGCCAAGTGTTCTTTCCACAGATAAATGTAACCAGCTCACAGAAATAATAGACGCACGTGTTGATGTGTTACTGGGTTATGTCAAACTGAATCGCTCTCATTTTCTAGAGCTCGGATCACACGTGTCGTTGGCCAGGGGTAATTACGGGAAATGTTTTAACAGTTAATTTTCCAAACAATAGAGTATGTAGAATCTACATGTAGTCACACAGCCAATCAATCATAATGGGGACAATGGGGCAACAGGTCAGAACGTTCACTATACTAGGAGAGGAGATCAAACAAGCTCTGGTTTATTTACATTGGAAATACCGTGAGTTTGGTTATTCAGATGTAATGTTTATACAAAGTTCTTAATTGAAGAGGCATTTCTGTAAAATATATATATTTTTTTTTAATTACATTTGATTTGTAGTGAATGTACGTTAAGTTTGTGTGCAAATCACTTACACATTAATGGAAATGGGATTCTCAGATTGAATCGAATTTATGGCTGCAATATTAATGAGCCCTTTCACAGCTGTGTATGATATCCACTGTGAGTAGGTAGAAAACAGTATACATTGCACACATTAAGAAGTAAGAGAAATAAACAAACAAGGATTATTAAAAAGAGGGAGTGGAGTCAATCATCCTGCAAATTGAAAGGGACATGGGCTGATTAAAAGGGGGTAACGGTTCTTATCTGTCGACATGCTATATCTGTGGGAGTTTCTAGGCATCAAGCTAAGTTTGATGCATCTAGTAGTGTCTACGTTGTACACTACATAGGGTTTCCTTGCATACTAAAAAGAGCCGTGCCCATAGCCACACCTTCCGCTACAAACCTTGTCAGCCATAAGGCATAATTCTAGATACAACCATACAGCAACCATTCTAGATACACCGTATAGGGCCATTATAGATAAAACCATACAGCATCCATTCTAGATACACCCATACAGCATCCATTCTAGATACACCCCTACAGGGTCATTCTAGATACACCCATACATCATCCATTCTAGATACACCCCTACAGGGTCATTCTAGATACACCCATAGATCATCCATTCTAGATACACCATTACAGGGTCATTCTAGATACACCCATACAGCAACCATTCTAGATACACCCTATACGACCATTATAGATAAAACCATACGGCATCCATTCTAGATACACCCATACAGCATCCATTCTAGATACATCTCTACAGGGTCATTCTAGATACACCCATACATCATCCATTCTAGATACACCATTACAGGGTCATTTTAGATACACCCATACATCATCCATTCTAGATACACCATTACAGGGTCATTATAGATACACCCATACAGCAACCATTCTAGATACATCCTATAGGACCATTATAGATAAAACCATACGGCATCCATTCTAGATACACCCCTACATCATCCATTCCAGATACACCATTACAGGGTCATTCTAGATACACCCATAGAGCATCCATTCTAGATACACCCCTACAGGGTTATTCTAGATACACCCATACAGCAACCATTCTAGACACACCCACACAGCAACCATTCTAGAAACACTTCTACAGGGTCATTCTAGATACACCAATACAGCAACCGTTCTAGATGCACCCCTACAGGGTCATTCTAGATACACCCATGCAGCATCATTCTAGATACGCCCCCCTGCTACATCATTCTAGATACACCCCTACATCATCATTCTAGACAAACGCCTTTGGTATCATTCTAGATACGCACCTACATCATCATTCTAGATAAACACGTATAGCATAATTCTAGATAAATGTCTATGGTATCAATCTAGATACATCCCCTGCTGCATCATTCTAGATAAACGCCTATAGCATAATTCTAGATAAATGTCTATGGTATCATTCTAGATACACTCCTACATCATCATTCTAGATACATCCCCTGCTGCATCATTCTAGATAAACGCCTATAGCATAATTCTAGATAAATGTCTATGGTATCATTCTAGATACACCCCCTGCTGCATCATTCTAGATACACCCCCTGCTGCATCATTCTAGATAAACGCCTATAGCATAATTCTAGATACACCGCTCTAATGACTTTCACTGATGCAATTTGAAATTAAAACCTATACAGTATCCAATTTACTTCCTAATATTACTTTTAAACCTTTCTGCCTTTCTGCCTCCTTTGTGTAGATTACCTTTATGTATTTAAATGTTTCTATCATATCCCCCCTGTTAAGTCTTCCTCCAAGCTATACATTTTAAGAGCCTATAACCTTGCCTGGTACGTTTTATCCTTCCCCATGAACCAGTTTAGTAGCCCTTCTCTGAACTTTCTCCAAAGTATCATTATCCTCATGGAGATACGGTCTCCAGTACTGCGTACAATACTCCAAGTGAGGTCTCACCAGTGCTCTGTACATTGGCATGAGCACTTTCCTCTTCCTACTGCTAATTCCTCTCCCTATGCAACCAAGCATTCTGCTAATACCTCTCCCTATACAACCAAGCATTCTGCTAATACCTCTCCCTATACAGCCAAGCATTCTGCTAATACCTCTCCCTATACAGCCAAGCATTCTGCTAATACCTCTCCCTATACAGCCAAGCATTCTGCTAATACCTCTCCCTATACAGCCAAGCATTCTGCTAATACCTCTCCCTATACAACCGAGCATTCTGCTAATACCTCTCCCTATACAACCAAGCATTCTGCTAATACCTCTCCCTATACAACCAAGCATTCTGCTAGCATTTCCTGCCGCTCTATTACATTGTCTACCTCCCTTTAAGTCCTCTGAAATAATTACTCCTAAATCCATTTCCTCGGATGTTGAAGTTAAGACTGTATCACATGTTCTATACTCTGCCACTGGGTTTTTACGGACCAATTTTAGCTACAGGATGCTCGGATCCTGATAGAGCTGCGGGACTTTCTTAACAATGTTCTATTTACTCAATATATTTATCAAGATTTAACTGGACAGATACAAGAACCTGTCTCGTGGGAAGAGAAGCCACCGTATGTCTGGCTGGACAACCTTCCATGTATTGAGGGAGGGGGAAAGAAGGCTGCTCCAGTAAAAAATGTATCGGCAAGTCACGCAATACACATTAACTCAGATCATTCGGTATACTTGTCCACACTGAGCGTTACCTTTGGCAGCGGAGTTATTCTGGGAAGACCCAGATGGTCTCCTTTGTGTGAGGAACACCCCTGGAGCCATAGGTTGCGACCCTCTGTTAACTTGCGCTACACCAAATGTGCTTGCACCCGCTGTGTACTCATGGTCTGTCAGTGTACTGCCCAGAGAGTCCAGCTTGATAGCTTCAGGAGCACTGCTTTCCTGAGATACGTTATTTGTTTGGTTGGGCGATAGCTTCTTTTTTGTACTCTTTTTCTTCTTGCTTTTTTTTTCCTCCTTTAAGGAAGCAAACCATTATCACGCTTTCAATTTAATCCGACATTGTAGCAAAAAGACACGCAACGGCACAGTCAGTCAAAGCCGAGGTCCGTATCATCGAGTTAACGGTATGTAGAGAATTATCATGGACGATTAAAGGACAACTGAAGTGGTAAAAACGAATGTCTCTTTAAATAATTTACACCTAAATAATAATATTAACTTAGAAAAAGCTTTAATGTAAAGATTTAATAAAATGCACTACCTTGAAGGGCGCTGTCATCTTTAATAAAGATGCTCACCCTGTTTGTAATGGGGTCTCACGCATGCGTGGCGTCCATCTTGGTTACTGGCGTTGGCCATTTTGATGCCTGTCGTGGCCATTTTGCTTATGCGCAGCACCCATTTTGTGCGTTTATTATCCATACTTGGCCATTTCTGAAACAGAGCTTTATTTTTAAGCACTGTATGTTATATCATCAAAATGGCCGCCGCGCATGTACGAAACGTCAGCTAATACTGGGAGGAGTATTTAAGGACTGACTGATGAAGGATTCAACAATACAAGATGGAGGTGCTCAGCATGTTATATGGGGAGGTTGGAGGTAAAACAAAACTAAATAAAATGTAAGCACTTGTGTGAATAAAACACTTAAATATAGTGCAATAGAAGTACTTGAAATAAAGAACAATAAAGACTGAAAAAAGTGAAAAAATTATAAATATCAATGTGGCAAATCTAACAATAAATATATATATATAATATATCACACAAGTGCTTACATTTTATTTAGTCCTATTGTCTCTCTTCTTTTGGATATTTGGGAATGTATTGAGTGTATTCACAGATTTTATTCTGTATTTACACTTTTTACCTTCAAGGTATAGTGTAGTATACCTATACACAATCCCATCCAGAAAAGATCTGACTGTTGTTTCCTGGAGTTCCTTTCGCATTTGTAAAACAAAACTATATTATGTTATTTGCTTCCATTCATGTGTTTACACATGTAAATTAACTTTTTATAGTGGTTCGAATTTAAAGACACAAAGTTGACCACTAGAGTTGTCCTTTGTCTGTATCTCTGATTTAGCTACTGTTATTTTTTTGTGTGTCTCCGGCTGAGATTTTTCATTATATTCTTATACAAAACTTATATTGATTACGATGATCTGCTCAAATACGTTACTCTAAATTTTGAAAAAATTACAATAAATAAATTTAAAACCTACCGTTTAAGAAAAAAATGGGAAAAATTTATAGATGTAAAGAGACTGTGGATAACTTCACACCGGTCAACAGAGCAATACAATATTACATTGCTTTTTAATTGAATCAGAGATTTTTTTTAATTGGAGTTGGCTTATACCGTATTTGCTCGATTATAAGACGACCCTGATTATAAGACGACCCCCCAAACTTTGTATATTCTGCGCGTATCGTGCAGGCATCCTCCGGCTGTTAGCGAGGGGGATCCAGGTCCCCTGCAGCTCTGCGGGGGACCTGGATCCCAGTTTTATAATCTGACCTCAGTTTGAGGTCTGATTATAAGACGACCTCGAATGTAAGACGAGGGGGTATTTTTCAGAGCATTTGCTCTGAAAAAAACCTCGTCTTATATTCGAGCAAATACGGTAATAGTGTGCAATAGTGGCACAAACTCTGCAACTCGTGTATTAAACGATTCAGAGAAGAGCACTTAAAATTGTGAGAAATGCTAAATCTCACCTAGGAATTCAATAGTTTTTATGGTTTCTCTTATTAATTGCTATATCATTATATATTTTGCTATATCATTCCCTGTTGGACTTTGCCCTATTTTCCAAGCTTTAAAAAAAAACAATCTTTTATCCAAAAAAAACACCTTTCTTTCGGGAAAGGGACTAACCTCCTCTGGTTATTTACTGCCATGACATGCCTGACTTTAGTCACCCGTGTCCACTGCCTAGTCCCAGCTGCGGCCCTCCAGCTGTTTCTGGACTACAACCCCCATGGTTCTCTGCCATTCTGGAAAGCTAGTGAGCAATTATGGGATTTGTAGTTCGACAGAAGCTGGAGGGCCACAGGTGAATGTCTAGTATATAGTCCGACTCTAGGGGATTTTTCTTTCTTCACTTCCGTCGCTCTCTGCTGGGCACACTCTATTGGAGGAGCATGCTCCTCCTCCAATGCGGTGCCCTGGGGGGGAAGAGAGGGTGTTGCATGATGCCATGATGCCTTTTCAGGACTTCCAGGTGCGTTAAGGGGTTAATCATGCTAACTGTTGTATAGTATGGGTACCTGGCACTCCATATTATAAGATTGTGGTTTAAATCACACAATCTGAAGGGGATTTTTTACGATCCTGACGGGGTTAGGACAAAAGAGGAGTGGGGGGGGGGGGGGGGGGCAATGTGCATTAAACAAAAATGCACAGGTTGGAGGTTATAAAAATGGTACTTATAATTCCCAATACAAAATATAATTTAATCAGCTCGGCATCATGTGATTGACTTTTTGCGTAAATTATCCTTGCCTCATAAAAGAACTCCATGGGAAATATTTAAGGGGGCCAGGAAAAAAAATATATATTTACACACTAGACTGCAGAGAAACGATTTGCTCTTTCAAACAAAAGCATATGATCAATAGAATACCCAAGTATTTTTTTTTTTATTTTTTTTTAAATTGTTGAACCAAGCAAAAGAAAAAAAAAGATGTACAAAGTTTCTGCTGTGTTGAAAAGTGTGAAGTAGCTTTTTTTGGCCTGGAATTAATAATCAGGGGAGTTAACGGATTAGGTCGTATTTATAGGAAAAATATTCATTTTGACTCATCATTCCTAAAAAAAAGTTTAAATTATAATGAGATTGGAATTGGTGTTACTGCACTAGGAAATTCTCAGTCCCGGAGCAGGAAGGGAGCTCTGTGCTTTGCGTACGAGAGACCGTCAGGGTATCTCACCTGTTGCGATAGCTTTGCAGCAGCAGCTGCCAGTCCAGTTTCAATAGAGGCCACTCTTGTACCTTCCCGGACAGGTCTTTCTTGCCGTTGTGTGGAAGGGACAACTCTTGCTAGATATAAACATTAAACGAGGAGCTCACACACATATAATAAACATGTACGGACTTACGTTCATGTAAGCATTACCTTCAACAGTGCTCTGCTCTGCAGTGCTACCTTTAAGGTGAGGGATGGTTGCAGTGAGCTCCTATTACTCAAAAAAAATTTTGCGAGTCCCCTCTCAACTCTTTCACTGCAGGATCGCTCACCTTAGAGGGGGCACCAGCTCTTGAGTTTAAAAACCACATTTTAAAAATCAGGTTTTCAAATTTTTTTTGTTATAGAATTAGCAGTAAATTGTATCCTGTCTGACCTCTCAAAGGAGTATCGCACTTAACCAAGCTCGCAGCTCCCACACAGAGTCGTCTTAGCTCATCAAAGTCCCTTTTTTTAAATTTTACAAAGATGGGGTGTCATTATTCAGCTTGGGACATGTTAGGGAGCAGGAGATGGGCGAGGAAAGAAATAGCTAAATGAGATACAAACGGGGTGTACTTGCCACCCGCAAAAACCTTAAATAAAATGTAAGCAAACAGTGGCTAGTGTAATGTTCCTAAATCCAAGTGCAGATATCCAAGACTTATTTACCGCTTGCTTAAAATTAGGGTCACTGCCAAACCCCCTAATTTAGTCAAATAAGTGGTTGTATTGTGTCGGTGACCTTTAATAGGCTAGCTCTGGATGTGTCCTTTTAAAATGTATGCTCGCTTTGTAAATAGACTATTTATTGTATTTTTTAGTTATTTTTTTTATCATTTTTAATGTTGCCTGATTTTTTTTTTTTTTTTTCTCAACCAGGGTGCGTTCCCTGATCAATCATAACATAATATTTTGTGTCTGTGACTGAATAAATAGATGATGTCTAGTATATTTAATAGACACTGTCCATGATCAGGGCTGAGTATTACACAATTTGTGTTGTTTATCGCAGAGGTGATGTTTATTGTAGCGCTGTACATTCGATTATCGACATCCAAACTTTTAGAACTGAACATTTTGACAAAAAAAACAACAATTGTAACAATCCTGAACGGCCCCAAATGTCTGTTTAAGTAAAGGTCAGGCAAGGTGTAGAGCTCTTTTTTCTCAGGGCAATGTGAGTATTCTATCCTAGCATTCAACTGTATGCTCCCTCTGTCCTCGAACACATTCTACCCAAACACAGCAGCATTTTTTCAGTTGTAGGTTAGGTTTCCCTACGTGAATTAGAGCCAGTTTATGTCCGGCGCTAAAAGACTACGCTAGAGAGATCATTTACGTTACTCGGTTGTACCAATGAATGAGGGGATGGGTTTGATGGCGTGATATCCCTACTGTGAAGCTGTCTGTCTTTCAGGTTGCCTGAATGACCTAGCAGATGAATGCCCTATCAATTTAGAATTGAAATGCTCGTCTCGGAGAATGTAAATTTGATCCATAACTATTTACTGAACCTGTAGCAGTTTTTCTAGAAACTGAAAAAACACTGCTTCCTTAGACTGTTTGCTCACACAATGGTATAATTGACGGCCACTTTTGCAGAAAGGGGCGGCAAATTTTTTTTTTTTGGGGGGGGGGGTGAAAAAATACTCAGCACGGATTAGAGAAAGGATATGCTCACCTGTGGGACTATAAGGGGCATCGTCACAACTTTTTCGTTTCCTGGACCGTGATTTGAAAACAGGGTTATCTTCATCTGATTCGAGAGATGGGTAAACTACGTAAACAAAGACCAGCATATTATTTACTAGTGTCGAAAACGCGCTTTCAAATCTGCGCTACGGGCGGTGAGCAGGTCTGGTATTGGTACACTTCGGGAAAGACTGGGTCTCTCCGATAAAATTCGGGGTAGATAAAGGGGCAGCTATCTGCAAAGGGACTCCTTAGCGCTATTATCTAGGGCCAAGAGGGCAATTTGATCTCTTTTACGCATATAGTAGTATAATGTTTTATGTGATGGATATGGAATGTATTAATTAGGGGTAAAAAAAAGAAATAAAAAAAAAGATTTGTCAGTAAACAAATGATTTAGATCTTAATTAAAATTGCAAATTACCCCCAAGCAGCTTGGCATTTAAGAAACCATCAACTATTCTCTTCCTTCCCCACCCATATTTCACCGACAGCCCCCATTACTATATAAAACCACATGGTATTTACATCTTTATATCTCCGGTTATTTTAACAAATAACATAATGTAATGCATGTACAAAAGGAAAGGCTTGACAAATACTTGTAGAAGCCAGGCAGACCAATTCAGGAGCCAACCCAGTCTTTTGAAGGACCCAGCTAAAACGGTGCTTCCATAGAGCTGTAAAATCATCCAGTCCGTTAGGAGCTAGCAGTAAGTATGTTAGGAGCCATGGCTCCTTGACTCCAAGCGTTTGTCAAGCCCTGTATTACGTTTTCAGACATAATTTCACCATCTAACTATATCCAACATGGGTCATGTAAACTCTCATATTTAATAGAACTTTACCCTTGCCTCTACGGTTACAGACTGGCTGAGCATTTACTCAGGAGTCATATCCTGCTTTAACTGGAATCTCGGTGTATAATCTGCAACACATTTGCATTTACACCCCAGCTGGAGCACTGCAGCACTGTATTTATCATTAAATCCCTATAATGTCCAACATTATATAGGTTTTAAGGTATTTCTGGCAGGGGCTCCCTGTTGTTTGAATATGGGTGGGCGGGGGAGATAAGCTATGCATAATGTTAAAATGTAATGGAGCAGTGATAATTATTTTATAAACTGTGCAGTTTTAAGAAAAGACACAAACCAATGATCCCATTCTACATCACTGCATTCGACAGCTGGTGTAAAATTCCCATTTAATCTGCCACCACTGCAGTAGCAGTCTTCTTATAAATTCTATTGTGTTGGACGACAACGCAGATCATTAAAGACGCAGCCCCCCATCACCTCCTTCAGAAAGCATGTAGATAAGTTATCACACCAGTGGGCTTATGTGTAAGATGCTATTTTCTGGGGGGCGACTACCCTGACGAAGGACACATTCGCCTCTAATTCTATTGGTCCGACAGGGGTGTTAAAAAGACGGTCCCCCCTGCGGTGTCCGAGATAGATGTTTTTAGACAATTGTTGTGTCGTATAAAAGTATAGGTTATTGTTCTCATCTATTACGATCTTCTAATACCTGCAAATAAAGTTTCATTGCTGTAACAGTCCTGCCTCTCTCTCCGAGCCCCATCTTATTGGATGTCCCTGAATATTGAGATCCCGGTGAAATTGTTTTCAATGTAAACTGTCTTAACGTAAATGCAAATTGCATTTCACAGTGTAAGCCCAATGCCACAAACCTTGAGAGAGTACAGTTAATTAGTGGTTAATGGAGAGTGCCAACTAGTGCAGGAGGCATTTAGCAATTATTTCCAATGACAGGGACAGTGTTGAGTCTAGTGCTTATAATCCTGGATGAACACTGTGCATCATCCTGCATCTCTAGTGATTAGTATGGATTAAGATGGTGCATTGGTCCTTACTGTTATTGCTAACCCAATAACAGCTCGATAAACACTGTCACTGGACCATCTGCTGCCCAGATTCAGCATCCTGAGGTTTGTTTGTGTTTATGCCACACATATGGCAAAGAATCAACTCAAAAACCAGAAGATATCATGAGTTAATATCCGAGCAGCCTCTAAATCAATGACGGGCTGCAGAGATGCTGTGATTTTTTTGCTCATTCTGTACAGAGCCTTGGAAAGCAAGCAAGCAGCGAGCTGGTCACACCGAGCCTCGGGAAGACAGTGCGGAAAAACCACTTGAGACTACGGGAAGAGTCAAAGTGCAACAGGGAGAGATGTATCATACTGCCAAGAGCACAGTAAAGACAAACTATAAATAAATCATGACTCAGAATGCTAAGAGAGCGCCTAGCTCTCCAGACTGTTACAAACATAACACACCTTGTACGACAAAAAGAGATTAGACCCCAAATTTACAAACATGAAACACACCTTGTAAAACAAAAAAAGAGACTAGACCTCAAATTTACAAACATAAGACACCTTGTAAAACAAAAAAAGAGACTAGACCTCAAATTTACAAACATAAGACACCTTGTAAAACAAAAAAAGAGACTAGATGCCAAATTTATAAACATAAGACACCTTGTACGACAAAAAAAGAGACTAGGCCCAAAATGACAAACATAAGACACCTTGTAAAACAAAAAAGAGACTAGACCCCAAATTTACAAACATAAGACACCTTGTAAAACAAAAAAGAGACTAGGCCCAAAATTACAAACATAAGACACCTTGTACGACAAAAAAAGAGACTAGGCCCAAAATGACAAACATAAGACACCTTGTAAAACAAAAAAAGAGACTAGACGACAAATTTACAAACATAAGACACCTTGTACGACAAAAAAAGAGACTAGGCCCAAAATGACAAACATAAGACACCTTGTAAAACAAAAAAGAGACTAGACCCCAAATTTACAAACATAAGACACCTTGTATAACAAAAAAAAGAGACTAGACCCCAAATTTACAAACATAAGACACCTTGTAAAACAAAAAAGAGACTAGACCCCAAATTTACAAACATAAGACACCTTGTAAAACAAAAAAAAGAGATTGGCCCCAAATTTACTGGTTGTACCAAGTCAGGTGTCAATCTCACCAAGATTTACACAACATAGACATGCCACCCTAGGGAACCTATTTAGGAGGGATAGTCTCTACTGTTGCCCCCAAATCCCTCGGGCCCTTTTTCTTCCTCTAGTGTCCCTATTTTCTAGGAGCTCAGAATTTAATATGTGCAGGAGTGTATCACAAAGCTCCACAGCAATAAAACCTATCATACCATGTGCTTAAAAAGTGGGAAATGTGGTTTTATATCAGTTTTTGGAAATAAAACGCATTATTCTAATTCTAAATGACTTACGCGAGTGCATAAAAAGCTCATAAATCCACCTAAAAAATACCCTGCTCCTAGCCACTCCCCCAAAACAAAATAGTCCCTCCTTGGCCATTTGAAAAGTTGCATAGATCAAAACAGCAACCACCCAAACACTGGCCCTGCCTTTGTAATATAACTTTTATCATGAGAATATGGTATAAGATAGTGTTCAGTCCAGGTTAATAGAGCCAGTTGGTAGAGATGTGCTAAGATCAGGCTTCATGCAAAGCTGTGTATGGTCTCAATCGGGTTATATCTCTGCAGTACCTGCTGCAGGAATAACCTGAAGCCAAGAATAGCAAGAGACACAAATTAATCTCTGATGTATGTACATATGTATATTGGTCTAACTTTATAGATCTACACAGCACACCAGACAGATTCACGGGCTGCTAGCAGGCCTGGAATACATAGAAGAAAGTCCTCCATCGCTTTGTTACTCCCGGCAAGAAAGACTCTACTAGACGTCTGTGATTAAAGTTCATGTGTTTAATTAGCCATGAGCCTTTAAACCCCAGAGCAGATACAGCTGTACTCAGAGTGCGATGCAGACAGAATGAAGCTAAATTGACAAAAACCGTTGGCTAAGGGTATATCCCTCGAAACTGAGGGGTGTATCCCTCTAAATTGAAGGGTGTATCCCTCTAAACTGAGGGGTGTATCCCGCTATACGGAGGGGTGTATCCCGCTATACGGAGGGGTGTATCCCGCTATACGGAGGGGTGTATCCCGCTATACGGAGAGGTGTATCCCGCTATACGGAGGGGTGTATCCCTCTAAATTGAAGGGTGTAACCCGCTATACGGAGGGGTGTATCCCTCTAAATTGAAGGGTGTAACCCGCTATACGGAGGGGTGTATCCCGCTATACGGAGGGGTGTATCCCGCTATACGGAGGGGTGTATCCCTCTAAACTGAGGGGTGTAACCCGCTATACAGAGGGGTGTATCCCGCTATACGGAGGGGTGTATCCCGCTATACGGAGGGGTGTATCCCTCTAAACTGAGGGGTGTAACCCGCTATACAGAGGGGTGTGTCCCTCTAAACTGAGGGGTGTATCCCTCTAAATTGAAGGGTGTAACCCGCTATACGGAGGGGTGTATCCCTCTAAACTGAGGGTGTATCCCTCTATACGGAGGGGTGTATCCCTCTATACAGCGGGGGTGTATCCTTCTATACAGAGGGGTGTATCCCTCTATACGGAGGGGTGTATCCCTCTATACAGCGGGGGTGTATCCTTCTATACAGAGGGGGTGTATCCCTCTAAATAGAGGGGGTGTATCCCTCTGAACTGAGGGTAACCACACCACCATTTTATGGTTATGAAAACTGCATACTCCTGGGATTCCTTAGGGTAGTTTAAAAATAGCCTGTATCCCGGATATACAGTACTGTTCAAAAGTTTGGGGTCCTTGTTTTTTAACCCCTTAGTGACAAGACATTTTCACCTTGACTTTCCCTTGGTGACAATGGCTGTTTTGACATTTCTGGGGTGTTTGTGTTTAGCTGCAATTTTCTTTTTTCTCAGATACTGTACCCACACAAATTATATGTTGTTTTTATCGTCATAGGAAGGGCTTTCATTAGATACCATTATGTTCATCATATCTTATAATTTACTACAAAAAAATTCATAAAATATGATGAAAAATTAAAATATAATTTAGACAAATACAATCATTAAAAAAGACCCTGTCTAAATAGTTTCTAAATGTTGTCCCGAGTTCAGAAATATGCATGTTTCCATATTTTTTGCGGGTTATGGGGCAAAAACCAAAAATAGTGGTTTTTGTTTTTTTCCTATATTGACCTTTTGACCCCAACCCGAACCCAAAATGTAAGCTTAACACTAAATTTAAACCCAACTCTAACCCTTATGCTATCCCTTAATATATTTTAATTTAATTTTAACCCTATCCCTTATGCTAAAAATAATTTAATTTTAACCCTATAGGCTAATCTAACTATATAACCAGTTTTTAATTAATTAAATATTTATTTTACATTTTTTCCATTGCTATGCTACTTAACTACCACTAGGGGCAGTCAAGTAGCATATTCAGAGTGACGGAAGTGAAGTTACTTTCACTTCCGAAGCTCAGACCGCCAGAGGGCATAGCCATATTGACGGAGCCTGCTGCTACGTCAATATGGCTCCCACGATCGCTCCGTGGGGCGATCGTGGGTGCCCCAGAATAGAAATATCGGTGCTGGCTATTGCTTCGACATCGAGGCAATAGACCAGCACCGTTAAAGCGGTTTTGGCGATCGTTGATCGCGAAAACCACTTGATTCTCCGCAGGACATGCCAGGCACGTCCTTTGTCGTTAAGGGAGTTTCTCCCAGGACGTGCCTGACACGTCCATTGTCGGCAAGGGGTTAAAGAAAATCACATTGTGTCCATTAAAATAACATAAAATGGATCAGAAACACACTGTAGACATTGTTACTGCTATCTAAATGACAATTGTAACTGGAAACAGCTGAGATTTAATGGAATATGTACATTGGTCCATGATCAGGGACTATCACTCCTGTGTTCCAATGGCACGTTATGTTAGCTAATCCGGGTTTATTATTTTAAATGTCTAAGTGATCATTAGGAAACATTGTTATTTTGTTAGCATCTGGAGCATCAGCAATTGTTTATTGTCCAAAAACTATTTATTTGATCTGCTGTTGTGGCCAGCATAAACAAAGAGACCTAACGGTACAGTTGCAGACACTCTACAAGTGAAAGTACAGGATACACAGGGAAATAATGAAGCTTGTTCTTGGTTGCCTGGAAACAGAGATGCTAGCAGTCCTGAGTGATAGTTAAAATCCCCTCTTGGAACGGATTGGTCACATTAAATCTGCCTCTAGTTTTGTTCAATACGGAAAAAAAAAATAACATTGGTTACAGCTTAAACTCCACTCCCACTTTTTCAAACATTGTTTTGGTTAATGCTGCGTTATGCAATCAAATAAGTAAGCTCCCCCCCCCTGGCTGAAATTTTAAATGTTCAATAATGTTTAGCTGTACACTAAAAACGGTGCATGCCTAGCGACTGTCTCCTAAAAATAGGTTGAACTGAGAATGAGCAACAACGACGTCATGGGCACTGTGATGAGAACATGACGTGAGCTTGGTAGACGCGGTACATAATAATGGCTCACAATAAATACGCTTTGGGTGCTTAATGTGTGTCACTGCAGCCTTCGAACTTCTGCCAGATTAAAACTTGCAGGTTACAAAGTATCTCTTTCATCATTATAAAATGAATTGATTGGGTTTTAGTAAACATCAATATTTATTTTACAAATACACTTTCGCCTATGATACTGGTTAAATTGAACCCCATACTAGAGGGGCTACTAAGGCAGCTCAGATTTTCTCAAGGAAAAATCAAAGCTCGGAGTTTCAGGATCCAAATGGCCCTTCATTTCGAGAGAGACCAATGTGATTACAAATGTGGACCATCTCGAGAGAGCCTGGAATAGCAGAAGATCCCCAAAACGGGGTGATTTAAAAAAAAAAAAAATGAAAACCTATTGAAAAGTAAAATAAAGTTGAAAAAAGTTATACATAAATGAAACGTATTAACAAATAAAATTAAATAAATTTAAAGTATTTTTTTTAATGTAAAAATAATTATCCTGTTATAAATGCAAACATATATATATAATTTTTTTTATTATTAATTAATAAATATTTATTATTTAGAATAGTTTTTAATTTTTTCTTCACTACTTTCAAATCACCAGTTTGTAGTTGGCGATTTGCCCCAAATTCAGCTGGTTTAGCCAAATTTGGGGCATTTTCATGGGATTTTAGCCCTTTTAGAGTAAGGCGCATGCATAGGGTTCCCCATGCCACGTTCCCTGAAGCGAACATGGCCGAAGATCAGCCCAAAATTGGCCATATTGAGTATCCAAACAGTGCAATTCGGCTAAAAGCCACGGTCTGGCCCTATTTCATGCCAGATTGGGGCTACCTCAAGCCCCTATAATGGCAGTTATAATAGAGGAAAGATATGTTTCTGCCAGTTTGATTACGAGGTTCTGCACCATAGAAAGAAAATGTTATCACCGATTATGGGAGAGGAGATCAAATTTCCAGTCTACAGCTGCTGATGGACTACATCTCCCATAATACTCCGTCGCCATAAAGAGGCAGGGAATCTGGGAGCTGTAGTCCACAAACCGTAGGAGAGTAGCAATTTGACACCCGTGATTTGGGGTTTGTTCACGGAGCACATGTGAGGCCTTTCATCTAATGTACCCTTACTCTGCTGAGGTGAAAGGATGCTGTGTAAGTAATCCTTCTTCCCACGGGGAGCTATGACAATGGAATGCTTTGTATACCCTTTTGTCTGTGCTATAAACTAACAGCACAATGCACAGATAAGTCATTGTGATGCTATTCACAAAAAGGTGAATTGCAAGTGAGTTAAGATTTAGCTATACATTGTGCAGGGACAAACATGGTGCTTCCCCCCCCCCCCCCCCCCCCGCTAAGCAAACTCACCAGGTTTGTCCCTGCACAATGTATAGCTAAACTGGTGAGATGAAATGTTCATCTAACCTGCAAGTCACCTTTTAGAGAATAGCCCCATTACCATGTTTATCTTACGTCAACTCCCCTGCACCTCACTGTTAGTGAATAGCCGCCCATATTATAAAAACCTCCACGTAATCCTGTTGTAATCGTTTTATCAAAACACACGTGGAGTAAATTAGTGTAAAAAGGCCTTGTGTTTGGGATCTGCAGATTGCGGCTGAGTCTAGCGCCTCCCACATTACAAAATTCCGGGTGATTAACTTGGCACATAGAGCGGACTCACCGAAGTCTGAATCCTTAAAGCACGCTCCCAGGTTATCCTGTTCCTCGTCGTAGTCATCCATCGTGATGCTGCTGTTCTTCGCTGCTTTCTTGGTGGCGCGCTTGCTGGCGCTCTTGTTGCCGGCGGACTTCTTGGAATTCTGGGCTGATATGGAATTGTTCTTGGATTGGTTTGTGCTCCAAGACGTCTGCAGACAGGAATCGGAAGGCAGGTTCGCCATGGATAACATTCCTTGGATTGCTTCTTGTGTGCTCGGAGACGCAGGAGGTTGGCTGCGGAGAAACAATTTTAAAAAGACATGATTCTACCCCAAAAAAACTGGTCATATAAATGGATATTAAAGCCGAGCCTCTACCAATAAATGTTGAAGTGTTTTTTTTGTTTTGTTTTGGGTTTTTTTTTTTTAAATAAAAACTTACCTTTTGCATGTTTTGTTCTGGGTTATAATCCACCATAATACTGTGTCCAAATAGAGCTCCCATAGTCATACATGGGGATGCACACTGAACATGTAACCTATCCCTAGGCTTACAAAGCTTATTAGCAACATGTAATACGACCTAGGAGCCCTACATGGTTTATTGTTGCGGAAAGTGTGGGTATTTTGTGAAGTTGAATGTTGATACATTTTGTCTACATTGTTGTCACATTATTTGAGATTATCATTTCGCAAAAATGACTACAGCAGAATCTATTTCCATCTTTTTTGGTGTTAATTAGCCAAATAGGATCATTTGAAGGCAGTGTTTCCTAACAATATTCAAAATAAATGAAAATAATAACATAAGAGACTGCTTAAAGCTACACTACCAAATTACATGTTGGGCCTTTGTCATCTGCTTTTTAGTACACACGTGTATTTATTAAGTGTTGATCATTTTAGGGAAATAACCAACTATAGAAAGTGGTAAGTATTTAGTAACTAAACATTTGTACTATAAAATGGAACAAAAATTTAGAAGCGGAGTTTCACATTTCCAAAAATTCATTTTCTTTCTAGTTTATTCAATACTTTAAATCAAATGTACTTTATTTTAAGTATTTAAAAGTTATTCTTACAGAGCCACCCACGTGTGTTGTGAATACTGGTACTAAAGCTTACACATTAAGCACTAGCCCCCTAGCATATTTCAGCTAACGGCAATGCCCAGCCTCGGTGCTGACATCATCAGGTTACCAAAAATTGTTATGCTTTGCACTGCTGACAAACACATGAAAAACGTATGTTAAATAATCATTTAAATAAGATGCAAATCTATCCTGTTGAACGGGGAGATGATTAAAAAATGGATTCCCTGGGGACAGGAAAGAGTTTGGATTTAATCATAGCACCATGTTTGCCATTTCCGTGTGACTATTTGCTAACAGTGTTGACACAAACCGACACGGTTAAAATGCTTTAAACAAATTAGCAGGAAGCACACCTAATTACTACACACTGATGACCAGGTGATCTGCATATGTAAAGTATGTTAGGTAACAATGCCCTGCTCTGTGCGAGAGTGTGGGGAGGAGGGATAGTACTGCATAGTACTATTTTGTACATAACATGTTTCTCCTCCAAGAAAATTCAAGGCATTTGTAGATAATACTCTCAGACATATCTGGATCACGCAACTCAAAAGGGACTGGTCTGGGGCAAAAATGCATCTTCGAAATATTAACGCATATTAATGTGCTTTCAAATACTTACAGCTAGATGAAATTGTAAAATTACAAGAAACCAGGACTGCCCACACTAGCTGAGTAAAAGTAATTTCCTTTTTTTTTTTTTTTTTGATGCAGGAACCGATGAGAAAAATTGCATTCAAATCAATGGAATTTAATGTCTCTCTAGTGATGTCATCTGACAATGTGTTGCACTCTTAAGAGATCCTACTGTGCAATAGAGCAAGGTTACTCAGAGTCCACATAATATGATTAATTTGAGGAGCACATGAAGTGACTAAATGAAACAAAACGTTATATGCTCAGTGTCTATATAATCAGTGCTGTCGCACCTGCAGTAAACATGCAGAGTAATCACTGGAGAGGGCTTGAGTCAAATATTAAAAATGTGATTTATACAGAATGCCTGCATCAAATCACACTGGAATAAAAGCCTGTGCTCTATACAAGCAGTGATCTTCATCTTGCACCAAAGTGAGTTTGGGGACTAGACTGTCCCTTTAATGGCAGTCATTTTGCTGACATCAGAAGGATGGAAGGCTGATAAAAACCCTGCAGCTGCAGCACTTACCAACTGAGGAATCTGGCTGCCACAGTAATACAGCCATGATATGCAGAAAAGACCCATTTAACCACTTGCCTGGAGCTGTTTAGAAGCTAGAGGCCTCTATATATGAAAGTACAATACAATTATTTCTGGTTCTGGAGGATATTTGCATTAGTTACATCCTTTGTAATGGATGTAGAGTTGGTGAATAGTGGGCTGCTTTGTGGGTCTTCACCAGACTGGTACTCATCGCCTGTGCAGCGGAATGTTTACCTATTTGTGTTATAATCCAAGCCGCCAACCTCCTTGCTTGCTTGTAAGAGATCTAAGATTCCCGCTGAGCTCCCGCTGTCCTTTTTGACCCTGGAATTCCGAGTGGGTTTGGTTTCTGTGTCGATGTGGAGTGAGCCTTCATCCGATGAGTCATCGCTCTAGGATTATCACAGACAAGACACACTTAGAAGCAATGCTATAAACCGAGCATGCAGGAAAGAGAGCGTCGTATATAAGCAAAAAAAAAGCATACTTTAAATAGCACTAAAGTATTATATTCCGTGCTGCGGAATGTTTAAGGATCCGATATAAAGGAAATATTTCACTATATGTCACAGATGGGTGTTGCTGTAGGGGTTAAATACAATCGGGGCAACTCTAACTTAAGTAAAATGAGTTGGGATCTTCTTTTTTTTCACCTATAATGGCAATGACAGGAGCACAGGCAGTCCTATTCATGACAGATTCTTTCAGTGCTGGGTCTACGACTATTCTTCACCGCAGCAGTTTCGGAGCGGAGCCAACAGTCCAGCTCTGCACCCTAACCCTAGCGGTCAGCCCGCTGTGAGTTGAAGTGTCCCATTCCATCTGTGCTTTCCCTCTTCACTGAGCAATACCGTCCAACGCACATCTAGATAGTCAGGACCTTTCAGGGTAGACAATCTTTATTTTACATATTAGGTCAAAGCCTTTTATAAATATGAGCAGGGTCACGTTCATACCTTATACTTCTTGTCTTGAACTTTGGCTTTCTTGGCTGGTAGAGGCTGAGGACTCTCTTTGCTGTCCGACAAAACTGAAGGGAATAATAAAGGATTGTAATGATCAACCTTAGAAAAACACCAAATCCATTCCCATACACCAGTGATGGGCTAACTTTGGCGCTGCAGATGTTTGGGAGCGACATATCCCACAATGCTCTGCCAGGCACTGACGGAGCATTGTGGGATATGTCGTTCCAATGCACCTGCAAGGCCAAAGTTATCCAGCCTTGACATGCACCGTATGATGTTAGAAAGATGAAAGGGTCAATGGCGTTTTAAGATAGAGGACGATGCGGTACGTGTTGACTCATTCTCATCTCGTCGGGAAAAATCCCAAAATGACATGATCATTACACCCACGAAAAAACAAGTCTGGATGGAGAAACTGAACACCACTCTGCAGTACAATAATTACCTGCTATGTCCCAACGAACTGCAGCAAAACATGGAAGTATATGTTTTTAGTGTTATCGGAGTGTTTTTATTTGTCTTTTCTTAGCAAATACACACACTTTTTTTTTTTTAGTTTGCCAAAAAGCATTCTCTTACATGACAAGTCCCTCTTTGTGGTTGTCTTCTTTCGCCTGATTGGAAATTCGTCGATTTTCAGTTCCCCCTCATCGGACACGTATTCGTACTCGTCTTTGATGGGTTTGCTCTTGTCTTCTTTAAAATTCTGCAAGGATCCGAAAATGCTCGGACTGTTCTGGGATTTGATTCCTTTGGCCCTGATAGAAATGTAATAATATTAATCGCCCGGCAGAAAGTGTGGGTTTTTTTTTCTGATAATGTGGGACATTTAAAATTGTATAAGTAGCAGCATGCAAGAGGAACTGTTCCCAAAAATGAGGTGTTGGTGAGTTGAAAAGGTGTAGAGAATTTCATCACATTGTACAAGGACAAACCTGGTGAGTTTCTCCTGCATGAAAAGCTTAATTGGCTCTGTATAATGCATTATTAAATCTTCGAAGGTTTAACAATACATTATGCAGGGCCAGATCTGTTCTTCTTGGAACTACTAGGATCATCCCTGCATAATTCAAAAATGATTGTACATGATCTATACATTGTGTGAGCAGAATTACAAGCAAATGAATTACAAGCAAATTAGGAGAAAAATGAATTTTATATGCGCCTGTGGAGTCTCCTACTTATGACATCACCTGTGGCTTGATATGCAAATTGAACATTTGAAAAAGAGTTAATTTGCATATCAAGCCACAGGTGAGGTCATACACAGGAGACTCCACAGACGCATTTAAGACCCGTTTTTCTCCTAGTTTAGGTATTTGCTTGTAATTCTGTAAAACCCAATGCACAGTGAGAACAATGTTTAGGTGGTACAGTCCCTTTAAGTCATCTTACCTGCACCACACTTTTAGTATACGTTTCGTGCTTGTCGACTTGGCAACAGAGTGAGTGACTCTGTTGCCGAATTCCCAGCTGCCGTCTGCTCTCCGTTCAAAGCACACAAACCCCAGAAATACACAGCGAGGGTGCTCCGTGCTAGGTGTGCGGCACACTCCCAGCACATATTGAGCATCCGTGCCTGATTTAAGATGAGCACCAGCCTCTAAAACAATGATCCTTCTAAGGCAGGCTATAGTTTATCTGTTCTAATAGCTCTTACGTATCCAACTGCATTGTAAAGAACAGCCCCTTTTGGACTACATCTCCCATGCTTCCCTGCAAGTCTCTTGGGCGACAGAGTATTATGGGATATTTAGGCCATCCACAGCAGGAGGTTCGTTGTTTGACACCCTGGCCGAAATCTAGAAATGTTTTCTTATACCCATCACATTCCTGTACATTTTCCTAATGTTTGCGAGTTTCAAGTTGCAAAACCAAAAACAGACAATATTTTGCAGATTAGCATAATTAGCAATAAACACTTAGCAAGGCTAACTATATGCTTCGCGTACCCAAATGGTTTCTTGTTAAAAGAAAACTTGAACTTATTGTCCTTATTTGCAGAAAAAAGGTTTTTTTGTATCTTGTGTTCCTCTTCCATTTTTAGTAATGAATCGGGTTTACTGTTCTGAAAAAGAAATGAAAAAAAAAAAAAAAAGACGAACATGAGAAATGGAAGAATAAATTGTATCAAAATAGATATAGATATAGCCAAAGGTGTTCTCGCAATAACATTTTTTGCAATTAATTTGTGCTTAATTAAAAGATAACAGCAGCTAGAGGCATTTTAAATAGACAAGCTTTTATTAAAAAAACAAAATGTAAAAAAAGAAGTACCTTATTAAGAACACTTTGCTCTGTGTAGCTGTATTAGGGGGCAGACATGTTGTTTAGAATCTTGGGTCAGATGGGTCCAGTGAAGGAAGATCTGACCCAAAGATGTCTGCCTCCTGATAGAACTATATGGAGCAAAGAAGACTCAATAAGGTCCATTACTGGTATTCGTTCATTAAAACATTTCTATTCAAAAGGCCTGCACCTGACACAATTTCTCAGTTAAACCAAACTTATTTTATTGCCAACAGTTGTCCTTTAAAGGGTCTATGTCACCAGAACATTAACAGTAAAAATAATGTGTTTTAAATGTGCCTAACATGTCTCCAGTTTATGACATAACTAGTGGTTGAATATGCAAATAAACTGCTTTTCAGTGGGAATCCACAGGTGATATGTCAGACAGGAGACTCCACAAATACATTTAAAGGGACTGTATCACCTAAACATTGTTTTTGCTGGTATCTCCATAGACTTAACATTGGCCAATTTTTACTGGCCTGCCGGTAAGATAGCGGCCAGGTGGCAACCCTATCTGTAACTGTAGAGAATAAAAAATGATTGGAAATGATCTATACACTGTGTTAGCAAAACAGCAAGCAAATGCCTGGATTAGGAGAAACATGTGTCTGTGGAGTCTCCTGCTTATGACATCACCTGTGGCACGGTATGCAAATGACACATTTCCCATTGAAACCCAGTTCATTTGCATATCATGCCACAGGTGATGTCATAAGCAGGGGACTCAAAAAACACACTTAAAACACATTTTTCTCCTAATTTAGACATTTGCTTGCAGTTTTGCTAATACAATGTATAGATCATTTCTAATCATTTTTTTTATTATTTACATCCACAGTAAAAACAAAGTTTAGGTGATGCCGTCCCTTTAAAACACATGTTTCTCCTAGTTTGGGCAAAATGTATAGATCATTTTGGATCAGTTTGTGACTCTCTAAATTCACCGTAACAACACTGTTCAGGCGACAGAGACCATTTGAGGTGAGACTACATGATCCATTCCCAATCACTTGTGCTGTCGGAATCTCCTCGGAAGTCTCTGGACTGCCCTCTTTGTCAATTACGGGCACATGCTTCACTTACTGGTCTCCGCTTAAGAGCAGAGTCCAGACCAGTGACATCGCCTCAATATTCCTGTTATAACACATCGTCCAGACCCCACACTGAATACACCCGTACAGATACAGTGATTCCTCCAAGCTTCTCTTCTTGATAGTAAGACCATATAAGGTAAAGATCTCCTGGCCCAGGAGAAGTCTTTAGAGTCACCCACCTAAAAGAAGCAAGGTCGCCCAAAACTGCTGTTCTTATTGACAATATAAAGATTTTTATTGCCATTTGGATCCTAGTCCTTTTTGTGTTGTGGAAAATAGTGTAACATCTGTGTTATTTTTTTTTTTTATTGTTGATGACATTTATTAGATATATTGTTAGTAAATTTTCTGTTTCAGACGTTATTTCCCAACGCGTTTTATCCCCCTATCCTAAGAAACCCTGGACGTCCCTATATGAACCATACGTAGAAAGAGAGACAGATCCCTATCCTATGATGTCCACGGATGGAGGTTCCAGGTACCTTGTATTTCCACTTAGCTTCAGGTTTAGTTTTATTCTGTTCTCGAACTTCTAACTTCTCCACGTCGTTTTGTTTTGGGGTGTCTCCCTTGTTTGGAGTGCTAATCTCCTCTTTAGCTGCCTGAAAAAAAAAAAACACAATTGCAAACGATTACAATTTTAATTATCAAGCCATGATGGCCTGTGCCATTTCACAGCTTGCACCTTAAAGACCCTATAGAGAAATTCATTAATGTCCCCTCAACACAAACCTAACTCCAAAATCTTACCTACTATCCACGTACCCATTCCCCCAAGACCCAGCACTCATTCTCATTGACCTCTGTAACATAAGCAAGCACTCACCGTCCCTTTCTTTGGAGTGTCCACTTTAACGAGCGCACCCTTGGTGTGAGCCTCTAAGAAGTCGAGGTCTGGAGTGGTGGGAATCGAAATTGGGTTTTCTTTCACTTTCTTGGTCTTCTTTTTACCCCCTTCCTTATTCTTTGGGGGTTTCGGAGTCTTGGGAGGTTTGGGGTTTTTTGGAGCTTTGGCCACCTTTGGGGGTTTCTCCGGTTTCGGGGGTTTGGCCGGTTTTGGAGGCTTAGGCGGTTTCGACACTTTTTCACTCTTAGGAGTCTTTTTTTTTGCAGGTTTTTCCACGGGTGGAGGGGATTCTGGGACCGGAGAGGGAGGCTCTTCCTTTTCTATCTTCACTACCACATTGTTGGCTTCGGCCTTGTCGTTGGCACTCACATCTGTCTTGGTGACTTTCGATGCATTCTGTTTTTGTAAAGAAGATACATAAATAGAATTCCTCTAACTCGACAGATCACCAAGCTTTTGTGGATTCTGAGTATAGTCAGTTTTTTGCTCTTAGGTAATAACTAAAACTAAACCAGACATTGAGTTATGTTCGCTAAGCCTTGAACTAACGCCTACCTTCCCATTTATCAAAAGGAACCCAGCTCTGACAAAGGACCTCTAGATAGTAACTGATTTAGAGGAGTGAAATTCAGATGCCAATGAAGGAAAGTCTCCTGGTTTTCTTTTTTGTTTTTAAATAAAACCAGAATTTTGGGAGGGAAGAAATATATTAGCATTCTTTACAGATTGAAAATTGTTCCTAATGGAATTTTCTTTTTTTTTTTTTTTAAATGTTTCCTTTAGTCTTTCATTAAGGTGTAATGATCTGAAACTTAATGTGGTGTTACAGAAAAACATCTTGCTATTCTGCACTTTTTGGAAAATATTTTGGAAGGGTTACGTCTACGAACACCAATCCGAAAAAGAAAATATTCCGTAAACTACTACTCTTTACATTTTTAAAGGGTTTAAAAAAAAAAAAAAAGAAGGATATCCTCGAAATGTTTAAATTTTAATATCTTGGGCACTCCTAAACTGAACCAGGCACCGTCCTTGGCAGTTCATACTCTGCAGAGCGTTATACATCTAAAGAGTGCTGCAAGGTTTTTCAGCTACTGAATTCCTGCTGTGTTTATCCCAAAAATATAATCTCAACTAAAGTCACTCTTTCTTCCTCGCTCTGTTTGACGTGAGTTTGCCATGTTGCCCTGAGTCCATTTGAGTTACCACACATTTCACTTGCAAAACCGAACTAGACATTTAGCGAACAGGCCCCATCACACACAATGACGGTTAAAAGCTCAAATATTTTGGGAGACATTCGAAGGGAAACTACATTAGTCGAAAGCTGATTAAAGGACAATGAAATTCCTTTTAATTTAAAGATGCCATCAAGTATAGGCATTTTATATAGAAATGCTCTAATGAAAGAATACAAATAAAGTACCTTATTGAGCCATCTTTACTCCGTATACCTCTACCAGGAGGCAGACATTTTGTTTAGAATCTTTGGTCAGATCTTAGTTCATCAGAACCAAGGTGAGTGAAGATCTGACCCAAGATTCTAAACAACATGTCTGCCTCCTGAGAGAGCTATATGGAGTAAAGAAGGCTCAATAAGGCACTTTATTTGTATTCTTTCATTAAAGATTTTCTTTATAAAACACCTACACTTGATACAATCTTTAAATTAAACATAAGTTATGTTTTTGTTACTGCTGTTGTCCTTTAAGGCAGATTTTATTAAGCTATAGCTATAACGTGTTAAGAGGCTTGAGTTATTTTCGATTGTCTCCAAATGTTACAGGTGTGAAGCGCTAATGTGTGTGCGCGGCAGAGTAACTGTAGTAACATTTACACAAAGTCTACAGACGTTACGACACACCGGAGACGCATTAAGCGCTCGGTTATGACCTCATTATACAGCTCTGTTCGAGGGACAACAATAAACAAGATACAAATTAATAGCAACGGTTTCTACAGACGGGATAATTCTCCTGAATCATTTTCATAAACTATTTGAGGGTAAATACAGGGGCAGCAATTGCTTTTCCACCTGCTGGCGGGCAACGTGGAGATAATGAGTCAAAGAGTTTAATTATTTATAGTAAGGCTTTTTTTGGGTGAAATGTTAGGCTATTTCTTTTACACTTAATAATACGCGATCATGCAACAGCAAGTAAGATTAAGGGCTGTATGTACAGAGATTCGGTAGAGACGGGAATTAGGAATCCTCCCTGGAAAACTGAGACCGTCTGCACGTATGTGTGAATTACAACAGATGGTCGTGAACCTGCTGTACACGTTCCATTAGACGACAAGGTGCTGCCCAACTGACTTTACTACACCTTTTTAATTAGCTCTAAAAGTGTACATGTGTATTAATAAGAGATGATTTAAAGAGGTTGCCAACCCAGTTCCTTTTTGATGTTCTACACAGAGCCTTCAAATTCAGGGACATCCGATTAGGAGGACTTGGAGAGCTTGGATTGTTTGACAACCGCAATAAATCTATTTTACTTTAATTGCCGTTTTTTGGAGACAGGAAGAGTTGAGACCTGTCGTGTTTCTTTTTTTTATTATTTTTTTTTGTGTACCTCTGTTAGCCGGATTTCTTTGGCGAGGTCCTTGATAAGCTGCGATGGCTTAAAATGTTCGGGGAGTTCATCCTCGTGCTCGAGCAAGGCCTGAAAAATGAACAAGACAACTTTTACGTAAGGGCAGTAAAGGTTTGGAATTCCATGCCTGTAGAGGTGGTGCTGTCGAACACACGAGATGCCTTTAAAGCAGGCCTGGATCCTTAATTAAATTGCCGAAAGGGGTTCATATTTGCCTTTGGATCAACAGCGGTAAACAAGAAATGGACGAAAGTCTTTTTTCAACATAAACTACTATGTAACTATATATCTGTTTTTACTGCTTCTCGCAAAACAAAAGAGTTCATTCTTCATTTTATCAAGATTTAACTCTCCAGGATCCTTAGGGACGTGTTTTATAATATCACACACATTATACGCTCAGAGTTAGATTTTCGACATGGGTCTAGTCTTTACCTTTTTTTGCAAAAACATTCAAATGTAAGCATTGTCTCACCAGTGCACACATATATGACTGTCACTATGTCAGACAGTATAGTATTATATGCACGGACTACCCAAACATTCCTGTGTGGGACACAGGGGAAGGGGAGTCGGGGAAAAGGGAGGCATTTTTGGCTATTTTCATACAGGATCTTCTCATTAAACTTAGTATAGAACGGATAGAATGGTTCTTGAATTTTTGCTTCTCCCATTAATATCCAGGGTTAGATGAACAATGCATGGAAACATATATGTATAATGTGATTAGTAGATGAAATAATATTTTTTTTAGTTCTTACATTTTTTTTAGTCCATGACCTGAACGATCCATTCAGTATTTTGGCTGCTTGCACAAGATGCGATTCTGGCTGTTTCCCGGATTTATGTAATGCTAAAGAAAAAATCAAAACCCCAATAAATATCTGTCACTTCCAAGACTGATCAGCAGCATTATTCTACTATATCCTCATTGTTGCCGATGAGCAAGTGCCTTTGGTAGCATGAAATGCGTTAGGCTGTGCATCGTTCTCCTGATCTTTTGTTCACAACATGCGTTGGGCAATACATTTATATTCTCTTTCTAAACTGGTTCTCTGCTGATTATTTGAAGAGCTGAGACCCTATTTATCCAACACCCGGGTCATGGCTTTTATACATATTTACACAAGTATTCGTCCAGTGCTTAAAAAAACAAAACAAACAAACAAACAGTGTTTTAGTATAAAGTGCCAACACATTCCACAACTCTGTACAGTAAGTAATATAACAATCCCTTTGATTTTTTGGAAGAATCTACATGATTTAACATACTTTGTTGCTAAATGCTAATTAAATTGAAACTATGTTTTTTTCTATTTATTATAGTTTTTGTGTAGAATTCTCTAATGTTTCTGGCTTTGTGTTCGTGTGTACTTAGTTTGTACATGCTTGGAACGTGCATAACACAGTTTAACTCACTGTAAATGTATGCAACTTCTAATTAAACAAAGCTTTTGAATTTTGCCGGAATTGATAGCACAGTCATGTTTTTTTTATTTATTTTTTATTTTAAGGGCCCTGTCTGGTCAAATTTTGGGCTGTCCTGGCATTAATACTGCTTATGCACAGTCCACAAGCCGCATTGTGTTTAAACTATGTCTACAAGACATATCCAGTTGACCGCTGAAGTAGCGAGCTTCAGAGATCTGGTACCAATGCAAGGTTGTATGACATCACTTCCTGGCTTGCTCCTCCCACCACATCCCAAGACCCATTCCTGTGATGTCGGCAGGCATGTAATTGAATCACAGGAAAATGCGTTGGGGAAAAAGGATTTTTTTTCTGTGAATGTGTCAAATCGCACTTGAATAAATAAACCAAGAGTTTAATTCCCAGAACTAATTAAAAAACGCTGTGCTGTACCTTTAAATTTTTCCATGAGGTGTCGTCCCACATACCAGCACGCGGTCTCGTAATTTGGGAACTGGGTCAAGCTGACAATCTTTAATCTTTTTTCCACTTCATACGCCCTGCGGGTTTGACGGCAAATCAGAAATTAGGAAAAATCAGCTTCTACCCCAATCACAGCAGAACAGACCGTAATATTCCCGCAATTCCTAGAGATACATTGGACGCCCAACATTTTGCACAGTGGCGGACTAAGCAGACTGTATATCCTGACACTTTCATGTTTGCCCCGCTCCATCGGATTTCTGCCTATTGGGCCCGACACTTTCTCTGTGCTAGTGTAGAGATCCTCTTTGATACAAAGTTCTAAAAGTGGAGCAATCAACAGAGATTTCCACTGTGATCCATCGTTGGTTTCCACGGTGACTGCTCCATTTTTAATTTTTTTTTACACAACTTTACCCCAAAGTTACCCTTTTCAGAAATCCAGACTACAGGACACCCTGAAAATTAAATATACATTTATATTTGATTCATTTATCCACTGGGGGGACCAGGAGGGAATAGGCGTGGATCTTTTACTTTAACCACTTATTAAACAGAATATTTTAACAAAATGAACCACTATAACCACACTGTAATCCTAAACCCCAGTGGCTTTATTGTATGACTAGGAGTCATTTATAAAATTGTCCTGAAACATGTGGTTGCAAAAAGGTGATTAAAAAAATACACTTTTTTGGGAGTCGATAATTGTATATCTCCTACGTGGCCATGATGATCATCAAGATACCAGACATTGAGAGCCGTGATCTTCAAAGGAAGAAAAAAAAAATGGATTCCCTTTCAATATAACTCTACTAAACCACTCCACAAATACTAGGAGTTCTACACAAACACTCCTAAACCGGTCATTTGAACCCTCGGTGGCCCTCCCCACCTTCACCCCTCTCTACCTCCTAATATGATCAGATAGTAATACAGTTTCTTCTGTGTATGGTACTTAAACATAGATGAGGATCTCTGGAATAATTCATTGTAGAGAACAATACCTTTGTTATTGTTTATTTACATTTATAAAACAGTTATAACCATTATATTTTATTCTGAAAATGAAGAAAAAAAAACATTTAATACAAAAAAAAAAAGAAATGGTTTCCTTTTTGGATTTTGTATATAAAAGGCTATAATAAGACAAACAGATTACAATACCTCATCTGCATCTCGCAGCTCAGACTGTGCAAGAAATGGCCAGAAAATGCTAAGCAGTCTACCGGGGTCAGCGTTGCATAAATCCACCCTAAGGCAGAGAAATTAAACTTCATTAAAAAAAAAAGGTAGAAAACTGCAGTATTAAGGCACCAATACCAATTAAGTGATCAGCGCAGGGAGAGCATGACATTAACACTGGACAGATAATCTGTTCTATTACCCTTTACACTGCAGATAACAAACAATACACTTAACAATGGTGCAATCGACAGCAACATTCCGTTTGTTACCATGGCGACTGCGCTAGAACCTCACCAATGGAATTCCCATCGTACTGAACATCACGCAGTCTCCACGACAAATGTGTAAAGCAGGGGTGTCCAATGTGTGGTCTGTGGACCAAATGGGGTCCATCTAACTCAAACTACTCACATTCCCACGAGTCCAGTCTCGTTTTATTTAAATAAAGTTGATTTACCATGTGTCCACTGTTTTTGTTGCTAAATAACCAAACAATTTTTTTTTTTTACTTTAGAGAGAAAAAAAAACCTCAATGCCTCTGATATAAAGTAACACAAAGTCAGAAATGTGCCCCCATTGCTTGAAGCAGGGGTCTCCAGCCTGCGGCCCTCCAGTTGTTGCAGGACTACATTTCCCATACTCCTTTGCCGGCCTATTAGCTGATAGGGGATGTAGTACATCAGCAGCTGGAGGGCCAGAGGTTGGAGACCCCTGGCTTAAAGTATATGGAAACATGAGAGTGGTGCAGTTGTTCGGGACTGTCACAAAGCAGCCGAGTTGTAGAGAAACAAGAGAGCCTACTCAATAAAGAGAGAAATGCAGGGAATAGAGACAGCTGCAGCTGAATGGGAGAATTTTTCGAACTCGGCTACTATGGCCTGAAGGTTGAAATTCCCATCTCAATTCCCTGCATTTCTCTCTTTTGTTGAGTAGACCCCTAGGGTGTTATAACGCTAATAAAATTGTCTGCAATTTTGAAAAGCTGTGAATTCCTGCGCTCCAGAATACATTCTGTGAATCTAGAGATTCGGCAGTAATTGTTCCTACTAAATCTAGTAATGGTTACGGCTTGTAGTCATTGTGTGTAGGAAGATAACATTAACTGTAATCGGATCATATGATTTCCTTCACGTCTGTTCAGACATGTGGATTACGCTCTCTACTATTTCATTTCCACATCAAACTAATTCTCATTTTAAACATTCCCTGCGGTACAGCAAGCAGTGCATTATACAGACTGCCATGCTATCTTACAAAGAAGGCAATACAGATTTAGGTGTTGTGCTTGTTCTGTGTCCCAAACCACATGCTCTAAACAGATACAACAAACACCGGCACAACAAACGTATACTGCTAAACACACAAACCTGCACAACAATCACACACACCTACACAACAAACAATTTCTCTAGTAAACAAATACTTTTACAACAGACATCTCTGTCTAAATAGCACACACACAACACCTGTACAACAACCAACTCTCTACATAACAAACACAGACAACTGTACAACAAACAACTCTTTCTACATAACAAACACAGGCACGTGTACAGCAAACAACTCTCTACATAACAAACACATACACCTGTACAACAACCAACTCTCTACATAACAAACAGACACATGTACAACAAACAACTATTTCTACATAACAAACACATACACCTGCACAACAACCAACTCTGTACATAACAAACACAGACACATGTACAACAAACAACTCTCTACATAACAAACAAAGACACCTATCTTATAATACATATATATACTTGCCGCACATACATGGATTTGCTGGTGTTTGTTATTTTCTGTCGCTGAGAGTTTATTTTGTCCCTAGTCCATTAAACCTGCCGTACACCTGTAGTCAGGTACAGCTAATAGGGCGTTCCTCACCTGATGGAATGAATAGTGTCTGTCCTTGTTTAACTGTGCATTTGTAACATTTATCCACTTGATCGGCAAAAAACATCTCACAATGGTTCGACGCCGACTGCCACCGTTCATACAGCGAGATATTCGCCGAAGCGGGTCTGATGAGATAGAAGATCTTTTCCCCCTGAAAGACAAGGTGTCAGCAAGCGGGGCACAGAGGGGCACATGACAAACAAGCTCACAACACAGATCAATATTTGCGTGTCTGCTCAATAATGAGAGAATGGCAGGGAATTGAGAAGGGAACTTCAAACGTAAGGCCAAAGTAGAAGAGTGGGGGGGGGGGGGGAATCTCCCACTCGCTTACTTTGGCCAGAACCTTGAAAGTCCCATTTGAATTCCCCGCCGTTCTCTCTTTATTGAGTAGACTATTTGCTCATCTGCAAAGTGGTGACTGTAAAGCATCAAACAGACCACTGGGGTGAAAGTGAGGGGTGTGAAACGCACCTTAAGTACATGGTACCAGGCTGAGGCTCCTCCCGAATCTATGTGGAAGTCCGTGTAACTGTCCTTCACACAGATCAAACAATACTTTGTGACTTTCGGTTTGGCTAGAAGAGCATCGTCAGGCCAGTGGTTTTCCACCCATGAGATTTTCTTTACAATTTCTGGAGCTTCAACAAAGCTGGACATTCTGCCGGGGGGGAAGAAAAGAGAGGCTTAGTAAGTCACATTCCTTAGGGTCTACTCAATAAAAGAGAGAATGGCAGGGAATCGAGACGAGAATTTCAAACTTAAGTCCAAAGTAGCCGAGTTGGAGAATATCTTCCATACAGCCGCGTTGGGGAATTTTTCCAACTCGGCTACTTTGGCCTAACGTTTGAAATTCCTATCACAGTCCCTGCAAGTCTCTTTTTTTATTGAGTCGACCCCTTATATATTTGTAACATACAGCAAAAAGAAAGAAAAAAAACAGATACCAAAAGAAACAGATGTGCACATTAGGGACCGTTACAGAGAAAATTAAAAATGGCCTTTTTAACAAGACGCCCCTTCATTTTGGAAATGTGACTATTATTTTCCTGCCTTTGCTTCCCAAAACCAGCGTCATTAGGATGTGCCTGGTACAACCCTGCTTAAAGGATAACTGGTGGCAAAAAAACAAAAATGATGTTTATTTAAAAGATTGCATCAAGTCTGAGTATTTCAAATAAAAATGTTTTAATGAAAGATTCTAAATAAAGCGATGTGGCAGGGGGTGACTTACTGGGTCAGATGAAGGAAGATCTAACTCACCTGACCCAACATTCTAAACAAAATGTCTTTCAATTAAACTTTTTGCCAAAAACTGTCCTTCAAAATTCATTTGCTTTCTAACAAATAGAGGAAAATGAAAGTAGTTGGAGCATTTTGGGCTATATTTCGAGGGATATGGCCAAGAGACATACCCACAACATGTTCTGTATTGCTATCCAACCACAATACAGGGAATAAAACAAAATACAAATGTACTGAATATAGATCAGAAGATAAGAATTGCAATCCAGACAGAACTGCTCCACTGAATACAACAAACTTACTGGCATAGCATAGACATTGCTTTTAATACTCCTATATAGCAGTGCAGTATTTACTGCGAGGCATCCTAGGCGGATGCCTAGGGCGGCAAATTTTGGGGGGCGGTAGCGCCTCCCAGCACTGAAAAAAAAACTTAACAAAAAAACGATCGGGCTGCCTGAGCGGTTTTTTTTCTTGGGGGGGGGGGGGGGGGGCGGAGTGATGACGGGTCACGTGTCCCGGTACTCTGATGTCAGGTGCACGCCGGGTCACGTGACCTATCCACACTCACCGCGGGCGCTAAACAGGCAGCATGGTAGACACCATGCTGCCTGCCACCACAGATCAGATCAGGGTAAGTCCTGGCGTGAGGGGGCATACAATGGGGTTAATGTAGGCAGATAATGGGGTTAATGGAGGTATATAATGGGGGTGATGCAGGCATGTAATGGGAGTTATGTAGGCATGTAATGGAGGTGATGTGGCATGTAATGGAGGTGATGGGGGCATGTAATGGGGGTGATGCGGGCATGTAATGGGGGTGATGGGTTTAATAGTGGCATGTAATGGGGCGATGGGGTTTATAGTGGAATATAATGGGGTGATGGGGTTAATGGAGGCCTATAATGGGGGTGATGGGGTTTATGGAGGCATGTAATAGGGCGATGGGGTTAATAGTGGCATATAATGGGGGTGATGGGGTTTATGGAGGCATATAATGGGGGTGATGGGGTTAATAAAGGCATATAATGGGAGTGATGGGGTTAATAAAGGCATATAATGGGGGTGATGGGGTTAATGGAGGCATATAATGGGGTGATGGGGTTAATGGAGGCATATAATGGGAGTGATGGGGTTAATAAAGGCATATAATGGGGGTGATCGAGGAATGTAATGGGGGTGATGGGGCATGTAATGAGGGTGATGTGGGTTATGGGGCATGTCGTGCGTGTGCAGCGTGGGTAGGGGGGGGGGGGCGAATATTGTCTGCCTAGGGCAGCACAAAACCAAGATACACCACTGCTATATAAAGTATTTATCTAGGATAGGTTAAAAATTTGGCTCATCTAGTCTGCCCATAACATAACTGATTGGTCATTTAATATATTGGATTCCTCCAATATACTGTTGTGTAGTGGATGTATGGAATAGCCTTCCAGCGGAAGAGGTAGAGGTAAACACAGTGAAGGAGTTTAAGCATGCGTGGGATAGACACAAGGTTATCCTAGATATAAGACCGGGAACGGGGGACTAATAAAAGTATTTAGAAAATTGGGCAGACTAGATGGACCGAATGGTCCTTATCTGCCGGTGACACATTCTATGTTTTTTGTGTCCAAAAGCAAAATTAGTAGAGAGAGTGTCCTTTAATCCACCAAAGCGGATAACAATTTCCACTTGGAGTCATTATGTAGCCTTATCTCAGTACCTAGAAATGTCCATACATTAAAGGGACTCTGTCACCTAAACAGTATTTACACTGAGAAGGCAGAGATTAAAACAATGAAAAATGATCTATATATTGCGTTAGCAGAATTATAGGCCAATGCACAAATTAAGAGAAAAATGGTTTTCTGTCTGTCTGCAGTGTCTCATGTTGATGACATCACTTGTGGTTTGACATGCAAATGAACAACTTTCGATATACGCGATTGGCCTATTAAGCCACGAGTTTATGTCAGAAGCAGGACGCTCCACAGACACATTTAAAAGTCACTTTTCTGTTATTAGCTGCATTAGCTTGTAATTCCGATAACAGAATGTATGTATCAATATCATCATTCTTATTCTCTTCCTTTGCTGTGTACACATTGTTTAGATGAGGAAGGCCCTTTAGGTCAAATATTGGATTATAGAAGATGTTTCATGAACGATTCGGATTCCTACAATAAAATTTGCTTGTGTCCACGCAATTAAACTCACACGCGCAGCCAATGGGACAGGGCGTATCGAATGGCGCTGGTTAGCTTCCTGGTCACTCTTACCTGGTGTCTGAGAACTCTAAGTTGATGACATTCAGAACCCGTTTCCTATTGGTGCTGTAGTAATAATCCACAAACTCCTTCAGCTTCATTTTACACTCTTTTTGCTTGGTGACATCTGTCACGTCGACCAGCCTCTCCGGACCTGCAAGAAATGCCAAACACCATTAGTTATTAAAGGGACTGTCTGGTGGCCAAAATACATCTTCTAGATGTTAATGTGCTATCAAGGTACTTTCAAATACATGTTTTACATTTTGCATTGCTTAAAATATAAAATACTTACAGCTAGATGAAATTGTGAAATTACAGCAGTTTGCAAGAAGCCAGGACTGCCCACAATAGCTGAGCAAAAGAAATTTCCTGTCTCTCTTGCGATGTCATCAGACAATGTAAAGAGATCCTACTGTGTACAACAGCAATATCACTTACAGTACACACAGTGGATTGTATTGCAGCAGCATTAAAAGTGACTAAATAGGACACCAATTTATTTCCTGACTGTCTATATAAAACAGTGCTGCAGCTTTAGTCAAATATTAAAAAGGTGATTTATACAGAATGCCTGCATTAAATCACGCTGGGGGAAAGAAGCCTGTGCATTATACAAGCAGAAATCTTGATCTAGCACCAAAGAGAGTTTAAAGTCCCTTTAAATGTCTTTAGGTTACACTGATTTAGTATCCCACAGTCATACTCTCTAGAATGTCAAAGAATTTATTGGATCTTGAAATGCGTGGCGCGGGAGTAGCATCATGAGCAATGCGTTTGTCAAGAAAGCACGCACTTTGGATTTATGCTTCAAACACAGAGCCTGAGCGTGTCACAGACCTTTTTTCTGCTGCGTAAAATTATAACATAATCTATTCCTGAACCCAATAAATCGCAGAATTGGAACAGTCAAAGTAGCATTATTTAACTGAGGGGAGATGCAACTCTACTCTCCTTGTCCTGCTAGAACAGCTCAGCCAGCCATGGATAAGACATAGTCTATGGCCCAATTCCCACTGAAAACCAGTGCATTTGCATATCAAGCCACAGGTGATGTATAAGCAGGAGACTCCACAGACACATTTAAAACACATGTTTCTCCTAATATAGGGATTTGCCTGCAGTTCTGCTAACACAATGTATAGATCATTTTAAATCAAATATTTGAAATGTTCAACTCAACTTACCTGCACCTCGCCATTTAGTGAATCTGTCCTGAACTTTGTAAGTAAATGAATAACATTAGATGGTAATTAATGGGAAGTGCTGCCAGGATAAATGTGAGGATGGTTTAATTATACTGCTATGCATTGTGGGTAGCAAATCTACCATAAAGCTAAGACATTAAATTACAGAGTCAGAGATCTACGGCCGTAGTGTTAAGTTTGCCCATTCATCTCATAGCTAATTAATTAAAACTTTCTGCTCAATTGTCTGTTTGATGTATGGAGACAAAGCTTGGTCTCTTAAATACAGGATGAACATGTATATCTCACACCAGTGATGGCTGACTATCGGCACTACAACTCCCAAATAGGATTGCCACCTCGGCCATTCTTTACCGGCCACATATACCTTTTGCAGGCTATCTCGCAGTATGTAGAAGTTATATGTGACCAAAAAGAAATCAATTAACTAATCAACGTGGTTCTGTGGGATCCACTACTGGACTAGGGAACTGATCTCCTTCTGGTCACATATGACTTCTACATACTGCAAGGCAGCCTGCGAAAGTTATATGTGGCCAGTAAAAAAATGGCAACCCTACCTGCAAACAGAGCTATAGTTGGCCTTTTTTATGCCTGAGACAAGAATAGAAAAGTATTCCCCACTCAATACATTTTTTCAGAAATGTAAAAATGGTAAATACATAACTAGAAAACAAATGATTAATTAATAGATCCTTTCAGTAAATAGCTGGACAGATAATCCAGGCCATACTCTATATCTCCCATGTCAGACAGATATTGTACCTTCTATTAGTTTATAGTTAGCCAGGGTGATATGGTATAGCTCCCATTGGTATATAATTAGCTGGACATAGATGGTGGTATTGTGAAGCTCCCTTCAGTATATAGTTAACCAGATATTAATGGCGGCGCAACATAGCTCGCAACAGTATATAGTTAACCAGATATTAATGGTGGTGCAACATAGCTCGCATCAGTATATAGTTATCCAGATATTAATGGCGGTGCAACATAGCTTGCATGAGTATATAGTTAACCAGATATTAATGGTGGTGTAACATAGCTCTCATCAGTATATAGTTAACCAGATATTAATGGCGGTGCAACATAGCTCGCATCAATATATAGTTAACCAGATATTAATGGCGGAGCAACAAAGCTCGCATCAGTATATAGTTAATCAGATATTAATGGTGGTGCAACATAGTTCGCATCAGTATATAGTTAACCAGATATTAATGGTGGTGCAACATAGTTCGCATCAGTATATAGTTAACCAGATATTAATGGTGGTGCAACATAGCTCGCATCAGTATATAGTTAACCAGATATTAATGGTGGTGCAACATAGCTCGCATGAGTATATAGTTAACCAGATATTAATGGTGGTGCAACATAGCTCGCATCAGTATATAGTTATCCAGATATTAATGGCGGTGCAACATAGCTTGCATGAGTATATAGTTAACCAGATATTAATGGTGGTGTAACATAGCTCGCATCAATATATAGTTAACCAGATATTAATGGCGGAGCAACAAAGCTCGCATCAGTATATAGTTAATCAGATATTAATGGTGGCGCAACATAGCTCGCATTAGTATATAGTTAACCAGATATTAATGGTGGCGCAACATAGCTCGCATTAGTATTTAGTTAACCAGATATTAATGGCGGCGCAACATAGCTCGCAACAGTATATAGTTAACCAGATATGAATGGCGGTGCAACATAGCTCGCAACAGTATATAGCTAACCATATTTTAATGGAGGTGCAACATAGCTTGTATCAGTATATAGTTAACCAGATATTAATGGTGGTGCAACATAGCTCGCATCAGTATATAGTTAACCAGATATTAATGGCGGTGCAACATAGCTCGCATCACTATATAGTTAACCAGATATTAATGGCGGTGCAACATAGCTTGCATCAGTATATAGTTAACCAGATATTAATGGTGGTGCAACATTGCTCGCATCAGTATATAGTGAGCAAGAAATAGAAATGAGCTCCCAACCGGCAAGTAACTCCAAAAAGGTATGCACCTGGAAGGGAGGCTTTTTTAAAAATATATATATTATGGAAGACTTTGTGCTGGCTCGGGATTATGGCACCTGATAGTTAGAGATAACATCTTAACTTAATGTTGAGTATAATTCCCAGTCAGACATACTGCTCACAAGACGCTTTATTTCAGGATTGCATGCTACCATCACTGCTCCCTCTTGATTGTGTGCGCCTCAGTCAACACAAACTCACTACCACTCTGGTGCACAACAGCCACGACACTACTGTCTCAGACCTACCTTGCTGTGACTGGTGAAATAAAATCTTATATTATTATTGTGTATTCCTGACATTTCCACCAGGGGGTGCAATAGATGTCATTCAAGCAAATCAGTAAAGCGTTTAAATCAATTCTATACAATGGGGGCTATGTATGAAGGGGTTTCTGTCATTACGCCATCATTCTCATCACTTCTATGCCAGAAATAGGCACTCTGCGCCAAAATAAAAAAAAAGTGATCGAAATTATTGCTTAAGAATTTGTATTAAAAAAAAAGTTGCAAAGATTGCTCCTATTTACGATAATTGTATTAGACTACAATTTTCCACCACTCCAAAAAGTCACAAAGTGAGACTAAAAAAAAATCTTATATTGGGACTAAAAAGTCCCAGTTTTTTTTTATGTATAAATCCCCATACTGATTGCTTTATACATACCATAAAGGCGCAAGAGCAGAAACCTAAGTAAAATAATAAGGATTAGACCTAAAACTCTCCAAATACTTTACCCCCATTGATCCTACCAGGAGCGTCGAACGTGCGGCCTGGATGTCTAACGTGGCCTATTTGACAGAAACCTGCGGCCCACCTGACTTTACTGCCCCAATTCTCATCATCGCTATAAATGTAGACTTTTGCTTAAACAAATTTTCATTTAAACTTGTTTTAAACAGCTTTTGTATTACTAAGAAATAAGCAAACTTTGGGTTCTATGGATAACAAGCTATTCTGCACTATTAATAAATACAAATAAGGAATGCGGCCAATACACACAAGAAAAAACGGGGATGGGACTCTTCATCGCGGCTGCTTCCGCGCAGCCGCTTCACCGCCGACTCTGCAGCACAAGACAGATCGTCGCTGGAGATTTTATCGCGGGACACTTCTTCGCTAAAGGTAAGTATTTTACCTATTTACGTTTAAGGGTGCTTAGAATTAGGGTTTAGGGGTTTAGAATTAGGGTTTAGGTGGTTAATTTTAGTATTAGGGTTCAGGGTTAATTTTAGTATTAGGGTTTAGGGGGTTAGTATTAGGGGTCGGGGGTTAGTATTAGGGTTTAGGGGGTTAGTATTAGGGGTCGGGGTTAGTATTAGGGTTTAGGGGGTTAGTATAAGGGGTCGGGGGTTAGTATTAGGGTTGGGTTAGTATTAGGGGTCGGGGGTTAGTATTAGGGTTTAGGGGGTTCATTTTAGTAATATAAGTATTGGGATTTGGGAATCATTTATTGGGGGGGGTTATTTTCTTTTAACTTTTACATTTGTAAGAGCTGACAGTTCAGCGCTGAACTGTCAGCTCTTACATAGCCGCGTCCGCGATGAAACGGCCGCGTTATACTTCATTGCTGACAGTTCAGCGTTCTAACTGCCGCGCTGAACTGTCAGCGATGAAGATGCGGCGAACAAGTGTCCTAGACCCAGAAAAAACTTGGTACGGCCCCTGACTAAACAGTCAGTTACTAAGATGGTTTTTAATAACAGTTATCAGCCGGTCTGCTCTGGCGCTCATTAAAGGGATACTAATAAACATGAAGAGACAAAAGGTTGTCCTTTGCAGATCCAGGCTGGGTTTCATCGGAATGTTATGAACTTCATCATCCTTCTTACGGCATCCTGCCCTAAGAATGCCATCTCTGCTCTCTTTCTTCAGTTGCTTGCCACGCACCACTGCAGACTGCTTAAGGGGTTAATTTACCATCCGCGCTGCTGAACCGCTCACATGTGAAGCCGGGATTACATTCAGCCCTGCTTGTTAGCGGAGCAGAGTGCACAGCCCTCCAGAACAACCCACCTGGGGTCCAGTCAAGCCCGGCGGTCTCTTTCTATATGTGCGGAGACAGTGTGCTCAGAGGGAACCTTCGGGAAATGGGAATTGTAGTGAACGGACAAGAGAATTTCAAATGTAAGTGAAAAAAAGTTGGTGAATTTGAAGTCAAAGCTGAATTGGAGAGTCTGATGGGCTTTATTTGGGAAAGAGGGGGCGGCAGGGGTTGAGAAGGGGATTGCAAACTTAATAGCCAAGTTGGAAAAAGTCTCCCCATTCAGCTCTACTTCGAACTCTGCTATTTCTGCCTGAATTTGCCATTCCCGTCGCTATTCCCTCTTGATGCAAAAGGAACAACAAAAACCACAAGAGAACACAGTGAAATGATAAATCAAAAAATACTCCTCCTATAGTACTGCGGCTCTCTAATAAGTGCTCCTGCGGCACTCCAAATCACAAAACACCAGAACTGAGACACGTGTACAAGGGGAAAAAATGGAAAATATATATATAGTGTAATACAGTAAAAAAAAAAAAAAAAAAACTGGTATTTGGTAGGTCATCACACTCACAAACTTAGTGTGCTAACCTCTGATGTGGTTCCTCAGGAGAAAGAAAATTTCAATCACAGAATTTCTGAGGAAGCAGACATTAGAGCCGGCAAAACGCGTTGGGATTCCGTTTTTTTTTTTTGGTGGAGTTCCGGAACCTGATTACCCGATCCTGCTGGCAGCAGGAACGGAATTGGACTATCTATCAGGACTTTTTCATACTCAAGTTGCACTTTATGTGCTTAATCTGTTGTACGTGGATTTGTTTTTAACACTGTCCTTTTACTGTGATACTGCACAATTGGTCTTTTATATGTATCTCTTTAGACTGTGGAATAAAGCTGAAGAATTCATTTCGACGAGCCTGATATCATCCTTTGTGGGTGTGATAACCTACCAAATACCAGTTGGTTTTTACTGTATTACACTATATATATTTTCTATTTTTTCCCCTTGTACATGCGCCTCAATTCTGGTGTTTTGCAGTTCCCTCTTCCCTGTGCTCTCCTCCGCATTCACACTGTACACAATGTTTAGGTGACAGATAAAAGTATAGGGGAAAAAAAAACAAATACTCGACTTACCAACATAGTTTTCCACATCACTGACATAGAAGGTAGGAGCGGGTACAGAGAGGCCCAGCCCATCTTTCCTTGGCACCAGTACAGGCTCTGTGAAGCCAGAGTCTTCAATATATTCTACAGTCAACTGGTTTCCATTCAACTTGCTAACAACATCCTCGGCACTGACAACAGAAACAGCGAAACGCGTTCATTAGACACGATGTAAAAGAATCTTACCTGCAACAGCATCAAATGCTACCTCTCCGGCTGTACAATAGGGTAAACAAAACACATACATAATAGTGGGATGGATGAAATTAGACAAACATGGATTACAGGGTGGGTGTCGGATCCTGCCAGGATGGGCTTACAATCTCCCATGGGGGTCAAATAGCGAATGATAACAGCGCAAGAGGTCGATGTAGCCAGTCATTCTTGAATATTCAAGCGTAAGATGGAGACACTCTTGTAAAATGAATTGCTTTTTTTTTTTTTTTGTTATTTAATTGTTTAATAAATACCAAATTACCATATGTTCCCTCATTGGCACATTGCCCGGCAAGAAATTGATCTTGGCTTATCTAGCTTTTTTTTCTCCATGACTCCTTACTAACGGCCTAGCTCAGACTGTGACATCATGATTCAATGTATTTTTGGTTGGCGGTGATCCCTGGAGATCCACTGGATCATCCCCATTACCAAGACAAAAATCCAGAAAGCTCAATCTTTGGGAGGGAGTGGTGGAGTGCAAAGTAATCTTCCCTGCACCTGATGGCACCAATGGTGGTCCAGGAGAGGCTTCCTCCGGCGTGGTGCAGGGGTCCAAAGTGTAACCCATAGCCCAAATACGAACCACTTCATAGCAAGATTCTGCCCAACAGACCTAACTGTATTTAATTTGCTCTATACATGTGTAGTTATGTATGAATCAAGTGGATTTAAACTGGGTTTGTACTACTGCAAAATGAACAAACAGTTTGGTTTTAATCATTGGTGTAAATATAATGAGAAATATTAATGGGACCCATTCTTGGATTCCTGACCACGTGGCCCTTTTATTTCCAACTACGTGGCCCACTTCCGAGAAAACGTGGATGACCTAGGGTAGACAGTCCGGTTTTGCAGCTTTCAGAGCTTTGATCACACCTGATACAAATAACTCATGTTATTCATGGATTTTATTATAAATAATAATTAAAGTCTAATGAGTGTTGCACTGTAAGACTGTATCTAGTCCTGGAGAACCTTTACAAGAGGTTTGATTTTAACCATTTCATTGCCAGAGGGAGGGAGGAAGGCGATTCCACCTGCACATCCTCTTCATTCACCAAAGAGGTACCAGCAAGTACTAACTGCAGCTCGTCTGTGTCACCAGCCACAAGGGGGCGCCCTGCAGCACAAACACAGTGGGAAAATCGTATTGTTTGCAGAAAAACTTTAGGGCCAACTTAATATGCTGTGCTGTCTCTTCGTAGTGCTTCTCAAACCTGTCCTCGAGGACCCCCCCCAACGGTCCAGAATTTAGGGATTACCCAGTTGTGCTTAAATAAGAATATGTATTTACACCTGGTGGGGTGCTGGTCCTTGAGGACTGGTTAGGGAATCATACCAGCTGTTAAATATATTCCCTAAATCCTGGTACATTGGGGGTACTCGAGGACAGATTTGAGAAGCACTGACTTAGTGGCTCTATATGCAAATTAGCCATTGAAAGTAGTTAATTTGCATATGAGGCCACAAGGTATTGTCATAAACGGAAGACACGTTGTAAACACATTTTTCTCTTAAGCTGGGCATCTACTTGGAGTTTTTTGCTAACACAATGTATAGATCATTGTTTAACTCTGTGCATGGACAGTACAATCAATGCTTAGAAAAGGTATTGATGCACAGCAGCCATTGGGGTGGAGACCACTCTCGTCGGAGACACATTCCCCACTAGTTACATAACCCAAACCACACAACACATTAATACACATATTGTGACACACAGCAATACATCTACTGAGAACAGATGGGGCTGTGCCATACTTAGGCTATCAGGTAGAGCCATCCCATACAAGCCCTGTCTGAGAACAGGTGACCAGTCCTGTATTCACTGCTGAGAACAGATGGGGCTGTGCCATACTTAGGCCTCTGCCTGCTATCAGGTAGAGCCATCCCATAAAAGCCCTGTCTGAGAACAGGTGGCCAGTCCTGTATTCACCGCTGAGAACAGATGGAACTGTGCCATACTTAGCCCCCTGCCTGCAATCAGGTAGAGCCATCCCATACAAGCCCTGTCTGAGAACAGGTGACCAGTCCTGTATTCACCGCTGACAACAGATGGAACTGTGCCATAGTTAGCCCCCTGCCTGCAATCAGGTAGAGCCATCCCCTACAAGCCCTATCTGAGAACAGGTGATCAGTCAATCTTTGCCTGGCAACACATTTTATTTTCCAATGCACACAAAAAGGAAAATATTTAAAGAGAAATCTGTCTGCCAGCGAGCAACTTCCTATCCAGGTTCAATCACTGACAGCAGTCACTGTTGACTCCAATCAGGGTGTTTCCTCTCGGTCCATCGGATGAGCTTACTGTAACATGCCAGTGCCTCCTGCCAGGATGCCATCTGTGCCCACGTGGTAACATGTCAATGTCTTTAAGATGCACTTTGAAATTGCTGCAGAGAATCCACTATTTGCATGGGGCTTTTCATTAAATACGCAAATATTGAATAATTAAGGAATCGTTAATTCCACGAGACTTGTAAACTCAGTGATCACAATCATGCATGTGTATACTATATGAAGCACAGACTGATGGCTTCTCCTATTGAAATGCAGCTTCGATGTCGATATAAGTGAAGATAGCGGATACTGAAAGCTGGGGAGCTGTCAGATCCATTAAGGCTGCCTCGGGGGCCTAAATCTCTAGGGTGGAGAACGTTTGAACAGGACTGATGGATTATCCCCCCGATGCAAGCTGTAGCTCATGTGGTGCAAACTCTCATTCCTGGGTTGCATGTCCACAATTTAGGGGTGCAATCTCTAATTTCCCGGGTGCATGTCTGCAGTCTAGGAAGGGGGGCAATCGTTCATTTCTGGGGTGCATATTTGCATTCTCATGTATCATGGCTGTATACCACAAGGTGCAAATTCAAAGATAGAGTCATTTGGATCAGAGCTGCCTTGTAGATGTGGATTTCCACCAATTGCAATTGAGATATCATTTTTGGTCTTGAGCCAGTGAAGGCCCCTCGGGGTGTGCAGAGGAGCCTCTTTTAAAATCACAGATACCCGTACCATTGTACAAATGAAGCACTCCAAGCACATATAGGTAAATATTATATCGTATACTTAAAAAAAAATGCAATAATATAAGCAGAAAGTAGCAAAAAAAACTAAATTTACTGTGCAATCTGAAATCTTTTCAACCTACTGCCCTAAACAAAGCAACAATGGATGGTTTTCAAACAGTTATCCCATTAGAAGCATGATAGAGTATTAGAGGTTCCTTTTTTATAATGATTATCGTATTATTGTTACATAATCAATCTGCACTAACATTTTAATATCTATGATATGAAGGATCCCATTGGTTCAGTGTGTTCCCCTTAAGGATCCCCCTCTCCTCTCCCACACAACATGCAGAGAGAAAAGACTACCTGGGAAAGGTTCGACTTCGGAGTTCTTTAATAAACACTTGGCTGCCATTTTGAACTGGTTTGACGTCGGTAGCCTGTCCTGTGTCGTGCTTGTGCCATTGACGTTTCTTTTTCACTGAAACAACACAAAACGCAGTTAAGTCAATTAAACATTAAAACACAGTTAAAGGGTCTGTGTCCCCCCGTGGAGAATTAAACATTATTGAAAATTATCTATACCTCGTTTAAGCAAAACTGCAAGCAAATGCCTAAATTAGGAGAAAGATGTGTTGTTTCCTCTGTATGACATCATCTGTGGCTTGATATGCAAATCAACTGGTTTTCAACAGGAAATGTGTAATTTGCATATCAAGCCACAAGTGATGTCATAAGCGGGAGACACATTTAATACACATTTTTCTCCTAATTTAGGCATTTGCTTACAGTTGTGCTAACACAATATATAGATCATTTTCAATCATTTTTTATTCTCTACAAGCCCAGTAAAAACAATATATAGGTGATACAGTCCCTTTAAGTCAAGTCAATATAAAACACAGATAAGTGGGTTATTTTCCAACACATTTCAAGTCCTTTTTTCTGTTTAGTTATCACACGGGATCAGTGGCATTGTCTTGCAGTGCTAAACTCATTTAAATTCCCTATATGTAAAGCTATCCGCAGTAATGAGAAGTCTTGTTGGGGAGAGGGGGAGGCAGGCATGTGAGGAACATGGACAATCTCGCCCCAAATATAGCACTTGTCACATTTTACTGATTGTTCTCATTTTTGGTTTGGCTTTTGTACAGGATCATCTTGGCAATGTTTCGATTTCTTTTCGCCCTGTGCTCCAAATGGAATTATAAATTATTATTAACAATGACATGTAGTGCACTGTCTACACCGATTAGTGATATTTAGATTGTGTCGTGAGGAACAAGACACGTGAAGTCATTGAATTCAATTTTACCTGGAGAATGTTCTATTTAGAATTAGTCGGGGTTATCCGTTGCGATTTAAATAGCCAATACAGATTGTTTTTCTGACTTATACTTCTATTCCATGGGACACGTATACACGTATATAGTAGCCTTAGTTGGAGGATAAAATGGTATGTACTTTTTAAGATACATATGTTGGGAGAGGAATAAAAAGGCGCAATCAGCGTTTGGTATGTATAACAGCGTTTGCGCCTTTTTTATAACTCCAGATACGGGAGATACGCAGTGCGGGATAGGAGGGCCTCCGCCAAATGCTGTGCTAGTGTAGGCATTTTATATAGAAATGTTTTAATGAAAGAATACAAATGATGTACTTTATTGAGCCTTCTTTGCTTCATATACCTCTAACAGGGGGCAGACATATTGTTTAGAATGTTGGGCAGATCTTCCTTCGCCTGCATGAAAGTTAATGCAGATCTGACCCAAGATTCTATACAACATGTCTGCCCCCTGTTAGAGCTCTAGGAACCAACGAGTGCTCAATAAGGTGCTTTATTTACATTCTTTCATTAACCCCTGTCTGAAACAGGTCCAGGAATCCCAAGGCAAAGTTCCTGGACCCGATTGGCGGGTTTCTGGCCATGTGATGGCGGTGATCACTCAATCAACGCAATAACATGCAAATTAGATAGCAAAATCAATGTGTTCACAAACTGACTTTGCCTCCAATTCACTCTCTGTGCTTTACATATTAATAGTAAAGCGCAGAGAGTTTCCTTCTTACTTTATGGCCCTCATTTTTTTTTACAAACTTTTTTATTTTTGCTTTTTTTTACGTTTTTTGTAATAAATAAATGTTCTTGTAACATATTAATTTAATTACAGTTAACCCCTGCATGCACGTTGTGTGATTCTTATGGCTCTGACATCGCACTGGTCAAAGTTTTTTTTCTGGGGGTTTTTGTTTGGGGGGGTTTGGGAACCTTTATTTAAATTTTTTATTAGTTAGTTAATTAGTTGGGATACGTGGGTTAGTGTTGTACCAGTTATGTAGATTACTATTGGGAAAATAATGGGGAAAAATATATATTTTCCCCCAATAATTTCCCCTTTTATATTTTTTAATACTAAATTGTAGATTATTTTTATGTATAGGGCATCAAAAGAAAGCTCTAACTGTCCTTTAAAAAAAAAAAACAAAAAAAAAACATATAACGTGTATGGGTGTGTTAAATAACAGAGAGGGAAATTACGTTTCAACAAACACATATTAAAAATTTTAAAATCACTGTTATCCTGGGCCCAGAAAATCCCTGGTCCTGAAGGGACACACCTACTATCTACACTTGAATTATTTTTTGCCTCTTTTATTATCCAAGGAAATCAAAATGAGGTTTCTTTCTACAAAGATGCACAATGCTCTTCCTTGTCACTATATATACCGATAGCAAAACAGCTACTGTCCATCTGCCAGTAACTGTACAAAACATCAGTTTCAACAAACTATCAGTAAATCTTTAGATTTCACCTTATCTCACTGGATAAGGAGGGAACGATAAAACAACTTTAAAAGGGCAGTGGCACCTGGTTCATTTTATGTATGTTGTACATGTGTTTAATATGCGTGACATGCACTTTTACTTTAAACCATTTTGCAGTGTTGCTTCGAAGACGATTTCAGGGACATCCAAATCAGGAGGGGCTTGGAGAGTTTGTTTTTCTATGGCCCGGAGTTGTAAACTAAAGGATCTACTCAATATGCCCCAAAGTCAAAATCCGTAGTTAGGCCACATTCCGTTGGGGGGTGTTGGACCGCCAAGTCCTATGGATTTCGCTTACTCCTAAAGTGCAGGGCACAACCAACGTTGGCTCGAAATCAGTGGGTATTGCTTATTTTGTACCGAAATCGGTCATCCTGGGTAACGAATAAGTGTGGCGCCCGAGAGGAAGAGGAACTTCACAACCGGGGCGCCAGGAAGGTGAGTATCTCTCTGAACTGACCAATACTCAACCTGTATATTATAATGGCATATTTACATTAATGTAAGCATTTTTAATAACAAAAATATTTTCTATTATTTTATGTGCTTTATTGTAATGTATTTAATTAATGTATCCTTTAATTTCATTATTTAACATTTATTTTTACATATTTGAATTGTATTTAATCTCAGGCCATTTTGGGAGGTCCAGAAGTGCATGGGGAGGAACAAGGCTACTGTTTCGGCAACCAAATTCCGGAAAAGTTTGGCTTCCGAATGTTGCAACAATGTTGCCGATTCGAGATCACTTTGGTTGAATCTGAGTGTTGCCGATTCGAGATCACTTTGGTTGAATCTGAGGGTTGCCGATTCGAGATCACTTTGGTTGTATCTGAATGTTGCCGATTTGAGATCACTTTGGTTGAATCGGAGTGTTGCCGATTCGAGATCACTTTGGTTGTATCTGAGTGTTGCCGATTCGAGATCACTTTGGTTGTATCTGACTGTTGCCGATTTGAGATCACTTTGGTTGTATCTGAGTGTTGCCGATTTGAGATCACTTTGGTTGTATCTGAGTGTTGCCGATTTGAGATCACTTTGGTTGTATCTGAGTGTTGCCGATTCGAGATCACTTTGGTTGTATCTGAGTGTTGCCGATTTGAGATCACTTTGGTTGTATCTGAGTGTTGCCGATTCAAGATCACTTTGGTTGAATCTGACTAGCCCGAATTTGAGGCTGGAAAAAAAACTTGCATTATGTGGATGTGTACTGCAATGAACAGACAAAGGTTAGATACATGCTGGTTCTTACATTGAACATCAGGTAACAGGGCCGGATATTTACCATGCAACACTTTCAAATAACACAAATATTTTTTTTCCGTGCCGTGTTTTTGTTTTTATTTAAATCAGGTTTAAGTTCAATTTTGCATTTGGGAAACTCACCACCAGCTTCTTGCACCTTCAGCGGGGGAAGAGGATTTAATCCGCGGTGCAGCTTGTGAGGGTCAGAGGAGCAGATGGACCTGCAGAGTCCTGCGATCTCAAAGTGAGAAGCCTTCCATTCCTGCATGATATATCAGCATCTCTCATTTGAGCTCGCTTGGTATGACTGCAGTGCCTCATTATAAACCAGGAGGGATGAGGATCACTGCAGGTTACTTGGAGGTGTCTGAAGGACCCTTTTTTTTAATGCTTTTTTGCATCAGCAAAGAAATGCAAGGCCAGGTTTTTCGGTTAATGGTACTGCTATGTACTCAAACCCTTCCCCACCCCTCACACATCCGTTACATGTACTCGATCAAAGAGGGTATATTATGGGGGGCTTGAATAGCCTGGTCAGGTCCATTATTTGCAAAGAAGTTTTGGGTGCGCTTATCCCAAGTACCCCCTTAGCCCTTCATGTGCAGGGCGTGTCACTGAGGACTCCATCTGGCTCTCAGACAGTTAATTCTCACGTTGTGGACACAGGTCATTAAGTATGTATACACTCACATGTTGACTTCCCGTGGGTCTTTTCACAGTTCGGACAGTGGTAAATGTCAATATCGGGGGCCTCATCTTCATCTACGCCGACGCAGCTGGAAGGATTAAAACAAAACAAAACGTTAAGTCTTACGGTTTACTTAATTTCACAGACACAACATGTTCAATGACTTTCATCCATGTTCCTTAACCATCCTTATCTAAGGATTCTCTGCAAACTGTGTCGCGGAGCCAAGATTTCAACACTTAGTATTAATAATTTACATTTACATGTTCCGTAAAAGTAAACACGCAGCACTAATGCCGCGCGTCACTTACTTCGGCATCTCTGACATGCGCCGCCCGACGCTAGAGTACTGACTGGCAGGATGGTTCCCCCAGGACCCACCCCGTGCAAGGTAGTATACATCCACACAGGTAGGTGCTTCCAGCATTTACTGTGCTGCACACACTCGCTGTAACGCTGACTTAGATACAGTTTCAAACCATTTTCGACACCTCTTTCCATTTTTCGACAAAAAGCAGCTCCTTTTCATTCATCAAAAATGCTACTCGGCACTATGTACCCCCCACTTTTCCCAAATGATTCCCCCATCTGCTTACTACCCCACTCTCGTATATCAGTAATGCAAAATCTATTATCAGCATCCAATGTAGCCCCAGGCTCTGCTCTGTCCAACCACACAGAACTCTACATAGCCACCCCACACACACACAGACACACACTACATTGCTAAACGCGTTGTCTGGACCAGTGATCTCTGCTCATCCATAGACTTATAACAAGGAATCGAAACCCGCCAGCAGAGTTACACAGTGCGGCTGTGTTCTGACCACCGGTAATACCTGCTTCGTATATTACTGCTGGGTACATCCCTTCCATTCGGCACATATGTCTGATAGAGCTCTGCCTGGCAGCTCTCAAACAGCGATATATACAGATCTGCAACAGGAACACTGCACGCTAAACACACACAGTGTATTATGGTGCAGAATGAGGTTTTAATTCACAGTAACTGGGAGCCTAGGGATAGACTGCATCACCGCCAGGTACTCATAGATAGGAAGTTTGCATTATAAGTAGATTTAATATATGTAAATTATACACGCACTCTACCAAACGTAACAACCCGAAGAGAGACAAAGAGCTTTATCGCCTTTGTTCATACTGAATTAGCCGACCGGCTTTGCTACAATACTGTAATTATGAAAGCACCATCCTAAGGTGGGAGATTATTACGACATGTATTTGAATTTATTTACTGTGAGGCCCAAACATGATCCCTGATAGGGAAAAGTAAAACACAAATTGCTACCGCAGTAATTAAGCAACACAGCAAATGTGGCCTTCTCTGGTGAGCTCAGAAACAAATTCATAAAGTGTGTGAGTAGATGGGTATATTGGTTTTATTGTGGGAGAATCTAAAATAAGATGTGAAGGCTCTTGAGAAAGAAAAAAAAGGCTGAAAATAGTGTCCAAAAAAAAAAACAATTTTTTTTCTTTTTCTTCCAAGGTGTTTTTTTAATTGAGCAAATTGGGGGGCGGGCGGGGGGAATTAGTTTTGGAGTATCCTATTCCAAGTGATGAATGAAGACAAGTTGTGTTTGGGAGTGGGTGCATGGGCGCCGCCATCTTTGTCGTTTTTTCCCTTTCTATGCCGAGGCATAAAAACGTCTGCCGTTATAAAAAATATTTCTATACATGTGCCGGTGTTCTGACGAATTACTCGAGCAAATTCTCCTGCGCAATCGCAGGAGAATTTGCTCACTGCGCATGCGCATAAAGTTACAGCTGATAACTCAGCTGTAACTTTATGTCCACCGCGCATGCGCGAGCTAACCAACCCACATCCCGCCCCCCGCACACCCCTTCTTACCAGCTGATCGGACAGCGGCGGTACACAGCGCATGCTGCATAATACAGCAGGAGGATCACAACTCCCATGAAGATGAGGCAGCCCTCACCAGGGTGCTTACCTCTCTGTTGGCTCCTTTTGTTCCCCCCCCCCCCCCCCTGTTACTTACCAGCGTTTTGTTTGAATCCAGCCACGGACACAGCGCATTCCCACACGGCTTGATAGCCGCGCGCATGCGCAGGGTGTGCGGGGGGCGGGATGTGGGTTGGTTAGCTCGCGCATGCGCGGTGGACATAAAGTTACAGCTGAGTTATCAGCTGTAACTTTATGCGCATGCGCAGTGAGCAAATTCTCCTGCGATTGCGCAGGAGAATTTGCTCGAGTAATTCGTCAGAACACCGGCAACTTGGCTACAGGCATCTTCGTAAAGAAATACCATGTCATTTTTACATGACAGGTACACTTTTTTATTTTTACATTATCAGTTCATTACAATTGAGATTGGCAAGGGGCAGGGGCAGGAGCAACATTTGGTCTGAGGGGCAAAATCTATTTAGTGACCCAAGGATCAACTTCATCAGCCTGGTTGTCAGAAAAACATAGAAACATATCTGCATGTGTCGCAGATAAGAACCATTCGGTCCATCTAGTCTGCCCAATTTTCTGAATACTTTAATAAGTCCCCTGTTCCCGGTCTTATATCTAGGATAGCCTTGTGCTTATCCCACGCATGCTTAAACTCCTTCACTGTGTTTACCTCTACCACTTCCGCTGGAAGGCTATTCCATACATCCACTACCCTCTCAGTAAAGTAATACTTCCTGATATTAGTTTTAAACCTTTGCCCCTCTAATTTTAGACTATGTCCTCTAGTTGTGGTAGTTTTTCTTCTTTTAAATATACTCTCATCCTTTATTGTGTTGATTCCCTTTATGTATTTAAATGTTTCTACTATAATCCAAGACAGCCACATATAGACAGGCAGGACAGACTTGATGACAGAGAAGGTACAGAGATTACTACAAAGACAGACAAGATACAGCTACAGACAGACACTGAGACAGAAAGAGAGACACACTAGTATTTTATTGCCCCTTCGCTACCTCAGATCCAGAAAGCACGGGTAGTCTCTCCTCTCACACACATTCATGCCTATGGGGTATGAATAGCCAGAATATTAACCATACCTGATCCTGGGCCTTTCTATCCTACCCCGCTACCCAGACACAGCCTTATATGAAGGAACATGGCTGCCTGGCCTACACACTGGGGTATTTAGTAATGACAAGTGTTGCAGTCCAGCCCATTGAGTCAAGTTAAAGAACTGCCCCTTTGCCCCCCTTGCCAGGCCTCTACTGGGGGAAAAGAGAAGGTATCATAGATATTTACAGGCGACTAAAATTCAGCTTTTTTCCCTGTCCATGTTTATTCAATAGGCCACATATAAAAATAAATGTTTTTTGGTTTCATTGTATTTATTTATTTATTTTCACTGCTAATTATAAACGGACAATCCAAAAGTGATACAAAACAAAATGATCAGAGACGCACCCCAAAATGATATCAATAATAGCAATCGGGTGCATCACCCCAAGGGGAGTCCACACAACACCCCCAATAATAGTATGTACAAAAAGGAGGTAGGAGGAGCACACTGAAACCAAAACTGTAATATTACAAAATTACAAAAGTTCATTAGAAAGATAATTATATAAAAAAAATATATACTCTATACCATGCATCACATGAGCAAAACTAGGCAAAAACAGCAAATACTTACATAGAAAATGAATAATAAATAGCACAAGTCAAGATAATCTAATGAAAAAAGAAAGACAGGAGGGACACACTGCGCAAAAAAAGGGGATCACCGACGTTTCGGCTAGATAGCCTTTATCAAGGTGGTGGTCTCTATCTAGCCGAAACGTCGGTGATCCCCTTTTTTTGCGCAGTGTGTCCCTCCTGTCCTTTCTTTTTTCCTTAGATTATCTTTACTTCTGCTATTAATCCCCAAGCGGTTCCTTACCATTCAGCTGTTACTTGAAGTTCATGTTCGGGAAAATAAAGTTTGCAATTATTGTATGAATAAACTTTACTCGTAAAATGCCCACGAACATGACAATTTTTTTTAGGCCAAATCCTGTTAAACATAACAATATATTACCGGTATTATGTTCCAAGGACGGTAAAAAAAATATCATCATTTAAACAATCCGTCCCGTTATTTTCTGAAATAAAAAGTTTTTTTCTTTCTTTCCGTAGCTTAAGAAATGTTACATCTCTATGGAGACCTACGTAAATAAAATGGGCTACTTACTCCTATGGTGATTCGAGGTTAATGGGTTTATTTAGCAGACTCTGATAATATCACATCACTATACAGCAATAAGGGACAACTATGGGGCGGAGAGGGATTCAATTCTGTTTAATTAAATTATTTAATCAAGTGTAGGCATTTTTAATAGAAATGCTTGATGAAAGAATACCAATAAAGTACCTTATTGAGCCCTCTTTGCATATTATAGCTCTGCAAGGGGACGGACATCTTGGATCAGATCTTCTTTAATCTAATCCAAGATTCTAAACCACACATCCGACCCCTGATACAAGCAGACGGGCCTCAATCTGGTGCTTTAATTATATTATTTTTATTTTTGTCTACACTTCTTCTACATTGTAGATCTCTAAATGTAATATTTTTTCTACAAACAAATAAAAAAATAAAAAAAAAAGGAATAGTTTGGATTGCTTTAGGGAGATCCTAATTACACAACGACGATCCAATTATAAACAAGCGCTATTTTTGGGCACCAATAAAAATGTGTGGATCTCAATCTTTTTTTTTTTGTGCTACGAATTAGTCATAACACATCTTTGCTGTCTGAAAAATCTATAGCGAGCAATACAAGGCACGGAGTAATATCAATATATTGGATATTTCTGAAATATCTGTTCGTCTTTACAAGAGTTATACAAATAAACAAATAACTTTAACATGTATAGCTTGGAGGAAAGACGTAACAGGGGGGATATGATAGAAACATTTAAATACATAAAGGGAATCAACGCAGTAATGGAAGAGAGTATATTTAAAAGAAGAAAAACTACCACAACTAGAGGACATAGTCTTAAATTAGTGGGGCAACGATTTAAAAGTAATATCAGGAAGTATTACTTTACTGAGAGGGTAGTGGATGTATGGAATAGTCTTCCAGCAGAAGTGGTAGAGGTAAACACAGTCAAGGAGTTTAAGCATGCGTGGGATAGACACAAGGCTATCCTAGCTATAAGATAGGGAACGGGGGACTAATAAAAGTATTCAGAAAAATTGGGCAGACTAGATGGACCGAATGGTTCTTATCTGCCGACACATTCTATGTTTCTATGTTTCTAACTGATCAGACGAAGAAAAAACGGGAAGAAAACAAATTGGGCAAGCAGATATTGTGAGTAAAAAAGAGCAGTGTGCTTGAGAAGATAGGATAGTGATGGTCACAGGAAACTCACACGCACCAGCTGGGTAATAATGTACAATATCTTACGTAGACAGAAACAAAATCGAAAGATCCGGCAGCAAGATCCCACTCCACTCCCCATGGGAGATTCCCCCAACTGTAAATCATTAGGGAAAAACAAAATATATGAAGGGGAACCCAAACAGAGTGTGATTTATTAAATATTATGTAACTGTTGCACATTTGTTTCTTTCATCGCAGTGTCTGTCTCTCATCTTATCTCAGTCTGCCAGACAGACCCGTGCAGACTACAGCTTGGCAAATATCTGTAGACTTTGTAGGCCCAAACAGACTAATTCGGGAGCCAGGCTAGTTCTACTTTAGTAGCCAGGGAATGGATACGTCCATAGAGTTCTGTTTAAAATAATCCCCAAAATTTGGGATGTCGGGTGGAGGTAACCCACTGTATGTTTGCAACTGAACAGCGTCTGGAATACAGCATCATACAGCGGTTATCTCTGATTTGTCGGTTCTTTATTTGGAGGTCAGGGTATCCATCTCCCCTCTTTCAGTATTTTCATTAACTTTCAGATATTCTATGGTTTCCAAGTACGTCCTGGAGATGTTACTTATCCAGGGGATGTCAGTATAAAAACAAGTTAAATGGAACTTATATTATCACCTTTCAAAGGCGGAGTTGACCCTGCTGGGAACAGAACCTGCAAGCCTTTGGGTTGAACAGATTCTATATACCAGCAGGTCACTGATGAACTTAACTAATAATGGTTATGGCTGAGTATTAAATATTCCAGCGACCAGACTCCATATGAATCCCCCCCCCCCCCCCCCCACCACCACCACCACCACCACCACCACCACCACCACCACCTTATTTTTTTTTTTAATTGTTAGCTTTCCATCCAAGGCCAATTCTTTTGCTTAGTCCTATTTAAACAGTAATGTAAAAGCCAGTGTGTTGCTTTGTGGAAATAATATTATCTCTATCTTCACTCTAGAGTGTATGTGGAAATTGGTTGAATAAGGAAAGGCCGATGGTAAGGATTAAACTGCTTAAAGCAGTTATCTATGGATGCCCATTCCCCAGTCTTACTGCTTCCTATGAACACTTCCATGGGTATTAATAATCATTTCCATCTCCAAGATCATGTTTGTTTTGAATGGCTGAATGTTTGGGGGGTTTTAACAAAAAAAGAAATCTAATAAGTAGACATGAAAAAAAAAACTTCTTGGCTGTGAAACGCATGGGGCTCGATTCATGATAGAGGGAATTGCAGGGGAAACTTAAGGGCAAAGTAGCCGAGTTGGAAAAATCTCAGCCACTAATATATAGAAGGGGTGCTAGAATTATTCTACAAAAGATCACCGTGATTGCGCTCCATTTTTTATTTTCCAGCATTTATAAAATCAAGTTTTGTACAGTAAACAGCAGTAGAAGAAGTTGTCCACCGCCACCTAGTCCTGCCCACTTTGATACACAGGAGCCAGTGAGACCAGGGGTGTATTTTATGACATCATCATACAGGCTTTGGCAACAGTTGTAAAGTGAAACTGGCGGGAAGATTTTGGACGATGTTGCATCATGGGAAATATTCACAAAATGGAGCCAGGACATAAACACATCATTTTATATTTCCGTTTATATGCAATGAATTCAATCATATAAAAAAAATGAATATGATAATGATTTATATATGTGTTTGTTTATCTAGTTACATCTTATGTAAGTGGTAGTGTCGCAATATAAATGCTTTTGAAATAAACACAGCTGGACTGGTAGTAATCTTGCATCACTGCAGAAAATACAAAGTGCATTAGAAATGTTTTTTCTTATTAAACATCAGCTTAAATTGTGTTACAATCTTTTGCACAAATTTCAAGCTTCAATAAATCCCGGTCATTCTCATTCCCAAATTTGCAACACATCACCTGCGAAAGCAAAAATACTCAACACAATATATACAGCATTATCACTCAACGCTAAATCGCAATCGAAGCCTGAAGAAGGTAGGAAAAGATGACCTTGAATAACTTCTCATAGTGAAACTGATGATGCTGTATGAAAATATAAACCTCAGATTGATAAATCCCAGGAGCTTCAATAAATCCCAGTCATTCTCAACACAAGGAAGGAAGTTTAGACACCATGATGGTAAAGACTGGCTGCTGCATACCACACTTTAGAGTCTGAGTGGCTGTACTACACTTAAAGATAGTCTGTGCCTATGTGAGAGGCACAGACCAGGAGGTGGCAGAAGTGACCTCCTCCCCTGCAATGAGGTAAAGCAGCAGGGAATTGGGACACATTTAAAGAGGTACCTTTTTTTTTTTTTTTTAAATCGAAAACGTGTGGCTTGTGTCTATGTGATTGTCACTGTGTCTGTATGTTTGCGTTATTGTGTGTATGGCTCATAGATTTTTTTTTCCTGGCTCTTAAAACACTCTTAAAACAAAATTACATTTGTCAAGCCCTAGTGGAACCCTTCACCATGAATTAAAGGAGAACTTCTACAAAAGAGAGGATCATAGAAAGATCATAGAAATCGTGTGGGCTATGTGCAAAAATCCACGGTGGCCAATTTATTAAAGTGGAGCAAAAGCCATGGAAACCAACAAAATGTTCCTGCTGATTGCTACAGTTTTGTGAAATTTCCCCGGATTTACTCTTTAGCTATTTTTTGTGTATTGCAAAACTTTGGGGGTGGAGTTATGAACACACAATATGTAACATACCAAACAGAGCCACTGTCAAAATATAATACATTACATTCCAAACATTACAACTGTATAGTAACCGTGTAAAGCCTGTAATAAAACATGGCAGCGCTGTGATCACTTACATAATTAAACTTACAGTCGGCCTGAGCCATTTAATTCCTAAGTGGCTCTGCCTTTTGATTCACATCGATTCAGTTTCATATACCATTAATATTTCACATCTGGGCACAGAAAATCCTCATTATTAAAGAGTTACAAAGTGGGTTTAAATTGAAGCACTTCTTCGTGTAGCAACCCTTCCCCCCCCCCCCCCCCCTCCCTATAATTTGCTTCATATTAGCAATAAATCTGTAAATCCTGGCTTCAATTAACATGTTATTGTATTTCCTCTCATCACGATATGACATGTGTGTGAATTGATTAGCAAGACATATCTCACTCTGAATGATGCTATGAAAAGCCACCTGGTCCTGCCCACTATGATACACAGGAGACAGTAAGAGAGCAGGGGAGGATCTTATGACATCATCATACAGGCTTTGGCAACAGTTGTAAAGTGAAACTGGCAGGAAGATTCTGAATGATGTTGCATCATGGGAAATATTCACAAAATGGAGCCATAAACACATCATTTTATTTTTTTCCTTTTATATGCAATTAATTCAATCGTATAAAAAAAAAAATGATATGATAATGATTTATATATGTGTTTGTTTTAAATGACCAGGTTATCTAGTTACATCTTATGTAAGTGGTAGTGTCGCGTGAGGGGCTGGGGCCCGAAATTTACAAATGCACTGATTGGCGCTTCTGATCTCAATCCCGCAGTATACGGCAGGGCTCAACAAACCCCGGGCGCCGAAAATTAAGCCTGGCGCCCAGGTGCCGGTACCCTCATGTTCCCTTTGCCGCTGCCATTCGTTTGTTTTGGGGGGTTTTGCAGCGCGAGGGGGGGGAAACAAGCGTGTTTGAGTGCTGGGTGTCGTCACTTGACAACCCAGCACTCGGCCGAAAGAGCAATAAAGATCGGCTGCGGCACGAATGTTCCCCCTCCCCTGTAATAAGGTAAGCAGTGGGGAGGGGGAACATTCGTGCTGCAGCCGATCTTTATTGCTCTTTCGGCTGAGTGCTGGGTTGTCAAGTTAAGAAAGGGGGAAAAAAAAACTTGTGTATGTGTGAGGTGTATATGTGTATGTGTGAGGTGTATATGTGTGAGGTGTATATGTGTATGTGTGAAGTGTGAGGTGTATATGTGTATGTGTGAGGTGTATATGTGAAGTGGGGGGGTGTATATGTGAAGTGGGTTGGTGTGTGAGTGTGTGTGTATGTGAAATGGGTTGGTGTGTGAGTGTGGTGTATATGTAAAGTGGGTTGGTGTGTGTGTGTATGTGAAGTGGGTTGGTGTGTGTGTGTGTATATGTCAAGTGGGTTGGTGTGTGTGTATATGTGAAGTGGGTTGGTGTGTGTGGTGTATATGTGAAGTGGGTTGGTGTGTGTGTGGTGTATATGTGAAGTGGGTTGGTGTGTGTGTGTGGTGTATATGTGAAGTGGGTTGGTGTGTGTGTGGTTTATATGAGAAGTGGGTTGGTGTATGTGTGTGGTGTATATGTGAAGTGGGTGGGGGGGGTGTGGTGTATATGTGAAGTGGGTTGGTGTGTGTGTGTATATGTGAAGTGGGTTGGTGTGTGTGTGGTGTATATGTGAAGCCGGTTGGTGTGTGTGTGGTGTATATGTGAAGTGGGTTGGTGTGTGTGGTGTATATGTGAAGTGGGTTAGTGTGTGTGTGTGGTGTATATGTGAAGTGGGTGGGGGGGGGGTGTGGTGTATATGTGAAGTGGGTTGGTGTGTGTGTGTATATGTGAAGTGGGTTGGTGTGTGTGTGGTGTATATGTGAAGGCGGTTGGTGTGTGTGTGGTGTATATGTGAAGTGGGTTGGTGTGTGTGGTGTATATGTGAAGTGGGTTAGTGTGTGTGTGTGTGTGTTTATGAATTGCGTGTATGTTTGCGTGATTGTCTGGCTCCTAACATTTTTTGCTGGAATCAAATTAAATTTGTCAAGCCCTGGTATACGGGGTGACTAGAAAAAGACTACCAAATATTATACTGATTGGAAGGGATTACTACAGGGCTTGACAAATTACTGCAGATGGAAGCAAAGCTCTCCTAGTGCTTAGCTTCTCCCCTGTTTAAGTCATAGCTTTCAAACAAAACATAATAGAACAATAGTTAAAAAGGCATTAACTATATGGTGTTATCCCACTCTTTAAGTGTACACTCACATTAAATACTAAACAAGCAGCAGTCATGTGTACAAAGTGCTCTTCACAGCAGTTCACACACCATTACAAACCTGAGAATGCTACAGACAATGGCTGGGCACTGAGGAATAAATAAGTACCCCCACGCATTTCATTAGCCTACAATGTACAGAGAAATCTGATGTTTTAGATCAATCCAAAAAATGTGTCTATCGGGTCTGTTCACCAAAATTTGACTTTAGAGGTCGACTTTCAATGGGGAAGATTCGAACCTGGGGTTTTTTTCTTTCTAATTTTAACTCAGGTGCCGAATTTGACTTAGTCTCAAAAAGTGTTATTTTTGTGACTAGACCCATATGGGTGCTACAAATGCACTTCCCTGTTTACTCTGCCCGTAATCGCTAATGTACTGTACAGACGAACATTATTTTTAGACGGTCCCTGTTTCTGGGAGGGTAAGCGTGTCTCATCCTGCCTGCAAAGACCATGCTTTGTTTTGGTATTTACACGGGAAATATCACGTGGATGAAACCAATGTAGGATCAAGGCCTGCATGTTTCTACGCCAGGATTCATTCGTTTTAATTAAAATATTTTTTACTACTCCAAAAAAATATATATGTTTCCTCTGCTTTTCAGACATAGGTAAAATGTTAGAATCAGGAAAGTGTTTAGCAGTAAAAATGTTTAGGATCTTTGAACCTGCAGGAAAAGGATTCCGAAAATGCAATACAAAGCAATCAATCTGATATTCCAGTACTTGCAGACACATATGCTAGACATTTTTTTTTTTATTTTTTTTAAACAGGGTAAAAATTGGGAAATGTATCACTTGCCCCCATTTGATCACTCAAAAGCTCAAAGCTACACTGTACAGTGACTGGTAAAATAGCATTAATAATAAGCCTGTCTCCAAAAAAATACTGTTGTATATTAATTATAGTAAAATTGTAAACACTTGCCGTCTTGTATTATGAAACAGGCTCCGGCTGATCTCCTTAGTACATTTTGGGCATGTTTTACAAACACTTGGGATATTCCCAACCACCAAAAGGACACGGACTCATCAAGAAGTCTCACTGGTCTGTCCACAGATTGGTTGGAGAAACATTTACATGGGATTCAGGGAATACTTCCCCCTCCTTGTGATTTGGTACGGGTGCTTGTACAGCAGGGTAACATGGGATGGCAGACAAGCTGTGACAGACAAACACCTAGCGATCGAAAAAGCATGAGGCACAGGCCGGGATTGTAACTTGACTGACAGACCTAAATGGCATAATTTAATCTCACCGGTAACCAGCTGTTTACACGGAAAACACGGATTGATTGTAATTTGGAAAACAGCTTATTATTTTTTACAAGGAAAAGTTTAGCGCAGTAACAAGTTTTATAATTTTTCGGGAACTTTAGGAGATGCTTATCGGGACACTCGCACCAAAAAATGAAAAGGGTTTATTATTATTTATTTTGCATTGTTTATTTCAGATATATCTTTTGTTTTTGTTATGTGAGTTTATTTTATGAAATATTTTACTAAACAAGTGTGACTGGGCGCCGCCATTTTGTGAAATTTAATGTTTTTGGGTGCCACCCCCAGTGACTTTACAGCACTAGTATCTCACTTTGGGGCTGGGGACACAGAATGCAGTGTATAAGTCAGAATTCTGACCATAGACTTGCATTGAATGGGAGTGTAATGTAACTATTACATCACAAGGGGCGGAGTTATGATCCTGTTTGATTAGGTTAATCTCCTCTCTTTGTGTTGGAAGGCAGGTAAAAAAAAAAAAAAAAGTTGTACACAGCCACCTAGTCCTGACCACTAGTGATACACCGGAGCCAGTAAGTGAGCAGGGAAGTATCTTATGACATCATCATGCAGGCTTTGGCCACAGTTGTAAAGTGAAATTGGCAAGATTTTGGACGATGTTGCATCATTGGTAAAATTCTCAAAATGGATGCTGGAGATAAACACCTAATTTTATTTTTTACTTTTATATGCAATTAATTCAAACATAGAGAGATACAAAAAAAAAACAGTGGCATATGTCTTATATTTGTGTTTGTTTTAAATGCACAGGTCATCTAGTTACATCTTATTTGAGTGGTAGTGTCCTTTTAAATAAAGTGTATTCCATTAATTTATATTTACAGCGCTCCTACGTTCCATGCTAGAAGAGAGGCATTACCAGCACTATTCTTATACTGTCAAGGGAGCCTAGCGTGAAATTACACTTCAGAGAAGGAAGACCAGAGCAAGATGAATTGTGTTGATTCCCGTGTCAGGAGACAATTCCTCTCCAAGCCAAGGTCAAGAACCCGCAAGGCCACAGGTTAATAAACAGATGATGAGTAATCTTAGACCGTGCCCCTCCTAAGCAAGGCTTCACAAATTCCCGGGGCTAAAGGGTCCTAAACCGTTGGCTGATAAAGTATTGGATACCAGTTCTCTGGTTCCTAGAAATAACTAAGATGGCTTCCAAATGCTCCTAATACTGAGTGGCTCTCCTCTTTCATGTAGGGATCTACATAATTAAATGGAGTGTCTCACCTAAACATTGTTTTTATTGTGAATGTAGAAAATAAAAATAAAAACTGAAAATGATTTTTTACATTGTATAAGCAAAATTACAAGCAAATTCCTAAATTAGGAGGAAAAATGTGTTTTAAATGTGTCTGTGGAGTCTCCAGCTTATGACATCACCCGGGGCTTGATATGCAAATTACAAATGTCCCATTGAAAACCAGTTCATTTGCATATCAAGTCACAACTGATGTCATAAGCAGGAGACCCCCACAGACACATTTAAAAACACATTTTTCCTCCTAATTTAGTCATTTGCTTGCAGTTTTGCTAACACAATGTATAGATTATTTCCAATCATTTTTTATTCTCTACATGCACAGTAAAAACAATGTGCAGGTGATACAGCCACTTTAACACATGCCTGTGACCCTTTAAAATGATGTGAAGATCCTCGTTCTTCAGAATTTCTTGCCAGGCCCAGTTTAGGTTGAATACAAACCTTTTCATTTGTCTATAAGACATATATATAGGAATAATTCAAGGCATTAAGGAATTGCACTGAACAAGTCCAGCTCCTTGGCACTGTGATCAGTCTGTCTGTAGTTTATTGTCATGGCCAATCGTCGCATGCATTACACATAGGAAACATTGTGAAATGTAACAAGGCTAGATCACGTGGCTTTGGATGAACTCCGAGATCCTGTGAAGCTCTGTTTTCCTCCACTCGTACCTCCCTCCCTGTATTCACTGGGAACTGGGCTTGGTTAGCTGCCCACACAGTGTCACGAGGTTGGACATTTTTGTAGTACATAAGAATCTCCTTGCAATGGTTCGACAATTGCCAATATGAGTGCGTAACCCACGAAGAAGCACTGTTTGCAAACATTATAAGACACTGTCCAAATGGAACAGCGCTAAGTACTGTGGGTCTGTTAATGTTTCTCGACAGGCACAGTACTGCATAATAACATAGATGTGTCATTACCTAAAACAAGCATTTTTTTTTTTTTTTAAACGAGGAACGTAAGCTGCTAGATTGAAATCATTGTTTATATTCTGACTGTAGTAAACAAAGAAGATCTGCTCATTGTGTTAGTAGAACGGGAAATCAAATGCATAAATTAGGAGGAAAAAAAAATGTTTTAAATGGGTCTGATGATCACGTCAGCCATGGCTTCGAATATACAAATGAACTTCTTTGAATGGGAAATTTGCATATCAGATTGCAAGGTGATGTCACAAAATGGAGACAATACAGACACAGTTAAAGGGACACTAAACGTTACTTTTCACTTGTGAAAGGTTAGTTGCTCCTAGTGTGAAGATAGTCTGGCACATACTTTTGATAGTACACGGCAGTTTTTCCTCTGACCGGCAGCTGCTATGTTTCCATAGGAAGCAGGCAGCCCTCTGGTCGGCGACTGTCTTTCTCGTTTTTGCATGGGATCAGCAGGGGGGGGGGCTCTAAATAGGTCAACCCCCTTTTTTCGGATTTCCTGCAAAAACTAGGGGCTCTCAGTGCGCTAGCATAGAGAGGCCCCGCATTCTTCAGACAGAGCGGGGTAAGGCTCTGCTCTGATTGGCTGTGTGCGTGCACTGACACTGCCAGCGAGCGACAACAAGGAAGTGCTGTGTCTCAGATATGAGACACAGCAGAGACTAAACCCTCCAGACTGACAGGACAACAAGGGTTGGAAAACAGCTTAGTGGTCCTTTAAGACATATTTGGGTTTTTTTTTTTAACTACATTTACTAGCAATTCTGCTAACACAACCTGTAGATCATGTAAAGGGTGAAACAACCACAAAAACGTGATCTAGGATCTTTTATCAATACATATTGAAGACCACCTGCCTAATAAGCAATGTCGCAGTTCTGCTCCATGCTTACAGTAGTATATATATATTAAAAAATGGGGAAGGAAAATGTGCATGGATTATGCAATATTGTATTTGAAGATTTTAAATTTTTGAGAATAAAGAAAAGATTAAAAGGGGGGGGGGGGGGGGATGGCTGTTATTACAAATTGCAATGTATCAATACAATATCTTCCAAGCAAGCAGAAGGTCAAAAGTATTGTATGGAACTGGGCTTTAATAGGCTTTCAAATAACACAGTGCATTATAAAATTAACTGGCAAATTCAAACAAAATGTTTGCTCCTCTGAATTCATTAATTGAGCGTCTTTCCAATTTTGAACTCATTAAAGAGTTCCCAATCCTCTCTTAGTGAGCTAGTTAGTGGAATCATTTTTTGGAGTACGGAGGATATCTGTTCTCCCCCCCAGTGCGGTGTGTACTGGACTCTCCCTAGGGTTCACAAAGAGTAATCGTTGTTGACTGCATTTGCGTACGCCTACCCAGAATCCTTTGCAGTGATGGTAGCGCTGCGAATGCATGATTCTGTGTCTGGTATGTGTAAATGTATGTTTAGCATTGCCCCTGTTACCCACTGAATTTCAGGCAGAGGGATTTTACCATCACCTTTTACCCCACCAGTACTTAAATGGTTTGTTCTAGGTTTTACTTGAAATAAAGGGAATAATTTGAAGCACACAGGGGCCTCCGAGACCCCTTGGAAAGTGCAGATATGTTGTTTTGATGCAGTTCCTGTCGCAGCAGCAGATATTATAGACAGAGAGCACCCAGGAGACTGCAAATCAACAGCATCTCACAGTGTGAAAAGTCCATCAAATCAGTATTTCCACAATAACACAAGACCACTTTAACACTTCAATGGGGCAATTACACAGGGCAGGCAGGGGTGACACGGCCTTAGGTGGAAATGAGCTTACAGAATAGCCTGCCACGTTCAGCCCCAAAAAAACAAACCCCCTAAGGACAACATTTATTGAGAACAACACCAACCGTTCAACAGAAAATGTCAAGAGTCCCAAACAAGCAACCAGTGTAACATTGAAATCTAGGTGGTGCAGTCCAATGGAAGGTATGTCACCCTCTATTACCTGGGTAAACTGAGCTATAACGAGCTCTATCTGGTCCCAAGGAAATGATGCCATCCAGTAAAATGTGCAAAAGCATCCTTCATTATCCCATAATGCCACTAACTGTCCCAGAATCCTCTGCACTGCTCACAGCCCACTGTGCCACAGATACCATCAGTAACAATCATGTCTCATCCACTGTCCCAGCACCATCTTGCTACACATGGTCCCATGACTGTCCTCTTGCTACCCACAATATGTTTATATATATATATATATATATTGTGACAAACCACCTCTTTTACATATAGGATTTTGCCACCGATCTTGCAATAAACCACAGCCTTCTAGGGTATACAAAGTCCAGGACACATTCAGTTCGGTTTTCCTTTTCTTTATTTGGTAGGAAAACAGCTGCTTCAAATAATAATAAACAAAAACAAAATTCCTTGCTCTTACTTGAGCTCTTACTAGACAGAAATTACTATCTATAATTGGGTGGCTTTCCCACTTACCAATTTCTTCAAAAAACAAAAACAGCTTTGCAATAAACAGAAGTATTGTTCTCTCTGTCTCAGCTCTCCTAGCTGACCTCTTTTTTTTTTTTTTTTTTTTTTTTCTCCCTTTGTAGCAGGCTGATCTCTTCTTTTAAAGGCCTGTCTGCTAATTGACCAGCTACAGGTGAGTGCCAATTAGGAAACTCTGTAGTTAAATCTAAATCCTGGTCTGTTACACAGCAACTAGTGCTGTTGGAGCATTGGCCCACCCTGCTCTCCAAATACTCCGCCCCAGGGACCCATACCGTGGTTTGCAGAGCATCAGTAATGTATATTGCAAACTTTAACATCCCTCCCTGGGGCATTTAACTGAAAATTATCAGGTTGCTGTTTAGCAAATCAGGCCTGATGTATCTTCCATCAACCACGATTCCACTTTTTCGCTCACAATATATATATATATATATATATATATGATCCTATCCATATATGTGTGTGTTTCTGTGTGTGTGTGCAGGGGAACTGTGCTACCACACTACAGGCCAATCTGCACCTGTCTACTACCTTGCACCTTTGTCTAGTGGCTTATTGACCTAGCCCTAGTTACTGCTCTGCTATAAGAGCCCACTGGCTAGTTTCAATCCACTGTTCAAGATCCCGAACATTAAAAGATATCAAGCCATGGAGTATAACGCTAGTCCCTCTGGCACACAGAGAGTTAAAAAAAAAAAAAATACACATATAATGATCGGTACCAATACTGCCAACTTCAAAAAGTACAGTTTCTTCAGCTGTGACCTTAGTGTCCATCATTGGGAACTCTCTGTATAGTATGCGCTGATCCTAGCATAGTGAGGGCTAACCTTGACACTGCAAGCGTTTGTGAACTACATATCCCATGATTCTCAGTCATTCTAAAGTTGTTCCCAAACAACTTCAGTGCCAAGGTTAGCCATCACTGCTCTAGCGGCTCCATAGACTAACTTCGTGCTACCAAACACTCCATCTATTAGTACATCTCAACTGCAGGCTTCAGAGAAGACTATCTATTGTATTTTTACACTGGAAGCTGGGGCTAACTATATATTGTGTCAGCAGAATTGCAAGCAAATGCATGAGACAAGAAATATATGTTCTCAATGTGTCTGTGGAGTCTCCTGCTTATGACATCACTTTGTGGCTTGATATGCAAATTACACATTTCCCATTGAAAATTAGTCCATTTGCATATCAAGCCACGGGTGATGTCATAAGCAGCAGACATCCACTGACGCATTTAAAACATATATTTCTCTTGTTTTATGCATTTGCATATTTTGCAAATAATATTGAACTTTTTTTTTTTTTTTATCTTTACCCCGACTGTATTTGTTCTAGTAAAAAAAAAATATATATCAGTGTACTGGGCCGCTATAAAAATGTTGTTTTTTTTTTAAAAAAATTCTGCCATTATACATTGTGTCTCTGATTGTATCACCAAGTATTTCGGTAAAAGATGGTTGTGGTTTAACCCTCGAGGCACAGAAGGAAAGACGAGCGCAGAGTTAAAATGTTTCACTCTGGGGAATTCTCGGTGTGCTTCTCTTATTAATTTGGATTTGTTTCTAGATGTTACACGTAGAAAGTATATTCTCCAGGGAGCGAGAGTGGATATAGTGTGAGATGTTCCCATCAGCTGGAAAATAAACAACATCTGTATGTGTCATAGCAAGCGAGCTTGACAGACGATGGGGGTGTAGTGTCCCCCGTCTCTCTCTTAAAGAGGGGGGCCAATCCCAGCAACAGTCAACGCAGAGATTTTAAAGAATTTTTCATTTTTGCACCTTTACCAACTAGCTTCAAATCAATATGCCATACTGACCAAAACAGGACTTGAAAAATACTTTCGGAGCAAAGCAGAGAAACTTAGGAGCCAATTTATATTGACTGATAAGTAAAACACGCATAAAGGTTACTAAAAATTACTAAAAAAAAAAAAAAAGTTTTATTTTTCATTTAGAAACCATTAAATATTATTATGGTTTGATACAGTTTGATAAGTCACCAAGATCAAGTGCCGGCTGACTTCATCCTTGCAAAGCTGATAATATAAGTACCATTAAATAGTTGATAACATTGGCCATGTTTCCAGGGACACATATCAGTTCCACATGCTGCAGAAAGAGCATGCAAAGTGCAGCCCAGCAGTATGTAGGATGGATATACGCACAGACAGAATCCAATTAATTAATCAGGGTAAAGAGATCTCATAGAACCTACCATCATTAATTAATTGGATTGTTTAGGTGATACAGTCCCTTTCCTGCCTAGTAAAAAAGAACTACTTCCAGACAGCGCAAGGTGACATGGCAAGCGTAAAGATCCTAACATTATCCGGTGACTAGAGTGCAAGCTCTCCAGTCTACTAATGTTATTATGCATTGTCCTATCCATCTGTCTCCTCTTCACGTATCTGCTTCGCTAACATGCTGGGTGCACAGAGGGTTAAATTACGAATGCTGAAATGTGGTTTTCCTTAGAAAATACAATTAAACAAACCACAGGGAAAGAAAAAAAAAAAGAAATCTTGTAGCATAAAACAGATGTCGGCAGATAGAACTCAATGGGAATATGCAGTCAGCCCACAATCAAAGCTCAGATTTAGTTTTATCCTTATCGGTCTTTGGCACACAGCGGGGGGCTGGCAAGGGAGGCATAGGGGCCATTGCCACCCGGGCTGCCCACTATCCTAGCTCAGTGGGATGGGACTGCTCCACTTTTCACTTCTATATGCCTAGGCGTTCATCTACGGCCCTCCATCTGGTGCAGAACTACAAACCCCATAATTCCCCACCAGCTTTCTAGAACAGCAGGGAATTATGGTAGTTGTAGTACAGAAACAGCAGGAGGGCCGCCTGTGGACGCCTGAGATATCTGTTCTATCAATCTCTTTTACCTCATCTGTCAATATATCTGTCCTGCCTGTTTTTATGTGCCTGTCTGTCTCTGTCTATCTATCTCTGTACCTTATCTCTTATGTATATGTCCTGCCTTGTTTATATGTCTTTCTCTGTGTCTGTCTATCAATCGCTGTAGCTTATCTGTCAATATATATGTCCTGCCTGTTTATGTATGTCTCTATCTATCAATCTCTGTACCTTACCTGTCAATATATCTGCCCTGCCTGTCTATCTGTCAGTCTCTGTGTGTGTGTGTGTCTATCTATCAATCTATGTACCTTATCTATCAATATAAGTGTCATGCCTGTCTATCTGTCTGTGTGTGTCTGTCTATCAATCTATGTACCTTATCTATCAATATAAGTGTCATGCCTGTCTATCTGTCAGTCTCTGTGTGTGTGTGTGTGTCTGTCTATCAATCTATGTACCTTATCTATCAATATAAGTGTCATGCCTGCCTGTCTTATCTGTCAGTCTCTGTGTGTGTGTGTCTGTCTATCAATCTATGTACCTTATCTATCAATATAAGTGTCATGCCTGTCTATCTGTCAGTCTGTGTGTGTGTGTGTGTGTCTGTCTATCAATCTATGTACCTTATCTATCAATATAAGTGTCATGCCTGCCTGTCTTATCTGTCAGTCTCTGTGTGTGTGTGTCTGTCTATCAATCTATGTACCTTATCTATCAATATAAGTGTCAAGCCTGTCTATCTGTCAGTCTCTGTGTGTGTGTCTGTCTATCAATCTATGTACCTAATCTATCAATATAAGTGTCATGCCTGCCTGTCTATCTGTCAGTCTCTGTGTGTGTGTGTGTGTGTGTGTCTATCAATCTATGTACCTTATCTATCAATATAAGTGTCTTGCCTGCCTGTCTTATCTGTCAGTCTCTGTGTGTGTGTGTCTGTCTATCAATCTATGTACCTTATCTATCAATATAAGTGTCATGCCTGTCTTATCTGTCAGTCTCTGTGTGTGTGTGTCTATCTATCAATCTCTGTACCTTATCTATCAATATAAGTGTCATGCCTGTCTTATCTGTCAGTCTCTGTGTGTGTGTGTGTGTCTATCAATCTCTGTACCTTATCTATCAAGTATAAACGTCCAAGTAAATATTACTTACACTGTGCATAAAATAGAAAGCGTTAGCCTGATTTTCTGCTAGCTTTACCCTACAAGGTGTGTTTAAGCGAGACGAACATTTCATCTCACTGACTATACATTAATGGGGCAGTATCACCTAAACATCGCTCATACCGTGAATGTAGAAAATAAACGATAGAAAATGATCTCTTCATTGTGTTAGCAAAACTGCAATCTAATGCCTAAATTAGGAGAAAATGTGTTTAAAATGCGTCTGCGGAGTCTCGTGCTTATGACATCACCTGTGGCTTCATATGTCAATTACACATTCCCCATTTACAAAAGCAGCTGATTTGCATAGGTGATGTCATCAACAGGAGACTTCCACAGACACATTAAAAACACACTTTTCTCTTTTTTTACTCTCTACATTCACAGTAAAGACAATGTTTACAGCCCCTTGAAGCAGAGACATACTTGGTGAGCTTCTCCTAACAATTCATTATGCAGGGCCATCTCCTTGCGGAAAGGATTACGCCAGGTTTGTCCCTGCTCGCTATGTTCACCTGTCAGTTCACCTGTAATTCACCTTTTAGTGAAAAAACCCTAAAACATGTCCCAGACACTAAAAGACTGCATTGCTATGTGTCGGAGACACGTAACGTATTCGCAGTGTCTAGACTTGAATACGATTGCCCATTGGATACACTAATAACCCAGAATCGAGCTTATAATTAGTCGACAACTAAATGCTTGATTAGTGGCCTTAATGATTATTCAATTATTCAATTATTGCGCAGTATGAGCTAGTTTTCGTTTTGCTGGACGCATTAAACAAAAATGAAGTCGTTCCAATCAACGCATGACTTTTTTTTTTTAACTAATAATAATTAAGTTACGTTAACCCATAATTGTAGTTTAATTATGCGTGTTTCCCACTGATCAACAGCAGAGAAGCTGGAACTTTAAAACTGTGTATTGGCCCTTTTCATTCTAATTAGCAAAAAAAAAAAAAAATTACACAGATTTAGACAAGTAACTTCATGCGGCAGCCATTTCTCCACTATGATGCGCAAATTATATACACTACCGTTCCAAAGTTTCACTTCGAAATGTCCTTGTGTTTGAAAGAAAAGAAAAAGTTTCCAACAATTTGCAACTCATTTGATGTATATTTTTTATAGAAAACAAGAAAAATTTACCCCAGACTTTTGAACAGTAGTGTAATTCCAATTGAAAAGTAGTTCATTTGCATATCAAGTCATGGGTGATGTCATAAACAGGAGACACTCATTAGGAAAATAGCCCAAATCCTCCCACAGAAGTCAATGGGAGGACTTCTGCTAATAGCCAAAATAAGGGAAATTTAAAGCAGACCTGATCATTTAACGTCATAAATTAGTTGAAAACAATGTTACTAACAGAATATATTTTTTCATGTAGACAAGCTATGTTAAAAGTCAGAGGATATAGCTAAAATTGCCATGTGAAGCTGTGATTGGTTCTAATCAGAAGGCGGCCATCTTGAAATTGCATCACACCCTCCTCGTTGTTGGTTATGGTAAAAAAAAAAAAAAAGCTGTTCGGGCAGCAGATCAAACTGTGATTTCATAGTCATAGTATGCAAAACGGTGAACATGATGCAATACACCCACTGTGCCCACAAAGGAAGGATACAAGGACAGACTCAGCTGTCCTTGTAGGCACACTTTGCCTATAACTGCCCTCAATATAGGAAACATTATGATTTGGGCACATCTCAGTATGCATTCGTGAATTTAGATAAAGGGCCCCAGTGCAAGCTATTAGCCCTTTCCCCATAACGGACTCCTCCTTAACTTAGGTGAACCCCTCTAAGCAAATGTCGACCACCACCTTTGCGTGCTAGTGGGTCAGTAATAAACTGCGTCACTCGTTGCTCTGGCATGCAGAGGGATAAACATGCTTATCCGTCCATGCTCCTACATGCTGGGGCGGTACAGCTTTCCCACTGATTTGGGCCAAATTCACCTCGAAGTCTTAGAGCAAGTAGGAAGAATCAGAGGCTGCAAAGTTATCAGCGTCTAGGACAGTTCAGCGCGGCTGATTCACCGCTGACAGTTCAGCGCGGCTGATTCACCGCTAACAGTTCAGGGCGGCTGATTCACCGCTAACAGTTCAGCGCGGCTGATTCACCGCTGACAGTTCAGCGCGGCTGATTCACCGCTGACAGTTAAGCGCGGCTAATTCACCGCTGACAGTTAAGCGCGGCTAATTCACCGCTGACAGATCAGCGTGGCTGATTCACCGCTAACAGTTCAGCGCGGCTGATTCACCGCTGACAGTTCAGCGTGGCAGTTTCAACGCTGAAGATGAACTCGGCTGCTTCATCGCGGCAATGTAAGGGCTGACAGATCAGCGATGAACTGTCAGCGCTTACAAATGTACACCCCCAAATAAATTAATCCCCCTTAATAAATGAAACCCCCCCAAAAGTGACCCCCCCCAAAGCCTAATACTTATATTAACCCCCAAATCCTAATACTAAAATTAACCCCCGAATAATTAATACCCCTATTAACCATTAATAATTCTCACCTTTAGCGATGAAATGTCCCGCGATGACCTCTTGCGCGATGAACTGGCCATCGCACGAGAGGGGGCGGTGAAGCGGCTGCGTTAATGCAGCCGCGATAAACTGTCCCATCCCCAAGTTCATCATGTATAATATTGTATCAGGACTTCTTATATACCCAGTTTGAAAAATAAAAATTTATTCGCTCTTTATTGGGGGGGGGGGGCGCAAATTCTGAATTTGAAGGCCATAATTATAATTTTGTCCGATGCGAGGATCATCACAGTAGATTATTTAAACGTTTCTTTGAGTTCATTGCCCAATGGGGCTTTATATTACGCCTGAACTTGTACGTCTTTGGGGACTGCTGAATAAATGTGAACGGACAAGTGAACTGCAAAGAATTGGCCATCAATAGCAGAGTGCGAAAAAAGTGTCAGTTTGGAGAATTCTCCCCGAGCAGCTATCAACAGTAGTTACTAGAACATTGAATTCTCTCTACTATAATGGCTTAGCTAATACTTGTAGACTTTAGTAGCCAAACAGGCCGATTTAGGAGATAGCCCACATATTTTTAGAAGTCAGGGAAATAATACTTCCAAAGAGTCCTATATAAAAGAGTAAAAAAAAAAAAAATAAAGTTAGGAGCCATCAGTAGAGAGGCATGGATCTCTGATTCTTGGGATTTGTCAAACTATGATCTACGACAATTTTAACATTGTCTTGAAAAACAACAAATAAGTAACATAGTAGTAACATAGTAATTTAGGTTGAAAAAAGACACATGTCCATCAAGTTCAACCCTTCTAATTATCATTACAGCTTTTGATCCAAAAGAAGGCAAAAACCCCTAAGGAAGCGATTTCGAATTTTGCCTCCCAGGGGGAAAAATTCCTTCTGGACTCCAATGGGCAATCAGATTTCTCCATGGATCAAGTACTAACGATCAAGTATTAACAAAGAAAAAGGAATTATAGGTGGTTTGTAGGGCCCGAGACACTTACGGGGCAAATAAGCCTCCTAAAGTATACAAATATTTTTCAAGTCCTCTATATATATGCAAATAAGTCACATAGAGTAGCTGTACCATGGTAAGCCGATTGCAGAGGTGAGGATATTGATACTTTAAATGTCTCTCTCTCTGAAGCCCCTAACTATGCCAGGAGAGATAAAAAGAACAGATTAGAGGGATAAGGTCACCTCTAACTGTATTCAGCCACGCTGCCCTTGTCTTGAAAAAACAAAGAGACGCATAAGAAAAAATAAAACAGAATTGAAACAAAAATAGTGAGATGCTTACAGGGCCAGTAAATAAAATATACGTTTTATGAGAACCTTGTTACTGCTCTAATACGTTATCTCAGTGATGAACTCATTACTCATCCCCTTTACTGACGCACAATTCTTTTTCGAGAAGCCGTTCACTTTGGTATTCCTTCAGTATCATGCTTTCCAAGTCCTTGTGTGCACCTTTGCACTCAAAGACTACGCACCGCTAATTCAGGTTGGGCTTGGTTAATGGAATAAGGGCATCGGCCCACGGAGGTTAGATAAAAATGATACTCTTCGCACAGTGCGTTGTGTATTATTTCAGGGGAAGTAACACTTCAGGAGAGAAGCGGAATAATATGGAATTATAGAAAGCAGGAGTTAAACAACCCCAGAAATTCAGGCACCAGGAATATTTTTTCAGCTAAGCATATCTCTTGCTCACTGAGCATTGATGAAGACAAAGCCATAGCTAGGGATAGTGGGTAGCGCTCCGGGGGGGCACAGAGATCCAGACATCCGTGTGACATTTGGGAGTCAGAAAATAAACTCTTGTCAGGGTTGAACAATAATTTATATGTCAAAAGGAATGTGTGTCTGGAGGCCTGATGTACAAGGTATATAATAAAATGGCTAGATATATTATAGAGCTGTCTCAGTGACAATAAAGTGTTCTTCTCCCTTCAAAGCAACCTTTATGGGATCGAAAAGCGGCGGCATTGACCTCTGTGGGCATTTTTGTAGAGGTCATAGGTCGAAACAAACATTGTCTGAGAAACGCGTGGGTATCTGTGAGAATGTGGTTACTTAGCTCTTCTGATGCCCATAAAACTGGAATTAAGATTGAAGTATTTTAAGAAAAGATGGCAACAGGCACGACGTAAGAACAAACAACATCCTACAGTCTAAACAAACAAACAAGCTCATTGCATTGTGGAAATCCATGTATTGGTGGTCTATCTATATGGTTCTAGGTGTCAGGTCTGTCGGAGCCATAAAATACCGAATAAAGAGGTAATTGAGACGGGGATTTCAAATCTGAGGCCTGAGTTGGTCTGCCGAGCTCCTAAAGTCAAACTGAAACACGCCATTATTGGGACAGGCTTTCTTTTAGCCTCAAAATAAACAAGATGACCTTTTGGAAAAAGTTTCACAAAAGTCTAAACTGGGAATGCCGCCATAATGAAAGTTGATCTTCATTATCAGCTTGGACGCAGTAAAAGAGACCGGATTGTAAAATATGGCCAACAATCAACAAAAGCACAAGGGTAACAGGAACTAGTTCTTCCTGTGTGTTCTTACACATGTGTGTGTGCCGATCTGGGACTTGCTAAAACCAATGATTATCTGGACTATTGGTCAGGCCGGGTCAGGACATACTGGGGTTTAGGAATATCGGGCAAAATGTATCAAAAAAAGGCGCTATTATAAAAAAAAAAAAAAGTGCTAAATTTGGAGCAAACGGCCATAACATTCCTTTGGTTTCCATGGTAATTACTACTATTTTAGTACTTTTTACAGAAATAGCTGCAGTTTTGGCTTGATAAATATGGCCCCTAGAGGGCAAGATTCTAAAAATGGAGCCATGGAAACTAGCAGTTCCTGCTGACTGCTCTTTCTAATTGATCCCCAATGAATGAACACTATTATATGTAGCTACTAAGAAAACCAAGCAATCTGGTTTAGTAAAAAAAAAATTTAAAAAATTGTCAACACTGAATGAATGATTACGATCAGACGTATGCAAGTGAGCAAAGTGCTTAAAACCCCCCACAGAATCCATTGGATAGACACCTGCAATGTAAGACATGCGACAAGGCAGGTGTTGCAGCCAGTAAACCACAGGAACTACTGTTACAAGCAGGTGTTTGAACCCATCCTATGAGTCTGAGTCTATGCTCGTTTTTCAGTCGCAATATTAAGGCCCATTCAGCAATAAGTAATGCTACCAAACAGAGCCAGTAGTCTGACTGTATACAGCCCTTTCTATTGATGGGTTAACTCATTTGGTTATTTAAGGAAACGAGACACAACAAAGACGGAACATTAGAAAAAAGAAACACATAATTAAGTGTTTTGTATATCTGAAGCTGTCTGAAACGAATGTACGTTTTACTCAATAACTGGGACAGGGTCCTTTTGCCGAAAATCCCTGCCTGCGCGAAACGCGTGAGAGGTGGCGGTTTCTGACCTTGCCACCAGGGGGCTGAAGACAAATAAAAAGAGCATGTGAAGACATCGCGGCCAGCCTGATTATTAATGTGTACTGGGAAATTATTATCATAAGAGAAAAAGGCTAGGCTTCAATCAGTGTAATATTCCTCTTCTACGATTTACTGTTATTGAGACTATTGGTATTCTCCTATACATGTTAACATACAAGGCTGCAGGGTCCGGCCATATTGCTTTCATAGCATACCTTGCATTGTTTAGAGACATATATGGAATCATTGGAATATGGAAATAAAGGGATTGGGCCTTGTCGAGAAGGGGGTGGAGCTAGGGTTGCCACCTGGCCGGTATTTTACCGGCAGGCCGGTAAAAAATTGGCTTGACCACAATGTTAAGTCTATGGAGGAAGTACCAAGGCCGGTATTTTTTTGAAGAAAAGGTGGCAACCCTAGGTGGAGAAGTATACGTGCCAAGCAGAGAATAGGTGGTACCCGCCAGATTTACGTCCCACTCTGCCTTGATGTCTTCACTAACACAGGTGTGCAAGAATAAATAAATAAATAAAAACATCTATACATTGTGCAGAAATGCAAGAAAATACATACAATTAAGAGAAAAATGTAGGCATTTGCTTACATTCTGCTGACATATAAACTATACCTCTCGACATTTACAGTATAACCGATGTTTTGTGATGGATTCCCTTTAAACAAGTAACAATGGTTAATGTCTGTAACATTTTGTTTTCTGACAATATTTTCTGTAGCCAGTAGGAATGTTCCTAAATATTTACCCTACCTCTAAAATACATACTCTGCCAGCATTTCTGCCGCTGTGACACTGTGAGCGCTTGTCTGGGGATGGCATTCGGTAGCAGAAGTCTTTTGGGGTTTTTTTCCGCTAGTTTTTCGATATGCTTGGATGAGTAAGTGACTGGCCAGCTGCGCCACAAATTATGTAAATGATGCCCTCCTGTAAAATAACCCGCCATCATTAAGGGCTGGGACAAGCCACCATCAAAACAATTGCATGCAAGACAAATAAACAGTGTGCGCTCTTATAAGACTTGCAGCTGGATCAACAGAGATAATCGCCAAAACTAATAATAATATTCAGAAAGGTGCCAAACCATGAAACAATGTAGTATTTTGGAGAAGGACTAACCCCCTCCAGATGGTCTTTAAATCAGGCAGAAGTTAAGGCTTTTGACTGATGCTCCTAATCAGAGGAGTTTCCCTTTTATTTAGAAGTGTCCTGGACCCTTCCAGGCTGCCATGTCATGGGTGCTGAATGCAGGGGAGAAGGTGCTAATACCGGGGAGGAGGGGCTAATGCAGGGGAGGAGGGGCTAATACAGGGGAGGCGGTGCTAGTACAGGGGAGGTGGTGCTGAATACAGGGGAGGAGGGGCTAATACAGGGGAGGAGGTGCTAATACAGGGGAGGAGGTGCTAATACAGGGGAGGAGGTGCTGAATACAGGGGAGGAGGTGCTAATACAGGAGAGGAGGTGCCGAATACAGGGGAGGCAGTGCTGAATACAGGGGAGGAGGTGCTAATACAGGGGAGGAGGTGCTAATACAGGGGAGGAGGTGCCGAATACAGGGGAGGCAGTGCTGAATACAGGGGAGGAGGTGCTAATACAGGGGAGGAGGTGCTAATACAGGGGAGGAGGTGCTATTACAGGGGAGGAGGTGCTAATACAGGGGAGGAGGTGCTGAATATAGGGAAGGAGGTGCTGAATACAGGGGAGGAGGTGCTAATACAGGAGAGGAGGTGCTAATACAGGGTAGGAGGTGCTATTACAGGTTATTGATAGGTGAACTTTTATTTTTCTTTAAAAAAAGAAACGACAACAAAAATCCCTGCTGTCTTGTGTATGTCTGCCTGGATGTGTTTGTGTGTGTGTATATGTGTGTGCCTGGATGTGTTTGTGTGTGTATATGTGTGTGCCTGGATGTGTTTGTGTGTGTATATGTGTGTGCCTGGATGTGTTTGTGTGTGTATATGTGTGTGCCTGGATGTGTTTGTGTGTGTATATGTGTGTGCCTGGATGTGTTTGTGTGTGTATATGTGTGTGCCTGGATGTGTTTGTGTGTATATATGTGTGTGCCTGGATGTGTTTGTGTGTATATATGTGTGCGCCTGGATGTGTTTGTGTGTGTATATATGTGTGTGCCTGGATGTGTTTGTGTGTGTATATGTGTGTGCCTGGATGTGTTTGTGTGTGTATATATCTGTGTGCCTGGATGTGTTTGTGTGTGTGTATATATCTGTGTGCCTGGATGTGTTTGTGTGTGTGTATATATGTGTGCCTGAATTTCTTTGTGTGTGTATATGTGTCTGCCTGGATTTGTTTTGTGTGCATATATGTGTCTGACTGACTGGATGTGTTTTGTGTGTATATATGTGTCTGACTGGATGTGTTTGTGTGTGTGAAGTGGAGGGTGCATGGAGAGGACTTTCACCCTAGTCCTCCAAATCAGAATAAAGGATCCTTTATTCTGTATGTATATCTGACAGACTATGTGTCTGTGTGTGACTGCGTGTGTTTGTGTTTATGTGCCGTTGTCTGGCTCCTAGATTTTTTAGCTGGCTCCTAAAACTCAGATAAATTTGTCAAGCCCTGCCTTATAACATACTCCTTGGACACACATGTGCCATCAACCAATGATAAATGCAGAATCCTCCTCTCATTAATGCACATCATGGACATTTCTCAGCTTAAGAGTCTACAGAAGGTCAGATTTCATTTTCTTTGCCATTTTTTTGGGAACTGTAAGCGCCTGAGGTGTGTATTTTCAGATGCACGAAGCAATCAGTAGAATCCAGTGATCTAATACACAAATGTATAAAAAAAAGACTCAATGTCTCAACTAGTCTGATCAATAATTCACACCCAGGTGCCAAGGTTGGATTTCTCCAAAGTCAAACAGATGAGAGTCAAACAAATCACAGAAGCTTCCGTCGGCTAATTGAGGGGCTGGTAACATTAGACGGCCTGGATCACAGGGATAACTTGCCAAACGGCTCAGTGAGTTAATGCACCAACCTGAGAATCCTGGGCTGACTCAACCCTTTTAACTTTTATCGAGGTTGATCAAATGAGCACCATAAAGGGGCAGTTCTGCCTGGCTTCTTTGCTGTATGTTATGTATGATATGTGAAATGTACATGTTTTCACTGTGAAACAATTTACAGTTTCTCCTGTGGCTTGTCATTGGAAATAATTGTAAAGGGGCTTGTAACATCCAATAGGAAGGGCTTAGAGAGAAAGGCGGGACCGTAACTGTAGCAACAGAAATACATTTATTATATTATATTTACTGGTTTTAGGAGACATTTGAGGAAGTTTCTTTGGTTGAAGCACTAGCAGAATGTTTGGTTGTATAGGGAGAGTTATTAGCAGAATGCTTGGTTGCATAGGGAGAGGTATTAGCAGAATGTTTGGTTGTATAGGGAGAGGTATTAGCAGAATGCTTGGTTGTATAGGGAGAGGTATTAGCAGAATGTTTGGTTGTATAGGGAGAGGTATTAGCAGAATGTTTGGTTGTATAGGGAGAGGTATTAGCAGAATGCTTGGTTGTATAGGGAGAGGTATTAGCAAAATGTTTGGTTGTATAAGGAGAGGTATTAGCAGAATGCTTGGTTGTATAGGGAGAGGTATTCACAGAATGCTTGGTTGTATAGGGAGAGGCCTTAGCAGAATGCTTGGCTGTATAGGGAGAGGTATTAGCAGAATGCTTGGTTGTATAGGGAGAGGTATTAGCAGAATGCTTGGTTGTATAGGGAGAGGTATTAGCAGAATGCTTGGCTGTATAGGGAGATGTATTAGCAGAATGCTTGGTTGTATAGGGAGAGGTATTAGCATAATGCTTGGTTGTATAAGGAGAGGTATTAGCAGAATGCTTGGCTGTATAGGGGGAGGTATTAGCAGAATGCTTGGTTGTATAGGGAGAGGTATTAGCAGAATGCTTGGTTGTATTGGGAGAGGTATTAGCAGAATGCTTGGTTGTATAGGGAGAGGTATTAGCAGAATGTTTGGTTGTATAGGGAGAGGTATTAGCAGAATGCTTGGTTGTATAGGAAGAGGTATTAGCAGAATGCTTGGCTATATAGAAAGAGGTATTAGCAGAATGCTTGGTTGGATAGGGAGAGGTATTAGCAGAATGCTTGGCTGTATAGGGAGAGGTATTGGCTGAATGCTTGGCTGTATAGGGAGAGGTATTAGCAGAATGCTTGGTTGTATAGGGAGAGGTATTCACAGAATGCTTGGTTGTATAGGGAGAGGCCTTAGCAGAATGCTTGGCTGTATAGGGAGAGGTATTAGCAGAATGCTTGGTTGTATAGGGAGAGGTATTAGCAGAATGCTTGGTTGTATAGGGAGAGGTATTAGCAGAATGCTTGGCTGTATAGGGAGAGGTATTAGCAGAATGCTTGGTTGTATAGGGAGAGGTATTCACAGAATGCTTGGCTGTATAGGGAGAGGTATTAGCAGAATGCTTGGTTGTATAAGGAGAGGTATTAGCAGAATGCTTGGTTGTATAGGGAGAGGTATTAGCAGAATGCTTGGCTGTATAGGGAGAGGTATTAGCAGAATGCTTGGTTGTATAGGGAGAGGTTTTAGCAGAATGCGTGGCTGTATAGGGAGAGGTATAAGCAGAATGCTTGGTTGTATAGGGAGAGGTTTTAGCAGAATGCGTGGCTGTATAGGGAGAGGTATTAGCAGAATGCTTGGTTGTATAGGGAGAGGTATTAGCAGTAGAAAGAGGGAAGTGCTCATGCCATTGTACAGAGCACTGGGGAGACATCACTTGGAGTATTGTACGCAATACTGGAGACCGTATCGCCAGAAGGATATTGATACTTTGGAGTATGGTTTGTAGGTTGAAGGATAAAACTTAAAAGAAAAGGTTAAAGAATCTTAAAATGTATAGCTTGGAGGAAAGACGAGACGGGGGGTTATGATAAAAACATTTAAATACATAAAGGGAATCAACACTATAAAGGAGGAGAGTATATTTGAAAAAACAAAAACAACCATAACTAGAGGACATAGTCTTAAATAAGAGGGGCAACGATTTAAAAGTAATATCAGGAAGTATTGCTTTACTGAGAGGGTAGTGGATGTATGGAATAGCCTTCCAGCAGAAGTGGTAGAGGTAAACACAGTGAAGGAGTTTAAGCATGCGTGGGATAGACATAAGGCTATCCTAGATAGACGATAAGGCCTGGGACTAATGAAAGTATTTAGAAAATTTGTCATAATAGATAGGCTGCATGTCTTTTTATCTGCTGATCCAGTCTATGTTTCTATGATGCAGCTCTTATCTAAACTAACTTGTTAGTACACTATAATAGTACTACATGTTACTAGATGTTGAGCATACTGATCTGAACATACCTTGCCTGGTTAAACAGATTGTTGTGTTTTAGGCCTTGTAACACCCTGGCTCCAGAGATTTGACTAGGCCTGATAAAATGGGAATATCTTAGATTTTTAAAAGGTGATCATTGTTAACCTTATTTGCACATGCTTACCCAGACTCCTTTGCAGTGGCGGTAAACACTGCAAGTTCTGGGTTTCTGTGGGGAAAATGTACTGTCTCTACTACTTAAACGTGATTTTAATATCTGCAACAAGCATAATCTGCAAGTTCTGCTAGCCTGAAGGCAGTCAACTCGTAACACGTAATCAGGCTGCCAGAGAGGGGGCCGCTCATTTCCTTGGATATTTAAATAGCACATATTGCTGTACCTGAGAAAAGGGGAGAATTGACATGCAGCCGTACGATCTCGGCAAGCTGTCACTCATCTCCCACGCAGCATCAATGACAAACAACTGATGCTGTTGTGCAAACAAACGTGTTCACTCTGATTATCGAAATTGCTCTAGCAGAGATGGGAGACGTACTCACAGAAACGTGTCTCTGTCGGGCTGAAAAAAAACACTAAAGGCAAAACTGTACGGGTTCTGCAGCCAGAGCTGGCGGAGAATCTGCCAATGCAGCCTTTTTCCTGTACAACTCTCTTCAGCTTGCAGAGGACTCTGGGAGTTGTAGTTTTAATAGAGATGCCAAACATCTGGGTACCAGACTGGAAGGATGAAGCGCCTGGTTTGCAAGTCAGTGAAATACTTTAGAAAGCAATGGATTTGGAAATAAAGCTCCCGCCACTGCACGTGTATCTATGTTGGCCAGTGGCTTTTTCCATATAGTAGCCCTAGATTAGGGGTAGGAAACTTTCAGCACTCCCGCTGTCATGGACTACATCTCCCACTATGCTCTTACAGTTGTAATGATGGCAAAGCATCCTGGGAAATATAGTTCACAACATCTGGAGTGCAGAATGTTGCCTACCGCTGCTCTAGATGATCTTAATCTCAAATATTTTGGTGGCTTGGCTTACTTCTATGCCTTAATCACACATAAGGCTTCATCAGTAAAAGAGAGAACCGCAGGGAATTGATGAGGGAATTTCAAACCTATGGCCAAAGTAGCCGAGTTGGAAAAATTATTCTTCCAACTCGGCTACTTTGACCTTAAGTTTGATGTTCCCTTCTCAATTCCCTGTTTCATGAATAAAGCCTTATGTGGTATAGATTCGGAGGTAAGGTCGCATTGGAATAATGGCTTGATCATCTCTCCTGTCAATCAATGAGAAATGGCTTGATCATCTCTCCTGTCAATCAGTGAGAAATGGCTTGATCGTCTCTCCTGTCAATCAATAGGAAATGGCTTGATCATCTCTCCTGTCAATCAGTGAGAAATGGCTTGATCATCTCTCCTGTCAATCAATGAGAAATGGCTTGATCATCTCTCCTGTCAATCAGTGAGAAATGGCTTGATCATCTCTCCTGTCAATCAATGAGAAATGGCTTGATCATCTCTCCTGTAAATCACTGAGAAATGGCTTGATCATCTCTCCTGTCAATCAGTGAGAAATGGCTTGATCATCTCTCCTGTCAATCAGTGAGAAATGGCTTGATCATCTCTCCTGTCAATCACTGAGAAATGGCTTGATCATCTCTCCTGTCAATCACTGAGAAATGGCTTGATCATCTCTCCTGTCAATCACTGAGAAATGGCTTGATCGTCTCTCCTGTCAATCAATGAGAAATGGCTTGATCATCTCTCCTGTCAATCAATGAGAAATGGCTTGATCATCTCTCCTGTCAATCACTGAGAAATGGCTTGATCATCTCTCCTGTCAATCCATGAGAAATGGCTTGATCATCTCTCCTGTCTTCTACGGAGCTAAGAATCCAAAAATGCATCGTCTCTCATGGGTGGATGTTTCAAGAAAAACTAAAAATATTGTGTAGATTGCAAACGTACAGCAAAAAACAGGTCTGACCTGGCGACCTTAGCTGTACATCTGGTGGGGGGAAAACATATCTAACATGTATAGCTCAGAGGAAAGACGTAACAGGGGGCATATGATAGAAACATTTAAATACATAAAGAGAATCAACACAGTAAAGGAAGAGAGTATATTTAAAAGAAGAAAAAATACTACAGCTAGAGGACATAGTCTTAAATTAGAGGGGCAACGATTTAAAAGTAATATCAGGAAGTATTACTTTACTGAGAGGGTAGTGGATGTATGGAATAGCCTGCCAGCAGAAGTGGTAGAGGTAAACACAGTGAAGGAGTTTAACCATGCGTGGGATAGGCCCAAGGCTATCCTAGCTATAAGACCGGGAACGGGGGACTAATACAATTATTTAGAACATTGGGCAGACTAGATGGACCGAATGGTTCTTATCTGCCGGTGACACATTCTATGTTTCTATATGCTTTGTACAGGCTGCTGTGCAGGATCGTATGCACACATTGCAAGTATTGTTATTATTTAGGATACTTAAACTGGTGTTTATTTGAAACACTTTAAATGTTTGTTTGTTTTTTTACTCCCAGACTCAAGCCTCATGCTGGAGAGCTGGGTGGGAGGGGTAGTAGTAGCTGCCGATCTGATATTTGGGATTAATTATCACAAAAGAAACATCTTACAAGATCTTACATGTCACAAAATCTCAAGTGACCAAACACCCAATCTAATACATTTGAATTGTGATATAGGCCACTGAATGACAAAAATGGGGGCCCTTTTATCAGATGACTGCCAATAATAATTTGAGAGGTGATACAAGTGTGTATGAAATAAAAATAAATAATAGGTAGTGGGTTCGTTGTAATAACAATTTCCCTCATGTTATAAAATAAATAACCCAAATTGCCACTTACTTTGTATTTTAGAGGCCTATATACCACAATATTAGTGTATATTGTATTTATTTCTCTACTGCACCAACTCTGTACACTTAATAACAAGGCCCATGTAGCCTGTAAAGAAAGCATAAAATAATATTTTAACTCTAAGATTGCACCAAGTTATTGGAAACAGAAATGATTTAATGAAAGAATACAAATAAAGCACCTTACTGAGCCTTCTGTGCTCCATATAGCTCAATCGGGAGGCGGACATTTTGTTCAGAATCTTGGGTAAGATGAAGGAAGATCTGCCCCAAGATGTCTGCCCTGACGGAACTATACAAGCAAATGAGGATTCAGTAATATGCTTTGTTATATTCTTTCATTAAAGCATTTCTATCTAAATGCCTAAAATGCAATCTTTCCGTTAAACAGAACTTATTTTTTTGCATACAGTTTTCCTTTAAAGCATATATATTTCCTGGGTTTGGCGGAACACAGACACAAAGCTGTCTTCACTTTAAAGACATCAACCTAGTCTTGTACTGTACAGGGTTTTTTTTTGCATACAAAATATGAATTTTTAAGAATTTCTTTCAAGGATTCCTGCGCTAGCACTCTTTTGATTACATTTGCTTTTGTTTACATAGCAAGAGGTTCAGTTCGGCTCTCTGGCATAGAGCATGTACACAAATCAGCTGTATTTATAAGCTGGTTATTATATCTGTTATTTATTTATTTTTTTGATAGATGTGACATCCTGCACACGAGCACTGGGCAGTCTCATGCATCTCTATGAGAGCTTGGTGACTGGCACCCAGGAGATAATGGGGATGACAATTTATATAGAGTGGCTGATATGAAGGTGGAATGTTCAACCTCCAGAAGAAAGTCTGCAAAAGTTTTCAACTTTTGCTTATAAAACAACGGCATTCCTAATGATACATGCACTAAACATAGCTAAAAAAGGCTAGAATTTTCCCAACATTAATTTGCTCACATGGAAAACAATACTCATGGACTCACGTACCAGGGAAAGCTGCTTGGAACATTTCCTAACAAGTGAATGGGAGCGTTAGACTAACAGCAGCAAACACAGAAATCCAAGCATTATATCATATGCTAAACAGAGAAATGAATGAACAATTATTCACGGAGTCTTTCCCCCGGAGCATTTGGTACTTTCTGTTTCAACAACACTGCGTGTTCTCTAAGATTACACCATAAGCAGAGATGTCTGTTACTGTAACTATACCGCATAAGGTGCCAAAGTGAGCACTCTCTCTACGGCAGTGATGGCCAAACTGTGGCAAGAGTGCCACCTCCGACTCCCAGGAGCCTCTGGGGTGGCACTTAGCATCTGACTGCATCGCCGCCATAATCTTACATGGAGGGATGTGGACCATATGGAGACACAGATGGAGCAACTGAAGGAGAAGAAACAAAAACAGCGAGAAAGAGAAACTAAAAGAAGTGTGGAATAAAAATGGGAAACGGGTCATAAAATAAGAAGAAATGGCTCCTTTGAGGTCGTTAAGTTGGTTTCTTGCAAAAAAGGGACACTTGGGCTCAAAAGCCTTTGCTGTCCCTGCTCCAGGGCAACTGCCAGTGAAAAGAGCCGTTCCCAGGAACCCAGAAGAAGAAGGGGTATCGTTAAGATTAGGTGATAGCGCTTAGAAGGTGTACACGACCTGCTAACGTTTAAATAAAATACATTTAATAATACATATGCGAAATACAGTCAGATACAGTCAATAAAATCAGCCAGTTTATTAAAAAGAAGCTAGCTTGACGGGGCTCCTGATGGAAGAACACCTGGCGCGTTTCGCACTAGGCTTCTTCAGAGGCGTCTTTGAGTGCTTAAAGTAAAAGTTTTGTCTTTGTTAGACTGATGATCTGTCTAATTAGACTGAATAGTGACCTGCAATGGAGAGGCAAGCTTTGTATTACTGTCCTTCCAATCGTGTAGCATTTTACAGCAGGGAAGACGACACACCGCCAACCTAATCTACGGGTTAAAAGGCCACTCCAGCATGAATGAAATATTAATGCAAAAAAAAAAAAAAATTCTACAAAATGGCATTAAAAAAATGTGTGCATTACTTAATTTTTTTTTATGCTTTAAAGCCTAATTGTTCACCCGAGTTTTTCCAGGGATCAGCCCTGTGGAGTCGTGAAATGGGCTTCCCCCCGTGAACTTGGCTCAAATGACCAAGAAGCATGCTACGGCATAGAAATCCCATGCATCTTGTGTCGGACATGCACCAATGCATGCGCGACACACATGTGCACCGTGTCATCCCCACGCATGCTCAATGCTTCCCCCAATATTCTCAACGGGAAAATGCTGTGCAGTTCTAAGCATTGTATATTGGGATTTTGTAAGAGTTAGGCCGGGGATGGGGCCTGCTTGATTTAGAGCACACTCAAACAAGCAACAAAACTGCAGGATTTCAATATGCAAAACATGGGCTATGCCAAAAGTAGTATACTTCATCACCACTATCAAAAAAACATTTGTCCTCTTAATAGGACAAGTGTAGCAAAAAAAAGAAGTTCTGTTTAATTTAAATATGGCATCAAGGGTGGGCAGTTTATATAGAAATGCTTTAATGAAAGAATACAAATAAAGTACCTTATTGAGCCATCTTTACTCCATGTATCTCTACCAGGAGGCAGACATTTTGTTTAGAATCTTTGGTCAGATCTTTGTTCATCTGAACCAAGGTGAGTGAAGATCTGACACAAGATTTCAAACAAGATGTCTGCCCCCTGAGAGAGAACTATATGGAGTAAAGAAGGCTCAATAAGGAACTTTATTTGTATTCTTTCATTAAATAATGTCTTTATAAATCAATTACACTTGATACAATCTTTTAATTAAACATAAGGTAATTTTTTGCTACAGTTGTCCTTTAAGGCCAATTGCAAAGTATAATATCACACCACTAAAGACCTTGGAGGCCGCTGCGTTTGTGAGAATTACATTACTTGCTAACGTCATTAGCTTTTTCACCATTGTAAACCCAAAGCAGCTTGGTCCAGATTGAGCATTGATACGAATGATACTAGAATCTCCATGTCAGTATCAGACCACAGATATTGACCTACTAAGACTACTACAGCTGGACAACTGTCCTACAAAACTCAGGAAAGCCGACTTTTACATTCCAAAAGTGTGAACTTATGTTTAATTGAGAGATTGTATCAAGTGTAAATGACTTAAAAAGAGATTATTTAATGAAAGAACACAAATAAATTTCCTTATTAAGCCTTTCTCACTCCATATCATTCTCTCAGATGGCAGACATGCAGATCTTCACTCACCTTGGTTCAGATGAACAAAGATCTGACCAAAGATTCTAAACAAAATGTCTGCCTCCTGCTAGAGCTATATGGAGTAAAGATGGCTCAATAAGATGCTTTATTTGTATTCTTTCATTAAAGCATTTCTATATAAAATGCCTACACTTGATGCCATCTTTCAATTAAACAGAACTATTTTTTTTTGCTACAGTTGTCCTTTAAGTTTGAAATTCCTATGTCATTGGCTCTTTCAATGAGTACCCAGTACTCTGAATTCAGCGTGTGTGCAGTGAAGAGAGGCTTAGCCCAGCTAAACCGAACATTACAAGTTTAATTACGAGTTTCGTTTTATAGGTTTGATTAAAAAGCATCAATCCATTCCCTGGTGCTAATTATGGGACTTCTCTTAGCACCCGCTTCACCTCTTAATTCCCACACACAGGCGGTCTCCGATAATTTGGCTAGAAAAACCCTGGATGCCAGATTTCCAGGTAATAAGATTGAAGCCTTGGTGCTTTGTATGTTTTAGGCTGAAAGACGTGACAAGTAATAGGGAACCCCGCAGTAGGCGTCACACTGGACCACATTGGCGGGTCAGGGATGGAAGTAGAGAGTTCTTTCACCGATATGGGAAACTGAAATAGGATGATGGGAGTTGTAGTCAAACATCAGCTGCAGAGGTAAATAATAGAATGTGGCTGTGTAAGAAGCTATTTCCTTTTTAATTTAATTATAACCCGAAATAACTAAGTGGGCACGGTGAGCTTCCGAGACCCCCATGCATAGAAACACAGAGAACTGTCTGACCTAGTAAGGGATGGGTATGATTTAGGAAATGTTTTACTCTGGTGAATACAAACCCCTTCTACTATTGCCTGCTCCCTGATGACAGATTAAGGGTGTCAGTGAGGCTTAACATTGACTAAAATACCAGCAAATACAGAATATTAAAAAGACTTCAGTTGAATTGCTTGTTGCAGCCCAGTTTGATCATGTATGTGCAGCAGTGTTGTAATCAAGCAGTTTGATCATGTATGTGCAGTAATGCTACGAGGCACTGTTTGATTACACATGTGAAGCAATGCTATTAGGCACTGTTTCATGTGTGCGGTAGTGCTATGAGGCCCCGTTTGGTCATACATGTGCAGTAGTGTTGTAATGGGGCAGATTAAACATACAACTGCAGTGCTGCTAATATGTTGCACATCTTGGTCACATGTGTGCTGTAATCCTCTAATGGAGCATAGTTTGTTCGTACGTGTGCAGTATTACTCTAATGGAGCTAAGTTTGTTCATACGTGTGCAGTAATGTTCTAATGGAGCATAGTTTGTTCATACGTGTGCAGTATTACTCTAATGGAGCATAGTTTGTTCATACGTGTGCAGTATTACTCTAATGGAGCATAGTTTGTTCAGGCGTGTGCAGTAATGTTCTAATGGTTCTAATGGAGCATAGTTTGTTCAGACGTGTGCAGTAATGTTCTAATCTGGCACAGTTTGACCATTCATGCTAAGTATTCCTCTAACGAAAGACTATTTATTCATGCGTGTGCAGCAGTGCAGCACAATTGCATCATACGTGTGCAGCAGTGTTATAATACAGAACCACTTTGGTAATTTTCTAAAGTATGTCAGCTCTATTTCTCCTGTGACTAAATTAATCTATACATATATATTGCACCCCTATGCCTACAATGACTGGCATTCCGTGGCTTTGGATTCATTGTATTTGGTGTGGAGGAATACAAGGGAACACGTTTGTATTGTACTGTGCCTGATGTAGGACATCATTAAGCATGTTAGATTAATCAAAGGTACTATAATTTGCCACATCAACCAGACCACACAGCCCTGATCTAAGGAAGAAAAGCAATGTTTACATTTAATTCTACATTTTAGAATTACATCCAAACCTGGTTATGGATAATCTCCTTCCACTCTATAGAATTCAATGTACCCACAGATGTAATTATCTCTCATTACTTAAAAGGACAAGTGTAGAAATAGAAATGATTTCATGAAAGAATACAAATACAGTACCATACTGATCCCTCTTTGCTCTGTACAGCTGTATCAGGGGGCGGACATGTTATTTAGAATCCTGGGTCAGATCTTTCTTCACATCTGAACCAACATGAGTGGAGACCCAAGATTCCAAACAACATGTCCGCCCCCTTATACAGCTATACAGAGACAAAAGGGCTCAATTTGGTCCTTTAATTTGTATTATTTCATTAAATCATTTCTATTTAGAATAACTGCACTTAATTCAAACTATCAATTAAACATAACTTTCCTTAATCTTGCATCATATGTTTGTACGGATTTTTTTTCGATTTTATCGGATTTTTCGATTTAAATCAAATTTATTTTAAGGAAATGCTTTTGGAGGGAAAAAAATCTATCTAAAAATAGTTTTCTATTTATGATACATTATAGTTCAAAGGTTATTCAGTATGAAATAGAGATTAGTCATGTAACATGTAACATGGCGGTAAATATTCATGCAATATTTACCTTTTTGGCAAACTAATTCAATTAATCCAAGTTATCCAAGGTGAGATAGCATGCACTTTTTCACAGTAAAAATAGTATAATATAGACAAAGTTCAGGAAAAGGCCTTAATCCCATTATTGTTAAACTATAATCAGTTCTTTTGTAGCTGTTTTACTATTGTGACAATTTATTCCAAATATGATATATTTTTCATTTTTGCAAATATGAAAGAATATAACTGCAAGGAGGAGTCTTTACATTTAAAAAAACATGATTTAAATCCTGTCTTGCTGACAAGTGATTTCAATCGTGATTTAAAACGACTTGATTTAAATCAAACCACCTATGATTCCCGCGCAAGATTTAAAATCCAAAGAAAGTACTGAAAAGTATTTTCTTTAGGCAACAAATAGAACTTGGTGGGTTTCGTTTTGGCTGAATAACAAGAAACAGAGAGGGATATTTTTAAAACTCTGGGTAAAGTTCTAAAATTGGTCTAAACGGCAGGAAAATTCCATTATTTTCCATGGTGAGATTCATTTTTCAAACTTTAGTCCTCGAATTTACTTTTATATATAAAAATTTTTTTTAAAAAAACCATAGATCCTAAACTGTAAATGTTAATTAAAAAAAAAATACACAAAGCACAAGGTGCATTACAAAAATTCAGTATGCAACTATACAACATATTATCTTAACATTGTATTGCGTTGTGTGAATTGTGTTCTCTCCAGTGGTGCCCGAATGGATATTAACTGATGTAGTGACAACGTTATGTGGCAGGGAGACAGTAGTGTATCTTCCACAAGGCAAACAAGGCACTTGCCTAGGGCGGCATTTTTCCAGAGGGCAGCACTTTGCCAGAGGGTGTTAAAGTACACTTCTGGTGCTTCAAACATTTTCGCTCCCTCCCCCACCGTTCAGCAAGCTTTAGCTTCTTCCAATTAATCGGGGTGATTGGGGTATGTTATGGAAGTGGTGGGGGTCTGAAATGAGGGTGATGGTGGCATGTAATGGGGGTGATAGGGGAATTTAGTGTGTATGCAGTGTGGGTGATGGGGGCATGTAATGGGGTGATCGAGCATTTAATGTGTGTGCAATTTGGGTGATGGAGCATGTTATGGGGTGATGGGACATGTCATGGGTGAGCAACGTGGGAGGGGGGGTGCCCGAATTTTGTCTGCCTAGGGCAGCACAAAACCAAGAAACACCACTGCAGGGAGAGGTGGTGGAAAACAGGTTTATTAAATATGGAACTATACAAAAAAAAAAAATTGAATTCCATTTAATCCAGCTAATCTCACAGAAAATACATCAAATGTATTTTAGCTGAGATAACATGCACTTTTTCCACAGTAAAAATGGTATAAAATAAACAAAGTTCCTGTGGCCCTGTATGCAAATGAACCGCAGTTTCACTGGAATATGTGTCATTTGCATACCGTGCCACAGATGATGTCATAAGCAGGAGACTCCAATGACACATTTCAAAACACATTTTTCTCCTAATTTAGGCCTTTGCTTACAGTTTTGCTAACACAATGTATAGATCATTTTCAATCATTTGTTATGCTCTATATGCACAGTAAATACAATGTTTAGGTGATACAGTCTCTTTAATCCCATTGATGTTCTGACGTGGCTGTGGTGGCAAGCCTACAATAAAGATATTCATAAATCGGAGCATGACAAATATTTGTAGACTTTCTGAGCGTAATTAACTAAATTAAGGGGGGGAGGATGCCCCCCCCCTAAAAAAAAAAGTAAGTTGTCTCTGTGCCCACTGGGGTTTGTCAAGCCCAGACATCAGTACAAGAGTTGTCTTTGTTTGGACTCATGTTACTTAGTAGCATACTCAAAGGTCTACTCAATAAAGAGAGAATTTCAGGATATTGAGATGGGAATTCCAAACTTAAGGCCAAAGTAGCCAAGTTGGAAAAATTCTCCCATTCAGCTGCATTGGGGAATTTTTCCAGCTCTGCTACTTTGGCCTCAGGCTGGAAATTCCCATCTCAATCCCCTGCAACTCTCTCTTTATTGAATAGACTGTAAAAGAATTCACTAGTAGCGAAACCAGTTTATCTGGCTAAACATGTCTGAACCAGGAACCAGGAAGGCAAACAATAAGCCCTGTGAGATAGGAGTACACATGGTAGTAGGGTTACACTGGTCCAGCACACACAATATAGCGCATTCACAGGATAAACGGCAACACAATATAGCGCACTTACAGGATAAACGGCAGTACAATATAGCGCACTCACAGGATAAACGGCAGCACAATATAGCGCACTTACAGGATAAACGCCAGCACAATATAGCGCACTCGCAGGATAAACGACAGCACAATATAGTGCACTCGCAGGATAAACGACAGCACAATATAGCGCACTCACAGGATAAACGGCAGCACAATTTAGCGCACTTACAGGATAAACGGCAGCACAATTTAGCGCACTTACAGGATAAACGGCAGTACAATATAGCGCACTCACAGGATAAATGGCAGTACAATATAGCGCACTCACAGGATAAACGGCAGTACAATATAGCGCACTCACAGGATAAACGGCAGCACAATATAGCGCACTCACAGGATAAATGGCAGCACAATATAGCGCACTCACAGGATAAATGGCAGCACAATATAGCGCACTCACAGGATAAATGGCAGCACAATATAGCGCACTCACAGGATAAATGGCAGTACAATATAGCGCACTCACAGGATAAATGGCAGTACAATATAGCGCACTCACAGGATAAATGGCAGTACAATATAGCGCACTCACAGGATAAACGGCAGCACAATATAGCGCACTCACATAATAAACGACAGCACAATATAGCGCACTCACAGGATAAATAGCAGTACAATATAGCGCACTTACAGGATAAACGGCAGTACAATATAGCGCACTCACAGGATAAATAGCAGTACAATATAGCGCACTCACAGGATAAATAGCAGTACAATATAGCGCACTCACAGGATAAATAGCAGTACAATATAGCGCACTCACAGGATAAATAGCAGTACAATATAGCGCACTCACAGGATAAATGGCAGTACAATATAGCGCACTCACAGGATAAACGCCAGCACCACAATATAGCGCACTCACAGGATAAACGGCAGCACAATATAGCGCACTCACAGGATAAATGGCAGTACAATATAGCGCACTCGCATAATAAACGACACCACAACATAGCGCACTCACAGGATAAAGCCTGCAAAATATAGCGCACTCACAGGATAAAGCCTGCAAAATATAGCGCACTCACAGGATAAAGCCTGCAAAATATAGCGCACTCACAGGATAAACGACAGTACAATATAGCGCACTCACAGGATAAATAGCAGTACAATATAGCGCACTCACAGGATAAATAGCAGTACAATATAGCGCACTCACAGGATAAATAGCAGTACAATATAGCGCACTCACAGGATAAATAGCAGTACAATATAGCGCACTCACAGGATAAAGCCTGCACAATATAGCGCACTCACAGGAAAACGGCAGTACAATATACCGCACTCACAGGATAAATGGCAGCACAATATAGCGCACCCACAGGATAAATGGCAGTACAATATAGCGCACTCACAGGATAAATAGCAGTACAATATAGCGCACTCACAGGATAAAGCCTGCACAATATAGCGCACTCACAGGAAAACGGCAGTACAATATACCGCACTCACAGGATAAATGGCAGCACAATATAGCGCACCCTCAGGATAAACTGCAGCACAATATAGCGCACTCACAGGACAAACGCCAGCACAATATAGCGCACTCACAGGACAAACGCCAGCACAATATAGCGCACTCACAGGACAAACGGCAGCACAATATAGCGCACTCACAGGATAAAGCCTGCACAATATAGCGCACTCACAGGACAAACGGCAGCACAATATAGCGCACTCACAGGACAAACGGCAGCACAATATAGCGCACTCACAGGATAAAGCCTGCACAATATACCGCACCCACAGGATAAATGGCAGCACAACATAGCGCACTCACAGGACAAACGCCAGCACAATATAGCGCACTCACAGGATAAATGGCAGCACAACATAGCGCACTCACAGGATAAACGGCAGCACAATATAGCGCACTCACAGGACAAACGGCAGCACAATATAGCGCACTCACAGGACAAACGGCAGCACAACATAGCGCACTCACAGGATAAAGCCTGCAAAATATAGCGCACCCACAGGATAAATGGCAGCACAATATAGCGCATTCACAGGATAAACGGCAGCACAATATAGCGCACTTACAGGATAAACGCCAGCACAATATAGCGCACTCACAGGACAAACGACAGCACAATATAGCGCACTCACAGGACAAACGGCAGCACAATATAGCGCACTCACAGGATAAATGGCAGTACAATATAGCGCACTCACATAATAAACGACAGCACACTATAGCGCACTCACAGGATAAATGGCAGCACAATATAGCGCACTCACAGGACAAACGGCAGCACAATATAGCGCACTCACAGGATAAATGGCAGTACAATATAGCGCACTCACATAATAAACGACAGCACAATATAGCGCACTCACAGGATAAATGGCAGTACAATATAGCGCACTCACATAATAAACGACAGCACAATATAGCGCACTCACAGGATAAATAGCAGTACAATATAGCACACTCACATAATAAACGCCAGCACAATATACCGCACTCACAGGATAAACAACAGCACAATATAGCGCACTCGCATAATAAACAACAGCACAATATAGCGTACTCACAGGATAAATGGCAGTACAATATAGCGCACTCGCATAATAAACAACAGCACAATATAGCGCACTCACAGGATAAATGGCAGTACAATATAGCGCACTCACAGGATGAACACCAGCACCACAATATAGTGCACTCACAGGATAAATGGCAGTACAATATAGCGCATTCACAGGATAAACGACAGCACAATATAGCGCACTCACAGGATAAACAACATCACAATATAGCGCACTCACAGGATAAATGGCAGTACAATATAGCGCACTCGCATAATAAACAACAGCACAATATAGCGCACTCACAGGATAAATGGCAGTACAATATAGCGCACTCGCATAATAAACGACAGCACAATATAGCGCACTCGCATAATAAACGACAGCACAATATAGCGCACTCGCATAATAAACAACAGCACAATATAGCGCACTCACAGGATAAATGGCAGTACAATATAGCGCACTCACAGGATGAACACCAGCACCACAATATAGCGCACTCACAGGATAAATGGCAGCACAATATAGCGCACTCACAGGATGAACACCAGCACCACAATATAGCGCACTCACAGGATAAACGCCAGCAGCACAATATAGCGCACTGTATAAATCCCAATACAATATCGTGCACTTGCAGTGTATTATATAAATCCTAATACAATATAGCAAAAGCGGTGCACCAAAAATCTTTGCCACTGTATGTGTTTTTAATATGCGCACACATTAAACACACTGAGACCAGCGGCACAGTTCACAAGCGGGAAGCTTCCACAATCTCGTCAGCATGCGCTCGCAGAAACACTCCAACCAGAACATAATTACACGCTGCTAAACCCGTAACCATGGAAATTATTTTGTTTGTACTGGCGAAAAAAAACCTTCTTCCAAATATTATTTATATATTTCCAGTATCCATGGAGTCTATTTTAAAAAATAAGAAATGTCTAGGCCAGGAGTTATAGAGCAGGGGGGGGGGGGGGGGGGACTTAAATAGAGGCCATTCTAAACCTGTTCTCAAGCAGTAAACAAATCCATACACTATGGCTGCCACCTTGGCCATTTATTACCAACTATATATAACGTTACGCGGAGGCCTTACTAGCTTTGGTCACCGGTGGACATGTTCGAAACGGGCAAATATAGACAAACATGGATCTCCTGAAATTGAGGGAAAGACGCCTCACCCCTGACATGGGTCGACGCTCCAAAAAACTTGAACTACGTTTGACGATGAAAAATATAGATTTCAGGTCTCTACTGGTTAGGCATTTGAGAACTTCGCTTGTGGCTCCTTCTTGAATACAATCATGCTCTGAGACCTGTTCAGACGATAGTGAATCCACGCAGACAGGGGCATTTCCTCGCGGACAGGGGCATTTCCTCGCAGACAGGGGCACAGGTACAAAAGATGCCCAATAGCAACTCCCAGCGACAAGGGCGGACATTGTACTTCGATTAGCAATCTGTTATACAGTCCGAGCTGGCAAGCAGACATCTCAACATTGTACACTACAGCAGCTGCATTGGACACGGAGGTAGTATACAACTTTTGCGCGCTGGTTTACAGATGACAATCAATGAACTAATCAGGTTGTGGATCCCACAGAACAACACTGATTAGTTCATTGAGTTCCATTGGGACACATAGGACTTCCAAATACTGCTAGGCAGCATGCAGAGGTTATACGTGGCCAGTAAAACGTGGCCGAGGTAGTAGCCCATACTTACTCAGGTGAGACGATCGATATAACAGAGACAGTAGTATGTAATAGCTACACACAGTGCATCGGGGGGGGATTTATAAAGCTCCCACTATCGCAGTTTTAAGTATTCCAACTAAATGATCATGCAATTGTTTCTCATTGGAATAAAGAAAAATCAAATGTGAATGTGTTATATACTGCAGAGATATTAGCTACCTGTGGATAACCCTAACGTCAGATATTCTGTGATTAGGCCAAGGCAGTTGGCGTACTTTTAAGTGTGAATTTTTGGGGTTGATCTGCGCGTTTGTTTTATGTTTTGACCGAGATTCATTTTTAAACACATTTCATGCGCACAGTTACTTTTTATGCCACGGAATGCAAATCCAGTCAGTAATAAAGTACTAATTCATAGCTGCCTGTCAGCCTGGTTTCCCAGGTAGGCTTGCCACCACAGCCACGTTTTACCGGCCACATATACCTTTTGCAGGCTGCCTTGCAGTATGTAGAAGTCATATGTCACCAAAAGGAAATCAGCGTGGTTCTGTGGGATCCACTACTTGATTAGTGGTCACATACTGCAAAGCAGCCTTGGGAAAGTTATATGTGGCCAGTAAAAAATGGCCGAGGTGGCAACTTTATTTCTGAGGCATTAATGTGTGCTCCACTAAAATACATAGTTGCCAACATCGGCCATGTTTCCAGGGACACATATTTGTTCCACATGCTGCAGAAAGAGCATGCAAAGTGCAGCCCGGCAGTATGTAGGATGGATATACACACAGACACAATCTAATGCATTAATCAGGGTGGAGATCTCATAGGACCTACCATGATTAATTAACTGGATTCTGTCTGTGTGTATATGCATCCTACATACTGCCGGGCTGCACTTTGCATGGTCTTTCTGCAGCATGTGGAACAAATATATGTTCTTGGAAACATGGCCAATGTTGGCAACTATGAGATTGCCGGGTTGCACTTTGCATGCTCTTTCTGCAGCAATCTGTAGGATGCATATACACAGACAGAATTCAATTAATTAATCATGGTAGGTCCTATGAGATCTCCACCCTGATTAATGCATTAAATTGTGCCTGTGCGAATATCCATCCTACATACTGCCGGGCTGCACTTTGCATGCTCTTTCTGCAGCATGTGGAACAAATATGTGTCCCTGGAAACATGGCCGATGTTGGCAACTATGCCTGTGTTGCAGAAAGAGCATGCAAAGTGCAGTCCAGCAGTGTGTAGGGTGCATATACACACCAACAGAATCCAACTGGTTAATCATGATAGGTCCTATAAGATCTCCAACCTGACAATGCATCACACATATTGCCTGGCTGCACTTTCTGCAGCAAGTGGAACGTGTCCAGGGACACTAGCAACTACTGTACTGTATCATGTACTTTAAAGGGACTGTATCACCTAAACATTGTCTTTACTGTGTATGAAGAGAATTTAAAAAATGATTGAAAATGATCTATACATTGTGTTAACAAAACTGAGTTGTGTTCAAGCAAATGCCTGAGAATTAGGAGAAAAATTTGATTTTTAAATGTGTCTGTTGGTTCTCCTGTGGCTTAATATGCAAATTACACATTCCCCATTGAAAACCAGGTTATTTGCATATAAAGCTACAGGTGATGTCATAAGCAGGAGACTCCCCTGATACTGAGGCAATTCTGCAAACACAAAGTGTAGATCTTTTTTTTTTTATTCTCTACATCCAAAATATAAGCAATGTTTAGGTGATACTGTCCCTTTAAATCTTGACCCACAGGCAGGTGCGATTGATTCAGTGTGCTATAGATTGGTTCTCCTGTGATCCCAAACCTGGATATTTTGGAGGCCTTAAGGCCAGCCTTTCAAACAGAGAAAAATCAAACTCCCTCTGATGTGCAAACTGCTTCTCTGGAATACAGTTTGTGTTTGCTCCAGTCTGTGATCTCACGTGCCCTGCTAAAAGGGGAATCAAACTGAAATCCTAAAAGGCAGGGACTGTTCAGGATTTAATATCTGTTTAATTACTTGCCTCAATTACTAAGACCGCTACATCATTATTACAGCACAAGGTAACATATACCTTTTAGCAGCAAAGTGTGTTTAGAGAGATGTAAGGGTTTGGGGGGGGTTTCGCATGGAAGGAGAAACCTTACCGTTTTTAGATATTATGTGGATCAGGATGGATATCTAGAGCTTTATACATGAAGGGGAATAGAGAGGGGAATTTCAAACTTAGGGCCAAAGTAGCAGAGATAGAAAAAAATTCTCCCAATAATTTTCCATTTCAGTTACTTTGGCCTTAAGTATGGAATTGTAGTGAGCAAATAAGTGAAAGGTGTTTGTTTAGGTTAAATTGAAAAATATATTTTCATAGTTGCCAACATCGGACATGTTTCCAGGGACACATATTGGTTCCACATGCTGCAGAAAGAACATGCAAAGTGCAGCCCGGCAGCATGTAGGATGGATATACAAACACAGAATCCAATTAATTAATCATGGTAGGTGCCATGAGATCTCCACCCTGATTAATTCATTGGATTGTGTCTGTGCATATATGCATCCTACATACTGCCGGGCTGCACTTTGCATGCTCTTTCTGCAGCATGTGGAACCAATATGTGTCCCTGGAAACATGGCCGATGTTGGCAACTATGTATTTTAGTGGAGCTAATACACTGGTGCAACACACCAAAATAGTGATGTAAAGGTATAGTGTATCACTACAGGGAAGAAATAGAGTTTATAAATATAGTCATCTAAAAAATACATTATTTTTTTTCTCCTTTAGGACCATACTATAACTTTTACATCATTGGGTATGAAATTCCCAAATTTTTCTCTTCCATGTAAAAGGCCCCTAGCTTACCCCACTACTCTTGTGTGTCCCTGTAAAAACCTAGTCAATTGGATACCGTGTGTTTAAAAGTGAATTGATAGTAAAAGCTGTAAGGATGGAGCAGTTACCATAGAAACCAATGGAATGTTCCTGCTGATTTAGATATGTAGAATTGATTTGTTCTGTACTAGGGGTCTTTGGCTAATCTGCATTCCTCTTCTATTAATGTATTCTGTCCCCTTGCATGCAGGTGTGCATTACAGGAGGAGAAGGGGTGTGAAAGCAGGTGAGCTCAGGACAAGGGGAGAGAATTCATGTGAGGTGCAGGATGCTGGAATATGTGAGTTCTAATAATGTTTTAGAAGAAACCTCTAACTACTCACAATATGCACTTTTAAATCCAATATGGAATATTCTTGTCACCTAGTATAGCACTCACATATACTATGATATCCAGTGTTAATTTTATATATATATATATATATATATATATATATTAGAGTTGAGCGGACACCTGGATGTTTGGGTTCGGCAGAACTTCGGAAAAAAAGTCCGGGTTCGGGGTCGAACTTGACCCGAACCCCATTGAAGTAATGAAGTAAAGTTATGGGGACCCGAACTTTTGGCACTAAAATGCCTCTAAAAAAGTCCTGGAAAAGGGCTAGAGGGCTACAAAATAAAGTAAAATGTGGGTGAGTGTCCCCATTAATACAAATAGGTCAATTGACCTATTCTTATGAATGGGGACTCTATTTTGGTTTATAGAAAGCCAATAGCCATGAATGGGGACTCTATTTTGGTTTATAGAAAGCCAATAGCCATGAATGGGGACTCTATTTTGGTTTATAGAAAGCCAATAGCCATGAATGGGGACTCTATTTCGGTTTATAGAATAGCAATAGCATTACATGTATTCCATAAACCGAAAGTCTATAAACCGAAAGACTTTCGGTTTATAGAATACATGTAATACTATTGGCTTTCTATAAACCGAACTAGAGTCCCTATTCATAAGAATTTCTTATGAATGGGGACTCTAGTTCGGTTTATAGAAAGCCAATAGCATTACATACAATGTAATCGCCGAACTCCAACACGGACATACAATGAAATGTCCGTGTTCGGGGTCCAAAAATCGTAAAAGTTCGGTACGAACCCGAACAGTGCGGTTCGGGTTCGCTCAACACGAATATCTATATATATTCTCTATAATTGGTTTTGTTTGCACATTTATTTATTTATTCATTGGTTTTTGATTACATTTTATTTTATTATTTTTGCACACCCCTCCTCCATATATATCTTCACTACATATTTGTGTGTGGGGTTCACTCAAGTGAGTGCAGCACTTTTTCGATCACTATTATAAGAGCCTATTCTCCTCTATTGTTTTAATAACCTTGTCACCTAGTGACGGCAGGGCAATTTAAAGAGACCCTGGGGTCTGGTCACTGAAAATATGTGGGAGATCTAAGGTGAGGGAAGAATCTCCCCTTGCTGTTTCTCCTGCAAGAAGATCATAGAGGGGCCTGGGAAATGGCTTTTAAATCTTCAAAAATGAAGATTTGGCCCTTAATAATGCAGTCACCTCTCACCTTCTCTCGAATACTATTTTAAGGTTTGATGTATATAAACTGTGTTAAATATTCCTGTAAAATCTTGAAAATGTTTTTGGGACACTATTAATGAATAGGGGATTATACACGTCTACTTTGTATAGTGTTACGGTGTGATGCTTTTAATTGTACAATGTTTTATATTTTTGTTTTTATAGCTTACTATATAACTACAGGTCAGTTATGGTTTTTATACATTGTAAAGTGATATTTTGCCCAAAGACAATGTAGACTATAAACCTCTTATGAACAGTCCAGTTAGCTCAAAAAGTGTAAATATAAAGAGATCACTGGAATATAATTTGTTTAAACTTTTTTCTTTCTTCATTGGTCAGGCGTTTGCAATTGTTTCCAGTTTATCTCCAGCAGGCCTCTTGTCCCTCATTGGCTGCTAATGTAGTACCTTGTTTTAAAAGCTGAATTTGGATATAGTTATTTCTAATCTATTAAAACAGCCACTTTATAAATGGCTCAGACCAAAGTGAATCAAACATAAATAGAGCAGAAATGTAGAAACTGGGGCTGGTTTATATATGTGTGTGTGTATACTTTTTTTTTTTTTTTTTTTTTGAGGGGAGGTCAGAATACCATGTAAGAATTTAGGATGAGGATGGGATATTATTAATTTCATAAGCATATAGTCTTTTCATCTAAGATAGGGGACACACCTAATGAAAGCTCATGTAACATAGGTTAAAATGTGTTGCCTCAAAAAACTGTATTTCTTTCCCCTTGAACTATATTCGATGGGGAAATGTGTACCGGTAATTTGCATATCAAGCCACAAGGTGAGGTCATAAACGTCAGACCCCACAGACAGTTGTTGTAAAACACATGTTACTCTTGTACAGTAGCTTGCAGCACAATGTAAAGATCAGTTAATAAATATTTATCATTATTTTTTTTTTTGTTTGTTTACATTCACAGTGGTGTTGAGGGTGAACGAGTCCCTTTTTTAAGTGGTTAAAAAAATCTAAAAAAAAAAAATATTACATCCAGTTTAACAGATAAAATGCTTATATTTTAGAAGACCCCCTCATGGTTAGGGGTAATGCATAATCTTACTACTGGCTGACTTTTTTTATTAGGGACCGAACACAATATCCCTTTTATTTTCATCCCTTAAAAAGAGTACAATATCACTCAGAAGATTGACCAGTAATGTAACAGCACACGGTATTTATTCTAGTGATGTTTATCCAGGTTACTGGGCTCTATATAAGGACACAGAGCTGTCTGTTTAACATCCTGCGTCTGTCTTAGTGCGAATGACTAAAATATAGAATATAATGCCTGTACGCGGCGGCCAAGATGCATTGTAACGATGCTTATTGCACACGTATAATTCAACTGGGAACCTGCACCGCAAATGCCAGATTATTTAATAAACCAATCAAATGGTGCACTTACTGTCTGCTAGTATTGCAAGACCCTAAACACACAGGCTGTAATATAACAGAACAGTGCACTATAGAGTGTTAACACTACTTTGCAACGTATATATTTTTTTTAAGAACCAAAGCCATATTGAAGGACAGTCCTGTGTTTTTTGTTTTCCCATATATTTACCAACATTTTTACACCTCCGGCACAAAAGCCCTTTCAAGCCTGTAATGCCCACGGGTTACTATTTATCAGAGACTGTATATCCACGTGCTACCTAATTAGGATGATTAAATATTCTTACCAATGGCACAAGCCACAGTTTAATAAAGCCATAATCCTTCTTCAAAAAAAATGTTGATTATTATTATTATTATTATTATGACATAGCCCTTTAGAGAGTCAGGGTAGTGAGACTGCGTTCGCTCTCTCTCCCCCCTCTGGCACTGAAACGATCTGCTTAAAGATCGGACATCGATATTCTCTCGATTACGTAATTACTTGTCTAGAAGAAAATAGAAGCAGGACGACGGACGGGATAGCGCAAGGTGCGCTGATCTTGGCGAGCTGGACAGAACCCAGTGGCATTTTTTTTTTTAATCTCGTAGGTTAGTTCACCATTACAGCTCAGCTACCAAGAACTAGTAATTTGCTGTCTGTCTTCCATCTGCAATATTATATTCCTGATTGACTGCAACGCACGGCACTTCAAACCGCTCGATAGGCTGTGTCTGAGGGCTGGATAATCAAAATCCGTATTAACCCTTTGCAGGCCGTCGGCCACACAAACGCCACGACATCCCACGGTCAGTTAGCAAAGCAGGTGAAATTAAACCATGATAATATTGCAAACACTGTGGTCACTTCCAAATCAAAAAATAAATAAAATATTTTACAAGGTAATGCTCCTTATATTAACATCTGCCCTATCCTCTGCTCCTTGCCCCTTACCCACCTTCAAAGTAAAAAAAATAAAATAATAATACACAAAAAGTGGTCATTGAGACCTAGAAAAGAGAGACCCAAATCAGTGCTACTAACATATGCTTTGATTTAACCCACTGGACCAATTTTTCCCTTGTATCTGAACATCCTATATCTTATATCAGAACATTCTCCTCTCTCCTATAAAAGCGCCAAAACCAGATATTCCTTTATGGCAGTGATGTCCAACTTTTTTTTTTTTTTTTATGTATTATGAGGTGGGCCACAAACCGATCGAAAGTGAAATCAATGATGTCATACATTAGAAAGTATGGGCTTTTCGGGTAGCTGTATAAAACCTGGGGGCCACCAATTGGACACCAAATCCTCTACAGCATCATAGCACGGAATGGAGGGGGGGGGGGGTAAGCCCCTAATTGAGTAGACACACGTGGAGTTAGAGATGAGTGCAACAAAATCTTAAAGATGCTGATCTAGAAAATTAATATACTGATTATAATTCTTTGACCCTGCATTTTTTTTAATCCGACTGAGTCCTTAACCCTGTGTGCACCCCCAAAAATATATATAACCCATGTTTTTTCTGCAGGGTCTGGCCCGAGTAATCCAGCAGTTGCATCCCGCTGCCTGGAATATCAGAGGTTAAGACGGCACAAATGCTTTATTGTGTGTCTGTCAATGAAGCGGGCAGAGGAAGACCAGCTGATTTCATACCCCCCCCCCCCCTCCACACCCCATTCACTGCCGCTAAAAACCATTCACAGCAGATCACTAGAAGATGGTCTCCTCCGACAGACTAGAGATGTCATCGCTCCAACAGCTGGAGACAGGACGGGTGACGTGCCACCAAAATAAAAAAAAAACACTCCATGCCACCGAGCCAAAAGCCTCCAGTGTGGCCAAGTCCTATTCCTACGTTGCGATTATTACATTACGTTAACCTTCATCTGTATTTAGCGCCAAACAATCAACAGCAGCGCCTGGTACAGAGATTAAAGGGTTTTTTGTTTTTGTTTTTAAAAAGTCAATTTGGACCGAAGCGGGGCAATACATATGCTAGGGACAGCCCTGTTCCCAAGCTTACAACCTAGTTAACTACAATAAAAGATTTTTTTACAAAAATGTCATGCGATGTAGCGTGTTTTCGACCGCCCTTTTCACTCCGACGAGTTTGCCCCTTTTATTGTTAGGAGCCTCGAAGACAGTTCTTTAATTTATGAATTTAAAAACAAATAGGCCGGGGAGAGTCTCTGGCGAGAAAGAGGTTAACGGTTTCAGCACCCACCCACCAATTGCACCCACAAATGTATTTAAACGGCTGGCTGCGCCCAAGCTGGACCCTTGTGGTTTTTTTTTTAATCCCAAGGTTGCAAGACAACTTTTTTTTTTTCCCCCCTCTTTCTATTTTTTGCAAAATTCAAGCGAAAAACTGGGTCCGTAAAGGAAAAGGGAACCTATATATCCATATGCACCACTACGACTAGGTTGTTTGCGCGTTGCAAATTTTTTTTTTGCTCAGACATTTAGGAAAGGGAGAAGGAAATAACACACACACACACAGAGGAGAAAAACAATAACAAAATCACACAACAGCAGAGCGACCGAGACGGCAGTCTGTCATTCTTCCACCGAAAACAAACAGAAAAAAAGAAGCGGCCAGCCCTGGGCGAGGGGACTCCAGCATTTTACTCGCAGCAATCGAATTAACCACCAAACCATAACCCTTTACCGTGCACGGAGTGGGGGGGCAATTAAACAAATGCCCCCCCACCCCTCCTTTTCGGATACGGTAGCAGATCCACCTGCCCTCCCCAGCCCTTACAAAGGGACAATATTGAACCAACTGCCTCCAGTATACTAGTAAAAAAAAAAATATATATATATATATATATATATATATATATATATATATATATATATATTTATATATATATATATAAAATATGAAAAATTCCTTTTTATCATTTTTTTTTTTTTTTTTTAAAGGGGTGTAAAAAGCTCAATTTAAAAATTAAATTTAAAAAGAAAAAAGAAAAAAAAAAAAACAATTAATAAAATTAAAAAATAAACACAATCTTCCACATTGGAAGCAGGATGTGAAGGACGGCAACAGAAAAAGGGGGTCTGGGGAGTGAAATCCGGGCAGGATGGCAGCTGTTTTGTATTATAATGTGGCTTTAGAGACCCCTATAATCCCCCCCTCTGTAGCTCCAAGCCAGTTTAACCCCTTCCAGCCCAAGCAAAATACCCCCCCAAAACAAACAGCGAAGAGCGCGGGGGACCCCATAAAGGGGAGCTCCCCGTCCCCCTCCTGCATACAATAGGAATCAGAGAGGTTTTCTTTCCAACAAGACCCTCCAAGTGCATGACAACACAAAGCCCCCCCAGGCAGGGGTAAATCCAGGGAGGGAGAGCCCGCCGATAGCGGGAGCCCGTGTGTGTGGCCCTCGGGGCCCCGGGTGTGAGTTACCTGCCGTGGAACCAGTCCTTGCAGGCGTCGCACTCGATCATGAAGCGGGTGACATCGTATGGCAGGCGGCAGACACAGTATACGGGCACGGCGGCCATGTTACATCCTCCTCCTCCTCCTCTGTACACACAGGGACAGCCCGCCCAGCACTCACTGCCTGTACTGCTGCTCTACCTCACTGCCTGCCCAGCACTGCTTCCACTCACTGCCTGCCCAGCACTGCTTCCACTCACTGCCTGCCTGCCCAGCACTGCTTCCACTCACTGCCTGCCTGCCCAGCACTGCTTCCACTCACTGCCTGCCCAGCACTGCTTCCACTCACTGCCTGCCTGCCCAGCACTGCTTCCACTCACTGCCTGCCTGCCCAGCACTGCTTCCACTCACTCACTGCCTGCCCAGTACTGCTTCCACTCACTGCCTGCCTGCCCAGCACTGCTTCCACTCACTCACTGCCTGCCCAGCACTGCTTCCACTCACTGCCTGCCCAGCACTGCTTCCACTCACTGCCTGCCCAGCACTGCTTCCACTCACTGCCTGCCCAGCACTGCTTCCACTCACTGCCTGCCCAGCACTGCTTCCACTCACTGCCTGCCCAGCACTGCTTCCACTCACTGCCTGCCTGCCCAGCACTGCTTCCACTCACTGCCTGCCTGCCCAGCACTGCTTCCACTCACTGCCTGCCTGCCTGCCCAGCACTGCTTCCACTCACTGCCTGCCTGCCCAGCACTGCTTCCACTCACTGCCTGCCTGCCCAGCACTGCTTCCACTCACTCACTGCCCAACACTGCTTCCACTCACTGCCTGCCTGCCTGCCCAGCACTGCTTCCACTCACTCACTGCCTGCCCAGTACTGCTTCCACTCACTGCCTGCCTGCCCAGCACTGCTTCCACTCACTGCCTGCCTGCCCAGCACTGCTTCCACTCACTCACTGCCTGCCCAGTACTGCTTCCACTCACTGCCTGCCCAGCACTGCTTCCACTCACTCACTGCCTGCCCAGCACTGCTTCCACTCACTCACTGCCTGCCCAGTACTGCTTCCACTCACTGCCTGCCCAGCACTGCTTCCACTCACTGCCTGCCCAGCACTGCTTCCACTCACTGCCTGCCCAGCACTGCTTCCACTCACTGCCTGCCCAGCACTGCTTCCACTCACTCACTGCCTGCCCAGCACTGCTTCCACTCACTGCCTGCCTGCCCAGCACTTCTTCCACTCACTGCCTGGCCAGCACTGCTTCCACTCACTCACTGCCTTCCCAGCACTGCTTCCACTCACTGCCTGCCTGCCCAGCACTGCTTCCACTCACTGCCTGCCTGCCCAGCACTGCTTCCACTCACTGCCTGCCCAGCACTGCTTCCACTCACTGCCTGCCTGCCCAGCACTGCTTCCACTCACTCACTGCCTGCCCAGCACTGCTTCCACTCACTGCCTGCCCAGCACTGCTTCCACTCACTGCCTGCCCAGCACTGCTTCCACTCACTGCCTGCCAGCCCAGCACTGCTTCCACTCACTGCCTGCCCAGCACTGCTTCCACTCACTCACTGCCTTCCCAGCACTGCTTCCACTCACTGCCTGCCCAGCACTGCTTCCACTCACTGCCTGCCTGCCCAGCACTGCTTCCACTCACTGCCTGCCTGCCCAGCACTGCTTCCACTCACTGCCTGCCCAGCACTGCTTCCACTCACTCACTGCCTTCCCAGCACTGCTTCCACTCACTGCCTGCCCAGCACTGCTTCCACTCACTGCCTGCCCAGCACTGCTTCCACTCACTCACTGCCTTCCCAGCACTGCTTCCACTCACTGCCTGCCCAGCACTGCTTCCACTCACTCACTGCCCAGCACTGCTTCCACTCACTGCCTGCCCAGCACTGCTTCCACTCACTGCCTGCCCAGCACTGCTTCCACTCACTCACTGCCTTCCCAGCACTGCTTCCACTCACTGCCTGCCTGCCCAGCACTGCTTCCACTCACTGCCTGCCTGCCCAGCACTGCTTCCACTCACTCACTGCCTTCCCAGCACTGCTTCCACTCACTGCCTGCCTGCCCAGCACTGCTTCCACTCACTGCCTGCCTGCCCAGCACTGCTTCCACTCACTGCCTGCCTGCCCAGCACTGCTTCCACTCACTGCCTGCCTGCCCAGCACTGCTTCCACTCACTCACTGCCTGCCCAGCACTGCTTCCACTCACTGCCTGCCTGCCCAGCACTGCTTCCACTCACTGCCTGCCCAGCACTCACTGCCTGTACTGCTGCTCTACCTCACTGCCTGCCCAGCACTGCTTCCACTCACTGCCTGCCCAGCACTGCTTCCACTCACTCACTGCCTGCCCAGCACTGCTTCCACTCACTGCCTGCCCAGCACTGCTTCCACTCACTGCCTGCCTGCCCAGCACTGCTTCCACTCACTCACTGCCTGCCCAGCACTGCTTCCACTCACTGCCTGCCCAGTACTGCTTCCACTCACTCACTGCCTGCCCAGCACTGCTTCCACTCACTCACTGCCTGCCCAGCACTGCTTCCACTCACTCACTGCCTGCCCAGCACTGCTTCCACTCACTCACTGCCTGCCCAGCACTGCTTCCACTCACTCACTGCCTTCCCAGCACTGCTTCCACTCACTGCCTGCCCAGCACTGCTTCCACTCACTGCCTGCCCAGCACTGCTTCCACTCACTCACTGCCTTCCCAGCACTGCTTCCACTCACTGCCTGCCCAGCACTGCTTCCACTCACTGCCTGCCCAGCACTGCTTCCACTCACTGCCTGCCCAGCACTGCTTCCACTCACTGCCTGCCCAGCACTGCTTCCACTCACTCACTGCCTTCCCAGCACTGCTTCCACTCACTGCCTGCCTGCCCAGCACTGCTTCCACTCACTGCCTGCCTGCCCAGCACTGCTTCCACTCACTCACTGCCTTCCCAGCACTGCTTCCACTCACTGCCTGCCTGCCCAGCACTGCTTCCACTCACTGCCTGCCTGCCCAGCACTGCTTCCACTCACTGCCTGCCTGCCCAGCACTGCTTCCACTCACTGCCTGCCTGCCCAGCACTGCTTCCACTCACTGCCTGCCTGCCCAGCACTGCTTCCACTCACTCACTGCCTGCCCAGCACTGCTTCCACTCACTGCCTGCCTGCCCAGCACTGCTTCCACTCACTGCCTGCCCAGCACTCACTGCCTGTACTGCTGCTCTACCTCACTGCCTGCCCAGCACTGCTTCCACTCACTGCCTGCCCAGCACTGCTTCCACTCACTCACTGCCTGCCCAGCACTGCTTCCACTCACTGCCTGCCCAGCACTGCTTCCACTCACTGCCTGCCTGCCCAGCACTGCTTCCACTCACTCACTGCCTGCCCAGCACTGCTTCCACTCACTGCCTGCCCAGTACTGCTTCCACTCACTCACTGCCTGCCCAGCACTGCTTCCACTCACTCACTGCCTGCCCAGCACTGCTTCCACTCACTCACTGCCTGCCCAGCACTGCTTCCACTCACTCACTGCCTGCCCAGCACTGCTTCCACTCACTGCCTGCCCAGCACTGCTTCCACTCACTGCCTGCCTGCCCAGCACTGCTTCCACTCACTCACTGCCTGCCCAGCACTGCTTCCACTCACTGCCTGCCCAGCACTGATTCCACTCACTCACTGCCTTCCCAGCACTGCTTCCACTCACTCACTGCCTGCCCAGCACTGCTTCCTCTCACTCACTGCCTGCCCAGCACTGCTTCCTCTCACTCACTGCCTGCCCAGCACTGCTTCCACTCACTGCCTGCCCAGCACTGCTTCCTCTCACTCACTGCCTGCCAAGCACTGCTTCCACTCACTGCCTGCCCAGCACTGCTTCCACTCACTGCCTGCCCAGCACTGCTTCCACTCACTGTCTGCCCAGCACTGCTTCCACTCACTCACTCACTGCCTGCCCAGCACTGCTTCCACTCACTGCCTGCCTGCCCAGCACTGCTTCCACTCACTGCCTGCCTGCCCAGCACTGCTTCCACTCACTGCCTGCCCAGCACTGCTTCCACTCAGTGCATGCCCAGCACTGCTTCATCTCATTCACTGCCTGCCCAGCACTGCTTCCACTCACTCACTGCCTGCCCAGCACTGCTTCCACTCACTCACTGCCTGCCCAGCACTGCTTCCACTCACTGCCTGCCCAGCACTGCTTCTACTCACTCACTGCCCAGCACTGCTTCTATTCACTCACTGCCCAGCACTGCTTCTACTCACTCACTGCCCAGTACTGCTTCCACTCACTCACTGCCTGCCCAGCACTGCTTCCACTCACTGCCTGCCTGCCCAGCACTGCTTCCACTCACTGCCTGCCTGCCCAGCACTGCTTCCACTCACTGCCTGCCCAGCACTGCTTCCACTCACTCACTGCCTGCCTGCCCAGCACTGCTTCCACTCACTGCCTGCCCAGCACTGCTTCCACTCACTGCCTGCCCAGCACTGCTTCCACTCACTGCCTACCCAGCACTGCTTCCACTCACTGCCTGCCCAGCACTGCTTCCACTCACTCACTGCCTGCCCAGCACTGCTTCCACTCACTCACTGCCTGCCCAGCACTGCTTCAACTCACTCACTGCCTGCCCAGCACTGCTTCCACTCACTCACTCACTGACTGCCCAGCACTGATTCCACTCACTGCCTGCCCTGCACTGCTTTCACTCACTCACTGCCTGCCCTGCACTGCTTTCACTCACTCACTGCCTGCCCTGCACTGCTTCCACTCACTCACTGCCTGCCCAGCACTGCTTTCACTCACTCACTGCCTGCCCAGCACTGCTTCCACTCACTCACTGCCTGCCCAGCACTGCTTCCACTCACTCACTGCCTGCCCAGCACTGCTTCCACTCACTCACTGCCTGCCCAGCACTGCTTCCACTCACTCACTCACTCACTACATGCCCAGCACTGCTTCCACTCACTCACTGCCTACCCAGCACTTCGTCCACTCACTCACTCACTACCTGCCCAGCACTGCTTCCACTCACTGCCTGCCCAACACTGCTTCCACTCACTCACTGCCTACCCAGCACTGCTTCCACTCCCTCACTACCTGCCCAGCACTGCTTCCACTCACTGCCTGCCCAGCACTGCTTCCACTCACTCACTGCCTGCCCAGCACTGCTTCCACTCACTCACTGCCTGCCCTGCACTGCTTCCACTCACTCACTGCCTGCCCAGCACTGCTTCCACTCACTCACTGCCTGCCCTGCACTGCTTCCACTCACTCACTGCCTGCCCAGCACTGCTTCCACTCACTCACTGCCTGCCCTGCACTGCTTCCACTCACTCACTGCCTGCCCAGCACTGCTTCAACTCACTCACTGCCTGCCCAGCACTGCTTCCACTCACTCACTCACTACCTGCCCAGCACTGCTTCCACTCACTCACTGCCTACCCAGCACTGCTTCCACTCACTCACTCACTGCCTGCTTGCCCAGCTTGCCCAGCACTGCTTCCACTCACTCACTGCCTGCCTGCCCAGCACTGCTTCCACTCACTCACTGCCTGCCTGCCCAGCACTGCTTCCACTCACTCACTGCCTGCCCAGCACTGCTTCCACTAACTGCCTGCCTGCCCAGCACTGCTTCCACTCACTGCCTGCCCAGCACTGCTTCCACTCACTCACTGCCTGCCTGCCCAGCACTGCTTCCACTCACTGCCTGCCTGCCCAGCACTGCTTCCACTCACTGCCTGCCCAGCACTGCTTCCACTCACTCACTGCCTGCCTGCCCAGCACTGCTTCCACTCACTGCCTGCCTGCCCAGCACTGCTTCCACTCACTGCCTGCCCAGCACTGCTTCCACTCACTCACTGCCTGCCCAGCACTGCTTCCACTCACTGCCTGCCCAGCACTGCTTCCACTCACTCACTACCTGCCCAGCACTGCTTCCACTCACTGCCTGCCCAACACTGCTTCCACTCACTCACTGCCTACCCAGCACTGCTTCCACTGCCTCACTACCTGCCCAGCACTGATTCCACTCACTGCCTGCCCAGCACTGCTTCCACTCACTCACTGCCTGCCCAGCACTGCTTCCACTCACTGCCTGCCCAGCACTGCTTCCACTCACTCACTGCCTGCCCAGCACTGCTTCCACTCACTGCCTGCCCAGCACTGCTTCCACTCACTCACTGCCTGCCCAGCACTGCTTCCACTCACTGCCTGCCCAGCACTGCTTCCACTCACTCACTGCCTGCCCAGCACTGCTTCCACTCACTCACTACCTGCCCAGCACTGCTTCCACTCACTCACTACCTGCCCAGCACTGCTTCCACTCACTCACTGCCTGCCCAGCACTGCTTCCACTCACTCACTGCCTTCCCAGCACTGCTTCCACTCACTCACTGCCTGCCCAGCACTGCTTCCTCTCACTCACTGCCTGCCCAGCACTGCTTCCTCTCACTCACTGCCTGCCCAGCACTGCTTCCACTCACTGCCTGCCCAGCACTGCTTCCTCTCACTCACTGCCTGCCAAGCACTGCTTCCTCTCACTCACTGCCTGCCCAGCACTGCTTCCACTCACTGCCTGCCCAGCACTGCTTCCACTCACTGTCTGCCCAGCACTGCTTCCACTCACTCACTCACTGCCTGCCCAGCACTGCTTCCACTCACTGCCTGCCTGCCCAGCACTGCTTCCACTCACTGCCTGCCTGCCCAGCACTGCTTCCACTCACTGCCTGCCCAGCACTGCTTCCACTCACTGCATGCCCAGCACTGCTTCATCTCATTCACTGCCTGCCCAGCACTGCTTCCACTCACTCACTGCCTGCCCAGCACTGCTTCCACTCACTCACTGCCTGCCCAGCACTGCTTCCACTCACTGCCTGCCCAGCACTGCTTCTACTCACTCACTGCCCAGCACTGCTTCTACTCACTCACTGCCCAGTACTGCTTCCACTCACTCACTGCCTGCCCAGCACTGCTTCCACTCACTGCCTGCCCAGCACTGCTTCCACTCACTGCCTGCCTGCCCAGCACTGCTTCCACTCACTGCCTGCCTGCCCAGCACTGCTTCCACTCACTGCCTGCCTGCCCAGCACTGCTTCCACTCACTGCCTGCCCAGCACTGCTTCCACTCACTCACTGCCTGCCTGCCCAGCACTGCTTCCACTCACTGCCTGCCCAGCACTGCTTCCACTCACTGCCTACCCAGCACTGCTTCCACTCACTGCCTGCCCAGCACTAACTGCCTGCCCAGCACTGCTTCCACTCACTCACTGCCTGCCCAGCACTGCTTCCACTCACTGCATGCCCAGCACTGCTTCCACTCACTCACTGCCTGCCCAGCCCTGCTTCCACTCACTGCCTGCCCAGCACTGCTTCCACTCACTCACTGCCTGCCCAGCACTGCTTCCACTCACTCACTGCCTGCCCAGCACTGCTTCCACTCACTCACTGCCTGCCCAGCACTGCTTCCACTCACTCACTGCCTGCCCAGCACTGCGTCCACTCACTCACTGCCTGCCCAGCACTGCTTCCACTCACTCACTGCCTGCCCAGCACTGCTTCAACTCACTCACTGCCTGCCCAGCACTGCTTCCTCTCACTCACTCACTACCTGCCCAGCACTGCTTCCACTCACTCACTGCCTACCCAGCACTGCTTCCACTCACTCACTGCCTGCCCAGCACTGCTTCCACTCACTGCCTTCCTGCCCAGCTCTGCTTCCACTCACTGCCTTCCTGCCCAGCACTGTTTCCACTCACTCACTGCCTGCTTGCCCAGCACTGCTTCCACTCACTCACTGCCTGCCTGCCCAGCACTGCTTCCACTCACTCACTGCCTGCCCAGCACTGCTTCCACCCACTGCCTGCCTGGCCAGCACTGCTTCCACTCACTCACTGCCTGCCTGCCCTGCACTGCTTCCACTCACTCACTGCCTGCCCAGCACTGTTTCCACTCACTCACTGCCTGCTTGCCCAGCTTGCCCAGCACTGCTTCCACTCACTCACTGCCTGCCTGCCCAGCACTGCTTCCACTCACTCACTGCCTGCCCAGCACTGCTTCCACTCACTCACTGCCTGCCCTGCACTGCTTCCACTCACTCACTGCCTGCCTGCCCAGCACTGCTTCCACTCACTCACTGCCTGCCCAGCACTGCTTCCACTCACTCACTGCCTGCCCAGCACTGCTTCAACTCACTCCCTGCCTGCCCAGCACTGCTTCCTCTCACTCACTCACTACCTGCCCAGCTCTGCTTCCACTCACTCACTGCCTACCCAGCACTGCTTCCACTCACTCACTCACTGCCTGCTTGCCCAGCTTGCCCAGCACTGCTTCCACTCACTCACTGCCTGCCTGCCCAGCACTGCTTCCACTCACTCACTGCCTGCCTGCCCAGCACTGCTTCCACTCACTCACTGCCTGCCCAGCACTGCTTCCACTCACTCACTGCCTGCCCAGCACTGCTTCCACTCACTCACTGCCTGCCCAGCACTGCTTCCACTCACTCACTGCCTGCCCAGAACTGCTTCCACTCACTGCCTGCCTGCCCAGCACTGCTTCCACTCACTGCCTGCCTGCCCAGCACTGCTTCCACTCACTGCCTGCCCAGCACTTTTTCCACTCACTCACTGCCCAGCACTTCTTCCACTCACTGCCTGCCCAGCACTGCTTCCACTCACTCACTCACTCCCTGCACAGCACTGCTTCCACTCACTGCCTGTCCAGCTCTGCTTCCACTCACTAGCCTCCAACTCACAGGTCTAGATAGCGGCATAGCAACCAGACCCACCACACAAATTATTTTGTGTGCATAAGTGAATTCACTCATAGGCACACCATCTTAGTTTTTTCTCTCTGTGCATTTAATTGTTCCACGGATATTCGTACTATGAGTACAAGTCTGGAGTAGTTTATTTTCTGTTTCTATATACTGTTTGGTAAGTAGGAACAAACTAAAAAAAAATATGGGTCATACCATAGATTCTAGGCTACCTAATGAGATGGGGAACCTTACAGCGCGATGTGGCTAGCTGGACTGGAGCAAGGGCTTCTGGAGACCCCGCACCAATGGGAAGATGTGACACTCAGGTTAAGTGAAACTTAAACGGGATTGTGGTCCTGAGTCCTGCTGTTCCACTGAGGACATAGCTCCCAAAGCAGGACAGAGGTAGAGCATGGCAGGACATAGCTCCCAAAGCAGGACAGAGGTAGAGCATGGCGGGACATAGCTTCCAAAGCAGGACAGAGGTAGAGCATGGCAGGACATGGCTCCCAAAGCGGGACAGAGGTAGAGCATGGCAGGACATGGCTCCCAAAGTGGGACAGAGGTAGAGCATGGCAGGACATAGCTCCCAAAGCGGGACAGAGGTAGAGCGTGGCAGGAGATAGCTCCCAAAGCAGAACAGAATTAGAGCATGTCAGGACATAGCTCCCAAAGCAGGACAGAGGTAGAGTGTGGCAGGGCATAGCTCCCAAAGCGGGAGAGAGGTAGAGCATGGCGGGACATGGCTCCCAAAGTGGGACAGAGGTAGAGCTTGGCAGGAAATAGCTCCCAAATTGGGACTGTCCCACGCAAAGTGGGACTGTTGGGAGGTATGCATGATTATATATGAGTCTACTCAATAAAGAGCGAATTGGAGGAAATCCAGACAAGAATTTCAAACTTTAGGCCAGTGTAGCCGAGTTGGAAAAATTCTCCAATGCAGCTGAATGGGAGAATTTTTCCAACTCCACTACTTTGGCCTTAAGTTTGAATTTCCCATCTTAATTCTCTCTTTAGGGAGTAGACCCTCAAAGTCCATGTAATGAGCAGTGTTGGTACCTAAGCCTGGGCATAACCATAATAATAATGCCTTGTAGTCCTATTAATAGAAAATAGTCCCAGATCCGCACAAGATATAAAGTCCCGGTGCACGGACTTTAAGATGTCTCCCAAATCTTCAAATAGCAACCCTGGCTTGAGAAAGATCTGCAAGGATTGAAACGTTGCCTATGTGTGATTAAAAATTCATCACTTTACAACCGAGTGCTGGCCTTTCATTTTTGTTGTAGTCCTATTAGGCATTGCGGTTTGTCAATATCCGCGGCCAGGCGGATACACAAGCATTTCTTCCGGCAGCCATCTTGTCGGAGGTGGAAGACAACTTCAGGTGTGTATTTTAGCAGCTTCTCCCGCACATATATATAAATAAATGTGCATACCTACCTGAAGGTGAACTTGTCATTCACACCTTTTGTGGATGACAGGTTTATTTATTTTTTAACTACAATTACACACAGAACACGATATTGTGGTTGTGGATTTATATTTTTCTCTATGATGCATCTGGAAGAAATCGGGGTCTCATTACAGATAAATGCTACACTGGTGTTTCGGAATTTGCCATTACCCAAGAGCTCTATTCCTCCGATTTCTCATCATATTCTTTCTTTTTGTAGTTTCAAATTGCGGGGGGGGGGGGGGGGGGGGACCGGGTAAGCTTCTGAAAGGGTTGTGTATTTTTGTTATATTTTAAACTAACATTTTTCATTGAAATGTTGTCTTTTCACAAGTGATAGGACACTAATATTACCCTTTTATAGATGTTTAGGAGCTAGAAGTTCTGGATAGAGAGGTTTCTTCTTGCAGCATAAGTTCTGCAAAGAATAGGATATGAGTCCTCTGTGCCAGATCTGAGAAGTGATCAGGGCCGGCCTTAGGGGTGTGCAACCTGTGCGATCGCACAGGGCGCAACACCCCAGGGGGCGCCCGCCCGACTAACAAAAAAAAAAAAAAAGTTTAAAAAAAAAAAACTGATGAGCTCCGCCCCATCACGGACAGAAAAGAACAAGGTTCAAGGGGCAGAGACAGAACAGGGGAGGGGGGAAGAGACAAAACAGGGGAGGGCGAGACAGAATGAGGGAAGAGGGAGAGACAGAACAAAGGGAGGGGGAGAGATAGAACAGAGAAAGGGGGAGGGAGAAGAGAACAGAGGAGGGGGGAGTAAAGAAAACAGAGAGGGAGAGAGAGAACAGATAGGGGGAGGAGGGGGAGAGAGAGAACAGATAGGGGGGGGAGGGGGAGAGAGAACAGATATGGGGAAAGAGGGGGAGAGACGGACATAGCAACGAAGTCCAAAGGGACAAACATGGGAAGGGAGAGACACATACATGGAGGGAGAGGAAAGAGTCGGGGGGGCACCACGGGGGAGGTCCGCACAGGGCGCCGGAACACTTAAGGCCGGCCCTGGAAGTAATCATGCATGTGTGTATGGAATACATGTAATGGACTGTGTCACCTAAATATTTTTCTTACTGTGTATGCAGAGAATAAAAAATGATAATTATATATGTTAGCAAGATTGCCAACACATGCATAAATAAGGAGAAACGTGTGTGTGTTAAATGGTTAAATGTGTCTGTGGTGTTACCTGCTTATGACATCACCTTGTGGCTTGACATGACTCTTTTCCTTTCTTGACTAGAGGATAAACATTTTTTTTTTACTGAAAATGTCCTATATATTGTGTTTAGAGTTGCCACCTTTTGTTCAAAAAAAAATACCGGCCATTCTATTCAGCTTATAGAGTGAACTCTGGATGTTTTTCTTATTGATTTCATTATGTTTCTATGCCTTTTTTTCTTGGCTATTAAATATTTTCATATTAAGTTTTTGGCACCCTTTCAAAATTTTTTCACTTGTTTATTCTGTTGTGCTCCCCATTCTTGAGTTGTGGCTGCAGTTCTCATTTCAAGTTCACTATATTATTTGTTTCATTTAGTAACACCATTATAATTTTATTGAATTATTACCTTTTTTTTTTTTTATATATCTTTTTTATGTTACAAAGATTTAAAGACATAATAAGTAGCCAGTTATTCAGATGCTTAGGAAACATAGAGGGGCATGTACTAAAAAAAACGCAAATATATTTTATGTGCAAAACAATTTTTGTGCTTTGCTCCTAATGCGATGTACTAAACATTTAACACTCAAATAGTACATACGAGCAAATTGCAAATAAAAACAGGCATAATTGAGAATAAAAACAGGCAATTTTGCGAATATTTTTTCTACCTCTTTTGATAGCACTTGCCCCAGGAGGTGACAATTGTACAATTCTAAAACAATAAATATCTATACACACAGACATCTCTCTCTATCTCTCTCTCTATAACTAGTTGCATTTATACTTATTTGAATTTTTTAATATTATATTCAACTATTTTCTTATGTGATAAAATGTATTGAAAAATGTAATTCCTTGTTTTTATTCCCTTCCTCTGCGCCCACATTGCACCTAAAGGACTTAACAGAGCTCCATACAGTACCCACAGCACTTGTCATGCACATATATTGCACCCACACACGATTTGGCATGCCACAGTGTCAATGCCCCACAGAACATACCACAACATCACTTTGCCCCACAGAACTAGCCAGTGTCACTTTCCCCATAGTACATATTATTTTGCCCCACAGACCATGCCACAGCATTACCACCATGCCAATTAAAATAAACCGGTTTTCCCATTAATATTTGCCCAATAAAATGCCAGTATTATTTTGCCATTAATATGTCCCAGTAAATTTGCCAATAATATGTCAGTGTTATGTCCCATTAATATGCCCCAGACAATTTCCCCCATTTCCCCAGCACTTACCTGTTTTCCCTGGTGGCTAGTGGCAGGCAGCATGGTCTCCTCCATGCTGCCTGTTCGGCTCCCAGGCGGTTGTGCCGACAGGGCATGTGACCCGGCGCGCTTATGACGTCAGCGCACCGGTCACGTGACTGTTGGCACTTCCGTGTCAGACTGCACGGGGAGCCGAACAGGCAGCACGGAGGTTTCTCTGTGCTGCCTGTTCGGCTCCCCGTGCAGCCTGCCGGCAGAGGGAAGGTGAGAGGGGATCTTCCGATCCCGTCTCACCTCCGTCTCTGCAAGCGCGTTTTTTTTTTTTTTTAAGGACCAGATTCTTTTTTTTTTTTTTTCAGTGCTGAGGGGCGCTGCCGCCCCCAAAATTTGCCGCCCTAGGATGCCTCGCAGTAAATACAGCACTGGATATAACATAATCACACTTTTAAATACAGCCACAAAATGAACACAACATAACAGTAGGAGATACAATGGTGAAATCCTGCCTCACGCCTTTCAGAATACAAAGGGGTCAATTTCAAATACATACAGAGTACACTCTGAAAAAGTAACTTCCCGATTAAAGGACATCACTTTACAAAAGGATACTGAATGACTTACATAAGGACAAGGGGTAAGGTGACCTATTGACAGAAGTTTGCAGGATCTATACAATCTTAACATGGGTGAAACAATGAATGGGACAAAAGGATACACATCCTGGCTGACATCCTGAGTGAGTCTGTGTTTGGAGTCAAGCTGAAAACTGGGTTCTGCTGGTGCCCTCAAAGTTTGTACCCCCACACCTAGTACATGCACAGAGAGGGTCCATAGTCTATTAGAAGGAGGTGGGCCATTATTTCTCTCCACGAACCCCAGTGACAGAGGGTTCTGTCACAACCCCCTGAGACTGGGAGAGCAAAGGTTTCATAAACAATGGAAGGGATTCTAAGTACAATAAAGCTATGTAGTTCACTGCCAAGGGAATTGATGCTATCAAATACAATATATGTCTCCAAAAGGTGTCTGGATATGTCTTTAGAAAAGCACACATGCTCAGAGTGACCCCCCGAATATGTACAAACTATAACTATGGTATCATTGCAATTAAAAAAATATTAGCCTTTTTGAATAAGCTATGATGGATGTACAAATCAATATTCTGAAATGTTTTTTTTTTTTTTTTTTTTTTGTTTGTTTTTGTCTCTCTTTTGTTTTAGCTGCTAGGGCAACAAATCTTTTATATCCTTCAGCACAGTCTCCATGTGTCACATGACCACAGACAAAGGAAAATTTGGACATCACGTAATTCATAAATAAAGTAATTGCTTTTCCTAATGCTTTATATATAGGTATAATATTGTTCTATGTGTAATAGCATAAAGTGGGGTACCTTACGCATTGGTCATTGGTTGGATATATCTGTGATAGCAATGGAAGCTTTAAAGGCTACAGGTATTTGCTAGAGATATTATTTATTTACTCAATGTTTGAATACAATAGCCCAAAAGTTGGTTCTCTTATCTGAACACAGAATAAAAACGGCAAATTACAGTAAATGTTGCCTGTTTTTATGATACACATATATTTTCAATGAATATATTAGTTTTACCTGCATTATATCAGGATTAGACTCCCACTCTGTGCCCATTCTATATCCATGCTCTAATATACACCAATAATCTCAATATTGTGAATTTTATACACTAGTAAGCAATAGCAATGACCGGCAAGACCTGTTAAATGTCTCAACAGTATAATTTGTATCATTTTCTATTTTAATGCAAATATATACGACTTGTCTCTGTTCCATCACCTGGCCGGATGCCACATATTGTAAGAATTAACGGCTGGTGTAATAACCATTATTACATCATTCCGAATAAGGGTGGAATATTACTTGGAGCGAGAAATCCTGTGTTGAATGTTATCACCCCTTTCCCATGTAAGTAGAATTCTTAATTGCTGGAGGTTTATCTTTACATTAGCTCTTGTAGTTTATCTTACATTTATTAAGTGTAGTGTATCTTTTGTAGATCACAAAGCTGCTCTTAATCTCTTTTACCGTGATGGCAAGTGTAATTTTCCTGTAATCGGGTTTATCTAGAATCTGCAAAGAAGTCAATAAATGTTATTATATAAAATAAGTGGATTTATCGACTGGTAAAATGCAACAAAATGTTCCAGAGTAGTTTTTTTTTTGTTTAAAGTACATTTTTTAAAAGTACGATCAGTTTTCCATAAGCCAGCATTCCCATTGTTTTTTATCCTAATATAATAGTAATATATAATATAATAATATATATAATATGATAGTAATATAATATAATAGTCTGGTGTTTTATCTGATCAAATGACAAATACCTATTGATTGCATGTGTGACCCACCCTAAATTCATTCCATCTTCTAAACTATCGAAGAGAGGAAAGAATGAAACTGCCTGGTACCCTTTAGTTTTACAGCCAAGGCCATTGTTGGCTCTGTTCAAATTTAGGTTAGGTATGAACCAGATTTTTTCTTTTAAACAAATAGTCCAGCTTTTCCCACCCACTTGTTTCATACGGACAGGCTTGTTTCAGTCAATGTCTTTGGTCGAACTGCAATGTTTTATAGTGCAGTGGTGTTATTTTATAACATATTATTCTATCATCCTGATGGCTGACGTTACCCGATAGGAAGTTGGTTACTAAAAGAGAATTGGCATCCTGGGAACAGTCTAATGTCCAAATAACTTTCAAGTACTGTTGCCATCACAGGGGAGATACTTTTTAAGAAATTAAACCAATCTTCGGATTACCAGGACATAAAAAAACAAAAGAGTCTCTGAATGTCATTCCCCAGCATGAAAGGACAAAAAATTATAAAATAACACTACAACACGAAAACAAAATTGCATTTAAACCAGAGATACTGCTAGATATAACACAAATAATGACGGATATTTATAAAAACAATGAAAACAAGGTGGAAAATTATTATTTTTTTTTTTTTTTAATTTGAAAATACAGATATTTAATATACAAGACAGCAGTTTTTGATATTAACATATATCCAGTTTACATATACAAACATTTGGTAACAAATGATATTTTTGAAGATATATTTCACTTGTACCTATGATATACAAAATGCTTATATCACTTGGAATAAACTATGGTGAAAAGAGATTGTGGACTGTTTATGCATATGAAGTATTTTTTTTTTTTTTTTTTATATCATTACATTTTGGAACAGTGTGGAACTTTACACACATAAGAGGGGGGGGGGAGGGGGGGGACAAGAAAAAAGGGGGGGTAAGATAGAGAAATTTCAAGACGGAGAGAAGGAAAGGGGGGTGGGGGGGGGTGGAGTGGGATCTTTCAGTCCGAGGAGTTTGCTTTCCGAATGTGAATTGTAAGTGGGTCGTATTTATCGGTGTGTTTTTTCCAGAGAGTCCATGTCTTTTCCCATTCTTGCAGTTTGTCTTCTTGAATCGCAGACATTCTTTCATAATCTGAACTGATATTGATGGAATTTATGAGATCTGTCAGCTTAGGGGCTGTGGTCCGTTTCCAAGCTCTAGCTATTTCTGATTGGGCTGCTATCAAAATGTGTTTGGCTAGGAGTCGGGCGTGGGGGCTCACCGAGGTTGGAATAATTAAGAATAGGGCACATTCTACTGTGGCCGCCAGAGAAGAGGATAACGTGTCGTTGAGCAATTTAAAGACCTTTACCCAAAATGCTTGGATAGATACACATGACCACCAAATGTGCAACATGGTGCCAATCTCCGAGCATTGACGCCAGCACATATTCGAACATGAACGGTATATTTTTGCTAATCTGGACGGTACCAGGTACCATCTAAATATGACTTTCTTGTGCGTTTCGACATGGTTTAGGCATCTTGTCGTGCCTTTTAGAGCTGTGAGGGCCTGTTTCCATTGCGAGTCATTTAGCGGGTATTTTAGTTCTTTCTCCCATTGTGTTCTGTAGTGGAGCTCTTTTAGGCCATATGATGCATTGAAAATATTGTAGCATTGGGTTAATGATCCCTTTGATTTCGGAGAGTTGTTCCAGATGGATACTATTTGCTTGGTCGCGGGAATTTGGGTGTCCAGGGGTGGAAATTCTTTCAAAATGAGTTTTAGAGACTGATAGGTTAAGAATTCACCAGAAGGGATGTCGTATTTTTCCTGAATTTTTGGCAGCGATTTAACCATGTCTTGTTCATATAGGTCTCCAATCCACTTTACCCCGGCTTTTTCCCAAGCTCTAAGATTGATATTGTCGTTCATATATTCTAGGACCTTTATTGGGGATGTTTTGGTGAGAATGTATTTCGTGTTTAGTTTCTTCTTGAGTTTAATCCATGCATCTAGCATTGTTTTTGTAGTGGGGAGGATTTTTTGGGACTTTGGTAGGACAGGTGATGGAGTCCACAGCAGAGAGGATATGGAATGTGGGTGGATATATGTTTCTTCTATTTTCTGCCATGGTTCCGACGTGTTGTGTTCCCCAGTAATCAAAGCTTGGCTGGTTAGGTTTGCCAGGTAGTAGTTTGCAAAATTCGGGACCGCCAGGCCTCCTTTATTTTGTGGTTGCTGTAAAAGTTTTAGCGCTAGTCTGGGGGGTTTGTTTGCCCATATGAAGTTGTTCCAACATGTCTGGATTTTTTTGATCAGTGAGTTGGGCAGCATGATGGGAAGGGTTCTCAGTAGGTAGAGAAATTTTGGGACTACCATCATTTTAAGTGAATTAATTCTGCCCATCCAGGACAATTCTAGCTTTGCCCAACGTTTTAAATCGTCCGCTGTCGTTTTTAAAAGATGTGAGAAATTCAGTTTGATACACTGGGAGAAAGTCTTAGGCACCTTTGTTCCCAAGTATGTTATGTCTTTCGTTCGCCATTCGTATTGGTACGTTTGTTTAAGTTGTTCAATCAAGCACTTCGGATAGCCCATAGTGAGGACTTGGGTTTTTGTCACATTGAGTTTGTAGTATGAGGCCTCTGAAAAGGATGTTAGAATTTTGTGCAGATTGGGGAGTGATATGGAGGGGTTTGTAAGAGACAGCATAATGTCATCTGCGAATAGGCCAATTTTATGTTGTTCTCCTTGGACATTGACTCCGTGAATGAGAGGGTTATTCCGGATGGCTTGTGCCAGTGGTTCCATTGCTATCACAAAGATAGTGGGCGATAGTGGGCATCCTTGCCGAGTCCCATTAGTTATGGAGAAGGCCTCCGACAGAAACCCAGAGGTTAGCACACGAGCAGATGGCTTAGTGTATAGCGCTAATATGGCTGTGATAAATGCGTCCGGGAAGTTACATTTCTGTAGTACCTTTTCTAGGTATAGCCAGTGTATTCTGTCGAAGGCCTTCTCCGCGTCCAATGACATCAACAAACATTTCATGTGTTTCTCCTGTGCCATGCAAACAATGTCCAGCATTTTCCTGGTATTGGCAAAGGCTTGTCTTCCTGGAACAAATCCCACCTGGTCTGGGTGAATGATCGTGGTTAGTACAGCTGAAATTCTATTTGACAAAATTCTCGCATATAATTTAGTGTCTGAGTTGAGTAGTGAGATTGGTCTGAAATTAGGGCATTTGTCGGGCGGTTTGCCTGGCTTGGGCAGTGTAACAATTGTCACTTCCAGCATCTCATCAGGCAATTTTCCAGCTTCCATGCATGCGTTAAAGAGATCTACCAGATAAGGCGTTAGGGTAGATTTAAAAGATTTATAGTAGATATTAGAAAGCCCATCTGGGCCTGGCGATTTGTGGAGTTTTAATGAGTTAATTGCGTGATTAACTTCTTCTGAGGTGTCGGAAAATTATTTTTAACAGTGCATTGCAGGCTATTTTATCTAGGAGTCCCTGAAATCTACCAATATTTTGGTACATTCATACAAGAAAAATGGCACACCCAGTGATGTCATAGTGGGAACTAGTCATAAAAGTAAAGTTCAACCCAGTAGCGTTAGCATCCGCCCCTCATAAGTGCACAAACATGCTGGAAAACACATTTCCACGTATTTATTATGACTCTCATTATGCCAGAATTATTTATTGAAATCTGCCCTTTCCTGTACCTTTTTATAAAAACATGTTACAGAGATTTAAAGACATAATAAGTAGCCTGTTAATCCGATGCTTAGGAAACATAGAGGGGCGTGTACTAAAAAAAAACGCAAATATATTTTATGTGCAAAACTATTTTTCCTCTTTGCTCCTAATGCAATGTGCTAAAAATTTAACACTCTAACAGTACATACGAGCAAATTGAGAATAAAAACGAGCATAATTGAGAATAAAAACAGGCAATTTTGTGAATATTTTTTCTACCTCTTTTAAAAGCTGGTGTAATTTTCACACGCAAATAAGAATTATTTTTCACAAAATATTCACAAAACTCTTTAGCGTGCGCAAATCTAATCGCAATTTATTAGCGCAACCGGAAAAATGCATGCTAAATAAAAATAAACTGAAGAGGCGCAAATCAGGGAAAAAACCAGCGCAAAATGTTACAAATAGTCGCAAATTGCTCCTTACTCATGTTTTACCTACTTTTCTTCCCACTGCACTTGTTTAGTACATGACCTCCTTAGACTTCAGGTAAAAAAAAAAAAAAAGTTACTAAAATCTTTACTTTCTGTATATTGAACATGATTCTTCACGTGAAACGTTTAAACCAATTGCAGTTTTTTTTTAGGTTTACAATGCAAATTAAAACATTTGCAGGGACCTATAAATTCAGTTCCCGCTACTGCATTTTTCATTCTCCCCCCCCCACTCATCAATTGAAGTTAAGGGGAGAGGGGATTAGCAATTTTATTTATTGCTCTTGTATACTCCTTTTTCTTTAGTGCTCAGCCAGCCAAAAGCCCAGTGCCACAGCATTACTACCATGCCAATTAAAATAAACCGGTTTTCCCATTAATATGCCAATTTGCCCAATAATATGCCAGTATTATTCTTCACTAATAAGCCACAGCCAATTTGTCCAATAATATGCCAGTATTATTCTGCCATTAATAAGCCACAGCCAATTTGCCCTATAATATGCCAGTATTATTCTGCCATTAATAAGCCACAGCCAATTTACCCAATAATATGCCAGTATTATTCTTCATTAATAAGCCACAGCCAATTTGCCCAATAATATGCCAGTATTATTCTGCCATTAATAAGCCACAGCTAATTTGCCCAATAATATGCCAGTATTATTCTGCCATTAATAAGCCACAGCCAATTTACCCAATAATATGCCAGTATTATTCTGCCATTAATAAGCCACAGCTAATTTGCCCAATAATATGCCAGTATTATTCTGCCATTAATAAGCCACAGCCAATTTACCCAATAATATGCCAGTATTATTCTGCCATTAATAAGCCACAGCCAATTTCCCCAATAATATGCCAGTATTATTCTTCATTAATAAGCCACAGCCAATTTGTCCAATAATATGCCAGTATTATTCTGCCATTAATAAGCCACAGCCAATTTGTCCAATAATATGCCAGTATTATTCTGCCATTAATAAGCCACAGCCAATTTGCCCTATAATATGCCAGTATTATTCTGCCATTAATAAGCCACAGCCAATTTGCCCAATAATATGCCAGTATTATTCTGCCATAGTGAGGTACCAACTATCCCCTGCCTATATTTGTTTGGCAAATGATCAATGGAGTAAAAGTCCCATAGCAGGTAAAGCCAAATGGTAGCCTCACTACGCATTTCACCAGGTGCTATCCCGACTTCCTCATTAGTAATGTCTGTGTGTTGACAGCGCTGTATCTAGCGCATGGCAGAGGGCGGCACTTACCATGTCTGCCTGGGGGTGGGTGGGAAAAAACTTGCTTGTCAACAGAAACGATGGGTAGGGAGATCACTGCGAGCAGACAGAGTGGTGTCTGTGCATTGCCCAGGTGCACAAATAACCTACCATGCTGCCTGTTGGGTTCCCCGTGTGGTTTGACGGGTGAGTTCCGACAGGTCACATGACCCAGCACTCTGTCATCAGATACGCACCTGTATCGCTTGACCTGTCGGCACTCACCCGTCAAACCACACGGTAGGTTGTCTGTGCACCAGGGAACACACAGCACTGCCCAGGGTAAGTCCTGGGGTGATGGGGCATGCCCTGGGTGTGCAACGTGGGTGAGGGGTTGCCCGAATTTCGTCTGCCTAAGCAGAACAAAACCAAGATACACAACTGTGTATTGATGTCCGAGCATATCATATGAATACAACCAGGGGTCAAGTCCTGGGGAAAAAAGTGTGGGAACTCACTCAAAATCCCCCCCCCCCCCCCAAAAAAAATATATTTTGCAGAAAATTCAGTGCAACATTTATTGCACAGGGACTTGCAGCGGGATCTTTTGCACAGCTGCTCCAGCTTCACTTCACCTTCAAACCACGGACTGTCCACATTGATTGGCCAGCGTTGTGAATTTTGCCCCTCTATATGCAAGGATTTTGCCCATCTATATGCCAGGATTTTGCCCCTATATATGCCAGGATTCTGCCACTCTATATGCCAGGATTCTGCCACTCTATATGCCAGGATTCTGCCACTCTATATGCCAGGATTCTTCCCCTCTATGTGCCAGGATTTTGCCCCTCTATATGTCAAGATTCTGCCACTCTATATTCCAGGATTTTGCCCCTCTATGCCAGGGTTCTGCCACCCTATATGCCAGGATTTTGCCCCTCTATGCCAGTATTTTGCCCCTCTATGCCAGGATTCTGCCCCTCTATATGCCAGGATTTTGCCCCTTTATGCCAGGATTTTGCCCGTCTATATGCCCGGATTTTGCCCCTCTATGTCAGGATTTTGCCCCTCTATATGCCAGGATTTTGCCCATCTATATCAGGATTTTGCCCCTCTATGCCAGGATTCTGCCACTCTATATGCCAGGATTTTGCCCCTCTATATGCCAGGATTCTGCCACCCTATATGCCAGTATTTTGCCCCTCTATGCCAGTATTTTGCCCCTCTATGTCAGGATTTTGCCCCTCTATATTCCAGGATTTTGCCCCTCTATGCCAGGATTCTGCCCCTCTATATGCCAGGATTTTGCCCCTTTATGCCAGGATTTTGCCCGTCTATATGCCCGGATTTTGCCCCTCTATGTCAGGATTTTGCCCCTCTATATGCCAGGATTTTGCCCATCTATATCAGGATTTTGCCCCTCTATGCCAGGATTCTGCCACTCTATATGCCAGGATTTTGCCCCTCTATGCCAGGATTTTGCCACTCTATATGCCTGGATTTTGCCCCTCTATGTCAGGATTTTGCCCATCTATATCAGGATTTTGCCCCTCTATGCCAGGATTCTACCACTCTATATGCCAGGATTTTGCCCCTCTATGTCAGGATTTTGCCACTCTATATGCCAGGATTCTGCCCCTCTATATGCCAGGATTTTACACCTCTATGCCAGGAATTTGCCCCTCTATGTCAGGATTCTGCCCCTCTATGTCAGGATTTTGCCCCTCTATGCCAGGATTATGCCCCTCTATGCCAGGATTATGCCCCTCTATATGGCAGGATTTTGCCCCTCTATGCCAGGATTCTGCCACTCTATATGACAGGATTTTGCCCCTCTATGTCAGGATTCTGCCACTCTATATGCCAGGATTTTGTCCCTCTATGCCAGGATTGTGCCCCTCTATGTCAGGATTCTGCCCCTCTATATGCCAGGATTCTGCCCCTCTATATGCCAGGATTCTGCCCCTCTATATGCCAGGATTTTGCCACTCTATATACCAGGATTTTCCCCCTCTATGCCAGGATTTTGCCCCTCTAAATGCCAGGATTTTGCCCCTCTATGTCAGGATTTTGCCCCTCTATGTCAGGATTTTGCCCCTCTATATGCCAGGATTTTGCCCCTCTATATGCCAGGATTTTGCCCCTCTAAATGCCAGGATTTTGCCCCTCTATGTCAGGATTTTGCCCCTCTATATGCCAGGATTTTGCCACTAAAAAGACCAGGATTTGCTTGTTTAATCCACCCTCCTCCCCCTTCCCCAGACAGTACTTACCTCCGGTCGTCTCCTCTGTGCATCTTCCCCCCTGCAGAAGGAAGCTCCGGTCATCACATTTTTTTTTTTTTGCTTTATTGACGTTGCGCAACTTCAATAACGTTAAAAAAAAAAAATGTGACGACCCACGCATGCTTAAAATCCTTCACTGTGTTTACCATTTCCGCTGAAAAGCTATTCCATACATCCACTACCCTCTCAGTAAAGTTATACTTCCTGATGTTACTTTTAAATCGTTGCCCCTCTAATTTTAGACTATGTCCTCTACTTGTGGTGGTTTTTGTTCTTTTAAATATACTCTCCTCCTTTACTGTAACTATTCCTTATTTCACAACTCTTTCATGTTAGACTTTTTATAATTCCAAATATTATTAGTATACTACCACTTTTTATGCTAAAGTACTGTGCGGCGTACTAAAGAGCAGCTGTGTGTATATGTGTGGGTACAATATCATTAGAGGAGTGTCACATTTCTTCCACTATATTATGATTAAGTCTGGCATGACAAAACGCGTTGGGACATTACAGAGTTTAAAGTTTCAGCCGGCTCCTTGTTTTTCATTGTGGGAGTTTGCTGTTGACCGAGTTTCTTATGAGTTTGGAGTTTTATAACTATTATTACCATTTTTGGGTCCAGTCGTCCCGATTTCTTTTGGTGCATGATCGGTAGGCAGGTCCCCTGCAGCTCTGTGGAAAACCTGGTTCCTAGTCTTATAATCAGATCTCAAATAGTCTGACTATAAGATGAACTCGAATATAAGACAAGGAGATATTTTTAGAGCATTTGCAAATACGGTAGTTACATTGTATGTTTTGCTTTAATGGAACTTAATGTCTTCCCATGAAGCATGGCAACTACCAGGCAGGGGATAAACTGGCATGTACTGTTTATCCTCAGACTAGGGACTATTTTTCCACTTCTAATTTAGAAACACGTGAGAAATAAAGTTTAGTAATAAATGCAAACGCAATTGTCAGTCTGCATCCTGGCCACTGGGTGGCACTGTATAGAAATACCTAAGTGCCTGCTTATTTGTCTGTAAAATGATTGCGCATCTAAGGATGCAGCAGCATGACACTAAACAACAGATTATCTGACCTTGAAAGGCAATATTCCTCTGGTCCTAAAATTAGAATAAAATCCAATTGTAATAAAATCACTCTGCCAGGCTGCCTTTTTCTAACTATGCACATTGCAGCCACATTTCCCATCTTTTCCATGGGACATGTGTTACATTCAACCCATCTGGTGCCGGAGGATGTTTAATAATCCAAGCACTTTATCAGGATAAGGACGGAGATCTAAAAAAAAAATATATATATATATATATATTTTTTTTTTACTTTGGACACCACATGCTAAATAAAAACATGCTCATTCTGTACAGTAGATGAGAAATACTGGTGAAAACTAATCGACCAAATAGTGTAAAATTTAATGTATATAAATCCCATACATGTTTGGGGGAGAGGAGTAGGGTTGCCACCTGGCCGGTATTTTACCGGCAGGCCGGTAATAAATTGGCTTGACCCCAATGTTAAGTCTATGGAGGTAGTACCAGGGCCGGTATTATTTTGAAGAAAAGGTGGCAACCCTAGAGAGGAGACAAGTTTATTTGCTATTTTTGCACGTTTTTTTTTAACTGGACTGTATCACCGAAACATTGTTTTTTACTGTGAATGTAGAGAATAAATGATTGAAAAATTATCTATTTATTGTGTTAGGGAAAACTGCAAGTAAATGTCTAAACGAGGAGAAAAACAGGTCTGTGGAGTCGCCTGCTTATGACATCACTTGTGGCATGGGAAATGTGTAATTTGCATACCGTGCCACAGGTGATGTCATAAGCAGTTATGTCATTGCAATTTGGCTAGTACAGTGTTATAGATAATTTTCTATCCTCTACATGCACAGTAAATACGTTACGGTGACACAAATAGTAAAATATTATAAATAAAGCACCATATTGAAACCTGTGTCCTCGCTATAGCTTTATTAGTGGGCTGACATGTTCATTAACCCACTGGCATGCATGTGACACCTTTGTCTGTGCCAAAGCCATCAAAATGAGAAAGTCTTCTTCCTGGGGATCAATGCCCCGGAAGGGCTCGGTGCTGGCTCCTAGAAGTCTGATGCGTCGGGTACCATTGCACCCTCGGTTCTCAGAGCCAGGATGTGTGTATATTATATATATATATATATATATATATATATATATGTATAAGTCTTTGCCGTCCCCAAGGACCATTCTAGTGAAGACTTATATATCCATCCTTTTGGCAGAATGGATTAAATCTTGGGCCGGATGAAGGAAGATCTGACACAAGATGTCAGCCCCCTGATAGTTTTGTGGAGCAGAGATCAAGCTGCCCTCGTTTGTTATTTTACGCTGTGTTGTATACGTTAGTACTTTTTTTTTGGTATTTCCATATGTATTGTGGAATTTGTCGTGCTGTGTTATAACACTACATATACTGTAAGAAATATCTGAACATTTTGATTGTGTATGTCAAAATATTTTATACGAAAGTGAATACAAATGTAAAATATAAAACATCCAGCTGTTTATAATCATGTATATTATATAGATAGGACTGCAACAATTAAAAAAAATTCTGTACATAGTGCAAGAAAGTTGCATGCAAATGCTTAAAATAAGCGTTTTAAATACTTCCCATTGTAGTTTGATAAGCAAACTTTGCATGTCAAACATGACGTGCCACGCTTTCACAACATGGATTTCTCTTATTTTATGAATTTACATCCAATTTTGGTAACACAATGAATTGACCGTTTTTTAAAATTAGTACAGCATGTAAATGTAAAGAAAAATATATGATCGGTCTTACCAGTTGAGCCCCTTAACACTTCTTAAAACCTAAAGTGTAATAGGGTTATTGCTTTTGCTCTAGCAACAGTCCTTCCCAGCTCTAATTATTTAACGATACTGAATTGAGAGGCCCCAGTGAAACATGTTTCAGTGTAAAATTACAGGAAAATATTGTAAAGTAAAAGTGCATTTTACAGATTAAAAATATATAGTATACACAAAAACAAAATAAAAAGTAGGTACTGCCCCTTTAACATCCCAAATATTTAACCTGTTACCATAGTCGCTTGCCAAGTATCAGCCTTACTGGATCGTTTTAGGGTAAATTCCCCTCCCGAGAACAAAAACAAACCCAAAAAAATGGAGATCAGCCGGTTTTATACTAAAAGAATAGAGATTTTTATTAAGCATTGTAAGTTGCATTCATTAGCCATCAAACAGTACACACCAGGAGCCTTCGACAACAAGCCAGACCCAACAACAGTTCATTCTTGCGCCATTCCTAGAGTCAGGACTAAAACTCCCTTCAACTTACTTTAGAATGCCTACTCATCTTTTAGCGGCAGGGAGAGTACTGGGGAGATGACATATCATTTATTATCACTAATGTATAATGAAGAGCATCAGGAAGATTAGATGAAAAGGAAGAGAGAAATTATTCCAAATTGTTCCAAAAAGTACATTTAAAAAGTTTTTGGAAAGAACACGAAGAGAAACACCAAAAAAAAAAAAAAAAAAATACAAGTGTACTTTTTTTCTGCTTAAAACTAAATTCCTGAACTAGCAAGGATCAGAAACAAGTAATTTGTCACATAACGGGGAAGGAGGCTTTTAAAAGATCAAAAGCGCTTTTTTTTTGTAATGACCCCCCCCCCCCCTCCCCCACAGAATTCCAGATTTGCTAATATGAAGAATAAAAACAGTAACAAAGAACAAGAATGCCTACAAATAATGAACACACCAGGGTAAAAGTTGATATTACGGCTAGATAATTATTATTTTTTTTTGTCTTAGAATAAATGCAACAGAGGTCAATAAATCACAAAATTGTAAGGTTAGAGCAAGTGACTAAACAGGTTTAAACATTTCAAAAGGACTGGTACGGATTATTAGTTTGTATATATGTTTTTTTTGGTTTGTTTTTTTTTTATTTTAGATGGGCACATTACTGGAATAAATGGCAGAATTAAGACAATCACATGCATAATATAAACCACACACTTTTAAAATTATGAACCATGCTGAAGATCACGAACGGGCTACAAGCGGATTGAAAAAACCACACACGGTTCATTGATCACGAATGCAGGGTGTCAACTCACGGACACAACTTTCAGAATAAATGTTTTGTCTCGAGAAAAAAGGTTGATTTTGTTTTTATCTATGATGCGTCTTTTACTTGCTTTTAGTAACGAGTGTTTAAAATCTGCAGTGCTAACTCTATACTTTTTTCGTCTTTTTTTTTTGTTCCAATAGAAAAGGAAAATAAAAAAAACACAAAAAAAAAAATAAAAAAGAAAAAAGTTTGTGCCTTAAAATTCTAGGTTTGTAATCTAGAAACCTGAATTGGAGAGCTTTTAAGTTGTAAAGGTAATGTAAAATTAAACATAATGGCATACATACGGTGCCAATTACTACAAATTATACTGTGAGCTAGATATATTGAACCAAAAATAAATTGCCAGAATGTGTTTTTCTTCTATCTCAAGAAACAGAACTACAAGCATTATAGTTTTTTTTTTTGTTGTATATTTTTTTTATAACCAGTTACAGCTTTTGCGCAGGTTTGTTTTTACTTAAAGGAAGGGAGTCAATGCTCTTCAATATTTAACCGGCTATTTTTGTAGCATTTAGACTACAACTGGTTAAAAAATAAAATCTTTACTTTTTAATTTGTTTTTTTAATTTTTTTTTTTTCTGTCTGACAGCGAGAGGGATCCGAATTTCCAAATGTCCTCCCTTTTCACTTACGGAAAGGAACAAATACACAGCTGTAGGCCCTCTTTCTTTCTAGATATTCCTAATCCAGAACTTTCTAAGCATTCTTCACCCTCTAGGAAAAAAAAACAAAAAAAACAACAATAAGTTTACTCTTCTGTTTTTAAGACGGCACCTTCAAGGGTCTCATCCTTGGAGGTCGCACCGTCTAGGTTTAGTGCATTTAAGTGAGGATTGATATTGCACACTTTAGAGTCATTGCTTAAGGCACTTTCAGAATGATTTGGAGGCTTGGCTTCGGATGAGCCTCCATTCACTTGGGAAGCGGCCTTGTCTTCATTCACCACCCCATTTTCGGCCAGGGATCCGTCTGAAGACATAGCTGATGATTTGGAATCTTCCGATTGTGTCTTAAGCTCTTTGGCCACTTCTTCTGCAGAAGTAGCATACGGAGGCTTCGTCTGTCAAGGGGAAAAAAAAAAAAACAAGAAAATGTTAATGCCCTTCATCCATAGAGCAAGAAATATTGATATATATTAATACAGTGCTTCTTAAACCTGTTCTCAGGTACCCACAACAATCCAGGATTTAGCGATCATCCAGTTGTGTTTAAATGCAAAAATGTACAACACCTGGGATGGTTCCTGAATGGTTAGGGAACCACACTGGGTGGTATACATACTAAAACACAAGTGGGTTAGGGAACCACACAGGCTGTAATACAGATTCACATTTAAACACAACTGGGTTAGGTAACCACACTGGGCGTTATACATATTCGCATTTAAACGCAACTGGGTAAGGGAACCACACTGGGTGTTATCCATATTCACATTTAAACACAACTGGGTTAGGGAACCACACTGTGTGTTTTACATATTCGCATTTAAACGCAACTGGGTTAGGGAACCAAACCAGGTGTTATACATATTTGTATTTAAACACAACTGGGGAATACCTAAATCCTGGACGACTAGGGACCCATGAGGGCAGGATTATGCATCACTACATTAATAAAAATGTACATTACAATAAAAAAAATTGTGTTAAAATCAACACTGTGCCCCAACGTCAGCTTAGATTAGAAACTTACACGAGTGCTGCATAATATGTTGAATATTTGGGCTTGTGAGCATTTATTGCTCTGTACCAAGCGCTGGGTAATGGTCACTATACAATAAACCTTAATGTTACAGTTGAGAAAGTCACGAGTTTCATTTAAAAAAGGAAATATAAATATTTAAATGGACTTTTCAATCCATTGGTCGATATTTTTTCCCCAATATGTTAACTTGGGTATCCTGTGATTATCCAGTGATTCACAGAGATAACCTTTTGTTTTAATACATAAAACCAGTTTGGGTCTGATGATTTTATATTGGGACTTGTAGGTGGAACAGATTTTGTCTGGCGTGATTGCCTCATTGTATGTTTGGCTTAACTCACAGTAAAACGCGTTGGGAATACAATGGTGTTTTAGAAATGACAACTTAACAGAAGTTGAACTTTTATACCTTTTGGAAGAGAAAGCGCAAACAGCATAAAATCAGGACAGGCACTGCCACGCCCCAATGCTATACCTGAGATGCCCCTTGGTTCTTATATCCTCTTCCAAAGTATCTGCCTCCTCTTCCAAATGTTCTGATAACGGGGGTTGAGATCACTCCTCTGGGGCGCCTGCGGTCAGGAAGCAGCTTGTTATAAAACAACTTGCATCATATTCACAAAAATATTCTGACTTAAAGTCACAAAGCAAAGTCAAATGGCATTATAGAGCATAGGAACATGACAGAGATAGGAGGAGAATGACGCATGCAGCCTGAAAAAACAGATTCTTTAATGTTTGGAATTAAAATTGCTGCTTTAAACCATTTCGTGGGGGTATGCGCAAAGGGGTCTAGGAGAGGTTAGAGACCAGTGCTGGCTAACCTAGGCACTGTGAATGTTTGTGAACTACATGCACAATAAGCCTTTAGACTGACTGAGAATCATGGGACTTGCAGTTCACAAACACCTGCAGTGCCAAGGTTAGCCAGCACTAATTGGCAAACTGAGGGATGGAGGGGTATAGACAAGTGCTGGCTAACCTAGGCACTGTGAATGTTTGTGAACTACATGCACAATAAGCCTTTAGACTGACTGAGAATCATGGGACTTGCAGTTCACAAACACCTGCAGTGCCAAGGTTAGCCAGCACTAATTGGCAAACTGAGGGATGGAGGGGTATAGACAAGTGCTGGCTAACCTAGGCACTGTGAATGTTTGTGAACTACATGTACCATGATGCTCAATAAGCCTTAAGGCTGACTGAGCATCGTGGGACTTGCAGTTCACAAACACCTGCATTGCCAAGGTTAGCCAACACTAATTGGCAAACATGGAGGGGCGGGGGTTCTTTTTTTTTTTTTTTTTACCACAGCAAAGATGATCATGCCCAATGCGTACCCTCTATTTGGTCCACCCACAGAAACAACCTGTAAGGGAAATGGTCCGCGACCGCGCCCTCGCCTGGTCCCGGCCCACTGTCCGACAACTGTGCCAGCAATCTCAAGCTTCCCCCCCTGAGAAGGAATAGGTTGAACTCCTGCAACAACACAGGACGCAATAGCTGGACTGTAAATACAACTATTTAAACCCAATTAAAAATATGTCAAAGACACGAAATGCTTCTTCCTACCATGCATGCCAGAGAATCCGCGCCCTCTTCCTGGAGGTGGTGGCATGGGTCCAAATGGTCGAGGGTACATAGGAGCAGGGTAGAAAGGCATGGCAGGCGGTGGCGGGAATGGCAGTGGGTGGCTCGGTCTGGAAAAGTGCAACCCCTCCAGGATGCTCTGCCGCATCTTGTCTACCTTGGCAGCTTGGTCTGCCTGTAAAGATAAAAAGTTCAGTGAATTTCACAGGACAATGGGATGTCACCCCAAGGACTCTGTACTAATTGAGGGACTGAGTTGATGAGGTTGGTTGCTATGCAACAAGAGTGTAGACAGCGGCCGGCCCTCCAGATGTTGCAGGCCTACATTTCCCATACTCCTCTGCCAGACTCATAGCTGAAGGGCCGCAGGTTCCTCATCCCTGCCTTAAATCATTCAGGAGTATATTCCTGCTCCCAAGACATTGAGGCACTTGTCACATACCTGACCATCACAGAGGTCAATCAGCGATGCCTTCTCTCTGGTGGCTTTAATGAGCATGGTCTGGAACAGTTTCCCGTCAAAATACATCCAGGGACAGCAATGCTCCCAGGGGATGGGCTGTCCGCAAGCGTCATTTGCTAAGAGGGCCATATCCACCCCGCTCATGAACAGAGCGGACAACTGAATCCCGCGCGCATCCAGGTTATCGATCTGAAACGAGAAGAGACATTTTTCTTCAGTCTCTGCCGTGTTTATTCTCCCTATAGGTTAGCACGGCCTCGGACCTCAGTACGCCGCACACACAATATCCTTCAAGTGCCCACCAACTGATGCAAGTGTTCAGGGTCTTGTCACAACAGGACTGACCGATTAGTGCTAATGTGAGACACATCCTACAGGGGATGGGACAGTTCATCGCGGCGGCATGAACGCAGCCCCTTCACAATCCCTGAGAGGTCATCGCAGGATCGCTCAATGTGAGATTTATTAATGTTTAATAAGGGTTAGGTATTACTATTAGGGTTCGGGGGGGGGGGGGGGTTAATGGTAGTATTAGGGTTCAGGGGGGGTTAATATTACCATTAGGGTTCAGGGGGGTTAATGTTACTATTAGGGTTCTGGGGGGGTTAATATTACTATTAGGGTTCAGGGGGGGGTTAATATTACTATTAGGGTTCGGGGGGGGGGGGGTTAATGTTACTATAAGGGTTGGGGGGGTTAATGTTACTATTAGGGTTCGGGGGGGGTTAATGTTACTATTAGGGTTCGGGGGGTTAATGTTACTATTAGGGTTCGGGGGGTTAATGTTACTATTAGGGTTCGGGGGTTAATGTTACTATTAGGGTTCGGGGGGGTTAATGTTACTATTAGGGTTCGGGGGGGTTAATGTTACTATTAGGGTTCGGGGGGTTAATGTTACTATTAGGGTTCGGGGGGGTTGTTACTATTAGGGTTCGGGGGGGTTGTTACTATTAGGGTTCGGGGGGGTTAATGTTACTATTAGGGTTCGGGGGGGTTAATGTTACTATAAGGGTTCGGGGGGGTTAATGTTACTATTAGGGTTCGGGGGGGTTAATGTTACTATTAGGGTTCGGGGGGTTAATGTTACTATTAGGGTTCGGGGGGTTAATGTTACTATTAGGGTTCGGGGGGTTAATGTTACTATTAGGGTTCGGGGGGGTTGTTACTATTAGGGTTCGGGGGGGTTGTTACTATTAGGGTTCGGGGGGGTTGTTACTATTAGGGTTCGGGGGGGTTAATGTTACTATTAGGGTTCGGGGGGTTAATGTTACTATTAGGGTTCGGGGGGGTTGTTACTATTAGGGTTCGGGGGGGTTGTTACTATTAGGGTTCGGGGGGGTTAATGTTACTATTAGGGTTCGGGGGTTAATGTTACTATTAGGGTTCGGGGGGGTTGTTACTATTAGGGTTCGGGGGGTTGTTACTATTAGGGTTCGGGGGGGTTGTTACTATTAGGGTTCGGGGGGGGTTAATGTTACTATTAGGGTTCGGGGGGGTTAATGTTACTATAAGGGTTCGGGGGGGTTAATGTTACTATAAGGGTTCGGGGGGGGGGGTTAATATTACTATAAGGGTTGGGGGGTTAGTGTCACTTTTAGGGGGGCTGACAGTTCAGCACTTACATGCCGCGTTGATCTTCACCGCTGACAGTTCAGCATTCAAACTGCCGCGCTGAATGGTCTGCGGTGAAACAGCCGCAAAGAACTGTCCTACAGCCCATCCTGACGTTCAGGCACTTGCTGGGTGGGAAGTGATATACTATTACTGATGGCAAAGCCGCCATATCTCAGGGAAGCTGGTAATCTTACAACAAATGCCCCAAACCATTTGCCCCATAACAACGGTGCCGTAGGTATAAAACATCGGTCTTCAATTCTGAGTAGATATATAAAAGCAGCAATCTGCAAACTCAGGGATAATAGAAGCCTCAGAACACAGAGGAGCATTAAACATCTTCTGACATAACCCTGGAATGCTACAGATATAAACTGCTCACTCAGCACTTCTCTGGTCCTTCTATCAACTGGCAAAATCGGAAATAGATGATTTCTGAGATATAGGCAGACAAATAGCAGTACCCTTTATAAGAGAGGCGGGGGGGGGGGGGGGGGGGGCGGCCCTGTTTACCTTAAGCTCCTGCAGTTGATCCGGTTCGTAGAGTTTTGGCGACAGCGCCTGCGCCAAAAAGGCATCAAGTTCCTGCCGTCGGAGGATGCGGATTCCAGGCCACTGCACCATGTACCTGTAACCAAAATCATCAGTTAGTGCTACAGAAAGGGACTTTGTGAAATGTTTTTAAAAAAAAAAAAAGAGTCAAATAAGACTCTGCAGGGCGGGACGACAAAACCTTATCGTTCATTCACACGAACTTTTGTATTTTCAAGACCCCACGCAGCTCGGACCACGTTCTTTTCTTTCAACACACATAAAGCGTCTTTATTTGAAATGTGTGGTATTAATCCAAAGAGGCAGGAAGTAATGCAAGCTGGTTCCACTCACCGCAAAACACAGCAAAGGACCATGAGGTGGGTGGGAACTTGAGCTGGATTGAGCATTGCCGGGGTGTCCGATCTCATACACGCCAGGTATGCTCTCATCCTTCGGTTCTTATCTTCCACGGCTTTACCCAACCACAGCTTTTTTAAGTTGGGACAGGTCCATTCTCGGAAAGCCAGGGCTTCCACCAACTCGGGGGTCTGGGGGGACTTCCCTTTGTAAGCCGCCCACTCTTTAATAATGACTGGGTAATCTGAAGCACAGAGAGAGAGAGGCAAATTTTCAAAAATGATCAATGAAATAAAAATTTGAACACTTGGGGGATTTTGCCTACATTGCGAAGGTACCGTGAGGCTTGTCCCCAGATATTAAATAACACTTTTTCAAGAATGGGAATTTTTAACTTTGTATTGCGACATTATCCAACGCCAATTGATTACCTTTTTTTGTGTAAAATAAATAAATAAAAATAAGTACAATATTTATAATTTATTTAAATATATATTTAAATCGGGGCCTCGAAATTCAGTGCCATCCAAAAAGGAAGGGCCTGCGGAGATGAGCAGGACTTGTTGCTAGAGCAACAGCAATATCCCTACAAACCAGTGACAAGGAATACATAGGAAGCCCAGTTACATTAGCCATTGCCGTGGACTCAAACTCTGTTCAAGTGCACGGAATGCAGAGATGCGCTGTACAGTAGGGACACCAATGAGCTTCGACTCGATATGCAAATCAAGGGGAAAAACCAACAAAAGGGGAAAACCTTCGAGAATTGTTTCTCGGATTATGAAGATGGTAACGAATAACGCAAACACTCCCATGAACGCTTTGGGGGGGCCATTGCTTACGCTCCAGGGGCATCCTGTTCTTTCGAAACGCAAGACGTTCAGTCTTTTTCCGGCTCTCTGCCAGGCTAAACAGGACACCGTAAACATACTGCCGGACAGGTCGATACAATATGGCAGCCGGGGGAAGGTCCTTGTTTACTTCATCTTCAATGGTAACCGGAATTTTAATTTCTCCCTGGGTACAGAGTAGAAGACAAAAGTACCGTGAATACACAGTGCGCAGGAGGGTGCACACACTAGATCTTGTCGTGTACACAGATTGCGGCATGTTTAAAGGGTCAACCCGTCCCCATTGACAGGTACAGACACACTGTGGGACGGTACCTTTGTTAGGATGTGGAAGATGTAGGGGTACATTAGACCCTTTTTGTGTCGATGTTCTGCCACCCTCAGTACTTCCGGTGCGACGGGCGGCAGAGGCGGAGTGGTGATGTCCATGTGGTTCCTGGTTGGCATGGACAGCAGGCATGGAATCTGCAGATTACTGGCATGGTTGGCTTTTTTGTCAGCGGTCCTAACACCAGATGAGTCCGGAGGGGAAGATTCAGCCTAGAAAATAGAAGAGACTACATGAAGGAATGGGAATATTTTCAAGTATATTCGTAGAATAATAATAAATTTAAAAAAACCATAGAAACAAATCCCAGCTTTTACAATTTTCTGCGTTTAAAATTTTAACTTTAGCAGAAAGAAAACTATTTTAGAATAGCTTCATTTCTAACCAAACACTTATTTTCATTAAAAAATAATCTGGAGTTTTTTTTTTTTTTTTTTAACCAATGGCAACTGCCAGTCAGAAGATTAACTGGCATGTACTAGAAAAAACTAAAAATAACTTTTCACTTGATTTTATATTAGGGTTAGAACAATTTTTTTTTTTAAAGCTCTCCTTTTATGTGTATACTTTAAAAGCTCTAAGGGATTCATTCACTGCCGGCTTTGATTTTGCAGCCTATACATTTTCTGTGACAGATTGTACACTGCATCCAAACAGGAGCAAGCCCCCCCCCCCCCCCCCCCAGTATGGTTATTACCTTGGCTTGCACTGTAGAGTCTTGCTTGGCTGCCTTTCCTTTCTTCTCCCAAGACTTGTTCCCAGAAATATGACTAAGACAAAAAGACAGATATTAAAGTAAATACATTTAAAAAGCCCAAAGCTTTAGATAGCAGGCTAACTATAAAAAAGTCCAATTGTTTGGAATGTGGATAGGTAATAGAATATTGGGATAAAACATGTTTCCTGACCATTACAGAGGATTTAAAAGTGTTTACAAATAAGAGGTATGAGAAGAGGTAAGGCTAAGGATGAAATTACTACCCCAAAAAAATGCCCACACTCACAGCCCTTTCCAGTCACCTACAAACCTGCACTGGCCTAGGTAAAGGTGTAAGTAAAGAGCCAATTTATTAAAGTTTGAAAGATCCAGGCATTAGACCAAGTTTAACCCCCTAGGCAGTATTGTATCTAAACATTGTACGGGTTATTCTTGTATTAAAAAAAAAAAAAAAAACATGCAGGCAATCTTATTCCTGCTTTTGCTTACAATTCAACAGGCAGTTCGTCTGATGTGGTAGGGCTAGAATACAAAACAGAAAACCTACCCCTTCTCGAATTGGTACGAATATATACATCCCCAAAGAGGTTTGTGCGGACATACATACAAGACGGGCTCTGCCTTAATCTGATCACTATAAATTTGGATTATCGAGGGCTAATGGAGTAACACCAGATTGTAAATTTATTAGCAGTTGATATATGAATACTATAGCTGCAAGCCCCACCATGCAGCGCTCACTGACCCACACCTCTCTACTTCAATAGCTATTGCCTATATAATGTAGTAAGGCATTGATGGGGGGGTGGTATGTTGGGCCAGGTTACCACATGACACAATACACATCTCATAAAGGAAACGCACTTGGCAGCGGCTCCGTTGCTCTCGTCGTTGTCCGAGGAGGATGAAGACGCAGGGAAGCAGGCGGGGTCCGCGTGGTTTGGGCTCCCGCTCTGTGCTGGGTTTATGGGAGACGATCTCTCGTACAGGGGAGTGTGCTTCCCTTCGTGAGGAATGTGAGTGTAATTATTCTGGTCACTCTTAGCACCGGCAGACGATTCAGAGAGGTTGTACGCATATGGTCCTTTGATAGGGGCCCCACTATGGCCGCTCATGTGTGGGCCCTAGGAATAAACATAACAGGGCATGAGAAAGGTCTGCGATATAAAAATCCCAGCATGCTACATAATATACTGAGCAAGCAAGAGTCATAGAACGTCAGCCAAATTGGTAGATGGAGCTTACATTTCAGCAGCAGCTTGCTATAATGGGGTATAAAGTCAGTGATAAGTGGTTATTGTGATCTGAATGGGGCAGCATGTGTACAGTCCACAGGGAGCACATTGCTTAGTTAACCCCTTCCCGACCTTATGACGAGTTAACTCGTCATGAGAGCCGCAGCATTAGCGACCTTATGACGAGTTAACTCGTCATGCAGTCTAGCCGGCGGTGCGCTCCGTGGGCACCGCCAGCTAGTCTGCAACGGGTCCAGGACTAATTCACTCTCTGTGCTTCACATTCTTATAGTGAAACACAGAGAGTGACCTGTAAGTAAAAATAAATTAATTAAATACAGAGAGGTAAAAAAAAAAAATTTTAAAAAATTAACCCTTTCATTGCTGATCACAGTTTTTAACTGTGATCAGTTTCCTTCCACTTTATGGCCCTCATTTAGTTATTTTTTTTAACAGATTTTTTTATTTTTACAATTTATAAAGTTTTTTTAATAAATAAAGTTAATTTTAATATATTTATTTAATAAAATTTAACCCCTGCATGCCTGTTGCATGATTTTTACTGATCTGACATCGCACTCTTCAGAGTATTTTTCTGTCTTTTTTGTTATGGGGGGTTTGGGAACCAATATTTTTCTTTTTTATTAGTTAGTTAATTAGGGGGGATACGTTGGTTAGTGTTGCACTAGTTATGTAGATTATTATTGGTAAAATAATGGGGAAAAACTTTTTTTCCCTCAAAAATTTCCTCTTTTATATGTACCGTATTTATCGGCGTATAACACGCACTTTTTCTCCCTGAAAATAGGGGAAAAATTGTGTGTGCGTGTTATACGCCGAAAAAAAAAAAAATCTAAAACTTACCTCGTTCCTGCTCTGTCCCCCAGTGCTCTGAAGCTGCGTGGCTGTGAGCTCCCCTCCAGCCGCGCGGTCAATAAAGTGTGTTTTTTTTTTAAACAAACTTTATTGTTCCGCGCGGCTGGAGGGAAGCTCACAACGCTTCCCTCACAGCCACGCAGCTTCATAGCACCGGGGGACAGAGCAGGAACGAGGTAAGTACTGGGGTCTGGGGGAGGAGGGCGGCATAACGAGCATACTAAGGGGCAATATCCTGGCATATTGGGGGCAATATCCTGGCATATTAAAATGGCATATTGGGGGCAATATCCTGGCATATTAAAATGGCATACTGGGGGCAATATCCTGCATATTAAATGGCATACTGGGGGCAATATCCTGCATATTAAATGGCATATTGGGGGCAATATCCTGCATATTAAATGGCATATTGGGGGCAATATCCTGCATATTAAATGGCATATTGGGGGCAATATCCTGCATATTAAATGGCATATTGGGGGCAATATCCTGGCATATTAAATGGCATATTGGGGGCAATATCCTGGCATATTAAATGGCATATTGGGGGCAATATCCTGGCATATTAAATGGCATATTGGGGGCAATATCCTGGCATATTAAATGGCATATTGGGGGCAATATCCTGGCATATTAAATGGCATATTGGGGGCAAATATCCTGGCATATTAAAATGTCATATTGGGGGATATTTGGCATATTAAAATGGCATATTAGGGGCAATATCCGGCATATTAAAATGGCATATTAGGGGCAATATCCTGGCATATTAAAATGGCATATTGGGCTTCAAAGTTCTTTATTTGAAATTTAAGTTTTTTTTCCTAAAATTTCCTTCTTAAAATGAGGTGCGTGTTATACGCCGGCGCGTGTTATACGCCGATAAATACAGTATTTTTTAATACTAAAATGTAAATCATTTTTATGTATAGGGTATCAAAAGAAAGCTCTAACTGTCCTTTAAAAAACAACATATAACTTGTATGGGTACGTTAAATGAGAGAGAGGAAAATTATGTTTAAAACCGCGTATTAAAAAACGCTCTGGTCCTTGGCCCAGGAAAATCCCTGGTCCTTAAAGGGTTAAGCTTTGAGACACTGTATACAGGACAAAAGTCAGCCCGTGCCAGGCTGCGTGGGTCCAGGACAAAGGCCAGCCCATTCCAAGCAAATCGGGTCCAGGACTGAGACCGTCCCATCTTAGGTTACAGGACCATGCCAGGCTGCATGCGTACAGTACAAAAACCAGACCCATTCCAGGCTCCATAGGTACAGGGCAAAAATAGACCCATTCCAATCTGCGTGGATACAGAGCAAATTCCGGTTTGTTGCATTGGTAACAAATTGTCAGGCTCCACAAGTACGGGGTAAAAACCAACCCACGACAGGCTGCATGGGTACAGGGCAAAGGTCGGCCTGTGGCTGGGAAACAGGACAAAAGCCAGCCAGTGCCAGTTTCTGTGCGTACAGGACAAGGCACGGCACATGGCTTTACTTACCATAGGTTTGCATGGTCCATGGGTCTGTGGAAGACTCAGATTGTATGGTGGGAAAATACCTGGCATTCCACAAGGGCCGGGCCTTGCTGCAACAAGGAAAAAGAAAAACCACACACATCACAACCAAAAAACACGCCACTCTTTTCACAGTCAATATTCTATGGATAAACAATTTCTGCTGCACTATGGAAGGTCTGCTAACCCTCTCCTAGAATAAATATATATAGCCATAAAAACTACTGGTTTATTATCCAACACTTACTATATAATACATTTTGCTTAGTTAGTGAACAATACCAGCTTCACCCATCAGAGGGCGCAAAGCTCCTCACACACTTCTACAGAGCATTTGGTAAACAAAAAAACAAAAAGTAGATCCGGTTGGTTATCATTACAAAGGTTTCTCAGTGATTTGCCTCCTCGCAGAAGATTGTACACTCTTGGTGTACGAATGATTCTTGATGGCATATAGCTCTACTGTGTAACTATGTAAATCTTTATCTCCCAGGATAATTCCTGTGTATACATCTATACACGCATCAGTCTTTTACTGACCTATATATGGAGCCCCGGGATACGGCAAGGGTTTGTTGGTTGCGCCGTAATACGCGATGGCTCTCCTGAAGCGGGAAACTTTGTCGTCTGTTCTGGACTGAAATTTTAAAAAAAAAAGAAAAAAGGACTATTTTATCAGGATGAAGAACATATGTGGTTTTTCACACGGATAAGACCTATATTTTTCCAACAGCCCAACATGGGGGCTGCAATGACATTTTAACGTCAAAATAACTCACGCAGAAGCCTAAATGGAGAAAGGGGGAGATACGGGGCCCATGGGCTGGCAGCCCACAGGGCCCATGGGCTGGCAGCCCACGGGGCCCATGGGCTGGCAGCCCACGGGGCCCATGGGCTGGCAGCCCACGGGGCCCATGGGCTGGCAGCCCACGGGGCCCATGGGCTTGCACACACTGGGTCATGGGCTTGCACACACTGGGTCATGGGCTTGCACACACTGGGTCATGGGCTGCAGAAATACAGAATTATGGGGCAGGCAGTGTGTTGCCATGCAATTACTTTCGGACATTTGCCTGGAGGCTTCGTTACCTGTGAATGCTGAAACACATCGTTAGCGATGGCATCCAGATCGCTGGTGTCCTGAATATTCCGCACATAGTCGGCTACCGCTTTAATGACTACATCACAGGGCGGTAACACGAGCTGATGGGCACGGACCTGGATTACGGAAGATTAGGACATTAGATTAGATCATATAACCCGGCATTAGCCATGGACGCTGGGTTGGATCTCTGAGCACGTCATACCTTCAGCGAAGCCAGTGGATGATCTGGACCAAGCAAGCTCCAATGAAAAGCAGCCAAATCTTCATCAGGGAGAATGTGATTACCTGAAAAACAAATAACTCATCATCTGGAATCTGGGATTGTCCGCAAACAATTAACTCAAGTATTGCATCAAGTGAAGGCATTTTAAATAGACTTTTTTTAATGAAAGAATATAAAGCACAGTCTAAGCCCTCTTTGCTCTGTATAGCTCTAGCACGGGGCGGACATCTTGGGTTATATCTGCATTCATATGACCCATTAATTTTTTTTCAAAATGTCCGCCCCCTGATAGAGCTATACAATCAGAGAGTGCTCACTAAGGTGCTCTATTTGCACTCTTTCATTAAGGTATTTCTATTTAATATTCCTAACTTGATGCAATCTCTTGGTTAAAACAGAACTATTTTTGTTGTTGCTAGAGTTGTCCTTTAAATAACAAATAACTCTTTCAGTGCCAGGCGTGTGCACACAACCCCCTCACAAATGCCATGGGTAGCAAAAAAGAAAAGAAAAGAAACAATATGTATAGAAATAAAAATGACTGGCCATGCTACTGCCTCCTTAAGTTTAACATTGGTCTTTTTAAGGGGCAGCTAAGCGGTAACTCAATATGCCAAGGGTTAATCAGTTTTATGCACAGGCATTGCTTGGGCTTGGAGCTGTCCCAGATTAGCATCTCAAGCCACAATGAAGGATTTGGTAGCCGTGGTAACAGAGCAGGCCCAGTCAGCAATACAGGTCAGCTTTCAAAGCAATAGAAAGCAATTAACCTGAGTCAAACTATGACAATTCTGTGAATAATCGGAGAAATGAAAACGTTGTTCACTGTATAATAAAAGGTAATAATCCCTGCAGTGCATGATTTTGTGGTTCCTATACAATCACTTGCCATATTTGTAGATTTAGATATATTCCCAATCAGTACTTATTGAATTATTTCCAGTATGGCCTGGAGGCATGAAATCCCGGGAGGAATGTTCCTTGTGGCCGCTTTCAGCTCTGAACTGTCAGCGCCAGGAAATACTAACCCTAGTAATCCCTCTGAGTAAAGTGACCCTCAACACTAATACTAACCCTAGTAATCCCTCTGAGTAAAGTGACCCTCAACACTAATACTAACCCTAGTAATCCCTCTGAGTAAAGTGACCCTCAACACTAATACTAACCCTAGTAATCCCTCAGAGTTAAGTGACCCTCAACACTAATACTAACCCTAGTAATCCCTCAGAGTAAAGTGACCCTCAACACTAATACTAACCCTAGTAATCCCTCTGAGTAAAGTGACCCTCAACACTAATACTAACCCTAGTAATCCCTCTGAGTAAAGTGACCCTCAACACTAATACTAACCCTAGTAATCCCTCTGAGTAAAGTGACCCTCAACACTAATACTAACCCTAGTAATCCCTCAGAGTAAAGTGACCCTCAACACTAATACTAACCCTAGTAATCCCTCTGAGTAAAGTGACCCTCAACACTAATACTAACCCTAGTAATCCCTCTGAGTAAAGTGACCCTCAACACTAATACTAACCCTAGTAATCCCTCAGAGTAAAGTGACCCTCAACACTAATACTAACCCTAGTAATCCCTCAGAGTAAAGTGACCCTCAACACTAATACTAACCCTAGTAATCCCTCTGAGTAAACTGACCCTCAACACTAATACTAACCCTAGTAATCCCTCTGAGTAAAGTGACCCTCAACACTAATACTAACCCTAGTAATCCCTCTGAGTAAACTGACCCTCAACACTAATACTAACCCTAGTAATCCCTCTGAGTAAAGTGACCCTCAACACTAATACTAACCCTAGTAATCCCTCAGAGTAAACTGACCCTCAACACTAATACTAACCCTAGTAATCCCTCAGAGTAAAGTGACCCTCAACACTAATACTAACCCTAGTAATCCCTCAGAGTAAAGTGACCCTCAACACTAATACTAACCCTAGTAATCCCTCAGAGTAAAGTGACCCTCAACACTAATACTAACCCTAGTAATCCCTCAGAGTAAAGTGACCCTCAACACTAATACTAACCCTAGTAATCCCTCAGAGTAAAGTGACCCTCAACACTAATACTAACCCTAATACTAACCCTAGTAATCCCTCTGAGTAAAGTGACCCTCAACACTAATACTAACCCTAGTAATCCCTCAGAGTAAAGTGACCCTCAACACTAATACTAACCCTAGTAATCCCTCAGAGTAAAGTGACCCTCAACACTAATACTAACCCTAGTAATCCCTCAGAGTAAAGTGACCCTCAACACTAATACTAACCCTAATACTAACCCTAGTAATCCCTCTGAGTAAAGTGACCCTCAACACTAATACTAACCCTAGTAATCCCTCAGAGTAAAGTGACCCTCAACACTAATACTAACCCTAGTAATCCCTCAGAGTAAAGTGACCCTCAACACTAATACTAACCCTAGTAATCCCTCTGAGTAAAGTGACCCTCAACACTAATACTAACCCTAGTAATCCCTCAGAGTAAACTGACCCTCAACACTAATACTAACCCTAGTAATCCCTCTGAGTAAAGTGACCCTCAACACTAATACTAACCCTAGTAATCCCTCTGAGTAAAGTGACCCTCAACACTAATACTAACCCTAGTAATCCCTCAGAGTAAAGTGACCCTCAACACTAATACTAACCCTAGTAATCCCTCTGAGTAAAGTGACCCTCAACACTAATACTAACCCTAGTAATCCCTCAGAGTAAAGTGACCCTCAACACTAATACTAACCCTAGTAATCCCTCAGAGTAAAGTGACCCTCAACACTAATACTAACCCTAGTAATCCCTCTGAGTAAAGTGACCCTCAACACTAATACTAACCCTAGTAATCCCTCAGAGTAAAGTGACCCTCAACACTAATACTAACCCTAGTAATCCCTCTGAGTAAAGTGACCCTCAACACTAATACTAACCCTAGTAATCCCTCAGAGTAAAGTGACCCTCAACACTAATACTAACCCTAGTAATCCCTCAGAGTAAAGTGACCCTCAACACTAATACTAACCCTAGTAATCCCTCAGAGTAAAGTGACCCTCAACACTAATACTAACCCTAATACTAACCCTAGTAATCCCTCTGAGTAAAGTGACCCTCAACACTAATACTAACCCTAGTAATCCCTCAGAGTAAAGTGACCCTCAACACTAATACTAACCCTAGTAATCCCTCTGAGTAAACTGACCCTCAACACTAATACTAACCCTAGTAATCCCTCTGAGTAAAGTGACCCTCAACACTAATACTAACCCTAGTAATCCCTCTGAGTAAAGTGACCCTCAACACTAATACTAACCCTAGTAATCCCTCAGAGTAAAGTGACCCTCAACACTAATACTAACCCTAGTAATCCCTCTGAGTAAAGTGACCCTCAACACTAATACTAACCCTAGTAATCCCTCAGAGTAAAGTGACCCTCAACACTAATACTAACCCTAGTAATCCCTCAGAGTAAAGTGACCCTCAACACTAATACTAACCCTAGTAATCCCTCAGAGTAAAGTGACCCTCAACACTAATACTAACCCTAGTAATCCCTCTGAGTAAACTGACCCTCAACACTAATACTAACCCTAGTAATCCCTCAGAGTAAAGTGACCCTCAACACTAATACTAACCCTAGTAATCCCTCTGAGTAAAGTGACCCTCAACACTAATACTAACCCTAGTAATCCCTCAGAGTAAACTGACCCTCAACACTAATACTAACCCTAGTAATCCCTCTGAGTAAAGTGACCCTCAACACTAATACTAACCCTAGTAATCCCTCAGAGTAAAGTGACCCTCAACACTAATACTAACCCTAGTAATCCCTCTGAGTAAAGTGACCCTCAACACTAATACTAACCCTAGTAATCCCTCAGAGTAAAGTGACCCTCAACACTAATACTAACCCTAGTAATCCCTCAGAGTAAAGTGACCCTCAACACTAATACTAACCCTAGTAATCCCTCAGAGTAAAGTGACCCTCAACACTAATACTAACCCTAGTAATCCCTCTGAGTAAACTGACCCTCAACACTAATACTAACCCTAGTAATCCCTCAGAGTAAAGTGACCCTCAACACAAATACTAACCCTAGTAATCCCTCTGAGTAAACTGACCCTCAACACTAATACTAACCCTAGTAATCCCTCAGAGTAAAGTGACCCTCAACACTAATACTAACCCTAGTAATCCCTCTGAGTAAACTGACCCTCAACACTAATACTAACCCTAGTAATCCCTCAGAGTAAAGTGACCCTCAACACTAATACTAACCCTAGTAATCCCTCTGAGTAAACTGACCCTCAACACTAATACTAACCCTAGTAATCCCTCAGAGTAAAGTGACCCTCAACACTAATACTAACCCTAGTAATCCCTCTGAGTAAACTGACCCTCAACATTAATACTAACCCCAATACTAACCCTAGTAATCCCTCTGAGTAAACTGACCCTCAACACTAATACTAACCCTAGTAATCCCTCAGAGTAAAGTGACCCTCAACACTAATACTAACCCTAGTAATCCCTCAGAGTAAAGTGACCCTCAACACTAATACTAACCCTAGTAATCCCTCTGAGTAAAGTGACCCTCAACACTAATACTAACCCTAGTAATCCCTCAGAGTAAAGTGACCCTCAACACTAATACTAACCCTAGTAATCCCTCTGAGTAAAGTGACCCTCAACACTAATACTAACCCTAGTAATCCCTCAGAGTAAAGTGACCCTCAACACTAATACTAACCCTAGTAATCCCTCAGAGTAAAGTGACCCTCAACACTAATACTAACCCTAGTAATCCCTCAGAGTAAAGTGACCCTCAACACTAATACTAACCCTAGTAATCCCTCTGAGTAAACTGACCCTCAACACTAATACTAACCCTAGTAATCCCTCAGAGTAAAGTGACCCTCAACACTAATACTAACCCTAGTAATCCCTCTGAGAAAACTGACCCTCAACACTAATACTAACCCTAGTAATCCCTCAGAGTAAAGTGACCCTCAACACTAATACTAACCCTAGTAATCCCTCAGAGTAAAGTGACCCTCAACACTAATACTAACCCTAGTAATCCCTCAGAGTAAAGTGACCCTCAACACTAATACTAACCCTAGTAATCCCTCAGAGTAAAGTGACCCTCAACACCAATACTAACCCTAGTAATCCCTCTGAGTAAACTGACCCTCAACACTAATACTAACCCTAGTAATCCCTCAGAGTAAAGTGACCCTCAACACAAATACTAACCCTAGTAATCCCTCTGAGTAAACTGACCCTCAACACTAATACTAACCCTAGTAATCCCTCAGAGTAAAGTGACCCTCAACACTAATACTAACCCTAGTAATCCCTCTGAGTAAACTGACCCTCAACACTAATACTAACCCTAGTAATCCCTCAGAGTAAAGTGACCCTCAACACTAATACTAACCCTAGTAATCCCTCTGAGTAAACTGACCCTCAACACTAATACTAACCCTAGTAATCCCTCAGAGTAAAGTGACCCTCAACACTAATACTAACCCTAGTAATCCCTCTGAGTAAACTGACCCTCAACACTAATACTAACCCTAGTAATCCCTCTGAGTAAACTGACCCTCAACATTAATACTAACCCTAATACTAATCCTAGTAATCCCTCTGAGTAAAGTGACCCTCAACACTAATACTAACCCTAGTAATCCCTCTGAGTAAACTGACCCTCAACACTAATACTAACCCTAGTAATCCCTCAGAGTAAAGTGACCCTCAACACTAATACTAACCCTAGTAATCCCTCTGAGTAAACTGACCCTCAACACTAATACTAACCCTAGTAATCCCTCAGAGTAAAGTGACCCTCAACACTAATACTAACCCTAGTAATCCCTCTGAGTAAAGTGACCCTCAACACTAATACTAACCCTAGTAATCCCTCAGAGTAAAGTGACCCTCAACACTAATACTAACCCTAGTAATCCCTCAGAGTAAACTGACCCTCAACATTAATACTAACCCTAATACTAACCCTAGTAATCCCTCTGAGTAAACTGACCCTCAACACTAATACTAACCCTAGTAATCCCTCAGAGTAAAGTGACCCTCAACACTAATACTAACCCTAGTAATCCCTCAGAGTAAAGTGACCCTCAACACTAATACTAACCCTAGTAATCCCTCTGAGTAAACTGACCCTCAACACTAATACTAACCCTAGTAATCCCTCAGAGTAAAGTGACCCTCAACACTAATACTAACCCTAGTAATCCCTCAGAGTAAAGTGACCTTCAACACTAATACTAACCCTAGTAATCCCTCTGAGTAAACTGACCCTCAACACTAATACTAACCCTAGTAATCCCTCAGAGTAAAGTGACCCTCAACACTAATACTAACCCTAGTAATCCCTCTGAGTAAACTGACCCTCAACACTAATACTAACCCTAGTAATCCCTCCGAGTAAACTGACCCTCAACACTAATACTAACCCTAGTAATCCCTCTGAGTAAACTGACCCTCAACACTAATACTAACCCTAGTAATCCCTCAGAGTAAAGTGACCCTCAACACTAATACTAACCCTAGTAATCCCTCAGAGTAAAGTGACCCTCAACACTAATACTAACCCTAGTAATCCCTCAGAGTAAAGTGACCCTCAACACTAATACTAACCCTAGTAATCCCTCTGAGTAAACTGACCCTCAACACTAATACTAACCCTAGTAATCCCTCAGAGTAAAGTGACCCTCAACACTAATACTAACCCTAGTAATCCCTCAGAGTAAAGTGACCCTCAACACTAATACTAACCCTAGTAATCCCTCAGAGTAAAGTGACCCTCAACACTAATACTAACCCTAGTAATCCCTCAGAGTAAAGTGACCCTCAACACCAATACTAACCCTAGTAATCCCTCTGAGTAAACTGACCCTCAACACTAATACTAACCCTAGTAATCCCTCAGAGTAAAGTGACCTTCAAAACAAATACTAACCCTAGTAATCCCTCTGAGTAAACTGACCCTCAACACTAATACTAACCCTAGTAATCCCTCAGAGTAAAGTGACCCTCAACACTAATACTAACCCTAGTAATCCCTCTGAGTAAACTGACCCTCAACACTAATACTAACCCTAGTAATCCCTCAGAGTAAAGTGACCCTCAACACTAATACTAACCCTAGTAATCCCTCTGAGTAAACTGACCCTCAACACTAATACTAACCCTAGTAATCCCTCAGAGTAAAGTGACCCTCAACACTAATACTAACCCTAGTAATCCCTCTGAGTAAACTGACCCTCAACACTAATACTAACCCTAGTAATCCCTCTGAGTAAACTGACCCTCAACATTAATACTAACCCTAATACTAATCCTAGTAATCCCTCTGAGTAAAGTGACCCTCAACACTAATACTAACCCTAGTAATCCCTCTGAGTAAACTGACCCTCAACACTAATACTAACCCTAGTAATCCCTCTGAGTAAACTGACCCTCAACATTAATACTAACCCTAATACTAATCCTAGTAATCCCTCTGAGTAAAGTGACCCTCAACACTAATACTAACCCTAATACTAACCCTAGTAATCCCTCTGAGTAAACTGACCCTCAACACTAATACTAACCCTAGTAATCCCTCTGAGTAAAGTGACCCTCAACACTAATACTAACCCTAATACTAACCCTAGTAATCCCTCAGAGTAAAGTGACCCTCAACACTAATACTAACCCTAGTAATCCCTCTGAGTAAACGGCCCCTTAACACTAATACTAACCCTAGTAATCCCTCTGAGTAAACTGACCCTCAACACTAATACTAACCCTAGTAATCCCTCCGAGTAAACTGACCCTCAACACTAATACTAACCCTAGTAATCCCTCTGAGTAAACTGACCCTCAACACTAATACTAACCCTAGTAATCCCTCAGAGTAAAGTGACCCTCAACACTAATACTAACCCTAGTAATCCCTCAGAGTAAAGTGACCCTCAACACTAATACTAACCCTAGTAATCCCTCAGAGTAAAGTGACCCTCAACACTAATACTAACCCTAGTAATCCCTCAGAGTAAAGTGACCCTCAACACTAATACTAACCCTAGTAATCCCTCTGAGTAAACTGACCCTCAACACTAATACTAACCCTAGTAATCCCTCCGAGTAAACTGACCCTCAACACTAATACTAACCCTAGTAATCCCTCCGAGTAAACTGACCCTCAACACTAATACTAACCCTATTACGAACCCTAGTAATACCCCTAGTGAAGTAACCCCCCCTAACCCTTAACCCCAATACAAACTATAATCCCCCCTAATAAAGTAACCCCATAACACTAAAACTTACCCTGAACCCCAATACCAACCCCAATACTAACCCTAGTAATCCCTCTAGTGAAGTAATCCCTCCTAACCATAATTCGAACCCTAGTAAAGTAACCCCAACACTAAAACTAACTTTAAAACTAACCTGAGTAATCCACCCTAGCAAAGAAACCAACACTAAAACTAACCCTGACCCCTAAATACTAACGCTAAAACTAACCCGAATACTAGCCCTAGTAATCCCCCTAGTAAAGTAACCCCAACACTAACTCTAAAATTCACCCCAATATTAACCCTAGTGATCCCCTCTAGTAAAGTAACGACTCCTAACCCTAATACTAACTCTAAATATAACCTCTAACCCTAACTCTAAATATAACCCCTAACCCTAATAGTAACTCTAAATATAACCCAAGTAAGCGCTAATACAGTAAAACTAACGCAAGTGCCGTGATGAAGCTGCCGTGAAGAACAGTGCCATTCATAAAATCACTAGTACTGATAAAAACCATTAATAAAGGGAATAAACTATTGTTTTTATTTTATTGAGGCAGATGAGCACATCTGCATCATTAAGTCTAATTTCAATAGAGCCCAATTTCGTGCACCATTCAAAAGCAAGGACTAGGCGGTCCCATGTCACAGTGCAGTGCTACACGACAACAGATAAATATGGTCCAAGTCTTGCTGGCAGGCCGCGCCAACTTTGCAAAGACTACATGTGACTGATGCCTTGTCTGGGCATTAATTCTTACCCAGCAGAGCAGCGAAAATGGGGAAGCGGTTTGGGTTGAGATCCAGCTGCTTGGCCACCTCGTGCATCAGATACTGGCTGGTGGTGAGGCTCTTCCCGTTGCGGCTGAGCTTTAGGGCGTGAGCACTGAAATAGTAGGGGATGTTGCACAGCGCGTAGTCAGAGTCGTAGGCGACCAGGCCGTGGAAGCCATTTTCGCGGCAGAAACTGATGACTTCTTGGTGATGATCTTCAATGCTCTGTGCAACCTGTGAATGAAGACGGGGAGGGTTTTTAGTAGAGGAACAAGTCAGCGCCACCCAGGAGTACCGTGATGTGTGGGAGGGGATGACATTACAGTCTTAATTTGTCAATGCCAATATATTAGGCCACTCAACATCCTTGTAATACACAGAAGCATCTTTCCTCATCACTGGAGGCACTGCACAATGTCTGATACGTGGAGGACTATGTTCCAATTAGGTAAGCTGGCTATTGAAGGGATAGATTCATAGTAACATAGTAATTTAGGTTGAAAAAAGACACAAGTCCATCAAGTTCAACCCTTCTACCTATCATTCCAGCTTCTGATCCAAAAGAAGGCAAAAACCCCTAAGGAAGCTATTTCGAATTTTGCCTCCTAGGGGGAAAAATTCCTTCTTGACTCCACAGGGCAATCAGATTTCTCCTTGGATCAAAAAGCTCTATTATTAATGCTTATCCTATTATTAATACCCCTGTATGTTCTGCTTTTCTAAAAAAAAAAAAAAAAAATATATAAAACTTCCAGACCATTTTCAAATGCATCTATTGTGGTTGATAGCACTACCTCTCTTGGTTGTGAATTCCATAAGTTTATTGTTCAAGTAATTCAATATTGAAAAGTGAAAACGAATACAGGGAATAGGAACAGCTGGAATCCAATAACGAAAAACCTACAGACGTGGATTGGCTATAATAAAGTTTGATTCCTGATGGCAAGTAGTGAAAGAGAGTGTGCTATAGGAAACAAGGGATGTGCAACACTGGACTCTTTTTCAAGGATTTTTACCATTTTTACTGCTTTTAATGAAATTGAGGACTCTTCAGATTTTAACTGTAAGAATTCTATGTTTTATTTGTATTACATATTAAACAGTGTTCATTAATATCCTTGCCTTCCTTCTTCCTCATGTGTTTTGTGGAGTCTTCATGGATGAAGTGACGGAACATCATTAACCCTTTCCCTGGGCTCCCTTATGCTGATATCCCTGAGCAAGTAGTTGCTCAGACGAATGTGAGTGGCCACTTGGCACAATTCATTCACTTTATTTCACTTTTTCTTTGATATATTACACTATTGTGTGTTTTATTCTTTTATTTTTCATATTCCCTTTGTACA